>OX637266.1:5018500-6267500 GCA_951799465.1 Leptophobia aripa | reverse complement strand
TATTCTATTCTATTCTATTCTATTCTATTCTATTCTATTCTATTCTATTCTATTCTATTCTATTCTATTCTATTCTATTCTATTCTATTCTATTCTATTCTATTCTATTCTATTCTATTCTATTCTATTCTATTCTATTCTATTCTATTCTATTCTATTCTATTCTATTCTATTCTATTCTATTCTATTCTATTCTATTCTATTCTATTCTATTCTATTCTATTCTATTCTATTCTATTCTATTCTATTCTATTCTATTCTATTCTATTCTATTCTATTCTATTCTATTCTATTCTATTCTATTCTATTCTATTCTATTCTATTCTATTCTATTCTATTCTATTCTATTCTATTCTATTCTATTCTATTCTATTCTATTCTATTCTATTCTATTCTATTCTATTCTATTCTATTCTATTCTATTCTATTCTATTCTATTCTATTCTATTCTATTCTATTCTATTCTATTCTATTCTATTCTATTCTATTCTATTCTATTCTATTCTATTCTATTCTATTCTATTCTATTCTATTCTATTCTATTCTATTCTATTCTATTCTATTCTATTCTATTCTATTCTAATTAATTTAATTTAATTTAATTTAATTTAATTTAATTTAATTTAATTTAATTTAATTTAATTTAATTTAATTTAATTTAATTTAATTTAATTTAATTTAATTTAATTTAATTTAATTTAATTTAATTTAATTTAATTTAATTTAATTTAATTTAATTTAATTTAATTTAATTTAATTTAATTTAATTTAATTTAATTTAATTTAATTTAATTTAATTTAATTTAATTTAATTTAATTTAATTTAATTTAATTTAATTTAATTTAATTTAATTTAATTTAATTTAATTTAATTTAATTTAATTTAATTTAATTTAATTTAATTTAATTTAATTTAATTTAATTTAATTTAATTTAATTTAATTTAATTTAATTTAATTTAATTTAATTTAATTTAATTTAATTTAATTTAATTTAATTTAATTTAATTTAATTTAATTTAATTTAATTTAATTTAATTTAATTTAATTTAATTTAATTTAATTTAATTTAATTTAATTTAATTTAATTTAATTTAATTTAATTTAATTTAATTTAATTTCATTTCATTTCATTTCATTTCATTTCATTTCATTTCATTTCATTTCATTTAATTTAATTTAATTTAATTTAATTTCATTTCATTTCATTTCATTTCATTTCATTTAATTTAATTTAATTTAATTTAATTTAATTTAATTTAATTTAATTTAATTTAATTTAATTTAATTTAATTTAATTTAATTTAATTTAATTTAATTTAATTTAATTTAATTTAATTTAATTTAATTTAATTTAATTTAATTTCATTTCATTTCATTTCATTTCATTTCATTTCATTTCATTTCATTTCATTTCATTTCATTTCATTTCATTTCATTTCATTTCATTTCATTTCATTTCATTTCATTTCATTTCATTTCATTTCATTTCATTTCATTTCATTTCATTTCATTTCATTTCATTTCATTTCATTTCATTTCATTTCATTTCATTTCATTTCATTTCATTTCATTTCATTTCATTTCATTTCATTTCATTTCATTTCATTTCATTTCATTTCATTTCATTTCATTTCATTTCATTTCATTTAATTTAATTTAATTTAATTTAATTTAATTTAATTTAATTTAATTTAATTTAATTTAATTTAATTTAATTTAATTTAATTTAATTTAATTTAATTTAATTTAATTTAATTTAATTTAATTTAATTTAATTTAATTTAATTTAATTTAATTTAATTTAATTTAATTTAATTTAATTTAATTTAATTTAATTTAATTTAATTTAATTTAATTTAATTTAATTTAATTTAATTTAATTTAATTTAATTTAATTTCATTTCATTTCATTTCATTTCATTTCATTTCATTTCATTTCATTTCATTTCATTTCATTTCATTTCATTTCATTTCATTTCATTTCATTTCATTTCATTTCATTTCATTTCATTTCATTTCATTTCATTTCATTTCATTTCATTTCATTTCATTTCATTTCATTTCATTTCATTTCATTTCATTTCATTTCATTTCATTTCATTTCATTTCATTTCATTTCATTTCATTTCATTTCATTTCATTTCATTTTATTTCATTTTATTTATTTATTTTTTTGTTTTATTTTTTTTATTTTAGTTTAGTTTAGTTTATTTTATTTTATTTTATATTAATTTTATCCGGTTCAGCTAGTTTAATATATTTCCTACTATAACGATATATATAATTTTTTTTTTCAAGTTAAGTGTATTCTGTATTTTGTCTTCCCTTAGATAGTGTCACCATCGATGCGACTAGCGGAATCATTTGATTTTATTCCTTACTTAAGGTCGCTTGGTTTTGTATAGCGCAGCCTAGCTTATACGTTCCTGAGTAACTGTTACGTTACTCAGGAACGATAAGTTATTTGTATTATCATAAGCACGTGCAATGTATGGATACATATTTCATAAAATAATCAAATAATAAATCAAATCAATACAAACTTATATATCAAAAAAGTATTATATATTTTTGGAAATATATAACCTATAACCTCGCATTATATATTCAAGACCCCAGGTTGTCCGATAAATAACGTATCAGCTGACACTATACACCGGCTGAGGCTTGCGGTAATTAAATTTTATTACGCCTAAGTAGAATCGATTGCCTCATACATCTTGTGCACAAGAATCAATTTTACGCCGGTAGGTAATAACTCTTAGATTCGTTAATAGAATTATTTATTAAAGAGCTATTCAAAAAGTTTGTTTACAATGTAATTTATCGTATTTGAATGTTAGTTTTTCTTAGTAAATTAGTATGAAAAATTTAAACTATGTATGTTTCCACTGTTTCACGTGGAATCATCCGCTTGAATTCCAATACCAATATTAGAACCTTTGTATGCGACGCGGAGGAATGGGAAAGGTCAGAGGGCTATTATGATGCAGGCAGCAGTTCCAGGACCCATAAACCAACCACGACCAGTCTGTAAGGAGTGTACTACTAGGAAGAAGTTCTTTTCAGATACAAACATACGGCAATGTTACAGTTGACCTAGACATTATACAGAATTTTGTATGGAAATAAAATTCGAATGTATTTTCAGTCTGATTTTAACTTCGTATCAATTACTGCTCGTCCGGACAGGCGATCAGTCATCCTGACTTCCATTTATTTCCCGGAAAGTTTCTTCGCTTTATAGTTATTTTTAACTTATAATACATAGATTTAATTTGCCTATTTACAAGGGATGTTATAAAGATAACGATTATTTTGCCTATATATCTAATTAACACAAAATAAGATTTCGCGTAAAATTTATTTTATATTTTATGTTCCAAATAAAACTTACTATTCTAAACGGTAAATATTTAAAATTGTTTATTTACTAGAGCTTGCATGCTATACTATAATACAAAATGGCCGCTTAAATAAGTTGGGTCAGTAAAGCTCCGTTGATCACGGCAAAATTGATTTTACTTGAGTAACTTATATCTCAACTAGGAACCCGTTAACGTCATCCCTCGCCAGGATTACAATTAATCTAACACGAAAGCTTAAAATATTTTGATCAATACATATAAAGTAGAAATCGGATTTAACGACATTCAAGGGACCAGCGATACTATGTCGTACTAATCAGGTGACGTACAAAACGGATAATATATATATATATGTGAAACCAAACATGAGTAAACATTATGGTCGCTTTAATCGTAAAGTGGTTATAAGTGAATTTTAGTATGGTTACGAAATATTGAAAACTATTTGACTTATAAATTCAGACGGAAGTCTAAGGGCTCTTGTAAGTTCTTCATTTGTTCTAAGGATAATTAGAGTGTTTCGAGACCGGGGATTGTATTTATCATGTTTGTATTATGTTACTATGTAATAAGACACGATAATTCCTATTCATATCTTTCCCATATAAAATCGTATCAGCAATCTGTACGCTACACATCAAGAAAGTGCCTTAAGAATCCAATTTGATGAAAGCTTTGAGCACTGTGTTTAACTTTCATCTTATATCTAAGGCTACGAGGGTTGATGTATCAACGGTCTGTAGACCGATCTAAGAATATACCCACATGCCACAGCCAACTCCGCTGGTGACCTATCATTTTTAAGCATGATCAATCTTTCACAAATGTCTCAGTATTCAGGGCAATTCAATCCCCAAGCTCCTTTTCACTATATTATGATTTGCTCAACAATTTGATAAACTATTTTAAAATATGATATATTTGTATTATATTCAACATTTTGTTTGTTAGCGTATTAAAATGTGACTTAAGAATCATACAAACCAGTTATAATTTAATGATTGTGTCAACCGAAATGAATGATGGAAATTGGCAGCTGGAACGATTTACGATTAACTTTAAATTATAACTCTAACGAATAATTCGACAACATTTTACGTAAAACCTGTAGTTATATAAGCGTATCGTTTGAAATAGAATATGTGTCAATACGTTTTAGAGGTAAAAAGCAAAGTAGTCTTTGGCATGCCAAAGGTTAACCTTCGGGGCAAAATTTTGAACCAGTCCTATAAACTAATTTTAAACAAGTCATAATGTTATGTGTGTGGTTTACCTGTCATTGTCGTAAAGTTGAGCTTTGCGGGAAATATGTGCTAATTCAGATTTATAATTTTACTCCTTGGTAGGGCAAACCGTACGCCGTAAGTTGTACTGCCACTTAAAGTAATGTACTGAGTAAGTACATGATGTACTGATATAAAGTAAGAATCATTAATACGTCTTTACACGCACGCACATGTGAAAATGGGAAGGGCTATGATCTGGGTTGCTACTTGTGTGGACACTGTAGCACCGTCCCACCTTCCTGTCACAAGCTCCAAAGCTGGCGCGGCTGCAGAGCAGGCGCAAAAAAAGAAAAGGTCAAAGTACAAAAGTCCTCAAACTAAGTATTTTTTCCTTTTGGCGTAGAGACTTTTGGACAATGGGGTGCAGGTGCACAGGCGCTTATTAAAGAATTAAGTAGGCGCCTGGTAGTCAGTACCGGTGATCCAAGAGCTGGTGCTTTCCTTGCTCAGCGTATAAGCATCGCGATACAGCGAGGAAATGCCGCCAGCATTGTGGGTACTCTGCCACCGGGACCAAACTTTTTAAATTTGTTATAATTTTGTTTTATTTCAAGTTACTTATATTATTTAGGTTAATATTAAGAATATTTTGTGTTTATTTAATAATTAATTTTGTTAATTAAATCTTTCTATTTATTCTAATTTTAAAAAGAACCAAGGTCACTTTTAATGTTACTGTTGTCAAAACACTGCACTTAATTTAATACCCACAATCCGGACATACCAATTGTCAGCCTAATGTCGCATTATCATCCCCAGTCGTGTTTAATGGATTTAGTTGCGTACGAGTGTCGTGATTTAATATAGTTAAATCGAGTTTAGGGATTGTTTATTTCTCAGATGTTCACGATATTCTTTTAATTACTTAAGCCTGAATGGCAGCTTGAATTATTGTGTTTTTTTTTGTTATACGTATGTTCGTTTATCCCACAAAAATACAGAAGCGTAGTTATTCGATTTAAAAACTACGACCCGTTTTATAGATTGATGATTTATAGAAACGATATTTTATTTTATTATATCTTTCCTCAAACATCTTATGTGCTAAATATATTTAAAAAACAATAAACTCATGAGATACTAAAACTAGGTTTACACATAAAACAATTAAAAGGGAACTTGAAACAAGTAGTGACAAGAACTGCGAAATACTGTTTTATAGCAATATTTTAACTTTTTATTTAATACCTAACTTTAAATATTTCAGTATGTATATAAATTAGAACTTTGTACTAAGAACAACTTTCCGTTATTTTTATTATTCTGAATTAAACCTCACTTTACCGGTAATTCAATAATCTAATTATAACTATTATCCTATGATACATAATGAGATTAACAGCTATGAATCAATGTAACGAAAATCTACAGGGTTTTTGTTGATAGTTATATAGAATACACCTAATTTTCACTATATATTATATACGTTTATACTATTATTAACGTATGTTAGATATTTATGTTTTCACTGAATTGATAAAATGATGTGATGATTAACTTAATATAAATTAATTGTCTATGCTTTAGTTAACATAATTGTTAATAAGATATCTTAATATAATTTTATTATTATGTTAATAGATTTTATGTTTGGTCATCGTTTTTTAAACATACGTTTATATTAAGTAGTGTTAATTTATCTATAAAATTTAGAGACCTATTCCATTATAATATTAGAATGTTTTCAGACAACTTTACTTTACTGAAGCAGTAAAACCTTATATCTCTATTATCTTATATATATCTACGATACATTTTTGCTAACAGTACATTAAGAGGATCATCACAGTCCCTCACTATCGAGTAGGTAATGACGTCATTATTGATATAACGAGCTGGTCGAGGATTTGCATGTTAGGTGCTTTTTAATCTTGTATCACATGTTCGTAACTTTCATATGAGCTTATGGATTTAAAAGCCTTTTATCAATATTTTTTTACGCTACATAATTATTTGCATTCTCTCTGTTTTAGATTTTCGCCAGTAAAATAGAACTGTTGTCTTTCTTATTGTTTATGAATATTGAAATGCGCTTTATAAGATTTTTAAGGAACTGGAGGCTAACGAGCAGTAACCGCCGACCATGGACATCTCCAACGCCAGGATTACAAGTGGGTTGCCAGCCTTTAGGGAGAGGTGCGTTTTTTTTAAAGGCCCCCAAGTCGTAACGATTCGGGAATGTGTTGTATATGTATGCGTAGATATATTATTATATACGTTATTATTCACTGTGTTAATAATGTTAATAAATAGTCTTGTATTTCATCTACCTGCGCTTGTAGTCGGTATAAGAAATGTAAATGAAGAAATATTTAAACAATTGTATAATTACTGTTCATACTTATTGACTATCAGTAGGTACCTAGTTCTAAAACCCTTCCCTTAAATATATGATGGAATATTACATTTTAATTTATGAATTATATAAATACTTAATTCGATGGTAATATCTCAATTCTAAAGGATATGTTAAATGCTACAAAATGTAAAAACGATCAATGTCACTTACAAATCCATACAAATTGGATAATAGAGCATTGCAAGCGGACGTCACCAATCATTAAATTGGCGCAAGTGGCGATAAATAGCCGGTGTAATGTACCGCTTAATCCAATAAGAGGACGCTTCCGACACCAAAAACCATACTTTGAGACGGATTTGCTCACTCGAGCGTGGCTGTTGACTACTGAAGAGTTCGTTGAACCTACTCAACTCAAAATATCTTTATTCAAGTAGGTCTTTATAAAGACACTTTTGAATCGTCAATTTTTACACTACCACCGGTTCGGAAAGAAACGGCAAGAAACTCGAAAGCTGCTCTTTTAAAATGAACAATTAAAAGAAATTTGTGTTACTGACAATTAAAATAACAAAGCATTGTAAGGGTACTCAAGAATTGAAATGTCCCGATGCTGAGCCAATTGCCGACACATTAAAGTGATCTTTGTCCTCTAAATATTCGTTTACGGTATAGTATGCTTTTTCAACCAAAATACCCTTGACGCGCGTTTTAAATTTGTTAGAAGTCAATTTGGTTATTAGTGCTGGGACTTTGTTATAAAAACGTATGCTCATACCTGCAAACGATTTATGAACTTTACTAAGGCGAGAATCAGGCACATCAATTTTTACTGTGTCCTACTGTCGTATAATTTAAGAAAGAAAAGAATTTAAATACGATTGTCATAACTGTATATAAGTGTAAAGCGTAAACAAGAAATATTTATAAATATTGATTTAGGTCCTATCACTTATCTTACAAAGAGAGAGAAAGAAGGAAGGAGGCCTGACGCAGACGTACTTTTTGGCTCTGAATTTTGGCAGAACCCTTTGGAGAACTTTTGGCAATTTTTTTTCAACGCACCAAATGGTTATTTAAAACCGTGAGATATAAATTTGAGTAACCTATAAACAGTTATCCTAAAAATAAAGATCTTACGCTATAATTATTGTTAATGACTGCCTCTGGGTCTGAGAACGAAGCTATGTATTAACTTAAACTTTTGAAGTCTGTAATCATTTTCATATACTAAGTATATACCTGAGAATATATTTTACTTATATTTTCACACATATGGCAATGAAATAGAAAGGTAAAAAAAAACAGAAAGAAATATAGATTAACGAACTTTAAACAATGACACTTATCTTGGAATAAAATTCATGTTTCTTGTATTTTTGACTATAATTTGAATATGACTAACTTTTCTAAAAATCAAAAAATGAAGACGAGAATCTTTATTTATCTGCTTGAAACTGCTTGAAACTGATGCAAGAAAATTACAAAGGGTGCTCCGTTGGTACTTTTACTTAGTTTTAGCAACGTACAAGTACCGCGCCTTCTTTTAATTATAGATGAAGCAAAAAATATTGGCTGTTGTTCTGTGCAAAATCCCAATTCCAAGTACGCGTCTCCCAAGTTTCTCTCGTAAATAGAATAATCTAAATGACTTAGAAGCAGTCTAAGTCTAGTCTTAATTGGTTTAAATTAAATTAAATATGCGATGAACATTTTGTATTGACGTTGGATGTGGGCGGTGTAATTAAACACAACAATTAATTTATAGCTTTCACAAGAGATTATATATTAGCACAATATAATAAATCATTTGTTATATTATATTAATTGTATATTTGGAGTTCACTCACAACTCACTAAATTCCTGTAGGATTCCGTTATGGGACCTGCTGCCCGCCACAGTATTTCTGAACCACGCGTCCAACATTACCATATTCGAATAGGCCGGCAGCGCAGTCCCGTGCTCTCAACTATGGGCGGTGACTTCACCTTTATAGTGTGCCTCCTGTTCGTTTGTCTCTTTTATTAAAAAAAAAAACAAAAACGTTTTTTAAATTTGACGGAAACGTCATCTGATATAGTCATAGTGTTAGCATAGTAATTGATCTCAGTGGTACCCTTAGTCCTTCGAGAAATTAAAATAAATTTAAATATACAAATTATACTTTGCATAGCTTGCATCTCTGTAGTATATAGACTAAGCAGTATATAGACCTAAATAAGTTTATGGTTATTTACTAACATAAGAAAATAAATACAAATGCTTAACAACATACCCAAATTAACGTTAATAAATTTAAAGTAACGATTCACTGGAGTATATTTTAAAATACAATTGACAATACAGATTATACCTAACGAAAATTAAATTATTTTTTTCATATTAAATCCTTCTAAACGTAGGGAGTATAGTCCTTATAAACCTTCCAGTTTCTAAAGTCGCTAAACAAATACATACAATGGAAAATAATTTCCTTTGAGTAATTAACGTTCATCTAGCTTTGTATGTTAAAACAATTCCAACCAATGTGATTCTAAACGATTTATGAGTGCACTCACTGCAATCAAATCATGAGCTGCGGAAGCAAGGCTAATGAGGATAGCACACGCCAGCCATAGCCGTGGGAATGGATAGCAATGATGATCCCTATGTTGTATGTATTCGATATTCATTTGTCTCAATATCCGATAAGATTCATGGATCTGGCGTATATGACTAATAAGTGGACTCACGCTGTTGAAATTAAGGGAGAAATATTAGCCAATATCTTGAATGTTAAGGGTTTTTGAATCGTGGACATCTGTCAAAACTACCATCTTTTGGTTTGTCGGAGAGATTATGTCGATAATTGGATATTTTTTGGAAATGCTGTAAAACAATATTTCAAGCCATTTTATATGTCAGAAAATATGTGTTATTTTTAACTAATAATAGTCTATGGTTACCATAAAGCGTGATTGCTCTTAATAAATGAATTATCGTCTCTTAATCTCTCTTGGTCCCAAATATACTAATTATAAATAAACCTGATTATTCTTATGCAATGAGTACAATTAGCTACCCTCCGCGGTTTAACCCGCATTATTTGAGAGACATAAACCGCAAGGTTTAATCTCCTACCTTAGCTCTTAAAGGGTTTATTTTTGTAACAGTAACCTATGTTTGTTTTGTCCAAAGCTCACATGGGATCGATGCGCTATCAGGCTAAGTAAGGCTGTTTTATGATTTAGTTTAAGTATATTTTTTCTATAGACTTTTATACTTATAATATTAGGATGTATATATTTTGTTATATTCGTAATTTTAATTTTGGTTTTTGTTTTATTTTAAGTTATATAACTTAGGTTAATATTAAGAATGTTTAAGTTAAATTTTGAATTTGCGTATCCGTATCTTTTTAACGTTCCTTATGCATACAGGCAAAGAAACAAAGGAAGATTATATATCTCATTATAAGTACTTTGTATATAAATAACAAATGTAAATAAACCAATTATTGATAGATTATGACTTTCCTAAATGTCATAAAACTAGATTGTAATTTTTATCGACACTATGCCTACGCAACGAAACATGATTTACCAGAAAAAATATGTGGGCGGGCAACATTTTAAGCACCGTTTTGTTTAAATTAATAGCACATATTAAAATGGTACTGTTTTAAATTAAAAAAATGACAATCGAGATAAATAATTAACTATTGATAATAACGAAATTTCTTATTATATTCAATGTATTTTTTGTCAGGTATTGTTAGAATGTCAATGTTGCTCAATTGAAATATAACTTATTTATTTTATACATTTATTGCCTCTACGATGGTAACTGAAAGCTCAATAAGCTCAAATTCGATTCGAGCTAAAGTTGCTTTTAGTTTTAATGTCATGTGATGTCTGTCAGATTGTCAGCCGTCACTTTAACCAAGTTCATTAAATAGTATTTCATATAAAACTAAAATTTCATTGCAAATAAATTGCTGAAGAAAACGCGACATCCATAATTAAGCTAAGCCAATTTAGTGACAATTATCTGCTATTAAGTCGACTGATTTAAATTTAATGCCAGAATGAATAGATTTAATTCCATTACCACCCACGGTTAGTTGTTCACTTACATCGCACAATCTACCGTTATCCAGAAGAAATAGTAAATTGAAGTTAACATTCTGAAGCAATTTTAAGTTTAATCTAGTTCTACTTAACATAATATTTAACATATAAAAACTTGTAATATTTTGAAAAATTGCTGAATACATTGATTGATCTTATATATACTTAGAACATAATGATTAAAATTCTATGGTTAACAAGATTTTAATATGATGTCATATGTTCCTTATATGTATGTTGTATGTAAGATACTTGAAACACAGTTATAAGATGCAAACGTATAGGTAATTTACCTATACGTTTGTGTAAAGACAACAGTAATTCGAATGAGAACACTTCATATTAACCTTAATTGCGTAAGATAATACCTGGTCGTTAAAAGCTTCGAAAGTCAAGAATTATGTTTCCACAACAGTGGGTTTACGACATGCATAAAATTGTAAAAAGATGCAGCCATCGATGAAAGCAACAATTACTTGAGCCATTGACACGAGTGGCGCTGCCGGCGATTGCATGCGCGCGCGCAGGTAGCCCTTACTAGAGCGAGCGAGACGCATGAATCGTGCGTGTTTCGTTTAACACATAGTGGGGCAAGGCGCGGGCGTATTCGCTGGCCGTGCTACATTTTTATTTAGTTATAAACCGTTCTTTGATAAGAACGCACGGTTCTAGGATGTGTTGTTGTTAGCAACAGTGTTTTGTTTATGAAGTGCAGATGATTAGGGAATTAGGACATTCTGGAAGTAATCGGCGTGGCGCCTGCCGGCACTGGCATGGGTGGACGCAGGCTGATTAAAGCTGCGGCTGTACTCGTCGTTTTGGGTTACAGCAGTTTACTTGTTTATCAAAGCGGAGTGAACTTTAATTTTCAAGACAATCGAGCATCTGTTCAAGTTGCTGATCTCTCTATTGAACCTGTTACAAAGACCACTTTGTCTGATGGCGAACAGAACAATAATATTACATTAAGTGATGTATTTATTAGTGTAAAGACTACAAAACATTATCAGTTTACAAGACTGCCGATAATATTAAAGACGTGGTTCCAGTTGGCCAAAGATCAGGTAAACGTCGTAATATATTTTATGTAGTAAATATATTTTGTTTGAATAAGAAAAGTTACAAATTAACTTCTACTTCGGATTCCAAAATAAGTTAATTTGAAGATATTTGTGTATGCCATTAATACTAATTTGTTTTGATAAGAATTTGTTTGTTTAGATATTAGAAAAGTACTTACTAAAATAAATATGTATGTAATAATAAACGTACAAAGATCATACACAAGATGATGGCGGTTATTTATTGTTTGAATTCCACCAAAATAAGAATCTCGTTGGCTTTCGCAAAACATCTTAATTTTATACAATTTATCGTGTCCATCTGCCGAGGGTTGATAAACCTGTTCTCAAATTCCCTGTATCATCTGCCAAAATTACTTTAAAACTTGATTTCTGAATTTGCATTTGTAAAAAGTTACGAACAATTTATGGTTGACCGGATTTACATATTTTCATTTGAATAGACGCCATATGTAACTTCAAATAACTAAATATAAGTTTTGCGGGTCATAAATCATAATTAGACATATTGCGAATGGCACCGACCGCGACATTCATAAATGAGCCTTTACGATCTAATTAAAAGTTTGCATAAACCAAATTATCTTTTATACCAATTAATTTATTTACAACAGTTATAAAATATAAAAAAGTAGTCTAATAACTGATACACTGTAAAATTTAATGAATAATTAAAAAAACTCAGCAGACATTAACCGTGTCATATTACAACTTAAAGTACATAAGACTACATTTTCACATTATTCATTTATTACATCTGTCACCAAACATCTTATGTGCTAAATATATTAAAAAAAACAATAAACTTATAAGATAATAATACAAGGTATACACACAAAACAATTATACGGGAACTTGATACAAAAACATATGGTAAGAAAATATGAGGTAACGAGATGTCTAATTTAATTCCTGAAAATGGTTCGCGGCAGATTCGCTCTGATTTCGCGGCTCGTGAATTCAACGTTCCTTGGACTTATGAAGATGAACCCATTATTCACCCGAGACATGTACGACTGTGGCAGAAACAACGTTATTACGGAAAAATGTTATCTGTATACATTCGTCTCCCAGTGGGCGGTTTGTTTAATCGTATTTCGTTTAATAAAATATCTCTAACGTGAATATGAACTTTTGACTCGTACTGTTTTCTTTTTGATCGCTTGTTGAATAACAAATTTGTTGGCTTCCTTGACGTTGTTATCCCACTGTGTTTAACGGCCGTTATTTATTAGGTAGTTCTGTAGTCCGATTAAATATATGTAACATGTCAGTTTAATAAAACGTTCAGTCTAATTATTTATTTGATAAATTGTAGTTAATTTGAAAATTGGAACAAACGCATTTCGAATATATAAGTGGGGTATTCAGTTGTATTAAATAGGGAATTCGAAGTCGTGCTTCACCCATTTCCTGAATCTGGAGCGTGCATAATCGACCGTTAATCCTTGAAGGAGCAACATAGCTTCCATTGTGCGCCGGCGCAGCGCGTGGCACAGCGCGCGCACAACACGTGACCGGATTGTTGCCCTGCTTTGGCCCTTTTTGTGGCTTTCGAATCTTTGATTTATGGTTCATTTTAGTCTTTACAATATTACTAAAATATACATTGTTTATCCTCACAATATTGAGAAACTAAATGTGGGTTGTCTATAAGAGATCTATTTCTACTGTTTAAGTGCAATAAAGTTTAAATAAATAAATTTTCTCGTCGTAACATTTGTTAAATTATTCAAAATCTGTGATAATATTACTAACGGTTACAAATTTTTAAGTTATCTTTATTTGCCCATAAACAAAAACCAGCAACCACAACTAAAAAACAACCTGCCGACGAACCTGCTAATCTCGGCCGTAAATTTCCTAAAAGCAAACTACTTTTGTCGCCCACAGAGTATTCAAAATCATACTATATATCACGGTCCGTTGACAGATCTTGTTTCCGCATATCGCATTTCCTGAAGCTTATCACGACCATTTGAATTTTTTATCTAAGGTGAGGTTCTAAGAAGGCAATCTTTATTGACACAAACTTTCGTAACCGGAGCTTTTGTTTTATTTACAGCTTATCACTCTAACACGATCAGTGTTTGTGAGCTTAACAAAATCCGCACTAATAAGAAAACACATATGTACGTGTTTTAATTATTTCTTCTATAAAACTTAAATCCACACAAAATCATGTTACTTACTGAAGGTTTTTTTATTATTTATTAATGAAACACATTTCCTTTTTCCAAACAATATACAATGATTTTTAGTGATTTTCATCTCAAAAAGCTTGCAAACAATGCTTTGCAAAAATATAGGTAAACAGCTGAGTTTGGTGTAGGTATCTTCTCAGACCGGTTTATTTGGCACCCTACAACACGAATACCCTACATATAAGAATAGAGATAAACACTCGAGTTCCCGATTCGATACCGCTCATCGTCTTTCAGGGACTTTCTTGACGTACACAAGTGACCGCTGATACGGATGGATATGGATACGGATATGTGGAATAGATATAAACTGCCAGCGTAAAAATTCCCGGAACGTTACGGGGGTCTTTAAAAACAGAGCGTACCTCCCCCTTAAAGGCTGGCTACTCACTTGTAAGCCTCCTGGCGTTGCAGGTGTCCATAGGCAGTCGTTAGCACTCACTCGTTTGCCTCTTGTTACATAAAATAATATTAATAATGTATAATATTATTTCAAGGACGCTAGTTCATTCAGGAATCTTTTGTCTAAAAGTTTCCAAATAAGCAAATTTAAAAAAAATCTAAATCTATCAATTTTTTTAGAAATTACTATTTAGTAATTCTCTTTGTTCAAAGTTATTAGTTTTAGTCAAGGCTTCGACATGCCGACACTAAAATTACGAAATTAATTAGAGGCTCTACGCTCGCTTTGGTTCTAAAAAGGTCCAACCTGGGCTCACGTTTTCATGACGAAATTGACCCTTTGTGATTTATCAGTTCTGTTGAAGTGTGATCTATGAGGTAATCGGGCGTGGCAGATACTTGCAATAGATTAGCTGGAAGCACTTTTGTCGTGTATTGTAAACTATATTTTCAACATCCATTGAATCAAGCATTGTAAACATTATAGCTTGGTACAAAAAAAAATTAGATTTTTTATTCATATCATAAACAATACTTCTTACGTTGTATAATTTGTGACAGATTTTGTATTGACGGCAAACTTACAAAACGTATCGCTAGACAGTATCTGGTACGAAAATTTCACAACATTGATGAATAAAAGCTTTATTAAATAACATAAATCGTAGACTCAAGTGCTTTACAGCAAGTGAGCCTGCAAACCTCTCGAATTCATATATTAACGTGTATTTTTAATTAAAATATATGTTACAGAGTATTTAATACTCGCAAGACTCAAAATAATTTAACTAAGAACATCATGTTTATAGTTCCCCTGTATCAGAACTAATGTTAAATTTACAATGTTCTGTGTATCATTCCGTCATCTAGGCACGGCTTTCCGCCCCAAATGCTAATGTAATGGCAATGTTATTCCATTTAATCGCTGTTAATTCCGTATAAACACAATTGTTTTCTTATCTATGAACTTGGTTCATTAAATACATTGTATGGCGGTATTATTACTATTGTGTACTTGAATATTATAACTTTTATGTAATTTTTTAGTCCAGTCGGGCATTTATATGAACATAAAACAGAAACTAAGCTACCTAAATCGAATATAAATCGTTTTATCTGGCGACTAGCTATGTGTATGCTATAGTAAAAACTACCTGTGTTTAGTAGAAATATATAAACATAATGTCAGCTTTTAATAGACTTTATCGATGTAATAAAAAAATATGGAATAACAAAATTTTTAGTGTTCTTTAAAAATTGTTTTTTTTTTAAATAAAATATCTCCTTTACAGATATGGTTTTTCACGGATACAGACAATCGCCAACACCAAAACCAAACAAGTAAGTAAAATCCATTAAACATTAACAACAAAATTGAGTCGAATTCAATTTTAACTTACCACTGTAAATGTATCCACTAACAACCAAACATTTTCAAACGGAAAGTTTCGATCATATTTTTGTGTGATTGTTGTATTGGAGTTGGGAAAAATTCTTAAATCAAATTTTGCACAAACACATTCAGCCCCGCTGCAAACTCGGTGTTACGCCTTGGTAATAATAGTCATAACTGTTTGGTATTATTGCAGACGGCCACATGGTAAACACCAATTGCTCGGCGTCGCATCAGCGAAAACACCTATGCTGCAAAATGTCCGTGGAATATGACCGTTTTCTGGAGAGCAGTAAAAAGTAAGTACCATTTAATATCGTTATACGATTATTTTCCAGCTAAATAGCCTTTAAGTAAAGCCAGTTAAACGAATGGTTTTATTCTTTACGGCAAACGCTGTTATGTAAAACAGGACTATTTAATTAACTATACTAATACAGATAACTTATTATTAAAACAGGTTATGTATGTATTTTAAAGTCTTACACAATACATATTTTGAGTATACGTCAAAATGCATAATTGTCTAATATCTTAATAATTTAAGATATACGCGATAAATATAAATTAAAGTCATTTTTTTTGTAGAACTACTTAAAAAAAAGATTTTTTTTTACCTAAAATGAGTTAAATGGTTATATTTGTGAGTAATTTAGCAAATATGACTTAGTCATTATAACGCATGAATAGTTGTGTAAGTCAAAGCTTTCTATTAAAACACCAAAATGGGAGCAATTAAAACCCAATCAGACTATTGCTTGCAAAGCGGATGCAATTAATCACAAGTGTAATTATACTTTACACGGCTATTAAAATGTAATATTTTGTTTTACAGACGACATAAATCATACTTTATCATTTTTTGTTTATGACAATTTACATTCTAAATTTAAAAAAAAAACAGCGCCACCGGCTGTCATTCAATTTCCTTTCAAATTAATAAAATGTTAGAATAAAAATATAATATATATTATGTATACATATTATAATTTTAAGCAACTTAAGATGTTGAGCAATAATTTATAAAACACTTTAAAGTGAAAATATTTTCTTAGTAAACACTTGAGGTTCGCTTTTATTTTAAGTAAAAACAAGACGCTTTTAACTTCTGTTTTGAGAAGCCTCACTGTATAAATAATGAGCGGTTTTGTTTGTACCTAATTATAATATTAACTTAACTTAAAAAAAGTCAAAAAGAAAACTTACTCTATACTCCAAGGTTCGATACGATTTAGAATAATATAGTTCTTATTTTTTATCTATATATAAATATACATCATATGTACAGAGTTGATCAGTACTAAATGTTAACTATCTAAAACAACATATTTTCCCTTTTATGAAAGGATTTTGTATGCAAAATCGATAATGTAATATTTAACACCAGCTTAGTGCTGCTAAATGGCTAACGGTAAAGCACAGAGCCATTACCTAAATTAAGTTTTAACTTAATGTTCAACGTTGCATTAAATGGTACTTGCTCGGTCATCTTCAATGTTTATCATCAGGGGTCCGATCTATATTCAAATACATAGGTAATGGGTTTTTGAGAGCAAGTCCAATATTATTTTGGGCGCACAACTATTTTCACGCGTTTGCATAGCATCGATCTTATGTTATTGTTAGGTTCTTGTTATTCTTCCCACAGATACGTTTGCGTAGCATCGTCAAGTATGTCAACTAATTATTTGATTTTGTAAATAGAACCTCTTTTTGTAAGTAATAGTGCACTTCCGGTAGAATTCAAATAAACAATTGTGTATTAAAAACAAAAATACGAATGTCGTATGCTGACATTTCGAATTTGAATTTCGAATATCCGGCATATCAGTGTGGCCACAGATTGTGGAAGAGAAGCAACGTTGTGCAAATTCATTCAATAGAATCAATTTTACAAAGCACTTTTTTTATCACGTCGATTAATTGACGTCTCTTACGACTCTTCTGACGTAGACTAACATTTAAATCTACTGAGTGTACGAACACTATTGAAATCGGGATTCTTATCTATTAAGTTCAGCACGTGGCCCATTACAAATTTGTTTCCTTGAAGAACATGTGTCTTGCATGTGTTTTTATTTAGAAATACTAACAGACTTTAATAAAATGCCAGCCTAGATTTCAGTGGTTCAAATAAAAGATTTTTTCTTAGTATATGAATGTCGGTAATACAATAATGTCACAGATTGTGCGCAATTTGTTTACTTTGAAAAAAAAGAAAGCCATAATGTAATAAATAATAATCTATACAATCATTTTATTAAACGATAAGTGAGGTTTACACCCCAGCGTAATATCTTTGACACCTTTTGACATTCGTCAAACAGAATTTTTCCATTAGCAGTTTTATGATTCTTTACCTTATTGTAGAGGCTCTTCGGCCCTTCATTGTGATGGAATTTCAATAGAAAAGAATTAAATGGCTCACGATTTTCAATCTGTAATAATTATCAGGGAAGAAATGTTAAGAGATTTTCATACTGATGAAAATGTTCTAAATGTGCCTTTGTTTTACCGACTTATTTTCAATAAGTCTATACTCTAAATTATGTCATATGTACTATAAATAAGTCTAAATAGTAAAATATATATGTATTTACATATAAAGACGCATGGTCTCAAACCAAATTGAATGCAAGCTTTCGATTTTTCACGTACAAGATATAAGTACCTTTATCAACAATATTTATGTAACTTTGTTCATTGGTCTTGAATCAACAAATGAGGAAAATTATCCTCAAGTGAATACAAAATTTCAAAAACGTCACCGATTTATATCGTTCTAATACAAACTAAAATTAGAAAAAAATACCTCTTAATTATAAAGTACAAAATATAAAAGATTTTACACGTTAAAATTATTGATAATGTTTGGCTATAGAAATTTTATCATGTTAATGAAAAAAACTTGTCCATTTTATAGATTGATTTCGTTTTAAGTTCGTTCTTTTGGCTCATATATTACTAAAAGGTGGAATCTTTAGCAAACGGGAAAAAAGTTTTCACATTATGAACACGAATTATGTGTTGTATAGGTGATAGACCTCCGTAAAGTGTGTCATTTTACATTAAGGAAAAGTGTTTCTGTGAAAAGTCCCGGAAAAGTGTTTTTAATGTGTATATTAAACATATTTACGTTACCTTCAGGTTGGTTTACGAGGTGGTTCATAAAGACTTCATTTAAAAATAATATTAATTTCATTTTAAAATAACAAATTAGAAAGTTTAAGATTACTACTATATGCAAACTATGTCAAGCTATTCAAATCAAAGCTCAGGTGTAGTTTAAGTAGTAAAATGAGTTTAATGTTACTTTGTGATGTATCCGGGAAAAGCTTACCGGGGTAACATTGCTGACATTCCCAGTTAGATATTTATGTCACCTTGCAGTTAACGTGCATACAGTGCATTACTTATGATTTTCATACATTCAGACGTCTTGTTCGAAATTTGAATATGGTACATTTTTCAAATGTAGAATTTTTATGTAAAATGTCGGCTGGTTTTTATGAAATTTAATATGAAATTGTCAGATCAATATTTAACTGAAAATAAATTTGGATTAATTTTGCCAAATTAGAGTTTTATAGAGACATAATCAAGGTACATAAGCCAATGAAGATAATAATATCTACACTTAATTTTCTCTCTCACACTGTGCCATGTGATGCCTATATTTATTAAATGTTTAATCACTATGCCATCATATTTCAACTTCCAAAACAAACATAATTATTCTATTAAACTACATATATACACTTCTTAATATATTCTTATTATATACCTCTTTATATAAACAACGCCAGAAATTGTCATATCCCAATAAATGTTACAAAATTGGCTCCTTGTTAGTGTATCTAAACCATACGTTTCCTACTAGGGTAAGGTATTCATAAACAAGACATTCCGATAAAAATATTAATTACTTACGAATGGTAAACTGGAAAAAAACTTAGAAATCTATATCTACCTTATATGTAGTTGTTTAATATCGAAATCTTTTGCTAAAAAGGAATAGTGGAGTTTCTTGTCGGTTCATTTGTCCTCCCTACTACGCACTTGATTTGGATTCTGTCAGTAATCTAATTAATGAATAATGTAACTGTTTGAATTTTCAGTAATTAAGAATTGATTTATCTGCACTTGCTTTACGAAGTATTAAGAAAATGACTTTGTATTAAAAAAGAGGAAAAAATATGCCTTACAGCCGAACCTGTAGCATTTCTGGGGAAGTCCTTTTTTCAAACTCCCTATTCTTATAAATTTGTGGGTTTTTTTAATAGATTTTCATGGCGTATTCACAATAATAACAAAAATTGATATTATGTGTAGTTATCGTTAATATAATAATAATGTAATCAATTTTATATGAGTGTATAAATTACAAGGTTTTATAATTGGTTCGTGGATTAATTAAATTAATGCGATATCAAATTAAGTATTGTTTCGACCGGAACAATAGGATCAGACAGGTTTATTCTATACGTATTGTTCACTTGATGGTAGCATTAAAAGTGTTTATTAATATTCTTATTTATTTTCTGAGTAAAGTTTCATCTAAGAGTGCCACTCCAACTAGTGAAGTCAGAGTCAAAATATCTTTATTCACTCAAGATACATATGACCGTACCTTAGTGTGAAGAAGTAAACTTTTTGAAGCAAGGCTAAACTGGAGCTAAGTTTGGGAATCGGCTTCTCAGCGGCCTCTCTATCCTTAGTTCTGTGGAATAGCTCTATTCCAGTCCATTCCCGAATATTACGCAACCATGCCTTCTTCTTCTGTATTGGATACCTGTAACTATTACTCTCTTCTCTCTCTTAACTCGATTCTGTTTTTTTACTATTCTTCTTAAATATGATCATATTATGGCTGCAATTAACACTCATCACATTAAACTAATTTGATTCGACGATTGAAAGACTAAAATTTGAGAAAGCTCTTCTCTACATACACCTTTCCATAAAATAAAGAAATAATTCAAATCACAATTAAATTTACAGTGTATCGTATATTTGTTGCCGCGCAACTTAGTCTCGGTCCCCGTTATTTACGCCGATCGTAATGTAAGTAAATTATAGAGTAATAATTACCAAAGGAAACTTGCAATTGAATATAGCCTTTTTAGCTCGTATATAATACATTCATTAAACAAACAATTAAACATGTGAGAATGGCCTATATACATTGATAGTGCTTAAAAGTTTTACGAACCTAGAATTTGAATTCAAAACTATTTTTATAGATTCCGACCTTTCTGAATACGGGCCTTAAATATCATTAAATTAGACATTGTATTTATATGCTTCATGTTTATTTAGAGGAGGTTTATATTGATATATATATATTTATATATATCAATATACATAAGACCCTATATCAAAATTATTAATGATTATTCAATGATTATTTAATATCTCGAATGGCTTTAATTAACGCGGTGCAACGGAACATTTAAATTTGATAATTCATACTTGTGTCTGTGATATTTCTTAAGCCAGGAATACATTAGATTCAATAACAATGTATGCAAGATTCGTATTAGGAACTGCTATTTGAACATTATTTCACCAAAACTTTGTCTTTAGCGACCAACATGTGTTATTTAAGGTGTACGAAGTTTAAATTAGTTCTAGTTACGTTTACGTAGACAAACAGATAATAATTATATATATTACTTGCTGACCCGACAAACGTTGCTTTGCCATAAAATAGGGGTTGGTGATAAAAGGGTAAACGTGTAGGGTTTTATGTATTTTTTAAAGCGAAATAAATAAAATGTCTCTTAAAGTAGATGTCGAAATTCAGACCTACTCAATATGCTCACGAAATTTCATGAGAATCGGTCAGTCCGTTTCGGAGGAGTACGGAAACGAACATTGTGACACGTGAATTTTATATAAGATATTATAAAAATAATTAATAAACTTTTTTTTTGTTATAGGTGGTTCTGTCATTTTGACGACGACAATTATGTGAATGTGCCGCGGCTTGTCAGTGTTCTTCAGACATATAACCACAAAGAGGACTGGTATCTTGGTAGGACATCCGTCTATGAACCAGTAAAAATATTTAAGAAACCTACTAATAAGGTAATAAAAAATATATTGACGGATTGTCTATGTATGTTACATGCTTGTAGTATTAGTTACTCGGGAGTTTTGTGTAAAAAAAATTACGGACAATAGATGTTATATCAAACATAAACGTACATAAATTAACATTAAACAACGTCAAAAATACAATGTAAACTCCATGTAACGTCAGTTTATCTCAAGCGTTGAAATCAATTGGCTTTTGTTGGTTCAGCTTGTATTTCAAACAATGATTTTTCTTTTCCTTTAACGACCACTTTCTATAACGCCATAAAACGCAAAATACCTTCAGTGTCGTTATATAGAATTTACACTATATAGTAAATCGTTTAAAATTCCACAGTTTACATGCCGATATTTTTATGCTGCAATTTGTTACAGCTAATGTTCTCATTCTGGTTTGCCACTGGAGGTGCTGGATTTTGCATCAGTCGGAGCTTAGCATTAAAGATGTTACCCGTAGCAAGGTGAGCTTTAAACCTTGAAAGACAATAGACAATTTGTCTTGTCACATAAGTATGCAATATTCGAATTTCAAAAATATAAAGACGCACATCAGTGGGCGTTTACGTACTTTCGTTCAGCTATTATTTTTATTGTCATACAAATTTACCTTATTATTTAAAAGCTAATTGCACTAAAAAATAATAATACTATATACACAATTACATAAAGTTAATTTAACCGGTTTTTATAATTACTATATATGTTTTAAAAATACAATACGTTTTTTCTTTATTGTAGTGGTGGAAGATTTATCAGCATATGCGAAGGCATCAGATTGCCCGACGATGTATCTGTGGGCTTTATAATAGGTAAGTGTTATCTATGTTTGATACCAGAGACTAAGCATTAGCTATTAATTAACTGCCTTTGTGTTTTACATAATTAATGGACTACATATCGCAGTCGTATGAATAGAGCAAGTAAAATTACTTTACCATCGATTTTAGGTTACATTGAAATCAATCAAAACACTTATATAATCGGATAATATCTTAAGGTTTTACATACAGCCAAGTATTTGAATAGAGGTTGTATATATGAGAGGGAACGTCGTTAGTGCGATATATATGACGTCATATTGGTTTTAGCTGTAGATAATTTATTACGTTTAATGCAGGCACTGCTAGTACTTATATAATACAATCATATGACACTCTTTTGGCATAGACTTATTTTTTACCGCCATTGACTTAAGTCTTTGTATTAATTCTCTTATAAAAATACTTCGGTAACCTATCAATGGTGGCTCTTGTAGGTATATAAATAAGCATAATTATTTCAAGTACACAATATATTCTGATATATAACTAATTATAACGTTGTCCTAAAAGAGCATTTGATGAAGAAAAACCTGACTCTAGTACCAGAGTTTCACTCGCACCTGGAGCAGATGAAGCTACTTCCGCCAGAGACCTTCAGAGATCAGATCTCATTTAGTTATTCAAAGATAAAGGAAGAATGGAACGTCGTTAACGTTCCTGGTTTTGACACTAGATACGATCCAACCAGGTGAGTAAATAGAATAGGTAAAATAAATAACACTTTTGAGTTATTTATTTAAATGTGTAAAAAAAAATGAAATAATATATTGCTTTTGAGTACGTTTTTGACAATACCAGGATAGTGCGTCCATTTAAGTTATCTACTTGTTGTTATAAAACACGCTCTCTCAACCTTAAAAACATACACAAAATACAAGAAAAACAAAAAAATATATAATGAATTATACAAATAAATAAACACAAAAAACAAGTACCAGTACTAGTTAAATTGTGTGTGAAATTGTGTGTGTGTCGTGCGTGTAAATATTTTATATGTATTTACACGCGCGGACACTTGTGTACATCAAGAGAGTGGCTGAAGAGCCCAATTTTATCTAAAGTTAATTAATGTAAGCACTCCATTGTTTAACTTTCTTCTTATATCTAAGAAGATAAGACGAGATAAGAAAACGCTCTATCGTTGCTTATAAAAAAGCACAATCTTATTACTCTTAACATGTAATATATTAACCGCATTAACATGATTTAAAACACTACGTCGGACTTTTTTAAATCTTTAAGGCTTAGATTTAGATTTAAGGCTTTTGCCTTAAATCAACAACATACAAAATTACTATTGGCAGTTCAAGCTTGCAGAAATTGGGTAATTAGGTTTTCATTTGGTACATTCAAGTTATGAGAGCTTTTAGTGTTGACGATAATTAATATAATGTATTTGTTACATATGTTTTTTTTGTGATTTGCGTTTTCTTATTTAAATAAATAATAATCCGTATCTGGTACAAATAAAAATGTTTCCTTTCTAATACAGCAGTGTACATTTTGTGTACATGCATGTGTACGTGCATGCTAAGCAATAAAAATGATAAAATAAAAGCAAATACAAACCAATGTTTATTGAATTCTAGAACGTTTGCTTTTAAATGCGACTGTCGCTCTTCGAGTAGACTTTAAACTTTTGTTTTGTTGCAGGTTCCTGTCTCTACACTGTTTTCTTTTCCCTCATTTCAAGTTCTGCCCGAGGTAGCATTTGCGACATGTACTGTGAAGCTTTTTCTTTTGATAATGGTGCTGTTACTGCTAAATATGTTCTAAATTTAAATGTTGTGCAATTCAAAAAGTATGTTGTAGATTTCAAATTTCGCGTTATCATATTTTTTTAATAATGACTTACTCGAAAGAATTTTTAAACTACATTTTATTCCTGTCTAAGGTTGTAAGAACCTACCGATTATAGCTTTGGGTTGTGATAAATTGTTAGTGATTAGTCTATTCCAGCTATTTTCGCATATTGAAATAAAGTTAGTAATATTTTCAACGTAATTCATAAATAACATTTATTAAAAGAAACCTTTTTGCTAACGAATTTTTTTTTATTTCAATATGTAACATATGTATAAATAAATCTGTGATATTAGCATACATTCTTGTAGATAATAATTGTTTTATATCGTGCATATATTTTTAGAAATATTTATACTTAAAGTCAAATGTTATGATATTGTTATGATTTGTTTATAAAATAAACAATATAGAACTGATGATTTTGTTTTTATTCTACCCAGTTATCAATAAATTTTACTAAATAGGTCTAAAACAGATACAACCAAAGACTAAATGTGTATGTATTCACAATCAAAAGGTAATTAAGTATCTATGCAAACTATAGACTATTGTAGTACTGACACTGATGTTTAAACAGGCTGATGTGATATATTCTGTGAACGTGCGGACAGGAACGGGGTCATTAGTTCAATGCGATAGCTCACCGAATTCCAAATTTGAATATGACAAATGTATAAGTGTTATAATGTATTTTAATTAAATATGAGACGAAAATTAAATAGAGACGTCCGTCAAATCGATATTGATAAACAAAAAAAAGGCTCTTTCCAGAGTTCTGAGATCTATTCCCATTCAACGTAACTAGGATTCTGTTTAAAAGCGACAAAGTTACAATAATTGCTAGTTAAAATTTTGTTTTAAACATTTGTTTGACATTTTTTTTTAATAATGTGCTCGAAAGTTTACAAGTATGTTTTATTTTATTATTTATTATTTTTCTTATTTTATTACATCTGCCCCCAAACATCTTATATGCTAAATATATTTAAACAACAATAAACAAAGATAATAAAACAAGGTATACACACAAAACAATTTTATAGGAACTTGAAACATTTAAGATAAAACAAAACATAATATACATAATAATTTTAACACAGTTATTGACTTTTAAACTCATTCCGATTCATTTATAACGAAACATCACACGTCCACGTCAATCAACAAAATGTTACCTTTAAAAGAGCTTACTCACTCTGCATTAATAAGAGCTAATTAAGAATAAGCAGCCCGATTCCGCGTGAAATCATCCTTAAAAAGTATTAAATGAATAATTAACCAGTTTTATATGCTCCATTCGATTCACGGCGTCGGGTCCGGAAGCGATTCAATCGCATTCTAATCGATTATTAAACGCATCGTCATTTTACTTAATTACCATTCCCTAGGGCCCCAATCCACCGAAAACCAGTATATGACAACAAAGGTATTACATTAGGTATTTTCAATATACATTACAAAAAGCGTAGGATTTTAAAAATGAGTTAGATACGTGTTGGAAACAGCTGCCTGGAACGCTATTTCCGATTCAATACGACTTAAAGTCCTTCAAGAAAGGAGCTTATCACTTCCTAAATGACCGGAAATGCATCCACGAGCTCTCAGCCATGCGTGTCTATGTCGGTGAATTTATCATCTGAGCATGCTGTCCACTCTTAAAAAAAAGAACGACGTAAAGTGAGCCTAAATTTGAATGTAGAATTAAACTTGGTATTGAAATTCCGTATGGAAAGGTTTTATGACATTTTAACGTCTTCAAGATTTTATACATTTAAGTATATAAACAAGTTGATCTACTTCTCTGTGTGTGGCACATTTAAAAGCACATATCAACTATCAAAACCAACTGGTTATCTAATGGTTCTTAACATAATTTAAAGGCCGGCGGTCCCGCTCCCATTTCAATAGAATTATTTTCTTAGTTCTCTGTTTGACCTACACTAATCGAACGGTATACGAAATTTTGCAGATTTTATAACTAAGGTCGTTTACTTTTTCGTACATAGTCAAAAAATTTCGATTTTATTGGAGAAGAGAGAAGTATATGAATATGTATTTATTTCAGTGGTCCGAACACCTATAAAACAAGTTTTATAGTTCTTACCGTGTGGTTAACCAACCGTTGAAAATATATACTTTGTCAATCAATAAATGTCTCACAAAATTACTGAGATTATGATTGAACATATCTACAACCTACACGTTGCCTCTGATTGCCTGTATCATCTTTCTTCAAAAGGTTACCTTCCGTGCTATGCACGAAATTTTACGTTGATTTAATTTGGGAAGCCAATTAAATTTTCTCAGTCGAATTAATTTTAATTATGTATATAACATTTCATAATCACCACCTTTGTTAAAATCGATTCAGGTTGCTTCCAGCGTAATTAAAGTATTATATTGCGTCGACGTATATTCAACAAGTGTATAATAATTAAGACTACCTACCATCATTTAAGCTCTTTTGTTTTATTTGTATTCTCAAATAAAAGAAAACTTCTTGAAATTCCAAGTATGGCTAGTGTACTAGTGCAGTTTTAACCACAGATAAGTGAATCTAGTTAAAAGTGAAATATACACTATAAACTCTATAACTCTATAGACACTGAAGGGACTCTGCATTTGGCGTTCTACAGAGTGGTCGTTAATTGATAAGTATTATAAACAAACCAAAACCAATTAATTTCAACGCTTTAGATAAGGGTTTGTCGATAAATCGGCTGACGTTACATAGAGTGTAGACTGTATTTGTATTACGGCATCAGTAAGGTTCTATATATAATATCTGCAACTAGTAGATTAGGAATCTACAAGGATCCTTTTTTACCCGTAAGAGGGTCGTCTAATAATTGGGTTGTCGGTTACAAAGGGTATTTTTCTTTTATTAAAGCCTTATCGATCTCTACTTTCAATCCAAAACATTGTTTAGATCTCCTTACCAAAACAACTAATCGTTATTATACTACTTATATCATCCGAAATTGTATATGTACTTTCCTAATACTCGTACCTAATCAGCAAATTAATTAGATGTAATGTAAGCTAAGTTTCTTAAAGCCGTAATCAGTTTGATTTTTCCTTTCTTCATAATGTCGGCAAATTTAAAACTAACGATTTTCAATACTTTGTAATATTTTATATTTTCATATAATTTTAATGTTGTGCCCCACTTGCTGGTAATGGTAAAAGCAAATAACAGAGCGGCAAGTTCTTATATTTAAAACATACATACATCCAAAAACTTCCAGTCGTTTGATCAGACGGAATATTAACGCATCAACCAACCAACTCCAAGTAATTATTTAGAAGATATTCTGGCCAAACACTATCGCCATTATACAAATCTGGAGAATGTGCCACAAAGATCAGGTTGATGTGCAAATTCAGCGTCGTAAATAGAACTTGGACCCATACCCCAAGGTAAACTTTCTAGTCCAAACCCTCAAGTACGGCGCAAATAAGGCCAACCCAAGCAGCCCTGGCTCCCACCTAACCGAACGCGTCAGACTGGAGGACGCAACAGAGGAATGAAGAAGTGTCATATCTGTCCTCTGTCCCGACGTGGGGCCTTAGGACTCTCGTAAGTAACGCACCATAAAAAACTACAAAAATATTACAGATTCAAACATGTCATGCACATTGCGAAAAACACGAACTTAATATCAAGTAATTACCTAGTTAGCTGACCTCGTTTTCTATTCTGTTTTAAATAGTACTTTATATATAACTACCTCCTTCAACTGGTCACAAGTATATTTTGAAATATATAAACCTTTTGATATACAGTGTTAACTCTATATAACGACACTGAAGGGACTGTGCATTTTATGGCGCTATAGGGAATGGTTGAGTGCTAAACCAACCAAAGCCAATTGATTTTGATGCTTTAGAGAGTTTGTCGTTCAATCGGGTGATGTTACGTGGAATTTACACTGTATTTATATTGTTTACTTGGCCTCAAAGTCATTATGGTTAAATTCAACATCAAAGTCATAACCTTTTTCGGATAGTTCGAACTGTGTTAAAATAAATCTTGAGTAAATAGTTTAAGAAAGCATTTAATTTAAATTCTGTTAGACTATACACGATAGGACAAAAGAACGCAATGCCGACTACCAATGCGATGATCCGACGACATGATAAAGCTTATAAACATAAGCTTTTTAAACAGTTACAAAAGGCTAATTAACTTAATAAAATATTTAGTATCTCTTTTATGTGTACATTCTTGCGAGATCCGTTTAAAATGTCCCACAAATCATGGATAAGTAAATTCTGTAAAATTAGAAAAACCGAAATTTTATATACGTATCTAGAATATATGAACATATACCACAGATATGTACTACATTTATTGCTATTTTTATATACCAATTGTTATTATAAAGTACTATTTTGTATTTAAATTCTAAAATAAAATATCCCTTGAAATTTTTTTTGTCACAGTTACCATGGTTACCGTTTACAAAAGAGTACAATTAAGATATTTTCTGTTAGATTAAATCACCTACTAAATATTCAATCTGTGGACACGCACACCTATTCATAGATAATAGATAAGTGACCTCACGCCAACCGCACCCTTGGACACGTAATACCAGTTATTGTCCGGTGAAGTGAAAGGAGTTCATAGAATA
Source organism: Leptophobia aripa (assembly GCA_951799465.1). Lineage (NCBI taxonomy): Eukaryota > Metazoa > Arthropoda > Insecta > Lepidoptera > Pieridae > Leptophobia > Leptophobia aripa. Next base: position 6,237,991 of record OX637266.1, on the reverse strand, counting down.
TGATAACATTTAATGCAGATTTGTTAGACAACTACTGAACAATTTGCATAACCACAGCTGTAATATAAAGGGAGTGTACCTTTAATCATATAACAGTAATTGTGATTCTTATTTTAAAGAAAACAAAACAACGCTTTTGAGACGATTCAGGATTCTAAAACGAGAAACAGTAAACTCGTGTGTCCCTTATTGCCTTGAGTAATAGTAAAATTACCTACTGCCGATATTAACCAGGCTCTTAATCTTGCTTATATCTGTAGTAGCAAACTTGTAATCCGTGTGCCAATTTATAATGTGTTCAACATTATTAACTATTCATTAACATTATGAACCTTTGCAATTTTGAAAGTGTCTAAGAATTAATATGTATTGTTATACTGATCTGTAATAGATACATTCGTCTATCAATATGGCGTCAATAAAACATTGTTTATGGAAATAAGGCACGTGCGTGAATATGTACAGCACGACTTTTAAATTGACTGAATTTTAACTATGTAATAACAAATAAATTAACTAATCTTTTAAAGTCAAAACAACCACTGCTTCTGAAAAAACGATATGGCTTAAATACTTAGATGACGCTGTTATTTATTCGATCCGTCCGTGAAACATTCCTAATTCATATAGTTCAAACTAACCAGTGGTCAATGTAAATTGTCAATTACGATGACGTCATTACCTCTGTTAAGCATTTACATTCAATATTTTTATTTGTTTTTACACGTGAATAAATCTGTATTCAACAATGTTGTTATGCCGTACGCTTGTATTGTGTATTATAGTGCCTTGTACGTGACATTTTATCAGCTATCCGATTAAAGACACTGCACCCCTCGCATCCTGTCTATGTTTTTGTAATTGGTACTATAGTGTGAATATATTAAGTGTTTTAATTGTGATACTAATTGAACTTTGGGGTTAATGTCCGATTAGATTTATGGTAATATTAAAAAAAACATTAGGACTTGCATTTTAATTCCGATGTTGAAGATATTAAAAATAGCCCCTCATTATTCTTAAGTATAAATTAATACTATCGTTAAATCTTATTATATCTGAATATTATGGGAAATATTCGACACAATTTAATATAATTTAAGTCGATAATCGCACTGCAATACGATATCAACAGCGTAACCGTTATTAGGTCTATATCTCGTAATCATAATCAGCTATCTCCAGAATACAAGTCACGAACCGAACAAATGTCTAGATGCAGGTGCTTACTTGGTTAAATTAGTTGGTTTTTAGTTTTAATGTTTAGAACTTGACCGTTTGGTAATCTATTAGCTTTTTTATGAACGTAAATATTCTAGTCATTTTGTAGTATATAATATTTTATAGTTTTTTTCTTATAAAAAAATATTATTTATATTGTATTGATATGCAATATTATCTACATATGATTTTATATTTAACCCAAAAACACTTTGACCGAACTTTCGAGAATACTCAACTAGGTTCTTTTTTTAGGGATTCGATCGAAATTTTAGATTTATAACATAATATTCAAAGCTAACACAACTATTTCAAAGTTTCGAATAGCAGCCAGGCATACTGTGGATAACCAGCATCCGACATAAATTCGGTTTCAACTATTTGAGGTAAATTCTACGACCTAGTTGAGATAATCGATTAATAAAATTGTATTAATAGAACACAATACAATACAACACAATACAATTCCTCTTACCATTACTTAAATTAGATATATATATATATGGTAAACAAGTTATAAAGCAAACAATCCGAATCAAAATTATCTTTATTCACATAGACTTATGAATCGTAAAAAAAAACAAAAACTTATGAAAAAAATTGTCTCTAAATTTACCTACTACCGGTTCCCAAATCAAGGGCGTAGAGCGAATGAGAGGAACTGGCAAGAAACTCTCCGCCACTCTTTTAAATCGCCAAGCATGTTTCACATTAACGTTGTAATGATCTGCAACCATTACACCATGCACCAGCAAATGCGTCAGTATCTATATGAAATAAAATCAATAATAAATTAACCGTTATGGATGATATCCGTGTCAATATAGGAGCACACATTATAACGTAATTACGTTATAATGAGAACAACTCGCAGTTCACGAAAAAATATTAACATAGCAACACAAATTCAAGTCACCACAAGTAGCACCCGTTTAACGTAATGAACATGAACTCAGATTTAATTGGTCCTAGGTATTGCTTGCCTATATAACACTATTATATATTAATAATACATTTAAATAGATAATACAAATTTGAAAATATATTTAATTTACAATACATTTGCTACTTCGATATATAAAACATGTTTACGATGTTAAAGACCCCATTATCTTAAAGCTCGTAAAGTCCTAAATGGTAAATGCGTAGGTAGTAATTACTTCAATGTAAGTCTATTGAAGTGCAACCTTCATTGTGCCGACAACTGAAAAAATAAATAAATAGAATAATATTATGTCAGATGTAAAAAAAATAGTATATGAATCATGTTCTCTTTTGATGTTGTATAATATTGTTTCGATAAAATTAAAACAAGTTGGCTACGGTTTATTTTACTAATTAAAACTTCCACACGTGCGCACTCTTTAGGTTATGGTTACAGCACTGGATTAGTTGAATAAACATGGATAGTTTAACAAATTTTTCGACAAAGTTGTCAATCGGACAGCTTACTGGGAAGAAGAACTGGACTACGTGGAAATACAAAATATGTATCGCACTGAGAAGTATTCCTACCGCCCTAGAAATTGTCGAAGGTATGATTGTAAGGCCCGTTATCGAAGGTCAGTCGACATCGGCCGCCGGTGAAGGACAGCTAGCCTTCACAAAGGCTGAATGTACCGCCTTAATGGTACTGACGAGCAATATGAGTGACGACACACTAGAGAAAGTCATGCGTTTTACGACAGCTCGTGAAGTATGGCTGGAGTTGCATAGGCTGTTCGACGGAACCAATGAAGATAAGAGCTATAATCTTTGCATGAAGTTTTTTGGTTTCAAACGGAATCACGAAGACGACATAACATCGCATTTATCAAAATTGAAAAATATCTGGACCGATTTAGATCACGAATTAAAGAAGGAAAAGAACGAGTTACCCGAACTCCTCTTAATCTGTAAAATTCTCGATACACTCGGCGAAGAATATTCTCAATTCAAAAGTAGCTGGTTACTGGTACCTAAGAAAGATCGAACAATTGATAGCCTAACCGATCACCTATGCGCATTTGAGAGAAACTTGGTTGGTAACGCCGTACCTGCACAAGAAGCCCTCATAACGAAATCAAACGCCAAACAGAAAAGTGATAAAGATAAGAGATTGAAATGCAATTATTGTTCAAAAGTCGGACACAGGGTTAAAACATGTCTGAAATGGATTCAGGATGGCAAACCTCCGAAGAGCAATAACCCGTCAAAATCTATCGACGTGAACTCCAAGCATACTACAAGCACAACTGTTAACGTGACACTTATGTATGCACAACATACAGAAGCGAATTCGGCAGAGTCTGACAAGGACAACTGGTACGTGGATAATGGTGCCACAAGCCACATCACAAATAGAGATGATATATTTAATACGTTTAACCAATTTGATGACCCACATACAGTCACAACAGCAAACGGCAATACCCTGCGTGCTAAAGGCAAAGGTTCAATTGTCATCGAAGCTATTGTAGAAGGGAAAGTGTCTACTATTCAATTGGAAGATGTTTGGCTTGTTCCGGGCATACAGAAAAATCTATTCTCGGTCCTAGCAGCTCACGATACGAATCCGAAAACTATATTTACTTCCACGATTGATAAATGCATCGTATCAATAGATGGAAAAGTTAAATTAGTTGGAAAAAGACAGAAAGGTGAAGGTCTGTACAAACTGAGTTTGAAAAACATGGTTGAAACACAGACTGTTACATGTTTAGCGACAGAAACCCAGCTGTACCACGAAAGACTCGTCCATCAAAACAAACGTCATGTTAGAGCATTTGTGAAACGAGAGTTTGGAATAGAGCTACCCATAGATAATTCGCTATGCGAGAGCTGTATATTTGGTAAGTCCCACAGACAGAAGTTCGGTACGAGAACAAGAGCATCACAACCCGGTGAACTCATACACAGCGACGTGTGCGGACCTTTTCCTAACTCGATCACAAATTTGCGATATTTTGTACTATTTCGCGACGACTACTCTGGCTACCGTATGATATACTTCATGAAAGCAAAGTCTGAAGTGAAAAATAAATTAGAAGAGATGATCGCAGAAGTACAAAATATAGGCCATACGATCAAGACTATACTTAGCGATAATGGTGGTGAATATGACAACCAAGACGTCAGAGATATCCTAAGTAAGAGAGGAATCAAACAAAGGTTGACGATGCCATACACGCCAGAACAGAATGGGTGCTGCGAGCGTGATAATCGCACGCTGGTGGAAGCAGCACGAACTATAATGTACAGCGGAGAAGGATTTCCTCAAGCACTTTGGGCTGAAATCACTAATGCCGTGGCTTACGTACTCAATCGAACCGGCCCGTCGAGAGTAAATGATAAAGCCCCGTACGAGTTATGGCACGGAAAGAAACCGATAGTATCCCACTTACGAATAATCGGGAGCACATGTTACGCTCACATACCAAAAGAGAGGAGGCGTAAATTGTCAAAGAAAGCCTACAAGGGAAAACTAGTGGGTTATGACGAGGATGGATACCGTATATGGGCAGCTGTGGAAAATGAACATTTTCGACTTGTGAGATCACGAGATGTGACCTTTGATGAGAAACCGCTCTATAGATTCGAAGATGAAATGACCACGACCCCCAAGATAACTGAAAATCCCCCCGCTCCAAACGAAATGACCATTGAAATGTCATTTAAAAAACGGCAAGCCAATAGTGAGCTTGAAAATTCGGAAAGAATTTATCGAAATGACACAAGATCTGTCGAATTAGAGGAGGAAAGAGTGGTAGACAACGAAGTCAGAGTTGAAGCTGAAGATGAGAATGAACTAGTAGAAGAAGCAATTCCTGAGGAAAATCCCGTTCTCCCACATTGTTCGATCACTAGAATGGAGCAATTTGAATATGCTAGGCCATCGAGAAGCTCAATAGATTACGGAACTGCTGACGATGATGAAGTTGAAGACGATTTGGATCATGACAATACAGAGCAATCCCGATACAATCTGAGACCTCGCCCAACTCTAAGACCACAGAAATTTGACGATTATGTCTGTAACGTAGATGCTCACAGCGAACCACAGACTTACAAAGAGGCAATGGAGAGCCCTTGGAAGAAGCAGTGGTGTGAAGCAATGAAGAGAGAAATAGAGTCATTGAAAGAAAATGAGACTTGGAGTCAGAAATCTCTACCGTCCGGAAGAACTGCAATACCATGCAAATGGATATATAAAGTGAAACGACACCAAGATGGAACCATTGAACGATTAAAAGCACGTTTGGTCGCTAAAGGTTTTAAACAGAGAAAGGGAATTGACTTTGAAGAAACCTACAGCCCCGTTGCTAGGTTTACTGACATTATGACCAAGGGTCTTGCAAAGCCTACGTTCACCAAGCTGCGTAATGAACTAGGAATGTACAATCATTTTATCAGTTGAGGGAAAGTATTGAAGTGCAACCTTCATTGTGCCGACAACTGAAAAAATAAATAAATAGAATAATGTCATGTCAGATAGAATAGATATACTCTTTAAAGTCAAGTTATTACTTCATTTATAAATGAACATAGTAATAGGAGAACGTTTAGTAGTTTTGAGACTGAATTTGTTTATAATCGAGACTCAGCACTAAATACGACTTGTTTAATACGTTATGCAGAATTCTATCCAGCTTCATTCTTTCTTGATCCAACCTGCTGTTGAAATTTTAGATTGTCACTACACTACGCCACATTTAAAACCGTCATGCTTCCGGACCGATTGACAAAAAAATCTTACCACGTTTAAAAGTTAGATATTATTTTCTGTCCCGTTCATTCATTGTCAATTATATATTTCTTATTCACTTGTATTGTTGTACTTTTCAGACTGCTTTATTCACTCAATACTATTTTTTCGCTTGTAATCGAACGGGAACTTATAATGTCATCAGATAATAAAGTTATTATTCATTTTTCTTCTTTTAACTAAGTAGTTAAAAGAAGAAAAATGAATATATAACTTAATAAAAACTATTTGCACCGCTCTTAAGTAAAACATTTGCAATGATTGTCGTAAAAGGCAGTTAAAAGGAGCCGTCAACTCATTATCTTTTTATAACATTAATAGCCTAATCATTACTAACTAGTGCAGGTGCGGCCGTCTTTGATTTTTTTGTCGATACGAGTGTGGCTGTGATGTTTCAAGCCTATGATTGTGAGTTGAGCCTAAAACGGATTTACCCGAGGCTAGTCTGGTCAAGTCTTAATATGACTTTGTTATTATAAATTGATCCTTTTATGAATATATACAGGTGTGACGTAATTAAAAATATGTATCATTCAGTAAAGGTCTCTCAGTTATCGAGATATGCTTCATTTTCGAAAATTTACGAGTGGCAAAAGTTTTTCTGTGCTAAGACTCCAAATTAGGGATTTTTTGCATAATATTAGTGGATAGTTGTGCTACCGCCTATCGATGTTAAGAGCGCATAAAATTCAAAAAATCAAATTTGAGTTTGAATTTTGTTTAAACAAAGATCAAACTTAACATTCATGTTTTAACATCAAATTAATCAAATTAACAAATATTTACTTAATTTTATAGTTTTGTAATTTTTTCATACTCAAAGCTTTAAAGCAACGTAGCGCCGATGTTATATATTATGTACAGGCCAAAAAGCATGTTGTAATTAGAATGATTCCTATGTATCTGTTTTACACTATAAAGTAATATATTAACATCAAATGTCACTATGAACTAGTTGCTGTTTTAACGGCTTATTAAATGCATAGAAAGCTGGTTGGGAAACTACTTGTAGATTTTACAACGAGAAATAATTATGGTTATCAATATGCTCAGCTATCTCCGGTCGCTGAGCTAAATCGGTAGCCTTTCTATTCTACTCAAATCATAAGATAAAAGCCACAGACCTACTAACAATTGGTGCATTATAATATTATATTAAATTTAATCTAATAATTAATTTAATTCTGCCACAGGGACCAAATTTTTAAATTTGTTTTAGTTTTGTGATTCGTTTTATTTCAAGTTATATTAGTTAGGTTATTATTTTATCAAAAACAGTTTCAACTATTTAACTTAATCTTAGATATTTCTTCATAGATCTACCTTATAAAATGTTTGATAGTCTTTTCCTTGTTAAACTATGGGTAGCGACCCTATCTATGTGTATCAAAATTGTGGGGTCGAGAGATTTTAATGTCAAATATGTATATATTACTAGCTGATCCCGACAAACGTTGTTTTGCCAAAAAAATAAATAAAAAAAATGTCTCTAAAAATAGATGTTGGCTGATTCTCAGACCTACTCAATATGCTCAGAAAGTTTCAGGAGAATCAGTCAACCCGTTTCGGAGGAGTAAGGGAACGAAAACTGTGACACGTGAATTTTATATATTAAATGTCATAATTAATCGCTGCAATTTTTAATTTTATGTTTCAAAACGAGTTGTAAAACTAAGAACTTTTTTTTTGTAATTTTGTTCGGGTTATGTTTGTATGTGTGTTGTTGGTGTGCCTTATTAAATAAATAAACTAAAATAAAGAAGTAAAAACTTAAGTTTCTTAATCTTTGCTTCTTTTGGACGTTAAAATACTTTAAGCTAAGATGTGGTGGATGTTAAATGATATGCATGATAATAATAGCCGTTGAATATGTGTATTTTTTATAAATCTATTTGACAGTTATTTCAAAATGTCTCAAGGGAGTATAATAGGGCTGGTTATTAAATCCTTTTGTAACACGTTCAAACGACTAATAACATTATTTAAGTGAGTCAGATTAACAATCTTTTAATAATATTGCGGTGAGAATTATAATGTCTGTCTGTAGGAAATGCAATTACAGTTATGTGCCAGCCCATTCTTGACAGTTGTTTGTGTGAGTTAGATAGTGGTCGGGTCCCTTGTGCCCGACCGTGATTTTGCTTTGCAAAGTTTATTTGATTGTAAGGACATTCAAAATCCTATATTTTATATGTCATATATTTTTGCATTTTCATAAATTATGTTAATACAAGCTTTTATTTAATGTGGGTTACCTGAAAGAGAACGCTTGTTAGCTATAATGCCGCCCGTTGCTCTTGTATGTACTAACATCTATTAACATTATCTACTTCTACAGTTTTTGTGCAACAAAGTGTGAATAAATAAATGTTATTGTTGTAAATTATATTATATTATTTTTTATTTAATCAGTAAATGTTTATATTTGGAGAACACGCTCTTACTTGTAAGGAAAAAAACATACAAATCGACTAAGTATATAGTGGTATACTTTTTATTATTTGAATGAGAGTTGTTATTTGGTTGTAATCAATTATTATATTACGTTTATATTGTTTCATTTTCTTTAATTTAAAAGAAAATTTTACTTAAATGTAATAATTATTAAAACAGTCACAAATTCCTCAAGAGGCTATCTCAGTTCCGAGATAATCGGAAAAGAAATCGCCCTCAATAGTACTTTAAGTACCAAATTACTCGTTTGAGGCAATATTATTGTTTTTGTCCTTAACCACACCTTTTTATCTTCCCTCTTGAGACCACAAAGAGGTCAACATATTAAAATATTCTGCGGGCGTTTTATGATTACATAAAAAGGCCATTCGTTTACCACAAGAGCCGCTAAACGTTTACTTGATTCAGGATTGAACGTCATAATTCGTTTATACATAAGAATATGTTTTGTAAGTTTATAATATTTACAACAAGACAATGTAATTTGTAGAAAAATAAATATATTTTGGTCTTGAAGCCTCCTCCTTAAATAACCTTAAATAACTATTCATAAAATTTATTGTTTGTTTCACCCTATAATTATGTGTCTATTTAAGAAATATTAAGTTCTATTTATTTATTTCTTAAACCCATACAGCATAATAAATCTTTTTACACAATAAAGCCAAAATAGGGTTAAAACATAGAACGAGAAAGTAAATCTAAGATCAAATATAAACAATATGAACAATTGGTGTATATCAAGTGAGGAACGAGCATTTAATGTGAGCGTGTATTTGTGTGAGGTTGACTCTTTGATTAGTTTTCTTTTAAAAGAATTTCTGTTTAGACTAAATATGTCCAAGGACAAATAGGACTCATTATGGCTGCGCGCTGTTCTTTACCTATTTCTATATTTAGAAATAGAACGAACTAAGCAAACCTTCGTATTGAGAAAATGTTGTTGTTTTTAATATATATTGTATATATAGTAGATCTATAGGACGTTATAAGATTAGTATTGATCACACAATGTAGTTTTTAACATTACAGAGTAGTCTGCCAGAACACTCTTTAGCGTTAGTTATACTATGGACCTACTACATAATCTTAACGGATATAAGCGCCTCTTTATCGTACAGTAAAACCTACATATATAAGCTACAAACGCTTCACTCCTAAGGTCAGTTGACAGATAACAATAACCCCAAATCACTATGCCATAGTAACGTTAAGCCTCGCGATTATTGTATCAACACAGCTCTACAGTTTTTTTTTCCAACTAACCAGTACATTTGCACAGACCATTAAAATTGAAACTCCGTGTGTGGCCCTCGTCACCTGTGTACATATATTTGTAGAGCGGTTTATCCGACTACTTTGCATTAGATAACTAACCATTCCAACTGCCGACAGTTCTCTCGCTCTCATAAATCTAGAGAATGTTCATTGTTCCTTAGTTTTTATTTTCTTGTGCTTTTAAAACAATTGAATACTGTTCCACGTACTAATTTACTGTTTTGTCTATGCAAATGTTATGACATATTTATTCAATCTGGTTATTAATTAAACGTAATGACTTTCTTGTGGCACCGATCCACTTAAACTCAGCCCCCGCCAGGCTAATACCCAAGCCATGCTAATAGTCCAGTCCAGTGCCTGTTTGGGTATATTTTTAGGCGCCCTTCGGATTATGACGTATTAAACAATAAAATCTTTGTATGGAATTTGTATAATAAAAAAACATATCTTTCAGAGACTCATAAAGCAAAATAACAACGAACTATGAATTTCGTGACTAACTGAGATATTAATAACATTGATCAATAAATTAATAACATTTTTAAGTCAATAAATAATCTAACTAAAAATAATTAGTCGTTTGCGTTGTTCACACAAATAACGTTACATTGTAACAATATATCAATTAGATTCACGCTGAGTTCCATTCGGTTCTAATAAAGCCAGGCCACATTTATCATTAAATTCATTTAATGATAAAAGACAAGAATGCTCGATAATTAATTAATCGAATCGATGAATAATGATCCGCTACATCATGTGGTTAGTTGTCATTACTTAATTCTCAATTGTGTCTGTAATCTATTTAATATATGTATCCGTAGATCTTAAATTTAACGGACGGTACGCTACAGATTATACAGTGTATGTGTTTTGTTTTAAGGAAACCTACAGACATTTTTCTTCTATTATCTATGAATAAACAAACTCCTTCACTCATGGTCAACCATAATTTATTATTTTATGAATAATGTTCGCGTAAATAATCGCCATTTCACTTGAATATAATGTTTTAACATTTATTAAATTCAAATAATAAAGATTTTTCAATATTAAGCATGATTTCACAATTACGAATTTGAAAGCTGAATATATTTAATGGAGTGCTAAAATTGAGTTCAGTAAACTTGTTCAAGAACACCTGGCCACATTCTAAGTGACCAGACACTTATCAAATGTGAAGCGACAGAGACAAGTTTCATTTCCTGCAAGCAGTTATATCTTTTACAAGTATATTATTTCATTTTATTGCGTCTGAATTAATGCGTTATAAAACCTATTCTGATTCTCGAATTGTGTACTTTCTAATAAGACCAACCATATATAAATAAAAGAGTAAGTATGTAATTAGGTGGATAGACAGAAGATATATAAAAACCTTCAAGAGAAGATCGCACCACCAAAAAGCCGGCAACGCACTTACGACATCCCAGCCAAGTGTGTTTCTATCGGTGGTGTTTTTAATTATGTGCCTCCTGCTCGTTAAATTAAAGTAAAATTATAGTTCTTCTCTCTCTTTTCTATCTTCACTTCTCTATCTTTAGTATTTTTAGAATAGAAAAAGAAAGAAAGAATTACAAATAATCAAATGTTTTAAAGAGGATCTTAGACCATCCGGCATTATTTATGTTTTAAATTACGCCTTACATATCCATATAAGTTTAAGGCGCCATAACATCTTGATAAAGGCTCCAATTAATATTATAATTATTGATGTACTGTTACAAAACGTATCTATTGATCCAATCATTCAAATAACACGATATCAATCAAACGAATGATTTGCTAAAATTAAATGGATCACGAATCACTCGTTCAACGTTTAATTATTTGGTTCATGTGATGAAATATTATCATTTTGTAATTTATTGGGAAAAACATAATAAATAAACTGAATTCAACTTTTCGGCAATTCGTCTAAAACAATTTATGCTAAAAACTCAAACATAGTATTCTTTTTATTATTTTCAAATTACGTCTGTGGCTTTTAACCTAATGATAAATCTAGAATTTAACTTTAATAAAAATTATATATTTATTTATCTCCTTATGTACCCATAAACTGTTTATAAATAATGCTTTGTAAATGAATAAAGAAAACTCAGAATTGATTCCCACGTAAAGCAAGCGTATCCAAGTGGAAATTAATAATAAAAACTCATATTGAATACGTATGCAATGTTATGTTTGCTAATTGACTTTAGGGTTAACAATAACAAACTATAAAATTACTTAAAAATATAACAGTTAATAATTAAACAATAAAAAAAACTTCCTTTTGATGTATAGAATATATGACTGTAACTAAAATAGTTTTCGTGACTATTCGTTACATTTTTTCGCCCACTTTGTAAACCTTGATAATCAAGTCGATAATTATTACAATTAAACCGTAAACATTGACTATAAGCATAAGCATTAGACATGAAAATAACACAGCTTGAATGTTTCCAGACAGTTGTTAACACCATTATTGTTTTAGTTTGAAACAAAAACTATAATGAATAACAATTCATGATCGTTGAGCGACGTAACTCAACTCATCCGTAGATGAATGCCAGCGGCATTATAACGGTCCGTTTCACCTTTTATAAATGTAATGTAATGTAAGCATATTAATTACTAAACTGAAAAAAATAAACTAGAAGCTCGAGATGAAAATATGCGCTATAACACCTTGATTGTGCCACAGCAAAACACTTCATGTGATGACTTAGTTCCGATTCTGAAGCAACACACACACAAACACTGTACTGCATACACTGTCAGCCACACATTTTAACAATAAGACGAGTTGTTAACACATGATTTCCCTAGGGATAACAATTCTAGATAGGATATAGTGCAGGTATTCCCGATCGGCTACGACTTGGAGACCTTCAAAAAAAGAGCGTTCCTCTTCCTGAAAGGCCGGCAACTCACTTGTAAGCCTCCTGGCGTTGCAGGTGTCCATGGGCGGCGGTTGGCACATCACTCGAAGTGACCCGCCTGATCGTTTGCCTCCTCTCATATAAAAAAAGGCCTAAAATTGTCTTGTCTTAACCAACTGTGTTAAATAATTTATCATTTAATATATTTCTATTCTTCATGAAGCATTTATTAGGTAGCGGAAAGCTGTACATATGAAGTCCACAATTTATTTTATTTATGTGAATATATAAGATAAGATTCGAATGGAAATTTCAGTTCTTAAGCGCACAAATCGATCGTTGCAACATTTTTCATTAAAACAGGAGTCAATAAAAGGTCATATTCGCATTGTGATTCATCGACTATTGCGCCCACGCCCACTCGCCAATCCTGAGTTTCATTAAAACGAGTTCGAGTGTTTAATACTTGCTCTAAATGTAACCTAGATTAAGAAGAATTTTGGACACACCCGTTTCATTGTTTCCTAATGAAAAGTGCTATTACAAAGAATTTGTAATATGCCTCCTAGCCATTAAAACAGCATGAGCCAAAACAATAGTGTATTATATCTATTGAGCGTGTACTGTTATTTTTTAACTGAGTCATGCTAAACAATGCCTAAATAGTGTCCGGTTCTACAATTATGTAAAAGGCTGACCGGAAACTGCAGTCATTTGTTAAAATTAGTTTAGTATAAATAAATTTAAAAACCAAATTCATTTATACTTACCACATAGAATCGTATCAGCGATCACATGTGTACATCAAGAATGTGCCTGAAAAGCTCAACTCCATGAGAAGTATCTGAATAAGGACTCCAACTTACTTCTTATATATCTTTCCAGGGTTCAAAAATAGACCGATCTTAGAAGATTTAAATTATACAATTTGATTAAACAACAAACTCTGTAAGTATTAAGGTATTAAGGGCAATTCAATGCCAAGCTTTTTTCTGTCTGCACTATGTACGAGTATATAACTGTATATAAAATCCGGGTGTAAGCATGTGTAAATATGAAACAAAAGCTTTGTTATAAAACAAAAGGCCTGAACAGACTAATGCGTTAGAAGGTCAAATACCGATGGACTATGGGTGGTATGTTGATTAGTCTTTTAGAAATGATTACAATGTTATTTAAGATCCTTAACTATGATCCTTTGTTAAATATCCAAAATATTCTATTCAACAAAATGGTTGCCAGTGCACCAGTGTATAGGCTGCTTAACAATTCAGCTTGGTGCAAAACGCTAGGCTTATCAAGGCGTGGTCAGTCACGACTTGGCTTAAACGACATCGCACTGCCCCTGGCTGCTGAATTTGTAACTTATTCTGGCTATTACACGTGACTTCTATGTAGAATTAAATTTTGTATATTACTCCAATATTACTTGTTTTCTGTCTAAATTCATAAATTGTTAAACTCCGTTTAGTATATGGGCTCACATTAAATGTTTAAATATAAATTATACACGCACATAAAGCATTTTAACGCGGTACCAAACCCAGAGCAGACCATTAAATAAGGGGTATGCCTTTAAGTATCGTACCTGTATAAAGATTCAGCAGTTTTACCGTAAGGGACTTTAAAAGATAGTCATTCTAAATATCACTAATTTGTCTGAAAACTTATTAGGTAGAAGACAATCTTAAAGTGTACATAATATACCTTATATTCTTTTCTATTATATATGTAATTATTAAAATTTTAAATATATATATATATATATATGCAGTTGTAGTGCAGTATGTCAGCGTTGAAGAAATTGAGCAGTTTATGTAAAACTTAAATCTGTTTATAAAAGCTCAACTCAAATACAAAGCATAAAAATATGATTGTCCCTTCATCCAATCAGCCAGCTGCCCGTTTACCCAAACTCAATTATTACATATTGGAAATGAAATTACACAAGCAAATTACATATACTATCAGTAGACATCTACTCGAGTTATTATATTTGTAAAAAATTATTATATCAATTGCAATTCTATTTAAACATTTTTCCGCTTTAAATGAATATTATAGGTTTATTGGAGTATGATAATTAGAAGTGTTTAACACCATTGAAATAACTAAAAACATTTATTTTTGTTAAAATATTAACGCGATTTGATAGCATTTAGCTAAATTAAAAAAAAATGAAAACCATATTTCCACTAATTGGTATAATAAAACTGCGATTTAATTAGAGTTAAATGATCGATGTGAAATGAAGAATCGATTGATTCTATTACTTCGATTATACAGATGAATCGATGGATCGATTTGATTTGATCTATGATGGAACGAGGTTATTAATTTATTAACTTTTTTTCTTGCCTAAATTGGTGAATTTTTAAATGGAATTCAATTTTTTTTGTGTGTGACCAGTATATTTTTTATAAGAAGTTGTGGATTGCTATTTGATACCTTATATCAAATTGCATTACAAGTGACGATATTATGTGGAAAATATATAAAAAAACAGTAATTTTACCGAATGCCTGCGATTTCCGATCTGACTGTTGTCTAATTATAGAACCGGACACTGTTTAGGCATTGCTAAGCATACCTCGATTTCGTTAGCAAATTTTGACAACTTTTTATAGGCTAAACGGTATACGTATTAAATAACAAACACACCATATGGTATGTTTGTTACTAACAACATTAATGTTCATTTCTTACCGTAAAAATAACAAAAACATGTTTTTCCTTTTTTCCCAACAGTTTTCCCATTATCGTGTAGCGTAATGACCCTGGCCTTTCCCTAATACAAACCAATTACCTCTGGAAGTTTGCGACGACATAGACGAAGTATGGTACATCACTATTTACCACTTTATCAACACATGGTATGTAATCTCAGTGAATGGATAAAAATACCGTTAGTAGTCACCAAAATAATATTTCAATACAATGTAATACGACTTTATTATGGAACATAATTGACCTTTCAAGGGCTTTGCAATAATTGTGGTTAGTGAGAGGTAAGATCCAGTTGATAGATAATTAGACTCGACAGTCGTATATATCACATTTATATAAATATATTTAATATGCAAATGAATATGCTTAATAATATTATTATTATTACTTTGAATACATTTATTTTTAAATAGTCAATCTTTTTGTAAGAAGTAGCCTATTTATTCTATAAATAAATTTAGGACTATTTAAAATAGTACGGCCCTTAAAAATTATTTCGTGTAAAATATAACTCAATACTTTAAGCAAATTACGGGAACTATATATGGCGGCTTTATGTACGTAAAAAACGAACATCACTGTCACAAATATTCTTAATATAAAACCTTTCTTGTTCCAATATAAAAGTGATGGAGCAATAAAGATTTTATTTATGACCCTTTGAATTCGTTAGCGATCTACTTTAACTTTGATTGGAAATCGGCCGACATGAATGATTAGATTGTTGTTATTTACAACATACTATAAACTATTCTGTAGCAATAAAACGTAATCACCTAATTAATTTTGAAATTTCATACTAAAATAATATGTTAAAATCTTTTGATTTTAAGTCAAGTGATAATAATTAATATTTAAATTATTTAATTGCATAAATCTAATAACCAGATTCTCATTACGATAAATCATTTGATGTAATATAAAAAAAACCAACGATAGTTTACTTAAACTAGAACATATCCATAAAGTACAAGAGATTTTATTTTACATACAGAAACAATAAATAAAACCTTATTAATAGGATGGATTAAAGCTTTATTAGATTTCCATTTCGACATATGCAATCGGCTCCCAGTGTGATCTAAACTTAAAAAAGAGCCTTTTTCTATAGAGTGGGATCTCGCTATAGGCTGGAGGCCTTTACAGCTAAGCAAAGGGCTGGGTGGCGAGCTAGAGCTCATCTGGGAAATAACGTCTTTGCCTTGACTAACACAAGGGCGTCTCCTGTGAGACCTCGGCTTGGGTCGTCCGGCCCGGGTTTTGATCTGAGATTCCTTATCAGAAACTCACAAAATGTATGCGATATTGAATAGGGACTTCACCTTCCCCGGCGTTGGTTTTTAAAAACCTACAATTCTAATTGGAAATCTTTGTGCGGGCGGAACAAAAAGATTTAACTCTTTCCATAAATAAAATACCATGGCTGTCGTGTTGTTTCTTTTGGGAGACTTAGTTTGACTTTAGGTAATCAATGATTATTATTATTTTTCATCTCGTCCATCAATATAAATATATATAACGAACAATATTATTTACCTTATTAAAACAGAAGTAGTACACGCCAAGTTCTTAGAACGGCTACAAGTCTATATGAGTGGGTGATGTAACACGAAATTGCCAATTTACGTACATCGGTGTCGCGACCAACTAGATAATGTCCACTTCGGCTCAAATAACTTCCATAAATTGAGTTACGTACTGTCCACTTTCCTGAACAAAACTTAGTTTCCTTTATGGATCAGAGGATCGATGGACAGCCTTCCGTACCGGGTTATATATAAACTAGTAGTTATTGAAACGAGTCGTTATATAAAACAACAGTAACTTTATCTAAAATGTCAGGTTATATTTTGAAACTGACTGATGAACACTTCAGGTCTTAAGTAATAAATATTCACTTTAAGTATCAAAGTCAATATATTCAATTAATTACATAGGACCATTTAGACCATAGGACGTCTTAAATCTAGTTGGTTCTTCGCATGTTCGTACGCGACCAACCTGAGAAGAAGCAGGCAAGAAACTCGGCTTGGATATATATTTTTTTCGTATAATGATGTATGGGATTTGTTGTTGGCCACGACTTTTACAAAGCATTCCTGGTCTTGTTTTATAAATCAAGTAATAAAAGTATTTATATCAGTTGAATTGATTTTTTAAAAAGCTTTCATGCTGTAACATCAATAACATTATCTTGAAAAATCCGTATTTTACGGATAACAAGCTCACTTGAAGATAACAAGGCTTCACCATTATGTGATTTTGACACGTAGTTTTACGTTGAAAGGGTTTTTGGATACCTGAGATCAATGTGTCATTTTAACAGGCTGTTATAAGTTAATCTGAAACCCAACATACTAAAAGAAATAATAATACATATATAGTAAAATAATATTGTGTCGTGTTTTTCGCTTATTTACCTTTCAAAATCTTACGAGCTCTAGTGTTGATGTATTCCATTTTTAATTAACTATGTATGTATCAACTAAATAGTCACATAAACTTAATATTCAATAAATGATACAAAAATTCGTTGCATATCAGTGATAGTATGAATATATCAGACAATAATAGGCTTTAATGCCGTGTCTTTATACCTTAAATTGAATTAATGTTAGGGTTAGCTTGAATACGCCCGCATGTCTGACGACCTCTGGGAACATGGAACACGTGTTCTCATGTGAACAAGATGCAGGATGGGATATTCTCCTTTGTTTCCGTTATATATAAGTATACATTAGTTACGTACAATAATTACTCTAAGTAAATGTGAAATAGGCAAAAATAATATCGTTTTGAACTATACGATCGGTTCATAAATTGATTAATCGTCGATTAGGCTGTAATGCTAATACAGGCATTGTATTGTAACTGACATTTGCATGCATTAATGATTTAATTATTGTGAACATTTAATTTATTACATGCAGTCATTTTGGATGGATTAAAAAAAACACGACTGGAAAATGGTTACAATACAATTTTATTTTCACTTAAAGCTAACCTTAATTTCCAACTTTAATTCTGAACGTCATTAAATATAGGTGCCAGGTCTACATCCACAGGATCCCAGGAATCTACAAGGCCACCTAAACACTGTGTAGTCGACTTAGAGGAAATATGTCAAATTATTGTATTAACAGTGATTATGATATATCATATGGACATAGATGGTGAAAGCTTTCCTTGTAAAAATCCGGGATTTCGAAATGTAATATTAAAATCAAAATCAAATCCAACACAAATCTTTTTACACATCAAATTGTAAACATACACTTATCTAATCCACTAGCGGTTTACAAAACCACTGCATTTGCAAATTGAGGCACATTTCTGAAATCAAACGAGAACCGTGTTATGCGGTGTTTTTATACTTTGTACCAACATATTACTTATATCCACGTTTTTTATAGCTAATATTTTACTGTTATCTGTTCTTATTTTGTATGAACTCAAAATAACACTACTGCGATAATTTTTTACTTCCTCATTTATTTAAATTATTATTTCTAGATGATTGTGTTTTTTTATTTTGTTATTTGTTGTAAATAACAAGTCCTTAATAGCCAATTTAACGGTTAAAGACAAATAGTGCCGAAACGAAATTAAAAAAAGGCTTCATAAAAGTGTGTTAGTGAGATGTTGAGTTCTTTGAAGAAAACGGCACACTGTAGTTTAATAACGCTTCTTCGGGCGCCTTAAAAAGGGCGCTTGGAAAACAGCAAAGATTCAAAAATCCTTTAAAGGTACCTTTGCTATAAGTAAATTATTTAACATCAACCGATATTTAAATAATATAAGAAAAAAAATAATGATAACTATTTATCCTGAAAACAATTAAATAAATCCGTACCTTACTGAAGTACAAAAACGTAAATTTTAGTATCGGACATATAATGTACACATTACAGTTAAAATGTATTACAAATATACTTAGTCTTGCCATAAATATTGTTATAAAGAAAAGCACGATTTTTTTTTATACGTAACATTTATTCCTTTCATAGTGAGTTAGTTTAATACATCAATATATAACTATTAAAAATATACAATGTTTATTCGAAGTGGTCTCCATTGGCTGCAATACAGTCTTTTAAACGTTGAGGCCAGTTATCAATAGCAGCACGAACTCTTTCTAGAGGAAAATTCTTCACTGCCAACCGAATGGATCGTTTTAGGGACTCCAAATTATCATGGCGTTTAGAGCAAGCCTTACTCCCTAAAACTGACCATAAATCATAATCCAATGGATTTAGGTCAGGACTTGACGACGGCCAGTTTTCAGTGCTGATAAAGTCCGGAACGTTAGTTTTCAACCAAGATTGGGTGGATCGAGCTCTATGACCCGGTGCCGAGTCTTGTTGAAAGCACCATTCTTTGTTATTGAACATGGTGTTAGTTAAAGGCTTAACTACCGTCTCAAGAATGGTATTTTGATAAACTTGTGCCGACGTTTTAATACCTTTTTCACAAAAATATGGCTCAGTCACCCCTTCATAGCTAACACCCCACCAAACCATCACTGAAGTGGGATAATGCCCACGTTGTACTCTGTTTACTAATTGCGAAGCTTCTTTAGAGCTTCCAGCATAAATACGGTCATTTTGTTTATTAAAATACTGCTCAATTGTAAAAATTTTCTCATCCGTAAACAAAATTTTTTTGTGACCTCCCTTTGCGTACCGCTTAAGTAGTTGTTTGGATTTTACCACCCTATTCTTCTTTAAATTATCAGTTAAGAAGTGACCAGTACGTCTCTTATAGGCTGCAAGTCCTAAGTCATCTTTTAATATACGCGACATGGTTCTAGGAGCTATCTTCATCTCCCGAGATAAAATCTTTTGCTTACGGACAGGATTTCTTCGAATTCTTTCCCTAACTGCTTTAATCACCCTTTTTCACACGAACGGTACGTGGACGGCCAGATCTTTTTCTGTCACAAACAGAGGAGGTATCATTGTGCCCGGTAAACAAACATTTGACTAATACCAAGCGGGTGGAGGGTTTTAAAAATTGCACTTTTCTCCATACCTACTTTATGTAAGGCAATCACAGCGATTCGGTTCTCTTTATCACCCCACTCCATTTTAATATAACAAAATATTTAACAATATAATGGCGCGAAAATAAGAAAACACATCAGGCAATCATATAAAAATGACAGATTCCAAATTCAAACGTAATATTTTCTTTTTTTGAATAGTAACAGTATTTATGGCCAGACTAAGTATATGTGCCTATCTTCAATTTTATTCTATATCCATACCATCAATCACTACCTAACACAAACCCAGTGATACATATTCACTATCGTCTTGTAGCATCACTCTCAAGCCTCTAAATATGTCAATAACAAAGCATTTCATCCCGATATTCAGAAAGCTGATCTTGACTTCCGTCAGATTTTAAAAGTCGAACAATTTTTTTGTATACTTCTTGTTTTTCCTTGTAAATGAATATTACCGTATTAGTTTTAATTAATGTAATGCATTAAGGATAAGCGAAAGTTACACAAAACCAGGAAGTATCTGTATGAATGTTTTAAAAAACCACCAGCTTCTGGGTTAATGGACATAAATCTTAGCGGAAAGATTTCTCGAGGAGAACCTGGCGGCACTTTCTTGGTTCGTTGTCAAGTTCTTTATTGTATGAAAACGTAAGCATTTGTTATTTATTATTATATTATTTATACATCAAATATTCTAGAAAATTTAAAGTAAGAGACAGAGATAACGATCTCATACAGGAACAAACATACAATGATGCATTAGTTAGTAACCGGGGCTCCAATACACGATCCCAGGTTTATGTCAGCGATGGAGCTATGAACCTCTAAATCACTATCTCACAAGTTTAAAACTATATATCTATTAGTTAAATTCCACAGGCAGCAGCTTCGGATTTCTCGTTAAAATTAATGTGAAAACATTTATGAACTAAATCAACATCTAACGAGCTTCACATTCACATTTTTCATATTAGAATAGTTTTCAATTGGAAAAGTTTTTATAAACTGTACTGGATATTTTTCTAGAACAAAGGATTTTCTCTTTGGAATTTAGATAATAACATCGTTTTTCACTAGCACCAAATACACAGCAAAAAGCGATTTTGGAAAAGACTAGCTAATTACTCTCGGCTTGGTTTATTATACTATAAGTTGTACTTATACATACAATATATATTATTATTATAATTATTAATATATTATTTTAGACACACAAAATAGTAGTAGAAATTTAAAAACAACGGGCGGCCTTGTCGCTAAGTAATCTCTTCCAGGCTACCACTTACAGATACGTATTTCACCCATACCCACTTGTGATTTTTTTTTACTATTATGGTTGATTTATTGACTAGTGATCCACAATACTAAGATGAACCTAGTGCGGGCCATTGTCACGTGTTTTTAAAATAATTAATATATTTTAACTTTATTTTTAGAAATAGTTTTGTATTTTTTTTATAGAAGGGGGGGCAAATGAGTAGTGGGCACACACACCATAAAGGTAAAGTCGTCGCCCATAGACACTCATATGGAGCTCGTGCTTGGGTTGTCGGAATATTAAGGAGTTATGCCTCTTGAAGGACTTGAGGAAATACCCTAGCTGGCAGCTGGTATGAGTGTAATAGGTATTTATTTATAGGAATATAATCTGTAAATATATGTAGTTTATCTGTTTTAATTAACACACATAAAACAAGGTATAAATCTTTGGGGCTGATTGATAGAGTGTGAAAGATGTCCTGTATAATGTGATTCAGTTATGTCATATGTGAATCTCAGTTTATGCACGAATAGTAGTGGAGTCTTCCTTAAATGGGGTCAACATATGGACGATTTTAATGCTTAAACATCTGCTTGACCTGAATATTAACCTTGTTATATGATACTCTAATGGGTTGGATTTTAACTGGGAACTTCATACAAATCATTTAAGACATATGTGATTTTCATATTTATTTTTCCTTTTAGAGCATATCCCAAAGGATATTATTTTTCATTATATGTACTAAAAACTCGGTTTTAATATATAATGATTGACATAAAATTTTAATTTAAAATAAGTGTTTGTCTGTCTGTTTATTAACTTAATGTTAAAGTTAAATTATGTTGCTATCTAAAAATAATTACGATTTATAACTCTCTAGTCTTATCTTTTAATATTAAAAGAATGTACTGGTATTAAAAATAACATTAGTGTTATTAACACTATACAATTTATTCTAATATCAATTAATAAATTTTAATACAGTCCATTTATAAACAAAACTCTAAGCCATACTTTTTATTTAGACATGATGGATTTCATATTTTGTTATAAATATAAAATAACTAGAAGCAATGACTGATAGCAGTATCTCCGACTTGTTTGCAGTTTTCTTATCAATTTGAAATGATCGTCGAACGCGGAAGTTTCTTATCTTTGCAATATTGCTGGTTGTGCTTTCTCAAACTTGTATAAACAGGTATAAATCAACCTGTTTTGAATAGGATTTTTAGAACATTCTCATGTATTAAGACACTTTATTATTATAGACTATAGAGGATCTCTATTGAGAAGCTGTAGAATATTAAAGCTCATTGTTTGATCTCAGAACATAATAGAGGTTACGGAAATTTCATTAGCAAATTAAATTTTATATTTAGAAGACTGTTATTTTCATAGAATGATTTGCGAGATATTTCCTTGTAATACCTAAATTAATACTTATTTGAAGTACACTTTGTAAATACAAATATAATAGTGTGTTACAATATTAAAGTGGCGGATACCGACATTTATTTATAATGTTTGAGTTTTTGTATTACAAAACTGGTTATTTGATACATATTATTCAAAAAAATATAACGTATTAAAATCACAAAACATTATTATTATGTTATATTTAACATGTGTATTTCCTATAACAAAAACACGTAAAACATAATCGAATACAATTTAACGCTAACCTTATTATTTTAAGCCGAAAATCCAATTCTATAAAATGACGTTCGTTCAAAATGTAAAGTAGATATCAACGCGCAAGGTCTTATGTCAATTTACGATCTATAAACTATGCTTATAGTCTATGATGTCAGCAGATGTGGTTTTTTGGTGTTCTGTGGTCACATGCACTGTTATATTAAGAACTTTACATTTATGGTGGGTGGACGTTACCTTTGATACGCCGCCTACGTTGATTAAAGAAATCATAATAATGGAAATACTGTGAGACTTCGCTGTCAAGAATTTTACGATGTTTTATAAGCAAACGTTAAGAGATCAAAAAAAAAAATAAATAACTTAAAAAACATGTCTAATACACAATGTATTTTGACAAAATAAAAAATATTTACTTAAAATAGTTCACTTGGTCTTATTATTATTGAATATATATCTATATTGTTCTATGTTTTGACTATATTTGGGCCTTGTTTTTATCTTCATCGTTATTAAGTTATTTGTGTTATTGTGATGAATGGGTTTGAGAAATAAAATAACACTTATGAATTCAATACTATGACTCTGATCTGACAAATTCAAAAATGGAGACTGGGGAATGGAGAGATAAGAATATTCGTTATTAAATTTGTAGGAAATCAGTTTTAACAGATATTGCAGTTCTTATAGTTTCATAAGCCACCATTTAAATAATCCCTATATAAGACACAAGCTACACGATTTATTTTGCATACTTTGTTTTGATATCCAAGTTGGCTTTGGTTTGCCAGTTTAATAGATCTCAGTACTTACACTAATGTCTTCACTGGCGGGGTCTGGTTATTCTGGTGGGAAACTATCGCATTCCCAAACTGTGACACGCGTCATGGTCCATTTAAGACGATTTAAGTAATCAAGAGGATCCAATTGAGCGCATCAGGATAATTGGACTGAGCTATTGTACTTGGTTTGGTCGTTGTGAATTTATATCAAACGAAGGATTTAAATGATATATCGTAAAGATCTGTGTTTTATTTCCGTTGAAATATGTAAATTTAAATAACAAGAAAACATTATATATATTACACAATTAAAATCAGCCAGATCTATATGGAGTGCGATCATACAACTGAAATCAGTTGCTTTCAGACACCCTTGTAATAGGAAACAAAAGGACAAATACAAATAAAAATATTAAAAAAAAAATTATCATGAGATTATTTTTCTTCTATTTTTCTCATTAGTATCTTTTTGTATTGAGTATGTAACAAAATAAAGCTATTAAAGTTAATATAAATGTCATAAAATGGAAATTAAAACATTTTCCAGGCACACACCCATATGGCGTATACATACCAACACACACAAATACATATACTTTTATTATGCACCTCGGAAGAGACTGGACACATACAATGGGTTAGTGGGGTCCAGCGTCCGCCTTATTTGTAACACTCGATTGTTTTTGTAATAAAGTATATGTAAATCCTCGCATATCCTTTACAGCATCTATATTAAGGTGAGCTGTGTTTATCGATGCGCAAAGCACTTCAAACGAGTGATGTTATAAAAGATAAGATGTTATTTAAATGTGTAGTCGACGCGGAAAGACAAAATTAAATTTAATAAAAAAATGGCGCCAATTGTCAGAGAGACAATTGACAACCGCTTTAACAAAATACAATAACGACATACCATCCTAAGCTTTTTATATAATAAATAATAATGACTGAAATGTTTGGTTCTTTCTTGATTTTAATACCATTGTTCTAAATATGGAATGCTCTGGAAATATTTTTAATAGTCTTTCTTCATAAATGCCATTACGTTATCAATTGATAATATTTGTCTTGTATTTCAAGGTTCACATCATAAGTTATCTGTTTAGCAATATATGAGTCTCTATTTAGTACTGACTACATAGTTCGCTTTGTAGTCACCACACTGGACTGACTAACAGAGAGTTCAAAGTTCGATTCTCAGTCGATAATTGTGTGACAAACATGGCTATTCAGTCGGTTCACAGTTCTTTATTAAAAAATGGTACAAAACCTGGTGCAAATTTAAAATTACAAGTACGTTGTAAACTCTATATAACGACACTGAAGAGACTGTGAATTTTATACCGTTATAGAAAGTGTTCGTTAAATGGAGAGAAGGTATATCGTTGTTTGGAATTCAAGCTAATTTAACCAAAGCCAATTGATTTTGACGCTTTAGAGAGTTTGTCGTTACATTGAGTGATGTTATATGGACTTAACAATTAATATAATTAATACATTCCAATCGTGCTAAGATTCGTGCTACCACGTTTTTGTAAATATTTCGACTCCGTTTAGTTTTGACCGCGATCTGTGAATGGAATTTTAATTAAATTTATTTCTCTCAAAATGTGACTTTATCACAAATTCTAAGAATTTTGCAAACGAACGCGCCCATTAAAGGCTAATTGGCACAAAATATTGTTATCTTATTTTGAAACTAGTTTAAGATTTTAATAATTATTATTAACATTTAAGTGTTGTTTAAGTAAAAACTTGTATCATATTTGTCACACTTTACATTGTTATACAAAAATATACTTTAATCTTTTTTTTTAAAGTGGACCACCATAAAGGTGAAACTGCTGCTCATAGACACTCACGTGGATCAGGTGGCTTTTCTTGTGTTCTTCATGTATTATAATAATTAAAAACTTTCTATAATAAATACAACAATAATTTATAACTGCTTCATTAATAAAATCAGTTATATGTGTATACATTGTTACAGTAAATAAAAACATTATTTACTGAGCAACACTTCAGAGTAGTCGCATCAGAGTTGTATGCATACCATCTAAATATCTAAGTATTTTGTGAGATTTGTAGTCTTACACTAAGATTTTTATTCTTTTTAGGATAATATATAATTGTGATAATGCGATTTTGATTATCTTGTTTCTAGAGTACCTGCTTACATAACTGTTTCGGCTATTCAAAATTGCTATTAAACAATTTTATATTTTGACTGACCGTGTTTGTAACTTTCACCAGAGTCCATATAATTATAATTAATTTTGTAAATATATTTTAAATTTGGTTTTGAATATTTTAATGTATGTTGTGTTTTGTTTCAGTATTATTATTTTTTTTTGTATACTTCGCACCCTTTGCACCTGTCTTATTATATTTTAAGTATTCTTTTATCGTGGTGGGTTGTCTGGAAGAGATCGCTTATTAGCGATAAGGCCGCCCGTTGCTCTTATATGTACTAACATTTGTTAATGTCATTTGCTTCTAGTGTTTAAGTGCGATAATGTGTTAAATAAATAAATAAGAATATCGAAATTTTGGGTCTTCATAAATATAAAAACTAAAATTTACGAAGTAATTAGGATTTTTTCTTGTGGAGTAGAGACTTTTGGACTATGGGCTGCAAGTGCACAGGCGCTTATTAAGAAATTAAGTAGGCGCCTGGTAGTCAGTACCGGTGTTCCAAGAGCTGGTATTTTCCTTGCTCAGCGTATAAGCATCGCGATACAGCGAGGATATGCCGCCAGCATTGTGGGTACTCTGCCACAGGGACCAAACTTTTTAAATTTGTTTTAGTTTTGTGTGTTGTTTTTATTTTAAGTAACATTACTTAGTTTATTTTTTTGGCATTATTAGGAAATAGTATTTTTGTATGTCGTTATTAGTATGTTTTTAAGTTCTTGATTTTCGTGGCTATTTTTTTAGGTTCCTTAATATTCATTCTGTGATTTAATTTAAATAAAAACTAATAATGGAACGGTCGTTCAATGTTTTCAAAATATAATATTATCTCAGCACAACTCGTGCCAAAATACCATAATCTTTTCATGTCATAATATATTCGTGAATTTAGCTCAAATGAACCGCAACGGTCATAAAATTCCTTAACACAATTTTAAATACTATAAACTTGGAACATCAATTACTGTAGCATTAAAACTAGTTCAACTAGGTAGTATTAAAACAAGTTAGATCACAGTCAACTGTAAACAGTAAAACGCGATATTTAAAACAGCCTCGGTGCACTGTGTGTTTGCGGGTTGTTCTCACTATAACGTAAATGTGTGCTCCTATTTCACTATACCCACCGATGATAGTAAAGGTTATTTTTTTATTGTATTTATTTAATATACATTCGGACGCCTTCTCTGGTGCATGGTGTAATAGTTGCAGATCTTTACAACCGTGCTGTGAAACATGCTTGGCGATTTAAAAGAGTGGCGGAGTGTTTATTGCCAGTTCTTCTCGTCCGCTCTACGCCATTGATTTGGGAACTGGCAGTGAATGTAGAGTCGAATTTTTTATAACTTATTTTGTTGACGATTCATAAGTGTATATGTGAATAAAGATGTTTTTTTGATTTTGATTTACAACTGACAAAAACATGTTAATGCATAATATGTAATTATCAACAGGACTTACTGCAAGAAAACAAAACTATCGAGTTATTTTGACTCACATTGATCCTTCAGATACTAGTCTTCCCTGTAGAAGAAGTTCATTGCGTACCTACATAAAAATAGAAATCCATTAGCCAAGCCGGGTTCGAATACACAAGCTCACATTTGTGTGTCGCTTGTACCACTTGGCTAACATTGCTCTAAAACTCTAGTGCAAACACAGGACAATTCAAAATAACAATTACAAGGCAAACAGTATTTCCTTCTAAAGTAACAACTGTTATTAAAATATCTATTACTTAAATAGAATACATTGAATGATAGCAAAAGAACAGTACGTCACCACGGCAACCAAAGAGTTTAGTTAAAAAAGCGAGCATCGGTTAACTATTAAATACTAAAGTGTTAACGAGTTATGATCAACTGTTTATTTTTACACTGTGTTTTAAGCTCCGACGGCTCATCGTCCATCAAGCTTACTTGCGCCACCGGTTACTGTTCACTTGTCAAAGTTATTTATTTTGCAAAATCGATTTCTTACTATGAATTATTAGCACACACAGGCTAAGTATCAAGTTATTAGTCATTATTTTCCTTACACACAGATCTCGAGATATATATCCATTCAAATATTATAAATACTCGTTTTATGTGGCCTGAAATCCGTCAAATTTGCATATCTTATTTTTACGAAGGTCATATTATTTTAACTGACCAAAATATCAAATTTGCATTAACCTTGAACAAACCAATCCACTTCATTAACCGCGACTGACCAATAATTAGACCGCCATATCGGATTTTAATTTAATTCTTCTTTTATAACACATATTAAGAACGAAGATTTATATAACAGTTGTTTTTAAGTACGTTTACAATTAGTGTATTTTTTCAATTATTAATCTATACGTCTGTTCAAAATTCATTTTTCATCTATATATTAAATAAACCTATTTTATTATTGCTTCAAAAGAAATTATCAAAATTCAAACAGTAATTGCTTGTGATACACGCAGTACAGTTTTCACTCAAAGAAATCGGTACCAATTTGGTAATCCTATGATAAGCTTTTAACCCATATTGAAAGCTTTAACCCGCAAGACACAGATATCCTTATCTAGCAAGGGGTCTTATAGCATTCACATCTGGTACAACTCACTTGAAACGGTACAACGTTCTTCCCACGATGCTGGCCAGTTTTTACAAGTACGGTAATTATATTACCGCTGATTATTTACGATGCACCTGCTGGAATCTGGTTTATTCCTAATGGTCTAATTTGGAAAGTTTTTTATTTATAAGCAAGTGTTCGGTTCAACTTTGAATTTTTCAGTAATCTTAACGCCTATTTTTTGTTAATTCCTATTATATATTATGCGTGGTTCAGCTTTGTTTCTTCAGTCTTTTGATAGGGTTTCGATTGTTGTATTATAAATAAATTAAATTGATATAATAACTCAGTTCATTTCAAGTTCTATGAGCACAAAATTTCAGAGAAGATTAAGTTTTAAATTACTCTTGCTATTACAGTTTAGGTTATATACTGCTTTAACTAAACTACTTATGTGTCTTTTTTAACATTGCATTTATGTATATTTAATTAAATAACGTAAAATAGTTTGTTATATTGCACTATCGATTTTCGTTTTAAGACGATTTTAATGGCTTTAAAAAAGCGGAGCCAAGGTTTAGCTAAGTAACGTAACTCAGAATAAGTATAAATTGTATTTTTTTAAACTTATTCTAAATATATTATTAGAGCGTTCCTAACGTTCCTAATTATAAAGTACTGAAACGTTTGAATTTTCATAGCTTTTTCCAATCCTATATGGATAAATGGGCAAATAATAATGAGATTATGGTGTCGTGCATGGTAGAGATAACATGGGTGTTTACGTGCGTGGCTCTTAATATTAAAACTAGATTAAGTGACAAACAACGCTTTGCATATATTTCAAGGTGTTGTTAATACATTTTGCATTAATTTAAGATTTGTTAGTCGGTGAATATCCTCGCTTAAAAATGTGTTAGAAGGGTGTAATTAGATTGAGTTATTGTAAATGAACAAATAAAACATGGCCGATTGGAGGTTGAGTTCCTAACTTTATATATATGCAGTGTAAACTCCATGTAACGTCAATCGATTTTACAAAAAACTTTCTAAAACGTTGAAATTAATTGGCTTTGTTTCGTTTAGCTTGTATTCCATAGAATGATTTTTTTGCACTCCATTTAACAACAAATAAAATCAGTCTCTTCAGTATCGTTATACAGTTTACACTGTATATATATATAATAAATAAACGGACAAGAAAATCATTATGAATGAATTTGATTGTTTACGTGTAGGACAATCTATCTTTATACTAAGATTAAAACAAACAAAAATATAGATTTTTATCTATGAAACTACTTAATTCAGCTTTAGAACATGATTGACTATATAAACAAATACTCCTTAATGGGTATTTCTGGAAACGAAACGATTGTGTTTTCCTATCAGTAGATATAATCAAACGAATTATGTAGGTCAAACTTTCAATACAATAATTATAAGTTGATTACTATGAAAAAAACATATTTTTCATTACGCCATTCGTTTATTAGTATGACCTAAATAACAAATAATGTTTTAATGTGTTCGGGTGGAGTATGATCTGTTATCATTATAGATCTTAACATTTTTGTATGAAGTATCGACATCTCGCGTCCAACTGAATTCAATCCTAAATCGATTTTCGATTATTTCCAGAGAAAATTTGCTTGCATTAATGATTAAATGAAATCGGTCTTAATATATGATAACAAAAATGTTCTGTTAGAATAAAATTTTAATTAATTAATTTTTTTTAAAGAGTATTTATTCTAACAGAATAAAAACTCTTTAGATTGTTAAGACTTCTTAAGTTTTACCATAAGATAGCCACAATCATGACTACGTATCGCAAGTACCCGTGACGGAACATCGGTTTAAATGGAGTTCCTGCCATTGTTACAGCTACCGTGAAGTGTGGTGTTTACTTCAGTGCATGCGATTTCCCACGCGTCTAAGGTTGAATATAAACAGATGTTGTGTATCTATATTTTGAAAATTGACGTTTTGATATTGTCAAAACATACATAACAGTGTCATATGTTGGCAGTTAACATTTATTTTGGTAAAGTGGCAACACATATTTGAAAATGGAACGCCACAAAGGAAAACATGTTTCATTTATATTTGTTAACGTTAAAACCTCTTTTCAACTTTTATTTTTAAAACTAATTAGAAAGGTAAGCTTTACATAATTAATGTGATGTTTATAAATACTTATATATAAATTATATGACCTATAGTAATACAGCTTTAACATACGCTATTAAATGCAATGTGTTGGCACGTTTTACCCGGAATTACGATCACCTGTCTTCCTTATCCCAAGCTAATGTATAGCTTAGTACACCGAGATTAGGAACAGTTCACTGTCTCAGCCATAAACCACCAAGTTTAAGACGCTTAAATAGAGACAATTTTGGGGTGGTCAGCTGGTTCCAAAGATAATCTTATCACATAAGTAATAAGCCTCATTTTCGCATGTTGTAACTGGACAGCACTGAGTAGGATTAGGGTAAGACACAGTGTCAGCACGCGTTTTGTAGCATTGTGCTGTGAAGACGTTTTTAAAAGGGGAATTTTCCGAGTCCACTTGACTCGGTGATTGCTTTTAAACTAAGCGTGTGGTTTTAAACAATGAATTAACCCCACGTTTTAGTATGTAATGTAACGTTTATAAATTTGCATAACTTACGTATCAAATAGATGATTGTTGACACTGCGTACAACAAGAGACATTAGCGATAAGGTTCATTTACAAATTTGCACAGAACATTACACCAGTACATAAACATAGAAAGAGAGTCAATTGAAGCGATTTTAAATAATTGACTGAATAATATAATAAAAATTAAATTGTACCTTGGCTTTGTTTTCTTAGATTGAGTTATTATTCGAGTAAGTTGCATAGACAGGACCGCAAACAAAACTGTGTTGCCTATTGTTTATATTTGCTGCAAATAATTTTAACGGATGCCACAGTACTACCTCAATGCACTGAAGATTAATCAAACACTAGTCTAGGCTGATTGAAATACCGTATATATAATATATGCCAAAATATTAAAAACATAGAAATATTACTAAACAATCTTAACTTCGATATACAAGATATATCAAAATATATTTTTTCACCATCCTGGGAATTGGCACTCGACATATTGGATGGGGATTTCAACACAGGAAATCTTATTATACTTGATTAATTTATATAGTATGTTTCGCGATCCACATACATTCTTATTTCATTCTCCATTGCCTATATGTTTACGCATATTTAGCATACTATATTTAGGGAAAGGAAAACCCATCCCATCCAGTAGTTTTCTTGTATATATATATATAGAAAATATTGGACTAATATTGAACGAACTATTTTGAGTGACGCGTTCAGAGCGAGTATTATGCAATCATCCTTAGGAACCGTATTAATACCTTATATTAAAGTACCTATTTATAGAGTATAATTATTAAACTTTATGTTTAAGTATTAAAGTGTACTCTTAAAGGCAGCATCCAGTAATTTTTCTATGGGACATTAGGTGAGACTCTAGGCTGAATTTACACGGAGCTGCATCGATTTATGAATTACAATTTTAAGATACACATAAATCATGTTACACACCCATACGTGTGTAAAATTATTTTTATAATTTGCTTAGACCAAGGGTTATATGGTTTAAAGAACTGGTATTCAAACTATAGTTTTTAAGATTATAAAAAACAGCTTGATAGCGGCTATCTAGGCTATGTTTCATACTACATATTTAAGCTAGTAAACATAGAATAACAATTCATTCTCACTTATTACATTAGGAAAACCACTGCGTTATTTTTTAAACTATAAAACTCAGTCTTAACCTGATTACGTCAAACTTTGAGATTTCCCATCGTAATAATGTCGCGTTTAATACGGTCAAAGAGCTTAGTTCCACTATATTACACCGAATTTATTGTATGGTCGCGGGACATTATCACCGCGATTAGATACAGTAATTATAGAACTCACGATTTCAATATTAAATCGTGACCGGCTAGATTCGTATTCTTTCCTACATTAAAAAGATTCAGGATAAACTAAATTTAAACAATTATATATAAATTGAATTTAAACTTACCCAGAACTATTATCGAAATGTGATTTTAGTTCTTGTAGGGGCAAAAGTAAAGGATCTGCCGCAGAACAAGATTGGCTTGCGACGCCTCGAAGACATACAAATTAATCTAATAAACATACTCTCTAATTAAAAAAAAAAATTATCTACTTAAGTCTTAATTTAAAACGTCCACCTGCTATGTAAATTTTCTTTTGTGCTTTTAAGTAGTTTTCAAACCGAAGACATTTTCCCGATACTTCTCTAGGATTCAAACGTAGAAGCTCAAGGTTCTTGCACTTGTTTGAAATTTAAACAACAAAATATTTTTTATTATTTTTCGTCGCATGTCAAAACATCCGCTATAAGCCATACCGTGGGATTTGAGAGACAAATTGGGCGAAAATTGGCATGGCAGTGAAATCTATGCGCTTATCTGTTAATTTACGCCTCACACAGCGAATAGAAAGTATAATCAATGAAAGTTTTATACTCTTAATTGACTTTCTAAACGTTTGAAATAAGTCTAAAGGGAAACATATGTACGTATGATTTAGCGAAATCTTATATATGTGGGCTATAACCACTTTATCATACAATAAACAACGCTAATACATTTTTAAATAAATAAAAAGTATTTATTGCAACCATAAATGATACAAAACTTAAGCTTATCTTAGACGTAAATGGATTAATATAATTCTTTTTTCTAATATTCTAAATTTCTAGTCCGAGCCTGTATCTTCATAATAGAACTAACGTCTAGAGACGTATTTATAATAAAATTAATTTACGGAGTACGGTGTGTTTTTACATTTATATTCCACTATACTTGTACAGTTTTTTTTAAAGATATTATTGAAGTGGGATCGTAAGCCCGTATACCAAGGTACCTCAGACATCGGCATATAATAAACTAAAGGAATTTAGTACATACACGGCCAATATTATTTTACGTCCTTTTGTTTTGTCAATAATGACCGAAGAACATCTTCTTTGAACAAAGCTATACAGAATTATTAATACAGAATTGTATGACATGTTCCGAACACCCTTCAAAGGGTAACATCGTTGACGCTATTTATAACCGCTTGCTTTTAGTTTTTTTTTATCGTCCACCGTTCAGTGTGCACACCTGCTCGCATCCTTACGGGTGATTGGCTGAGTGAGATATACGATCTGAGTTGCCAGTGGGCTGGTTTAAAAATATTTTTTAAGAATAGAACACGATTAAATGCAGTTAAATGGCATTCAGAATGGAGAACGTTGGAATCGGGTTCTAATTTTAAAAATTGTGTAAGAAAATTTTCAATATATTGTTAATTTCGTTGTTTTTTTTTTGTTGGTAAACAACCTTGGATCCTGAAGTTGCTTTCCGGGGGATAAATTAAGGGGAAACATTACTTATATATACTTTTAACTAACGCTTATTAATAATTTTAATGAAATATATCCTACTTTACTTTATGGTTCCTAGACATAATTCGAAATTTAAAAATCAGAATTGGCTGATAGTGAAGGTCGCGATAAGAAGACATTGGCTGAAGAAATAATAAAAAGGTACGTATAATTTATCAAACTGTCACTACAAACACACTTAAGTTAAGATGCCAAAAATTTCAAAGCAAAATGCATACTGGCAACACCAGCAGTTTCTAATCTAATTTTGTTTCTAATCCGTTGCGAACAATTATATTGTTTAAAAAAAAGGGAAGGTGTAACAAGGACCTTGGTATTCCAATAATTACAAAGTGGAATCAAAATTTCCAAAAATAATAGTTATCATTTGGAACCTACCCACCCATACCGCTATAATTAATAATTTCTATATTAGATATCATTTTCCGATTAAATTAAAAAGAAATCGAATCGAAACAAGGGTGGTATAAAGGTTTTAAGAAATCGTTATAGGCATGGATCCAGGGCCCAGGATTTGTCATTCGTTTTACTAGACAATTTAATGTTGCTCTCGTGAGAAATTGCTAGCTGTTAAATTCATCTAAATTACTATTTAGATGGTACCTGCGCTTGTATTAATTAAGACAAAAGACATAAGCTAGTAAAAGTATGAATATTTTTCGTTACAACTCTTTTCGTCTTGATTGACATGTAGAACCACAGACGACGTAAAAAGGATTTTTATAACCAAGGAGATTAGAGTGTTCATAAACAAAAATAGAAGAATTATATCAAAAGAGACTGGTGTGAACCCTTACAAATAATTCCGCAAATTCTAAATATTCAAAGAAACTATCACAATATTTAATTATTCCAATACATTAAACTTAAATAATCTGAAGCTCAATCTCTATGTATATACAATTGAAATTTTTAAATTACTTGACATAATGAATTGCGACCAGTATTACACTATAATATACAACGCGATACGATGAAACTATCCAAGAAGTATTTAATACACGCGTCAATCGTTCCTTACCATACTTAAAATCATTATATATACCAAGAAACGTATTTACCTATCTAATTGCATATAAAACATAAATGAAGGTATTTTTTGTCTGTAATTTATTATATTAATTAACTAAAGAGCGTACGTCTCCCTTTAAGGCCGGCTAGTCACTTTATTATTTTATTTTTATTTCTTATACCTATAAAAATAAAGCCATAATAAGGTTAAAACACTTGTAACCTTCTTGGCGTTGCAGGTGTCTATGGTCGGCAATTAGCACTTTACGTGACCCGCCTGCTCGTTTGCCTCCTCTTACATAACAAAAACTATAGAAATTTATATATATTTTGTCTTCTAATATATGAAGTTGTAATTAAAAAACATTATTAAATATGAGTACCTACTAAGCATTAGCATTTAAGTTCATCGTAATAAAAAATAAATAAATTCTATTAATATTCTAGACCTTAATATTAAATAAAGCATATCATTCAGTGTGTTCAAATCAAAACATTTGCTTTTGAAGCGGATTGCGATTGACATTCACTGATAACATTTAGCTTCTGGCCGTCTATAGGAGGCCATTAAACAAATGGACAGCTATTGATTGTTGTGATAAGTCACTCAGATGGCCGCAATCGAGAAAACTCTAATATTGTTTCCTAACATACGTAAGTTAGAACAGACATTTTGGAAAACTCATAATAATATACAGTGAAAACCTGTATCGATATAACGACATTGAAGGGATCGTATATCCGATAGTCGTTATAAGCAATACAATCATATACACAAGTAGTGTAGTTATATTATCATAGTTATCTATCTAGTTTATACTAAACTATACTTATGTATAGTTCATGTATGAAAACAAGTCAGAAAGAAAATAATTAGAACACCAAATGTACTTAGCTGCTTACTTACAGTTATGGGTGATAAAACTAAGTATACCATAGTTTAGTTCATTTTGACAGTCTGTTTTTTTTGCCCAGTCTCAAATATGTTTTTTTTTTGGAGTGGGTCTTTCATTTTACGTTTAATATGCCTCAAGGTATCTTAAGTATCAACAGTCCAGAGGCGACGCATTTTTGCAAAACTGTTGTACCGTTCAGAGCCTCGGAAATAGGTGTTGGCTTTTGCTGAGACAAGGAGCGGTTAGTCGTTATAGCCGATGAATATCGATAAAGTTTCGTCGCTGTAAGCGATATGTCGCTTTATCCGATGTTGTTATAAACGGTTTCAACTATATATAAATTATTAATTTGTAATATATTTCATAACTGTGTTTTATTTACAACTTTACTTAATTCTTATAAAAATAATAATTAATTTAATTCGTTGGTAGTTAGTTCTCACGCAACCCTATTAAGATATGTAACTAAATTTATATCCGTTAATAAGGTCTTATTAAAATGTGCTTAAGTAATAACCCTGCTTGATATTAAAGAGCTTATATTTATCATTAATTATTGTTTAACATCATTATGATAGCATTTTTTTATAACCGAGGAGAAAATTACGTATTGCCCTCAATCCAAAAGTCACGGCGATACATGGGACTCAAATCACTAACCAGGAAGGACCAGAAGACTGGTGAGTCTACCCACTAAAACATTCCTTGTGTGTAACCCCTGATGCCGCATAAGAGGCTTTTGTATCTTATTATGATAGTATCTAAGTTATTCAAATATATTATAATGTATTAAAGGAAAGAAGGAATATAGTGTAATAAAGGGTACATTAAATGTTAAAACTCAAAGAAAAGCTAGAAAGAGACAAATATAAAAAATCGTTTAAAATACATAACAAAGCATTAATACAGTCTACCCTACAGCGACATATACTAAGATAGCAAATCTTTATACGAACGTCATAAATATCAAAAGGCGGTTTCAATAACTTTGTCAAAATTGAAAGCTTTTAAAATAAAAGCTGGCCCTGCCCTGCTAACAGTTCGTTACACCACATAATGACGTCACCTACAGGAGCCCTTTTAAATTAATTGAGCTCGATTAGTACAAG
This sequence comes from Leptophobia aripa, assembly GCA_951799465.1. Lineage (NCBI taxonomy): Eukaryota > Metazoa > Arthropoda > Insecta > Lepidoptera > Pieridae > Leptophobia > Leptophobia aripa. The sequence continues at coordinate 6,200,733 of OX637266.1, read as the reverse complement.
CTATCTTAATTGGGTGAATAAAAAGACAATTTAAAATACTCAAGTCAATAAAAACTATGGGACAGGCCACGTCCGTTATTAATCCTTTTTACTGTCATCGCCAATTAAATAGAGGACCTTTAAGATAGAGACCACACAATATTAATACTGGATACACAAAGGATTTTTCTTAGCACAAAGTAAAGGGACACATCAGACAATAAGTTTGATACCCAATAATGAACCTTGTTGGACTTACAGGCTAATAATGATTATCATACACACCCACACACACTACATACACAAACCACACGACACACACAAGTCATATGATAAGTGGATTTTATTAAATTCCAAATGATTCAATTCGATTAAATTCGAACGTAATGTGAATATGATTAAAAGATTCAGTAAAATCTTCAGAAATTGATTGTCTTTACTAAATCCACTAGAATTGTAGGTGCTGAATGTGGGTTTTATGACCGTGGGTGCTAATCATTTTGATAAGCCTCAATGTCCAAAGCCGGGAGTAGATGGCAGTAGAACAAACATTACGATTACTTTTGGTTCAAGTTTCTTTTGCATGTTTCACTTGCGACATAAACAGTCGATCAAATTGTATATCGATCTTAAGAATAGCCGCTTCATTGTTTGCAAACATACAATAAATCATGTCAGCTTACAAATAAACAATTGTTTTTTTTTTCAATTCTGAACCATTGTCTCATTTGTCATAAGTAATAAATCAATTTTGGTTCCTTCTATAGATTACGAATTTATTCACTTGATTAAATTAGTACACAAATAAATATCTGAACCACCTACAAAACAAAGGAGAAGTATTCCAACGAGTTCAGATCACTTTAATCGCGAACTAATAGATCTTTACCAACACGGCATTAACGTACTCACAGTCCCCTAGTGTTATGTGTCACCTTTCTAGTGTGATCTGCTCTTTTATCCTGTTTTGCATAAAATAAGTTGAGTAAATCGATACAGTTATACGGACGACCTCACTTTTTAACCTAACTCTCTTGCTTTATCATGTCCTTGTTTAAAAAATCCTTGTATTAGGCTCACCAAATAAAACAAGCTGATTTTCTGCCTGTTTCGTCTAAGTTTGGTCGTGTACGAAGTACGAACAGGCGTAGAGTCATGTAGATGTAACGATGATTCAAAATGGTCCTATCTATATTTCTGAATAAGATAAAGATATGATTGATTTGATCAAGAAAGCGAAGCCACATTAAACACAGTATATAATGGATTATGTGGTTTGTGTGTATGTTTTTTAACTAATTCCGTTAATAAATATAAAAATAAGAAGAATTTGAAATATGTAAACCGCATTTAAAAATTCTTAACTTAAAAAAAATAATTATTCGTTAAACTTATCTTTGACAAAAACCAAACTTATTTCTTTGCTCCAAAAGCACTGTATTCTTTTAGAACTCATAAATAACTTGCAAATTGCTTTCTTAATTAGCTCCAAAACCAGTTCTGAGACTGCTCTTTTAAAACTCGATTTGAGTATAAAGTTTATGAGCTACCAATTACTCTGTTGACATCTAATAACGTCCCTCTTATTATAATGATCTCTATGGTACTGAAAGACTACAGCCTTTGATTTGCCTTCCACATTTGGTAAGGGTAATGAATAAAATAATAATATTTGAAAAGGGATATTTTAAATTTCATTTGAAAATAATATGTGGGTTGCCTGGAATAAATCGCTTATTAACGATAAGGCCGCCGGTTGCTCGGATATGATCTCAATTAGTTACTAGTATTTTTCGAGCAACAAAGTGTTAATCATTAAATATAATAACGCGTTTTTCTTCAGATTGCATTCTATTATTTGATCATAATAATCAAGTGCTTGACATTTTCTTGACAAATACTATTCCAAATATGTAATATATAAAAAGCAAACCTTACGTTTATAAAAAAAATATAATGGTGATCTAATGGGTCCAGTCTCGTGCCATTATTTATCTCTTTTGATCACAACATTAATGTATGTTTCAATTTAAAATTATCATTTGAAATGAGATTCCATGCTCCGTTATAAAGAAATATATTAACTATAAATATTCCAATCATGAATAATATATTTATAGTATGAGCCAGAAAACAATAAAAACGATTAACTGTAAACTGTAACGTCTTATATAAACGAGTTTTATTCTAAAGTGAATATAATCTTCACACGACTTCTCTTCCTGTCAACCGAAGGTAGAAAGCTGCGAACACATATTGACCTATTGCGGTGACTAACTGGCTTTTGCTCAGTCAGGTTCTCTCACTTTTAATTAACCATAATAAGTTCAGAGCGTAATCTACACAAAACCAATCCAATTATAATTATTTTATCTAGCTATTGTGGTAAGTACTATGGAACGTTTAAATATGTTTAAGCTTTTATAAGTCGTATAGCTAAACCGTTAACTTTTAACAGAGACCGCAGCCTTCGGCACAATTGTTACTTTTAACATCCAATTATCTTTTAAGATCAGGCTTTTACATTTAATTGCAGCCGTAGGGTTCCAGTGGGTTATGACAAATAATATGATGATTGGAAAACCTACAATTAGCTTTTTTTAAACCTAGAATGATTATTGCTCTATGCTTAATTACAAGTAGGACTAGTGGTCCACACGTGGTGTATCATATTTGATGATACTTAGAAAAATTTCATTCATATCACCTGCCGTTCCACAATCGAGCGGTTGTTAAGAAACTGTCTGCAGCAATCCCTATGAACCAGCTGCCAGTAAAGGTATTTCCGAAGTAATAGTTAGACGCCTTCAAGCAGAAAGAGCCTGTTTCATATCTAAATATAAAATATTTTGCTAGTAGTCTTCTCTATGCCATCTTACACTTATATATCGATAAAATATACAATAGAGTATTCCTCTAAATGGAATGTCATAATATAAAAAATTAAAGGTACCTTAGAAAATGATTAGACCATCAAATTAAGTTCAACGATTATTACCTTCATACTAAACTTTATTTTAAGAGATTGTCGAGATCGTGCTAATCATATTTCAACTGTGATACGTCGCAATAAAGTTCATATTATCTTACAAGTACGACTTATAAGTATCGACTTATGCATCACTCGTAAGGTGGATGTTTAAACTATAATACAAACCTTATGTCTAATAATATAAGGTGCAAATTTAATTGAATAGTATATAGAAGATATTAAATGCGGCTAAAATACGCGGATTAGACCCCAGACCTGGCATTTCCCCAAATGACCTAGTTCAATAGTTACTCTTACCGTGAGTCGGTAATTTAATAAGAAAGCTTTTTTTAATCAATTCATATTATGTATGTGGCGGTTGTACTCAGCGGTCGAGGGTTCGTATATGAAGACGGCTTGATCAGACTTCAGCTGCAGATGTCTGTTCATCTAATTGCTTATAAGAAAATAATGGTCATGAAACGGATCCACAAATCTCAGACACAAAGGTTTTATTTTGGTAGCACTATTCTTTTCATTTGTATTTCTGTATTATAGTTTAAGAAATGCTTAATAAGCAAATTGTTTATTAGTTATAATTCGCAATATTTATTTAATTGGCAGACCTAAGACATTTGACCAAATAACCAATAAAAATCATATTCTCAAAAGATATTTCCTATTAAAAAAACCTGCATATCAAAAAATATGAAGAGAGATAGGAAACCTTATTTTAAACCGTTCAAGAGTTTTACGATTATATTTACGATGGCACTGCTGGATTAACATAAATTAATAAAAAAACATTGTTTATATATAATTAATGAAACATGAGTAATAAAATGTGATCGCCTGTTGTGATACGCCTATTTTATGTTGTGACCCGTTACAATAATTAGAATTTCACACATTAAACTTAGTATTATCAGTTATAGAGAGCTTGAATAAATCTTTTTTTTATAGAAGATGCACACCATAAAGTTGCCGCCCATAGACACTCACGCATGGCACTCCCACTCACAATATCCTCCTTTATCATTTATCAATCTATCAAATATTAGAGAAAAGTATAACAATACTAGCGCAATGCATCCATACAATACATACATACATAACTATACTTTTTATTAATACATATATCACTCGTAAAAACCTGTTCATCACAAAATGAACGAACGAATTCGGAAACCGAATCATTACATCAGCGTAGTGACCAATCATATTTGTCTAAAGAGTTAGCCAAGAAACGTCTGGTGGTAGCCTAGTCAAAGAACCCAGTGGTTATAAAACGAATACTAAACTCATACGTTTAAATATTCAAATCTATAAAAATGGCGTGTCTCAGAGACGTGCCTTGCTTGCATAACATTTCTTTATTCGTGAAATCTCCGTTTTGTTCATTTCAAATATGCAATTTACATAGCTTTGTTATTTGGACTTAATGTTATAAAGCAATTTATTTATTCAAACGATAAACGTAGGAATAACTAGTTCATATAGGTGACAGCTTTAGTATGTCTATTAAGTATTAAAATAAGACGCTGAGAACGACGGAATTTGTAAGAATCCGCCTGGAGTGACTTACGGCTGTAATAACAACCTGTATTTATATATATTTTAAACTATATGTATAAATTATAGTAATATATAGTTTATAAATAAAAATATGGTGGGATTTGCTGGGACATTAGATAAAGAAATAATATTTTAACGTCACCTTTGTAGCGATTAGTTTAAGTACATTCTTCAAAAAATATGTAACTTCACCATAGTTACATATATTTTATAGACGTTCGTTGTGTGAGTGATATACCACATTTTGATAAATTTGAATCGTTGAATTTAGAACAAAAGATAATTAGAATTGAGAAGGCCGGCCTGAGCTGTAATGATAGCACGTCTACTCGAGTCCAGAGATTGCGCTAAGCCTCAGGCTACTAGATGAAGGGACTCATTGGAGCAACTATAACAGAACGTTGAAATTTAATATGAAACTCGAAGCTGACTGTAATTTACAACGCTTTTCACAGCACTGGCATAGATTTAATAAAGGTCTGTTATAGCTTTTGCTTTTTATAGCTTTTTGCAGGCTATATTGAACTCGTGCAAGGATCAAACTAATTATATTTAAAGGCTTTGACAAAGCACTCGCGAGCTTTCCGGCAATATGGATTGTTTTCATCCTGTCTGTTGGCTCTTTGTTAATCTTTTGGTACACAGGTGATGTGATTTTATACTTACAAGTGAGCCACCTTATCAAAAACTATATTGTTTTCTACAAAATGGTTCTTCTTCTACGAAAATATACATTTTCCCTCCAACTTGGTGCTCATATCTGCCGATAATAAATTCAAACAATTTCAATAGAAAAATATACCTGCATAAGTTTCACGTGAATACTTAAGTTGCAGACCTAACAGTGCAAGAAAATATGTATTATAAGTTAAATCAGTTCACCGATATCAGAAAATTCAATTCAATACATGCAAGATATTTTAGAATGTCCAAAACTTCAACAATGGATATATCTCAGTGAAATAATAATTGTTCAGACAAACTTTTTATGTAAACGTAGCTTTAAAAGCTAAATTACATCAGTGATGAAGATAGAAACAAAATATTTGCCATTGCTATTAAAAAAGCGGTTTAGTAGAGCTTTGTGCATAGTCAAACACAAATCTTTTAAATAACATATTAGTATTATTAATTTATAATTTGTATATAAGCCATAAGCAACTCACCTCCAGGAAATCTTAAAATAAGTATAAAATCAAACGTACATTCTTTATTAATTGTTTATGGTAGATAAAATATGTTCTTATTTAATGTTATTGTAAAGGTCCCTAACGTTAAGTGATGTTTGAGCTTTCCTATGGGAACTACACTTCGCCACGTGCCACTTAATTCTGCTGTTTGCTACAACCTCTATGGTAGGGGCAATAACAATAAAAAATAATCACCATTGTTCACAGAGTGGTGTTGGAAATTGTGAATATTTTTGTTGCTATGTATTATTATTATTTAATAATTATATCGATGAAAAAGTATTAAAATCAAATACATGCGTCTAAAAAAAAATTATTGGACCTATGAATGCGTTATGGTTTTTAATTAAAAACATGTTTTATAACTATAGTATCTATTAAAACAAAATCAACGTTTATATTAAATACTTCATAGACAAAATAACGAGCCTTCATTTTATAATAATATTCTATCTAGATAATTATTAACGTAATGTTCAAAATTAATACAGCGGTGGCATCACAAAACGAATTTTCCAATAACTCGTCCTCATTCCATACGTCTCGCATCTCTGTAATCAGATTCCAGTTTAATTAAATCCCAGTTTACTAACGAATAGTTAGCGGATATGAAGTAGCAATGCGAACAGTGGGGCCATTGTTTCCGGTCTTTTAATATTCGAATTTCAAAGTATAACTAAACCTATAACAATTTCGTGGCTCCATTTGCAGGCTCAAATGTAATAAAGTTTTACCAAATGGAACGACGCCACTCCGAAATTTGAAAGATATCGCGGGAATTCCGAGCCGCGAAATTCTTTGACTCGTATTGCCAATTGCACCAAAAAATAAATGGGAAACCGATTACTTCACGTATTGTATGTCATTCTAAAATACCTGACGAAGTCATTATAGAGGTATTTAAGTCAGACTATCAATGCCTTCACTTCGCGTTGCTAACACGTTAAATCTGGAAGTCTTAAAATTATTTTGTATTGTATTTTTATAACGAGTTATTTCGTTAACGTTTTTTTTTCAAATAAATACGGCCGACGTCAACTAAAAACAAAAAAGTCTAAAAATATTTTTAGACATTCATGTATATTTTATACATTTCTGTAATCCGAAAACTTTAATACATCTTTAATGGATGAAACGAATGGCAAACTACTTGAGAATACATAAATTCTACTAGCTTACAGCTCAATAGGTTTGAGCCCATTTGCGCGTGCCAAGTATCTGAGAGCGTGCATTGCGCGATCTCATTTCGTGCGGCGACGCGCACGCGACTCCCTTAATGTTATGTCTGGAACACACTGCCCTCTAGCTGTCTAACGGGACTCAAAAGTTAGGTATTGTAAGTATACAATTCCATACTGACAATTGATTAAAATTGCAAAATGTCATACTAGATTTCTTTTAAATTTGAAAAAAGAACATCGGTATTTTCAATACGTTAACACCGTTACCTGAATTGGCAATGAAAGAGAGATAGTGGTAGAGGGAGATAGGAGATTCATAACGTTGTTAAGTGTGTGGGATTCAAATTAGGAATATGAGTTATTATTTTCCTTGTTAATTCCATCTATGGCATATATAAGATCATAAACGTTATCTAGATATGACTACATGCTATAATATTTTTTTATAACAGAAAACTAAAATAATATTCAATGTAAACACTCCTTTATGCTGGGTTAGTAAACTCCTTCCGCAATTTACAGCCTAGCTTTACCGGTAAGTATTTTATATCGGTAAGCTATCTCCTTAGAGGTAATAACAAAGTTTTATAACTCCTATATTTACAACAGCCTATTTGATTTAAGTAAGGTATTTATAAGCAATTTAAATTCGATACGTGAGACCTTCGAGTATCGTAAAATTCCACTTTGATAATATATGAAAAAAGATAAATTAAATAGAACGTTTTGCTTCCATAAACTATTTACAAAAGTACATCACTATTTTCTTTACTCATAGACAAAAAGAAACCATAGACTTTCGTAGGGAAGAGTATGTAGTCCGCCAATAGCGTATAAACTATAGAAGTTCAAATGTAATACTGATCGTAATCTAGCTGCTGCTGTCAGCTGTCAAAAGTGACATCATCATATTAACATTATTTGAAGAGCTATTAATGCTACATTAATATTATATAGCTTCTTTATTTGATCCATCACAGATATCAACATGTACTTATTACAATTAGCGCGTATAAATTCCCACTCTCACGCTATTCCGCTGTTCGGTAGCGTCATTCATTAATACATTGGTAAAAACTCGTCATTTTTCACAACACTATTAGAACGTACGAACAGGCGAAACGCACGGTTATTAATTCATGAGAAAATATGTAAGCAATTTAAACAGTACTTAGCTTGTTTTTTTTTAAATAAAGGTTAGGTGAGAGTTTTATTTGAAAACCACATTGTTTTGTACAGTTTAATTGTGAGGCCTGACGAGATCGCAACAAATCTAACAAATTGGTTGGTTGGCTTTGGCTTAGGAAGTATTTTGCTGCATTCTCGGCTGAGCTGCGAGCCACCTAACTCTTTGCTGTGCTGTAAAGATTCCAATTTCCAAGACCATTCCAAAAAATATATATAATACATATATATATAGTCACCGTACACGTTATTTGATAGAGATAAACTTGCGTCTGCCCGGGTCTGTTCAACACGTTTTGTAATTAAAGAATATCGTATATAAATACATAATAAATGAATCAAGTAATTGACCAAACGAAGATCTCTGCTCCACTTAAATCTCCTCAAACCTTAGTTTTCTACCAGTCGCCTCACAGTGTAATATTTTTATTATTAATTTAAAAAAGTGCCATTTTCTCAATAAAATATATCAGACTATCAAAATAAGCCAATGAAGTGTCCTTAATAACATATGTTTTAGTATCCATCTATAATTTTAACCCGATGTTTTCACATTTATGTTAAATCAATATTTTTATACCGGCCCATTCCTGAGTTTGGTGAATTCTTAACAACGCAAATCGTTAGGTAATTGTTTAAACTCTCTTACTCTGATACCGTTTCTTAAAAACTAAGCCACATGCTAGGGTGAGTATGTTTATTTGTTTAAGGGGACGTCAAACACATGTGGGATATCCCTGGGAACCCTAATCTCTCTCAGTACAGTAATGACACCGCCATAGTAAGGAAAATCTGAGCTAGTATATAGTGACATCATGGTATATATATATATATATATATATATATATATATATATATATATATATATATATATATTATATAGAAATACATTTTTCACATATTTTGAAAGTCATATGTAGCCACTAAATCTTTAGTTTGAATATTGGATTAGCTTTACGCGAAGTAAAAATATATATGTATTTTTTATATAAGATTTCGGAATTTACTTTTTAACGAGTATATTTTTAAAAAATATTTGTTACTGTTACGAGTTGTAACTGAGTATTTTATACATGAAATATCATTTCTGTCCTATTTCTTTATTTTCAATTATGTTTGTATCCTTTAAGAGTTATTATTAATATATCCCAGTTCAGGGTCGTCCAATTAATAAACCAATAACATAAACGAGCAAAACAACTTTTATCCCAGTTTGGAAACGACACAAAAGTAATTATTATCCGTAGTTCCCGAGTGTTAAAACAAACAATGAACACTCTATAAAGTTATTATATCACACCGATAACATAACATTACTGAAGTCCTAATTAATAAATTAATGGACGACTGAAAACTTTAATTAAGAAATTTTTCTGTCAGTTATAGCGAAATAAGATTGTTCAAATAAGCAGACCGTTCGAACGGTAGATATTTTTTAGATTCTTTGATCAAACCGCCAATTAAAATGCCTTGAGCTGACCAACCACAAGATCATTTGGTAAATAAAATTTCCTTCTTTTTTCATGAAGATATACTTTTTGTCTCTTACTAATTAATTGTTATCGCGTAAGTCCTACTAGGGTCATTTAACCGCTATTAGCTCTTGAGTTAATCTCTAGGAATCTACAGCTAATCTGGAAGAGTGAATATGGGTTTGAAATTTATTATAATTAATTATTTTTTGTGTAACGCCTAGACACTGTATCTACTTATTTTTTTTATTATTCACACATTTAACAATAAATATTTTATTATACGAGCGGTAGAAAATGAACATTGACAATGTAAAGGGGTGGGCCCATAGACACATTTTTAAAGTAAAAAAAAAACTTAATAATGCAATGTAGGAAAGCAATAAATTTTAATTAAAATAGTATATTTTTCCTTTTGTCAAATATTTATGTCCAATTAGTTTTGTTGGAACACTCGATTCGTCGCTCTTTCCGGAATGTGGCTCGTTTGGAGCTGGGAACGCCTCTCAGAGTTTGCCATCGGATATATATTTTTTTGTTTTTTATCTCGAAAATATTTGCAACACAAAAGCGCTCTGTCTCTGTGTGGTTAATAAGAGTTTATTGCTATGTTCTATTTGATTTTTATATATTTGAAACACATTTATTATTTACATACATGCATATTCTCCTTATTTAAATACTAGCTTTCCGCCCGCGGCTTCGCCCACGTGTAATTTGGTAAAGTATATAGCGTTTTTTAATGCTCTCGACAGGGCCTTCTTACACGGGCTAAAGTCTTGTTACAATTGGAATTATATATAGCCTGTGTTGTGATAGAAGTAAATTTTCAATTGACCATAACTTCTTTTGCAATTAACCGATTTTGACAAAATAAAGTTTTGACAACGCTCCTAATTGTATGTAATCCAACCGTGTTCAAATCCGTTCAGTAGTTTTGAAGTTATAACGTACCAGATAGACAGACAGACAGACAAGAATTCCAAAAATTGTTTTTTTGGTTTCTATGACTCTTCTTTAATTGCCTTCTTTGAGTTTTTTGGGAAAATACTTAATGTACAGACATTCGATTTTGTCTTATTATTAAATAAATAAATCATCTATATTATATTAGTATAGATGATTTTTAAACTTCCCGAATTTTAATAGTATTTAATTAAATTCAATTAAAAAAAATAATTCATATTTTTTATTAGGGTATTATTTTTAGGGTGTGGTGACCGCGGTCTACACTGATTCCATCACGTAAACCCAGTGTATTTATTTACACCTATTTATGTACTACGTAAGTTAAGAGAACAAAATCACATAAATCATTAACTGTAAATATTTGAATCGCCTTACAGAATTTATTAGCAGTGTTCGCATCAGGCGGAATTGCTTGTTATATTCAATAAGGCTCTAAATAAAATAAAACAAAAAGTCATAAAATTCATATTTTTAATATAATACACACAAATTATATTTCTATTTATCGTCGGTAAAAACAGTAAAGTATGAATGTTAAAATGCCGACTAACAGAAAAGACACGGCCAAAACCTGAAACAAAATGAAATATTGTTTTAAGTACTCTATTATTATATACTATTCAAAAACGAGGTCTTATGCTAGTTAACAATTATGGAATATATTTGACAACTACATATTTTATATATACTTAGTTTGTCCCCGATGGATTCCTAAACTACACAACCGATTTTAAATTAAATTGGCACACCGTGAGCAGTCTGGTCCAACTTAAGATATAGGATAGCTTAGATCTTTAATTATAGTCGCAATTTTATTTAATTGCAAATTATTTGTCTATATAATTAATTGACAGTCACAATTATCTGTTAACTCCAAAAGATTCTAACAGATGTCGATACTTTTCGACTGGATTGAGTAAGTAATCAATAGATGGCACTGCTATGGTAAACCGACAAACGTGTCATTGAAGCTACAATTTAATAGCATGACTACCACGGGTTATTGAGGCTAAAGTATAAATTAAATCATCAATATATCAATGTATATATTATTTCTACTTTTTTAATAATTTATATGGCAAAACAACGTTTGCCGGTTCAGCTAGTTAGTTTATACAGCGTCATTGTGAGTGAGCGCAATTAATGTTATTCTGAGATCCCTAGACATTTTGTTTGCACGTGAAGTATAGAGCCGAACTTAAGATCTAATATTAACAATTAATTTCATTGTAAGATAAATTCTACAAATTGAACCTTATGATGTTTTTAAGAATAGCACGTAGCTAAGAACGATTTTTTATAAAATGGCCGGACTAAGACTTATTACTTCCTTATTTAACTTATTCGGTCACTATGAATTGAAGTAATTAAAAAAAAGGCTCACTTTATTTTGCCATTGTCGATTCTTGACGCATTGACTGTAAGGCATTGTGCTAAATGTAACTGAGTTATATAGAGGCACCCAAATATCCGGCAAAAACCAGAATATCATGTCGTCCACTGCTTTGCGAAGTCTATACGATGGTCTTGTTACCAGATCACGCATCTGTAATACAATGTTGCCATTAATAAAAAGTAATATATCAAATAATATATTTATATTCGATTTTTAAAATAATAAAATGACTGTGGTAACATTAATAAAATGACTGTGGTAACATTAATAAAATGACTGTGGTAACATTAATAAAATGACGGTGGTAACTTTAATAAAATGACTGTGGTAACATTAATAAAATGACTGTGGTAACTTTAGTAAAATGACTGTGGTAACATTAATAAAATGACTGTGGTAACATTAATAAAATGACTGTGGTAACATTAACAAAATGACTGTTAAGGAAGTACTAGTTCTTATTTGTTTTTTTTTTATGTTCTATAGTCTGTTTATCAGGGGCCATCGACTGTATACATGTCGAGGTACGAACGGCTAGGAAAAAAAAATATTTTGCGCATGAGCGACAAAGGTATTATTTTATTTTGGATTAAGTATAAAAAAGTGGGTTGTCTGGAAGAGATCGCTTATTAGCGATAAGGCCGCCCGTTGCGCTTATATGTACTAACGTCTGTTAATGTCATTTGCTTCTAGTGTTTAAGTGCGATAAAGTGTAAAATAAATAATAAATAAAAATAATTGTTGCTAAATTATTGTATTAACGCAAGTGTTAATTTGAATTACAAAATAAAGACTTTCATATTCAATGTTTAAGGTGTAACCTATAAATATTTTTTTACCAAACCAACACATGGTTTGTTGTTATCAACAAACCATGTGTTGGTTTGGCATTAAGCATTATTGCTTATGATATTATTCCTGGTGTAAGTGGTTAGGATTAAATACCTCAATATAATTGTACATGGCCAGGTCAGAAATTGCAAATGCATCCTTCCACCTCGTATCAGAAAACTCTGGCAGTATATCAGCGAGGTTGTCGTTGTGTTTCTCAAATAGCTGATCCAATAACGTACAGTCTTCAAAGCCAGCGTTCATACCCTGGCCATAGAATGGAACAACCGCGTGTGCGGCGTCACCTATTATGAGGGCTTTGTCTGATACGTGGTAGGGACGACACTGAAAAAGAAAATCATATTTTTTTCAACTACTCTAACTTAAACGTTTCTTTTCATTAACATAAGATTGAATAAATTCTGATCTTTGACCAGAATTTTTCCTGGGTGTCGCATGTCAAAGAAGTTGGGCGTAAACTCTACGCATCTTCTCATGCTCTCAGACGCTTAACTAATTTTCTTCTTATCCGTACCAAAGTCCTTCTTTCTCAGTCACTTCTTCTACCCATCTTAGACTATGCCGATTCCTGTTACCCCGATCTGAGTGAGGAGCTCCTGAACAAGCTTGACCGCTTACAAAACCTCTGTATCAGATTCATCTTTGGCCTAAGGAAATTCGACCACATCTCATCCTACCGGCAGCAGCTAGGCTGGTTGCCCATACGGCTTCGCAGGGATTCCCACATCCTCCACCTCTTATACACTATCCTCTTCAGTCCTCAAATTCCGTCCTACCTCAAAAATCGTTTCAAATTTATGGGTCCCTACGACTACAATCTGCACTCTTCCAACAGACATATCCTCGAAATTCCACCCCACCACTCCTCCTTTTACGGAAACTCCTTCACAGTGTCCGCTATAAAGCTTTGGAACTCACTTCCCGATCCTATTCGATCAGCCTCCTCACTATCATCTTACAAATCACTTCTTCGTAAGCATTTCTTGTCTTCAATATAATTATTTATAATTCTAGATTTAAATTAGCATATTTTTCGGTTTTTCTTATTTTAATGTATGTTGTGTTTTGTTTATGTATTATTATTTTTTTTTTTGTATACTTCGTACCCTTTGCACCTATCTTATTATATTTTAAGTATTCTTTTATCGTGTGGGTTGTCTGGAAGAGATCGCTTATTAGCGATAAGGCCGCCCGTTGCTCTTATATGTTCTTACATCTGTTAATGTCATTTCCTTCTAGTGTTTAAGTGCGATAAATTGTTAAATAAATAAATAAGATTTACTTAAATATTTTCCTGGGATTTTTAGGGTTAATATAAAAAAAAAGATTTTCAAAAACTTAAATCCAAAGTAAATTACCTACAACACGGTATCGGTACTGAAAACAACTAATTCCTATTAAAAAATATCAAATAATTTCAAAATTTTAGTCCTTGTGGCAGAGTACCCATAATGACGGCATAATGCTTCCTCACTGTATCGCGATGATTATACGTTGAGCGAGAAAAGCACCAGCTCTTGGGTCACTGGGGATTTTGGGTTATTTGAACCCATACAGGCTTAAACTTGAAAATAAAACAGCATGAATGTACCTTTACTGTTATAAGTGGTGAGGGAGATCCATTAAAATAATCCTCAATCAATTTCTTTTCACCAATTAAAGGTATAGCGTCGGAAAAGTATTTGTCAAAGAAGTCAAGGAGCTTGCATTTCGAATCAATGCTTTTGAAATTCACGAATGGCATAAACAATGTCACCGTCCAAGAACAATCCTGGTTTGGGAGGGCAATCATCATGAAGTTACTACGAGGCCAGATGTGAAGATAATTTGGCGGCATCTGAAACTGAAAATAACATTCTGAAATTAATATTATTAACTACCAATACAGTAACAGCTACTAATTCTCTTTTTCTTCTTCAACTGCCATCAGTCGACGTCGACTACTATCTAGAATATTAAGAACATTTAGGCTTCGGAGGGCATCGCCTCAGCCAGCCCAGTTGGTGTCCAGCCTTTAACGATTCGTCTCCATTTGAGGCACTAATTCTCTTTTTCTTCTTCAACTGCCATCAGTCGACGTCGACTACTATCTGGAATATTAAGAACATTTAGGCTTCGGAGGCCATCGCCTCAGCCAGCCCAGTTGGTGTCCAGCCTTTAACGATTCGTCTCCATTTGAGGCACGATGTGGCTGAGTTGGAGAGTAAATTATTGGCTAAGTAATTAGGGTGGTTCGAGAGCCGTTCGATATAACCACTTGTATGCTTCCCAATTTCCTTATTTACGGTGGGGCATGTTGTAAAATAGTTTGAATACATTTATGTGTACAATTTTTCTTTATAAAATTGTTATTCTTCAGGTAAAAACAAACAAAATCTTTCCGTCACATTCACTGTTTGTAACTGTATTTGTATTTGATCATTAATATTCGTTTCTCCTAATGAGCATAGTGACATTTCAAATAACTGGCACATCATTATTTTGTATTCCGACATTCATACATATTATATGGAATATTTTACGAGTGCAGTCCAAATTTAAGCTATGAAAATACACATTTTACTCATATATTGTGTAGTGAGATGTTTTGGAGATTTCAACGTAATACATAATGGAAGTGATAAATTCTCGGTAAAATCAAGTGAATGTTTGAATCAATTGATCGGAAACAATTGTGGATCGCACATTACTATTGTTGTACCGTACGATAACATTAAATATATCCCGATTAATAATGACTGTGTCACTTACGTGGTAAGATATTTTGAGGCCAACGAATGGTTGATAACAACTCAAGTTTATGTTATTTATTTAGAAAATCTGGAGTCAGATTGGAAGTTAAGGTACGATGGGATGTGGAACCCAAGAGCGAAGTTCGTCATTCTGATGTCACGAAAAGTACAAAAAAATGAGATAACACACATATTTGATAAATTGCTTCAATACAATATATTTAACGTATTTGTTATTCTTAGTGTAAATAACAAAGAGTTAATATTCACATATAACCCGTTGGTAAATGGAAATTGTGGTAATAAATACGATAAAATAATCAGACTAGAATCGTGCTATAATTTTAATAATATACCTACAGATTTTGAAAATTGTAAAGTCAATGTGATTATTAAAGAGCAAAGGAAATATACAGATGAATATTTAACATCGTTTGATCAATATGTTTTAAATTCAATAGCGAAGAGGTTAAAGATCAAATTGAAATACAGGTATCTCAATTCACATGCAAGAACTCTACTAAATTACACAACTGGATCGATGCGACATCTATTGAACAAAGAGGCTGACATTGCTATTGGTGGATACATATTAAACGCAAGAAATTCTATTATCTGTGACACAATTTATATACAAAATTATATTTCGGTAATGTCTTTATTATCCTGCAGCAATCAACATATGTGGAAGATTATATTTAGTACATTTGAATCGGATTCATGGTTAGCTATATTTGGTTCGTATATTTTCGTTGTATTAGTTATAACCGTGACGAATCATATTTATGGTATACACAATTGTCATATTGGATTAGAGTTATTGGCTTATTTTTTTGGGCATGGCAGTAACACTTTCTTCAATGTAAAAAGGTTGCGTATCATTTTGATAATTTGGATTTGGTACACATTTTTGATCACCAGTTCTCATAGCAGCTTTTTATACAGTTTGCTTACTACTATAAAACATCGGCTTAGAGAAGTTCAAAACGTAACGACTATAGCAAGTACTGGACTTAAACCGTGTATATCTGATATATTACGGGATAAATATAAAATCAATTACAATATATCATTTCCCGGAGATCGGTTAGATCGTTGTTCAACTATAGAAAACATTTATGAAACAATGATGACAAGAGATGATTATTTTACATTAATAACTGAATATGATTATTATTTGTATTATCAAAACGAATCCAGGGATAATGAGAAAATTATACACCCATGGACCTTTTCACCATCATTGACCTATGTGCAATATGCCAGTAAAGGGTTCTATCTACGTGATGTATTCCAAAGAGAGGTGAGCCGTTATTTTGAATGCGGCCTGTTAGAACACTTTTATAGTGTGTATTTTGCAAATGATTCAGATAAACAAATAATAATTCGTACCTCTTCACGAAGACCCTTTGATGTCTTAAAACTGGCTGACCTTCGAGTAGCTTTTATTGCTTTAATCATTGGCTATGTTATTTCATTTCTTATATTTGCAGTTGAATATTTTAAATCGAATGATATATATCTCACCTGATTGTGAAATACCTGATACTTGTTTAATTTAATTTCACATTATATTGAATATGTGTGTAACCACAATATAAAATATGTACTTATATTTATAGCTATCAGATCTTTGGCATTATTACACGGGCGTCCTATTAATTACTGCTATTGCAACTCATGTTTACCATCAAAAATATAGGTTTCATATTTGTTCATGTACAATTTTTATTGACATTTCTTGCCATAATATAAAACAGGGTTTTGTATGGAATGTAATGTATTCGTAGTTATGGCTTTCACGCTGCAGCTTCTGTCAATGGTAACGTACTGTTGTGTGCAATTAACATTAGCAAGTGGCTCAGATTTTATTCTCAATAATTTGAATACTGAAGACAATTTGAAATTGGAATGTGTCAAAGCATTTATTACCAGTTTCCGGTGCGGAACACGCTTCACAATTATTCTGCCTGATACTAATTTTACTGATTTCGTTAAGGTAAACAGTGATTGTTTTAGTTATACCGTTTCAACATATGAAAATAGGCAATTGAATTTTAAAACCGATGTTTATCTTGTCTATTATAAGAGAGTCGAAACAGGTATAACAGTTTGGAAAATGAGATATAATCCAATTTTTAATCCGACAGTAAAATTTATTTTCATTACAACAACAGAAGTGGATTATACAGAATTAGAGGAAATATTTCGGAAAAGTTTAAAATATTCAATTTATGATGTAACCGTATTAACACAAATTAATAAAACACAAGGTTCGTGGACATATTATCCTCTAAGAGATGGTGACTGTCTTTCGAAATATGACAGGTTAAAATATCTGGGTACATGCGCTAAAAGTGAAAGGGTGATAATTGTAGAAGACTTTAAAAACTGTACGATTTCCGTGACGGGAAATAAAATAATCAATAAAAAATCATACGTAAATTACATACAAGAATTAGAAGGATACATCATAAATATAAGTGCGAATGCAATTGGAGTCAAGGTTAACTACACATTTGAAGACTACGATACTAACGATGGTGAGGTACTGAAAAATTATACCTCGGTTGGAATGTTAAATTATCTTCAAAAGAGAAACACGGATATTGTCTATGGGGGTTTTTTTCTCACAGGAAGAAGAGCAGCACTTTACAACTTTATATCTGGATACAAATACACGAAAATCGAATTGTTAATACCTAATAGGGGCAAATCACGATGGAAAATATATTACAAAACATTTCAGCCGGCGTCTTGGTATCTAATTGCCTGCACTTTTATTATTATAACGGTATTAATATCGTTAATCAGTTACTACTGCTTTAACGTGAAACGTACTTGCAGACTTAACTTTCAGTTAATTGATTACTTCTTAGGACACTCCGACGGTAAAATGTTTAAAGAGAAAAAGCTACGAACAATTATGACATCTTGGGTTATCTTTACATTTTTTATAACAAGTATTTATAACAGCGAAATATTTTATTTGATAACCATAATTAAGCATAAAGAGCAAGCGCTCCGTTTTGATGAGCTTAAATCAAACGGGTACACGGCTTGCATATCTGATTCTTTCCGAGCGTTCTCCGACATAGTATACAACCAAACACTACCGGATGAACAAATACAGGAATGCAAAACCACTGAGGGTGTAGTAAATACGATTACCAGCAACGATAATTACTATACCTTAGGAGATTACTCCCAATACAATAGCAATCTATGCCAACAAAGTGAGAGAAGCTTTTTCAAATCGGATATATTTAACAATATTATTTATGTGCTGTATACGAACAAAGGTTTTATCTTAAAGGAGCAGTTCCAAAAGGTTATTACTAATCTGTTTGAATCAGGTATTATAACCGATGCCCACGGTTTCAGACTAACCGGCTTTCCAAAAAAAGACTGCGCAGAAAAACCATCCCAAGAATCATATAGAGTCCTCACGTTACATAACCACCTGCTAACATTTTCTATACTTTTAGGTGGTTATCTGATTTCTTCGGTGGTATTTGTCATTGAGTTAATTTATAAAAAATATTCAAAGTGTTAAGTTAACAATACTTACGCCGCCATCATTCCTCGGTGGTATGGACAACTCCATGTAACCATGTTCTATGTACTGCTGGCTAAAATCAAACATGGGCTGTTTCATCATCGATTTACGTACAGTAGAGAATGCACCATCAGCACCAATTATTAAGTCGGCTCTTACCGAAACCTTCTCTTTTGTCTCAAGCCTGAAATTGAATTTAAAAAAAAATATTAACCAGAACACACATATACAAGGTCACATCAATAGTTTTACAAAGTGTTTTGTAAATTTTTATTGTGACGTCATAAAGTAAGCTAGTTTGGCGTGTGATATTTTTCAACTTTTGCCTGCACTTAATTTTTCATAAACAATTTGAATAATTAAGATAAGCGTAGTTAAGTTTCTGTTAAATGTTAGAATATTAAGATTACTTTAATGGAAAAATTTAAATAACACAGAATGGTGAATCACATGTTACGTAACGTGTAAACAACTTTATTTAAATAATTAATTAATTAATCCAAGAGCTGGTGCTTTTCTCGCTCAGCTTAAAAGCATCGCGATACAGCGAGGAGAGGCCGTCAGCATTATGGGTCACAAAGAGCAAACACTTTTTTTTTTTTTAGCTTTGTGTTTGTATTTATTTTTGAGTTATATTTACTTTAGTTTAATATTAAGAATATTTTTGTTAGATGACAAATAGAAATTTATTACGAGTATATTAAGTACTTTTGATCTTTAATATCGTAAGAATTATTGAACATTCATTATGTACTCGATATTTCATATTATAATGTTACGTCCAGTATATTGTGTTATACAATTGTAATGTCTACAAATTATATTTTATCTAGTATTTATTTTGTTAACAATTCCATAAATTCCTTGACAGATACCTTAATTAATTATGTCACTTGTAGCCTAATGAGAATGTTTAATGATAAACTTACCAATATTGAAAAAACAGTTTATAAGTATTGAAAAACAATAATAATGTTACACTTGTTTTTACACACATAATGTTTTAAATAAGGCACTTTGCACCTATTAAGTACAGATTGAAATGTATGATATTTCTAAAATACGTTTTATCATAATAAACATAAATACTTACTTCGTACGTAACTCTTTTATATGGTCGTACATATTTTAAAGAAAGAGAGAAGTATACTTACTTCATAAAAATAAGTTCGCCATTTTGTAAATTTGTCTCAAGAAGTTTGTGATTGAATTTTCTCGACACATTTTTATAATTTTCCGATTCTGAAATATTTACGCACACATCAGTGTTGATGAATAAAAAAGCTTCATATTCGTTAAAATATCTAAATATAGTGTACAAATTGGTATACCTTTAATGAGAATGCTGTTTAAATAATTCCTCCCCACTGAATAAATACTCTGCAAAAAATAACCTTCTATTATTATCACCTAAAACTGGTTGCATATACATTATAAAAGATAAAACAAACGCATCACTATATTAAACAGTATATAATAAAATTACATTTTATAGAAGAGTCGGCAAACGAGCAGGAGGTCCACCATAAGGGTGAAGTAAAGTAGATGATATACAAAAATAGTTTCACAATTGAAAACAGGTTAAAAATAAAATATTGTATACTAATTTTATTGTATGACAAGAAAAGTTTAAGTTACTTTAAAGTGATACTCTGATCCCGACAAACGTTTTTTTTGCCAAAGAAAAGACAAATGTATCTAAAAATAGAAGCCGATTCTCAGTCCTACTCTATATGGCCACAAAATTTCAGAAGAATCGGTCAACCCGTTTCGCAGGAGTACGGGAACAAACATTGTGACACGAGGATTTTATATATTAGATCTATAGATCTTCTACGTCATGCCGGATTATCCTCTAACTCCACGTGCGAGATACAGGAGGTGCCTTTTCTATGACTCACATACTAAGATGCGTTTTAGCCACTGACGGTCAATTACCGTAAGGCGCAAAACCTACAGATTATATTATATTTATTTTTGAAACCCACTCGGATTGGAAACTGTGACCTGTATGTTATCATTTAATATTAGCACTTAGCATATTAAAGTTTAGCATTGACGTAATACATGGAGACAATGCCAATGAATTTATTGCTCGTGTATTTTCGTGGGAAAAGCTAAAAACAATTTTTGATCCTAATTGCATTCAAATTTATGTGCGAACGATATTTAAATCGATATATCGTAATAATGATAAATTCCTTCCGAAATGTTAAGCCTTATGTAAATATTCTTTAAATGTAAGGTATATTATATATATATATATGGGAGACATTTGTTATAAACTTTATAAATTACTTTGTTCGGTTTATGAATTACTGACGATGTGTCTATAGCCTTACTATTAGTTGGTCATAAGGCTAACGTAAGTGTACTTAATTAGCACTGCGCATTTTTTTCTTTTCAGTATTAATTATACTTAGTCTGGCCATAAATACTGTTACTATTCAAAAAAAGAAAATATTACGTTTGAATTTGGAATCTGTCATTTTTATATGATTGCTTGATGTGTTTTCTTATTTTCGCGCCATTATATTGTTAAATATTTTGTTATATTAAAATGGAGTGGGGTGATAAAGAGAACCGAATCGCTGTGATTGCCTTACATAAAGTAGGTATGGAGAAAAGTGCAATTTTTAAAACCCTCCACCCGCTTGGTATTAGTCAAATGTTTGTTTACCGGGCTATTGATAGGTACAATGATACCTCCTCTGTTTGTGACAGAAAAAGATCTGGCCGTCCACGTACCGTTCGTGTGAAAAAGGTGATTAAAGCAGTTAGGGAAAGAATTCGAAGAAATCCTGTCCGTAAGCAAAAGATTTTATCTCGGGAGATGAAGATAGCTCCTAGAACCATGTCGCGTATATTAAAAGATGACTTAGGACTTGCAGCCTATAAGAGACGTACTGGTCACTTCTTAACTGATAATTTAAAGAAGAATAGGGTGGTAAAATCCAAACAACTACTTAAGCGGTACGCAAAGGGAGGTCACAAAAAAATTTTGTTTACGGATGAGAAAATTTTTACAATTGAGCAGTATTTTAATAAACAAAATGACCGTATTTATGCTGGAAGCTCTAAAGAAGCTTCGCAATTAGTAAACAGAGTACAACGTGGGCATTATCCCACTTCAGTGATGGTTTGGTGGGGTGTTAGCTATGAAGGGGTGACTGAGCCATATTTTTGTGAAAAAGGTATTAAAACGTCGGCACAAGTTTATCAAAATACCATTCTTGAGACGGTAGTTAAGCCTTTAACTAACACCATGTTCAATAACAAAGAATGGTGCTTTCAACAAGACTCGGCACCGGGTCATAGAGCTCGATCCACCCAATCTTGGTTGAAAACTAACGTTCCGGACTTTATCAGCACTGAAAACTGGCCGTCGTCAAGTCCTGACCTAAATCCATTGGATTATGATTTATGGTCAGTTTTAGAGAGTAAGGCTTGCTCTAAACGCCATGATAATTTGGAGTCCCTAAAACGATCCATTCGGTTGGCAGTGAAGAATTTTCCTCTAGAAAGAGTTCGTGCTGCTATTGATAACTGGCCTCAACGTTTAAAAGACTGTATTGCAGCCAATGGAGACCACTTCGAATAAACATTGTATATTTTTAATAGTTATATATTGATGTATTAAACTAACTCACTATGAAAGGAATAAATGTTACGTATAAAAAAAAAATCGTGCTTTTCTTTATAACAATATTTATGGCAAGACTAAGTATATATCTCAAATTGTGTATTGGCTATAGATGTCATTTTATTATGTTTACCAAACTACGTTGGTAGAAGAATTATCTCTAATAAATAACAAAAAGGCAAATAAAAAATAACTTAAGTGTTGTGATATTTAGCTTTTTTTCCGATCAGTGTGCTAAGTGTGAGTTGACGCACTCGGCTATGGCATTGCCGGCGTAAATGCTAGAGGCGCTTGTTCAATTCCATACAAATTCAAGTTAACTGATTCACTCACACTTAGCTCTGACGAGTGTGTTTACTTCGGTAAAATGTACACACACATAAGTATATAAAAGTTTATTCTATCCGAAATATGGTAGGTAAGTAAACATTTCTGAAATTATAAGGCATCTTTAGTAATGCAATGTAGTGATAAGGATCCATTTTGAGTGTTTCTTAAAAAAACAATTACCTGGTTTGTTCGTGCATCATATGGAATGGAATACGTTGAGCCATCAGGTCTGTGTATCATTCGAGCACTCATTGGTATACCGTGTTCTTTCACGATAATTTCTTCAAGCCCTACATCCTTTAAAGCTCGGCGCCCGCGCACTGATAATGCTAGGTTGATTGATCTACCTCTGACATGCGGCGTTTCTCGAACGTCTGAAGACGAAACAGATGATATATATATATATATATATATTTGGCATATATATATATATATATATCTGCCAAAAAGAGCGTTGTTTGATTCGAACTTATAATTCAAATATTCTTTATTCATTTGGGATTGTTAACTACTTTTGAACGTCACTAAAACTAAGTTTACATGGAGTTTCACTTCGCTCCCTCAGCTGAGAGGAACCCACAAGAAACTCAGTGGAGTTGACATGTGTATGTTACTGCAGTGATTAATTATTTATTAACATAAAATAATAAATAATTTTGATCCAAAACAATTCATTTTCAAGCTGTATCCGTGATATAATCATGTTAACAATTATGTGATGAGCATATTTGTTGACTCTGGTCTAGATGTTATATTAACTTTGGGTCTAACTGACCGTGCATGATGCGTGATACAATCCCAAATCATAGATTTTACAGTTTGTACCACCCAACAGGAAAATATTATAAACTTTGCCCTAGGATTGAATTGATTATAACATTGTCCGATTATGATTAAATAACAGGAGCACGGAAATAAATCAATGTCGACTTTATTGACGTCATTGTTCAATCGACCAAATAAAAGAGAAGGTTGATAAAAAAATGAATTAATAAAATTGTGGTGAGAGAATACAAATATGCAGCTTATCTTTACATAATTTTAAATCTGGTTTGTTATTGATTTGGTTATATTATACGCAATGGTTTAATAATCTTTTAATTAATTTCAATAGTAAATTCTGTAATTATAATCGTTACAGTAAACTTACG
The DNA here is from genome assembly GCA_951799465.1 of Leptophobia aripa. Taxonomy (NCBI): domain Eukaryota; kingdom Metazoa; phylum Arthropoda; class Insecta; order Lepidoptera; family Pieridae; genus Leptophobia; species Leptophobia aripa. The sequence goes on along the minus strand of OX637266.1, from coordinate 6,176,548 downwards.
TATAAATTATACGTATTTAATATGACAGCGGTTTTACAAGATATGTTTGCTGGTTAAGGTTATAGAGGGTGCAAACGAGCAAGAGGCACACCATAAAGTTGAGTCGCCGCCCGTGATGGCTGGGCTAGTGAGTGTGTTGCTGGCCTTTTAGAAAGTGGCATATCTCACTATGCTTTGACAAATGTGTACATGAATTTTTCATTTATTTATCCCCTTTGGACATATATGCTATGTTATGAACAGTATGTACAGAGCACGGCTTTGATAATTTATTTAATACGAATAAATTTACCTCTTATCAGTGTAAAAACAAAGACTACATTATATGGACAAACTTAAGGCAACTGTGTACCTTCTGTTACTGTGTACGAAACAATAACGTAGTCTTATTCTAGTTTGTTTGGGTTAATATAATATTTACAATTATTGATTCATAATAAGGATCCTTTTACATTTGTTTTGTTAATTTTTTTATTTGCAATCAGTCCCAAAACTTTTACATAGAAATAAAAGATTTCAGAGTTCAATAGTTTTACATTCTTGTAACTTTAAAATTGTCTATTAAAAAGATCTTAAACTGGATCGTAATAGCGTATACATGGACCCTTTCACAGTCGATCGGTTAGTCCCAATGTAAGCGATTTACAGCATGCGTTATGGGTGCTAACACAACTCAAATATATTTATGACATATATATAACACCCAGACCAAAAACAACAAATATGTTCATCACTCAATTGTTGGGCGTACCGGGGTTCGAACCCGGAACCCGTCCGGCATGGAAACCATTGTGCCAACAGTCGCCAACTTTAATTATAATAAGGTTAAAAATCACTAATGCGATAAGTAGTTTTGTATTTTTAAAAATAAATAATAGAACCAGTATAAATATTGTGTAATATTTCTAAAAATAAATTTCTAGCTCACCTTCGCGATATTCGTATAATGTAACATTGTGCCCCCTTCTAGCCAAATATAGAGCTTCTAGAGATCCTACCTGGAAAAAATTATTAGTTACATAAGTATGTGTGATCTTTAAATTTCCAATTATAAAGTTAATTTAGATTCGAAACTCAATTTTAATTCTAAAGAAATACTGCAAGCAAAGAAGGCGATTTTAACGCGGGATACTTTATAAATTATATTTTAAGACGCATTCTCGCAATACAGGAACAACCAGTATTGCAATAAATTGTATTAAATCACGGCGCCGTCAATTGTTTTTATTCATTAAAGAATTCAACTTTACGAACAAAACCACTCGAGTGTTGTGTTGGAATAACATTGCACAATATTTGAATAATATCGAAGAAGCGAATTAATTTATAAAACATAACATCATATGCACTGATATTTAAATCTTGTATACCTAGTTACTAACACACTTATGAAGCTTTTGTAAACCGCTTCGGTACTATTTGTCTTTAATTATTTGATTTATAAGTTAAGAACATGTTTTAAAATTGACAAATATTTATTAAAAATCATATATACAGGTCAATAATATAACAATATTTAGAAATAAACTGATTTTAGCGTTCGACTTTCAATAATTTCTCGACACACTTGCATCTGCGGTGGAGAACAATTTGAGGAAATTTGCACCGAAGAATGGTTTACATGCCTGGCAGAGAAGTTTTGAAAACTCTAAGAATTCTAACATACACTTACTAACAAGTAAATGTAATATTAGTGCAGTAAAATTTATAAAATATCAAAAATATCTTTATTCACATCTATAACTTTCCTACATTATATCGTTAAAACCCTTATAAAATTGTTGACTCTGCTATTACATTCACTGCCAGTATATAATATCAAAATCCATTTACTAAGAGAAAAATATAGCGTTATTATAAATAATGATAAATATAATATTTTGTAAAAAAACACTTCAACATACCAGACCACCACCGACCACCGCAATACTCAAAGGTTGTTTACGTTCATTTGCTGAAGTCATTTTCCTGGGGAGATGTTTATTCGATCTCGTGCAACGTACAACTGATAAGCGATCCGAGTGAATCGTAATATACAAGTTTGAAGCCTTAAAATATTACTGGAACCCGGTTATGTAATGAAATGTCCAGAAATAGATGAAAAATTGAAATTCATTTACTTAATACTTGATAGGTTCGAATGAAATAATGTTCATTTTTGAAAAGATGAAATTTACGACACTTAACCTACCCTTGTACTTAAATAGATTAAGCTCTCGGACACTCGGACACTCACGCTAAATTGTTGTCCGAATGGAATCTACTCAATGCGTGGGATAGCGTCCTCTCACTTCAGGTTTGGCTTTGAGGGAATACTGGAACAACGCGTGAACCACGGGATGGGTAAACCGTTGCGCGGTTTAAATGCCTGTTAAAATAAAGATAATGTATGTCATAAATGTTTTGAAAAAAAAGGAATTTAGCCTGTTTAAAATAAATATTAGTCGAAACAAAGTCGGCATGTTTTTTCTTAAATTGATATTTTCTCGAAAATTGGAACTCCTTTGTCCCATAGTTATAAGCATATATTCTGTTTTAGAACCAATAAAAGAAATTAAAAAAAATATACGACATTAATGCCTAACATACCTTGTATTTATAGCGTCTAGTATATAATATGGCCGATGACATAATATTGTGTAATATTTCTACTCAGTCCAATTACATATTCAGGTATGTATCAGCTATCAAAGTTTTATTTGTTTAAAGAAAACCAGCCTTCAGATATTTTTATTATAAGACGCAATTCTCGCATCGACAGATTGTTCGCTATAAAAATTAAAAAAAAATGGCGAAAACTTATATTAATTTACTGATAAATATTGAACTATGATAGATAGTTATTACAGATTTATAGTTCTTACTATGTAGTACTTCGTCATGTGGTGCAAGAGTTCTAATTTTTTTTTTTACAATGTCAAACTCAAAGAATTTTTATTCATGTAGGTCTTTTGAATCGACAATTTTACACTACCACCGGTTACGAAGACTATCTACCGAGAGGTAACTCGATAGCTGTATACTTACATGACCAATTCAAATAACTAAAGCATTGCTAAGGCTACTCAAGAATTAAACTGTCCCGATGTTGAGCTAATTACCAACACATTAAAGGGATCCTTGTTCTATAAATATTCGTTAAATGTATAGTACCTATGCCTTTTCAAGAAAATTTGTTAGAAGTTACTTTGATTAAACGTTTTGGGATTTTGTTATAAAAACATATGCTTATCCCTACAAAAGATTAATGCACTTGACGAACAAAATATTGCATACAATATATTGTGAAGCTGCTGTCATAATACCGCTTTGAAATGTGGCCAAAATGCTCCCTGGCTCTTAAACCAAAAGAAAGAACGCACAGGTCTTTTTTTGCAAAATAAATTTTTTGCCTATTTGTCAAAACTACTTTTCTTATATAACTACGATATTTATTATACGGCTTTACAAAATTTGATTAATAAAATGGGCCACATGTAATTCAAACGGTCAGCTATGTGATCCAAAGCCGCCGTCTCAGGTTGCGTATAATCGGCTTCGGCGGCCGCAAGAGACCTAATTGTGGCATTAGGAAATGACTAATACATATATTATATGAAAGTATATTGTCTAGCACAGGGCTTCTTAAACTTTCGCCATTCACGACACCATTTATGCTTGCGTGTTTCTCGACGACTCAATACAATATATAAAAGAATAATAAATTAATATATTTTTATTAGGTTACATATACATATGAAAATAAGAAAGTTTTCGTTTGAATTCGTATTGAAACATACAAAAATGCACCAATAAATGGTATATTTGGCATTAAAATGTCTTGACCCCAGAATTTTGCTACGCGACCATGTGGGGTCGTGACCCATAGTTTAAGAAGCCCAGGTACTACATAGTGGTATGTAATTCAAGAAACGAATTTTTGCCAAAAAAAGGTTTGTATGTATTTTTAATGCGGCGTACTAAAAAAATGTCTCTAAAATACTTAGTCTTGCCATAAATATTGTTATAAAGAAAAGCACGATTTTTTTTTTATACGTAACATTTATTCCTTTCATAGTGAGTTAGTTTAATACATCAATATATAACTATTAAAAATATACAATGTTTATTCGAAGTGGTCTCCATTGGCTGCAATACAGTCTTTTAAACGTTGAGGCCAGTTATCAATAGCAGCACGAACTCTTTCTAGAGGAAAATTCTTCACTGCCAACCGAATGGATCGTTTTAGGGACTCCAAATTATCATGGCGTTTAGAGCAAGCCTTACTCTCTAAAACTGACCATAAATCATAATCCAATGGATTTAGGTCAGGACTTGACGACGGCCAGTTTTCAGTGCTGATAAAGTTAGTTTTCAACCAAGATTGGGTGGATCGAGCTCTATGACCCGGTGCCGAGTCTTGTTGAAAGCACCATTCTTTGTTATTGAACATGGTGTTAGTTAAAGGCTTAACTACCGTCTCAAGAATGGTATTTTGATAAACTTGTGCCGACGTTTTAATACCTTTTTCACAAAAATATGGCTCAGTCACCCCTTCATAGCTAACACCCCACCAAACCATCACTGAAGTGGGATAATGCCCACGTTGTACTCTGTTTACTAATTGCGAAGCTTCTTTAGAGCTTCCAGCATAAATACGGTCATTTTGTTTATTAAAATACTGCTCAATTGTAAAAGTTTTCTCATCCGTAAACAAAATTTTTTTGTGACCTCCCTTTGCGTACCGCTTAAGTAGTTGTTTGGATTTTACCACCCTATTCTTCTTTAAATTATCAGTTAAGAAGTGACCAGTACGTCTCTTATAGGCTGCAAGTCCTAAGTCATCTTTTAATATACGCGACATGGTTCTAGGAGCTATCTTCATCTCCCGAGATAAAATCTTTTGCTTACGGACAGGATTTCTTCGAATTCTTTCCCTAACTGCTTTAATCACATTTTTCACACGAACGGTACGTGGACGGCCAGATCTTTTTCTGTCACAAACAGAGGAGGTATCATTGTACCTATCAATAGCCCGGTAAACAAACATTTGACTAATACCAAGCGGGTGGAGGGTTTTAAAAATTGCACTTTTCTCCATACCTACTTTATGTAAGGCAATCACAGCGATTCGGTTCTCTTTATCACCCCACTCCATTTTAATATAACAAAATATTTAACAATATAATGGCGCGAAAATAAGAAAACACATCAAGCAATCATATAAAAATGACAGATTCCAAATTCAAACGTAATATTTTCTTTTTTTGAATAGTAACAGTATTTATGGCCAGACTAAGTATGTATGTTGGCCGATTCTCAGATCTACTCATTATGTTTACAAAATTTCATCAGAATCGTTCAATCGTTTCGGAGGAGTATGGGAACATTGTGACACGTGAATAATGAATAAAAATACATCATTTAATATAAAACTTATTCATAAATTTGATTCATTTTAAAAACTTAGATTCATGGGCATAGTGATATCATCTGAGGGACTTTGGCTGGAACTGAATGAGCTAAGTGTCTCTCTTGTCTCTTCTTTAATCTTCAGAACATCAGTGGAGGGCGGACGGGATAGTTTGTCTTTGTGCTCCTTTAGTTTGTCTTTGCTACTGTGCTTGTGTTTATGCTTATGCTTATGTTTCTTCTTCTCTTTCTTTTTCTTTTTTGCCTGAAAAAAAATCTATAAATTAATTCTAATAACAGTTCGTTGAAGTTTTCTTTACGACATAGCCGATAGTCAGTTATTTAACATATACGTTACCAGCCCATAACTATCCTTTTTTGTTATGGAAAATGAGAGCCGCCCATTTCTTGTTGTAAAATCATCGTAATTTTATTGATACTATATTTTATATACCTTAGGTGCTCCAAGATCGTCTTTATCGTGTCGGAACATGCCCGGTTCAAAACCGATAGGTCCGGATGATCCCGGTATACCGGGCAATGGCGCTGCGTTATCTGATAACATATCGCGTTTGCTTTCCTCCTAAAAATAAATGTATATAATTATAAGCATACGAATGTACTTAAAGAATACTATTAAAAAACATATTTTCAAAAATAATTTGACTGACACTGGCGTATTTTTAACTATAGCGACATCTATGAGCCGCACCTGACAGTACGATGACGTCATCGACTCTATCGAACACCGAACTACCCGCGACTTGAATAAACACATTTTAAGCTATTATTCAAAAAATATATATATATCGGCGCATCATTAGTATTGAAATAACTATAAATAATAAAGTTTTGACATCATTATTCACAATAAGTTAAATACTTTCAAGTTTACTACGCTACGACTGTGGAAGGAAAACCAGTGCGGACATGTCATTATTGTAGAAGATGGATGCATTGTAACAGCATAAAACCTGGCAAATATCAGCGAAGTGTTGTTTTTATGAGTGGTAATCGTGAAGTAGGCAATGCTGACGGAACGGCTTTCAAAAACCCTACGGAGATACTTCTTTCGTTATATATAAAATCCACATAGTTCTGATCTATTGGGCGCAAGGTTTCAGACATATGTTATACCCACTGCCCCGATGTGGGGCTTGAGAACACAAGTATCAGCGATCACTGTTCATACATTCTTATATCTAACAAGAGTTCCAAAATTCGATCTGAGAAATATTTGTTTTTATCTAATCTGTGGTCCACACAGATATATACAACCCCAAAACCCCCGATTACCTTGTATGCCATTGGAACATCATTCAAACTCATGATATCCACCTTATCGTCTTCCTCCTTGATACTTGACAACGGTACAGGTAGATCTCTCGGCTCCAGTGGCAATATATCCAATTCCGGTTCACGTTTTATCATTGTCTGGAATATAGCAACCTGTTAAAAAATACTCCAATAAGAATTGGAGATGTGTTCTTTATAAAAAAAATATAAATTCCTCAATAATACGGTAGGGTCGATCTATAGCTTGGACTTTGGCCGACATCTGTTAAATTATCTAATATATTTCGTGTCATAGTGTTATTTGGTGTACTTTACCGAAACGGCTTGACCTATTTTCATGAAATTTTAAATGTATCGGAATCGACCTCTTATTGAACATTGGGCCAATAGAGACATGAAAATCACATTGAAGTGAATGTTATTTTTTTTAAATATTTTAAAACAGTATTGTACAAGGCTCGGGCATTAGTCAGATATAATTATTATACCATAAAAATAGAATTAAAACCAGGAAAAATAATTTTATATATTCTGGTAACGAAAACGACCTTACTGCCACAAGGCGTATAATAAACTATATTAAAACTTACATCATCAATCTCCTGCTTGATAACCGGTTTCAGTTCCAATTCTCTCATCTTCTCTTTTTCTTTTTCAACTCTCTCTTTCTCCCTTTCGACTCTCTCTCTCTCCTTGCTATGCATGTGTTTCATCATTGCCTGTATCTCCGGCAGAGGTACGCAAAGAGGTCGTTTTAACCCATACAAAGTATAATAGAGGTCAACTAAATCGCATCTTAACCTCGCATCGTTTGAAAGGTGACTGTTCATATTGTTCCAGAGTCTGTAAGAGAGAATCATTGTTTATTATATATATCGGCGCATCTACAACAATCAGTATGAAAATAACTAGAATAAATAAGTTCAGGGATCATTAAATTGTCCGTCAATAAGTATGAATACTTTCAAGTTTATTACGATGTGAAATGCCATCCTTATTATTTCAATACGTAGTCTGTGAAAGAAAAAACAAGTGCGGACATGTCATTAATATAAAAGATGGATGCATTGTAACAGCATAAAACCTGGCAAATATCAGCGAAGTGTTGTTTTTATGAGTGGTAATCGCGAAGTAGGCAATGCTGACACCACAGCTAACAAAAACCTTACGGAAACACTCTTTTCGTTATATCTAATATTAATAAATATATTAATAATTTTATTAGTTATTATAGTATTATTACGTTTTAACTATTCAATCTCTTTATATCACAATTCCTCGTAAAAAAAGAATTAAGTGGACCTCGTGGACCCCCTCTTAAACCAAAATTTAGGTTATTTACATTACAATTATTTTAATTGAATTAACCTGGAAAGGGTTTTTATAATGGTTTTACCGTATCGTAGTAAGAAATTAATCGAAAAATTTATTTCTACTATATTCCTAGCAAAGCAATATATTATGCGTTGTACCTGTGAACTATGGCTTCTGTGTCGAGGCGGTGACGCTGCGCCCGTTCGAAGGGCGGCATGGAGACCATCAACCTGGCGAGGCCGTGCCTGACCCCCGGATCGGGGTCGCTCTCGAGGGCTGTCAACAAATTTGACAGGTCCTCTGGCTTGCCATCCACGCGCACGAAGTCCACGAGACACTCGAATGCGGACAACCTCACGTCTAAAAGTAATATTTGTTTCTTATACTTGTATATACCACGTTTTAAACCAATATCGGCCTTATATTATTTTTTGTAATTAATACGTTATCTGTGGTATTGTGTTGTATGGGTTAGAGAAATAAAATAATACATTTGAATAAGTATTTTTATATGAAAATACTTAAATAAACAAACTTAAAATAAAACCTAAAACGCAAAAATAAAAAGTTTGTTCTTGGTGGCACAATTTCCATAATTCTGGTGGCATTTCCCACTATTACCAGACGCCTAGTTAATTCTTTAATAGACTCCAATGCAGTTAAACCTCAAGTTCCAAAAGTCGATTGGGAATCAATTCAAAACCGAAAATGCTAGTTAAAACTATATATAACCACAGATTTTAATATAATATAAGATTACAATAGAAATATTATTATTTAAAATTACAAAAAAAATTGTAGATTGCCTGGATGAAATCGCTTATTGGCGATAAGATCTTTCATTTATACGTACCAACTAAAGACTTTTCTAATTTTCTAGAAACTCACCAATATATTGTCCATATTGCGCGTACGCACGAAAAACCGTGGGGATGCTCGGCAAATGGCCGCACTGCTGCAAGCGGCGTATCGCACGCAAACAATTCACTGTCACCGTGTTTTTGTAACATGGCAACACTTTCTCCAAATTAAGTACACGAGTTATCTCCTCCAACACTAACTTCGTATCCGCCGATAGAGAATCGGCTGTTATTAGAGCACCCTGTAAATTAATTTAATATTTTCTTATACACTATTGCAATTTTTTAAATTCGTAAAACTAAATTTTAGTTGTTTTAAACGGGTATATTTTATTATTTACTTGTATTAACTCAAATTTATTTCGTTAATTCGAAAACTGCTATAAAAGAATTTGACATTTTGAATTTAAATGTTCATTATCATTAGTAACCTGTGTAGTCATAAAATGCTCAACCTAAGAAAAATTATCAAATATTCTTCCATTTTTAACGTAGTTATAGCATGCGACGTTTTTAGTCTCTGGATTGGATTAAGTCGGTATTCGCGTATTGGTTGGAAGCAGCCAGTCCACAGACTAAACAAAAAACGTCATACGAACATTATTAAGAACAAGCAGACTTAGCGCTAGATTATTATAGGCGTCTAAACATACTTAAAACACGCAGCGCTATGTACACAATTAAGCGCCGGAATGTTTATTTATTTACACTTTGTTGCATGAAAACAGTAGAAATAATAATTTTAATAGATGTTAGTATATATAAGAGCAATGGGCGGCCCCATCGCTAATAAGCGATCTCTTCCAGGCAACCCATTAAATAAAAGGACATAACATACATTCTAAATTATTCAGCGAAATATCTTATTTCTAATTATCATTAATAACAATAAAAAAGTGCGAAAACTATATATATATATATATATATAACGAAGAGAGAGAGTTCCTCTACATGGCTACTGCCAACCTCACTACTCTGTAGGGTTATTTTTGAAAGGCGTAGGTAGCATCAGCATTGCCAACATCACGATTGAGTCGGTCATAATAACCACTTATTTAAAGAAACACTTCACTGGTAGTTTCCAAGATTTATATTTCACTATTTGAAGAGAGGTCCGTTCCGTACAACGGCCTGAGCGCGACTGTGTCGTGCGGTTACAATGCGACCCTATTTATAGTGATCTAGCACTTGTTTACAAAGACGTCGTATTGAAATAATAAAGATGACATTTCACAGAGTAACAAACGTAAACTATTCAACTTATGTGTTTAAACTTATTTTTGGACAATTAAATGATGTTGAACTGAATTATTCTAGTTAATTTAAGACTAATTGTTGTAGTTGCGCCGATATATATATATTTTTTTTAAAATATATATTAGTAATAGTAGTTATATGATGAATATAGCAAATAAACGTTACCGTTTGCAAAACTGATATGACTGGCGTGATAGTAGCAGCCAACGCGTCTACTAAAGCGGCACGGTAGTAGTTGTCAGAGAAGTGGTTCTTTGAGTTGTCATTATATTTGAACAGATCCAAGAGGAACCGTACCACTTCCGGCGGACATATACCGTGGATATTTCTGAGACCTGAAAAAGTCAAATGTTAAAAAAACGCGTTAAAACTTAAAAGTGTATCTTTGAAAGTAATCCAAAATTATATTTTGGACGACACAAAAAAGACATTAATAAAGTATGTTCTATCAAAGTATAATTCTCACAAAAAAAATCAGTATCTAATCTAATATATTATTTAAAAAAATTAACATCGAAGCTAGTCTTTGTTTTTTTTAAACCTTAATATTAACGGAGAAAAGTAAATGTATGTTTATGAATAAATAGCTGCACAAACATGATGTCGTCATCCTCGCATTAAAACAAAAAAAAACCACATTCAGCATTTAACTCAAACTCAAAATATCTTTATTCAAGTAGGTCTTATAAAGACACTTTTGAATCGTCAATTTTTACACTACGGTGGTAGTCGGAAGTACGGAAGGCAGTCATCTGCCGAGAAGAACGGGCAAGAAACTCGATAGCTGCTCTTTTAAAATAAACAATTAATACAGAGTTGTGCTACTGACAATTTAAATAACACAAGTACTGACCCGCCATTGCGACCGGAATTGTCTTTTGCAAGTAATAATGCTGTAAATTGTCAAAATTATTCTGCTTTATGATATGAGGTGCGGAGAAGGAGCCAAACATTTTACGAAATATTGTCAACATTGCTGGCGGACCGGCCCATGTACTTATCATTGCATTTGCCACCTACAACAGGTTAAAAATAAAGACTAATTAAAACATAAAAAAATACTTATCGGCTAGTTTGTTATAGTTATTTGAAAATATAAAAAAAATTGGTATATATAAAACATTTTTTAAGTGTGGGGTTTTTCAAAGTATACACCGTTGATATTAAACAGAATATATTACATTTACATATATATGTAAAACAAGAAAAAATAATTGAATGCCAATTTAAAAACAAATGACATTATGAATTAGCTAATGGACATGTTCATTTAATTTTAATCTACTTAATGATTTAAAAAATATTGGGGTCGAACCCGAACTATAAAAATGATAAATAAGTCCAGTACAGGGCTACCGCCGACCCCACTACTCTGTAGGGTTATCCTTGAAAGGCGTAGGTAGCATCAGCATTGCCAACATCACGATTGAGTCGGTCATAACCACTTAATTATTTAAAGAAACACTTCACTGATATTTTCCAAGATTTATATTTCACTATTTGAAGAGATGTCCGTTCCGTACAACATATACATACATAAAGACATTCGTTTTTATATAATATATATTGCAGACGTATTTAAAACATACTAAGCATGCCACAGAAGTTTAAATTCCATAAAATCATGTTAACTGATTATTTAATTATCCATCTCCTAATATAATATACAAAGTATGTACTCAAGTATTGTCTTGGTTTTAGTCCCCAAGTTCTATTAACCAAACTTCTTAAGCCAACATCACGTCATGTGCTAAGCAACAAGAAACAGCTTACGAAGAGAAACTTGCTTTGAAACTTGTAAGCTTATTAGCTTTAAAGTTGTTGTTTCTAAACTAACACATTAGGTGACAAATCAAAGTTATGTATATAACAAAGGGTATAAAAATGGGTCACTATTTGAATAGAGGTCTGTTCCGTATAACGGCCTAAACGCGACTGTGCTGTGCAGTAACGATGTTTGAACTTAACTTTAAGACTAATTGTTGTAATTAAGCGGATATACATATAGAAAAAAAAATACCCTTTTTTATCCAGGACGAATACGTCGAAACATTATAAAAATTAAAAAAAAATCTCACCTTCGTCAAACAATGCGCGGCCCGACACCGAATCTTATAGAAGGTCTGTTCGTTCTCTATAGCGTCTGTTAGGGCCATGCGTGTCGCTGGCTCTGGGTAGTTGTGGAGGGCGTCGATCGCCTCACTTTGAGCTGTGACGTCACGCTCGTGACGCAACTGATACTGCCACTGGTAGTCCGGCTGAGATATGACAGTGCTGCGTAGGAGAGACATCTCCGGGTCTAAACGGATCCATAGTACCGGGGAGTCGCTGAAAATTTTTAAGTAGACCTAAGATTTTGTTTGCACCATACATTGAAGTATAGCTAAGATACCAAAACAATTTATAACTTGAAGTTTCGCGTGAGAGATGCTATTAAGGTACCAGAAAATTGTTCGATTGAAGTTCTTATAATAGCGCCCCATAGGTGGCGCAAAATGCAATATTTTGCAGTAACGGAGAAATTTAAAAAAAAATCTTTTATTACTTTTAATTTAGTACCAGTATAAACTTTTTATAACGACCCCGAAGGGACTGTGCATTTTATGGCGGTATAAACTGGTCGTTAAATGGAGAGAAGAAAGTCATTGTGTGGAATAAGAACTAAACCCACCAAAGCAACTGATTTCGATGCTTTATAGAGTTTATCGTTGAATCGAGGGACGTTACATGGAGTTTACACTGTATATGAAATTTTCAAGCTCACCAAGTAATTTGACATATAAATTACAATAGAAAAGCAACTGGGCACTGGCATACTTACTCCATAGCCGACAGGTCCATATCAACCTCCTCCCCGGTCCAAAGAGGAATTTTCTTCTTCTTATTTCTCCGACTCTTACTATGACAGGTAATATCTGATTTAACAACTGTATTCTCTATTTGTAATGTGTGCTTGAATGTACCATCTAACTCTTGCAATTGTACGAGCAATGGACCGACATATTTTCGTATACCACGCTCTTGTACCGAGTCCTGGCGTATTTCTAGCTCTACTGTATTTCTGAAATAATTTAATATGAAAAAATCAATATAGCCAAAACAAAGTTAAAATATAGTTAAGAAATTTAGACATCAAAATATAGTTCTTATACAAAATCTTCAACATCTAGTATGTGTGTGAGACTAGTGTATACTAGTTTAAGTGTGTACTAGTGTGAGTGTGTAATAGTGCGAGTGTGTTGTAGCGAATGTGTATTAGTGTGAGTGTGTACTAGTGGGATGGTGGGGACATCAATTTAATTTTAACTTACTTCGATGGATATTTTTTTTTTAAGAAAGCCAATTACTTAAAAAGTTGTATGATGATTGGTGAAAAATTCGATTAAAATACCTTTTTCTATTAAAAACGGATGTCAATTGAAACTTGGCGTGACCACCCGTCCTCACCCATTGGTCAACAAACACGGCCATATCTTTACCGGTTACCGTAAATATTGCTTTTACGAATAAATTTGTTGAAAGCAGCAAATGGCCCCAGAGGCCGCTGCCAATCTTAGTGTTCGCCGCATTTGTAGCTAGAGATAACTGCTTGTTGAACACTTGCAATAACAATTCTTGGCCAATCCTTTGTTCTAACATACGCAGAACCAGGTGGGATTTCTTACGCATTACCTTAAAAATACAATATTCCAATTAAATACAAAACTTTGACGACCCAATTAACGCAATGATCACTGTGCCATACTTCCGAATAATAGGCCCGGGTTCGATTCTCGGCACGGTCATGGGTGTTCAAATATTGTTTGTTTATAATTTAAAATAAACCATAATGTCTAATTTATGGCGAATGATTGTAATTATATTTAAAAAAAATATATATCACAATTACCAAAATCTACTACTACTAGAAAATTCAAAACAAATTAGCATAGTAAATCCAGTAGTGAAGTACCTCAGTATAATGCGGCGACATAGTATTAACATTCCTAACAGGGAAATAGAACACGTCTTTAGATTCGACGCGTGCGCCGCTTGCGGCCGGTTGCCAAGGATCCAGCACTATGCCACCATACTGCTCTTCATATTGCACAACCTAAAACATTTTTTTTTTAATATTTATTTCACAACGAAAGCCACCCATAGACGGATAAGCTCATTATTTATTACTTAATTATAAACTTAAGCCTATTATATGTTTATTATCATCAATTTCATCACTAAAAATATTGTTATGAAACCAAGGAAACTTCGTAATGGTAAAAAAATCTATTGTTATAATGATCAATAACTATTTTTAATGTGCATGAAATTTGACATTAATTATTTTTAAGGCACGAAAATCACCTAAACCAATGATTATACAATACCTCTTGAAGTTCCTGATGTATCCTATATCTGTATTCATTGTTGCCAAAACATTTTTTAGAGTATAATCCGCATAGGTAATCCGGTATGCCTTTAGCGAGCCATAAATCTGACCAATTCTGCATAGTTATAAAACATCCAAAGAACTGTTCAGCTACGGCTTGAGCCATTGCCTTACGGCTTATGTATGTCTGGTCAATAATTGCAATTGAATGAAGTAAGTGTGTCGAGAGTATTGACATTGTGGTGTAGGCTGTTGATTCATGTTCAGTCTGAAACAGATCGCACAGAACATACATTGAAATGGCTAAATATTAATAATTTAAAATGACATGTTGCAAAAATTTATTAAACAATAAAGACTAGGCAAAAATATTGGCTTCAATGATGAAGAATTATATATTAAAACTATTTTTATAAAAATAGCTCTAGAAGTGAAAATTTGTACTAACCTCATCAACAAAAACCTGTTTATAGCAAGGATAAGGATACCTTGTTGACAAAGTCTCCTCGTAAAAACCAAATGCCTCATGTAAGTATCTCACTGTATTCTTCAATATTTGAAGCAAATTTGGTAAACAATAATGTGTTACCTCATTCATGTTTGGGTCGACATATGTCTCGAAGGGCCTGTAAAATATTTTATTCATAACTTTAAATACATTTTGAAATAATATGATTCATAAACTAAAAACTACTAAGGTAGTACACTTATTTCTTAAAATAAATATGAAATAATTTTTTTTGTATACTATTCTTGTATAGTCAGTGTCTACAATCATCTCTATCAAGAGACTCACCCAATAGCTAATGCAATATTAGGAGCACAAGCTGGCGTATTTACAACATAATGGAATGTTTTACGTCTATGGTCAGGAGTGTAAACTACATCCAGTAACTCCCCACACGATACGGCTGTTAAACTCTCATCTACAGTAAATTCTAATTTCCAGGTACATGGCTCAGCAAAGCTGTCAACACATGGAAACCATAACCTCGCAGAGTGGCCATATGTATACATATGTGCAGATTTCTGAAAAGAGATCATTTATAAACATAAATGTTAACTAAGCATATAAAAAGCCAAAATTCAAGGTTTAAAGAAAAGAAATAGTTTTAATAGCTTATAACAGTACATTATACATACGTGACAAACAGTACATTTATATTATTTATTAAATACATCCAAAACTTAGGTTGTGATGTAAATTTTTATATATAAAGATTTTTTTCTCATCTATAACTATGTTCAATGAACTTGACAGTAACATACCTCAAGTAATGTACCATCACCTTCAGGGACAACAAAGTGCATTCCCCCTTGAGGAGACTCTAAAGAGAACTCAATACCAATCCTGAGTCCCCTCCCCTCACCAACCAAATGGGCTGCTTCATCAGGTACTTGTATATGCAGCTCACCAGAATTATGATCAGGGTCTATTTTCTGAGCTGCTGATAGATGATACTGAGAGAAAACTTCCAAAGATCTTCTAAAATAATATGTAATATTATTACAGTTGTTTAATATGCCGTATTCTAAATAGGTGAATGGCACTTACGTATTGGGATCATTTTGACATATATCCAAAAAGGGATCAAAATACTGAAAGTTTGCTTCATATTGATCATTGAGACATACTCTATATATTCGACATTGTTTACCATTAAGACGAATATATCTTAAATTATCTTTCAAAGGAACTATAGTCAATTCAACAAAACCCTGAAATATAGAATCACTTTTTAAATTAAGAGTCAAGTTGTATACATTGTTGTTATAGTAAAATTACTTACTATAACACTTCTCCTTTCGAAACTTATTCCTGTTAAACTTAATATTTGATGAGCTGTAATGGTAAAGGCATTTTGTTAAATACTTGTTTAATAATTTAGGTATTTTTCTGTTAATGGGATACTTATAATTTGAAAGGGCGGCAATTGTCACCAGTCCTCTCCTTCTTGACGGTATTTCCACTGACTTTTTTATTCATCTTGCTAAGTCATTTCTAAAAAGATAAACTATGTCAAGATTCGTTTTATTAATGTTATTAGTTAGTTTTAATTCTAAATAAAAAATAAAGCAAGTCGCTTCATGGAAATCGACTGACAAATAACCATATGACACTATACTTCTTAGTTACCACAGATCATGTACACCTTTATTTTAATAAATAAGAGACCACTTGCTAAAGCCTTAAATTAAAAATTATCCCTTGAAGCCTTATTACGTAAAATCCTTTGTACAGTGTAAAAAACTGTACAATATCATACTTGGTAATGAAATGAACATTACCTTGCGCTTTCTCAAATCCTAGATCCGTATTCTGGGTCAGCAATTATGCATTGATTCTAGACTTAACATTGTATTCTGAATTAACAATAATGATACTTGGTTTAACGAACAAAATTCCGGTGATCGCTGATCAAACAATTATTTAATTCCACGCAAATGGCAATACTCTGAAGACCTTAAGGCCTTCACGGAACAGTGTGACTTATATCTGTCAATATTTATTGTACTTAGTAATCTTTATCTGTCAAAATAAAGACGGAAGGTCTAGAGGATATTACGATTATTATTTATTGCTTTTTTATTTTACCGTGCCCTAAAAAGAATTGTGTGTGAAAGTTATTGCAAGTAATTATATAACAAAACATCTTTCATGTTTGCTTTTAACATTATAAGTCAAAATGGGAGACTCACCGTATTTGACTTGTTTGGTTTTGTACATATTTTCGTTTCAAATTATTGTCACTAACTCCCGTACTTCGAATATTTGGAAATTAGATGCTGAACAAGGTCAAATTGTTGACGGAACTACAATATCGCAGGTTTGTCTTGTTTAATTTCATGCGTTTTACATAATCAATATTCAAGGCACTTATGACTACGAAAGGCTTGGAGTTTATTTTTCAATAAATTGTTGTTATAATTCTGTATGTAATAAGGCATTTCCGGAGTAATTGTCACTGATAAAATATTATTTTATATGAGGTGTAATAAAATTGTTAAATTTGTACACAGGATGACTCTGAAAAACCTAAAATGACTGAAGAAGATGTTGTTTTCAATATAATAACATCAACTGTATATTATGGCAATACTTGGACAAAGCACAGTTTTGATATGTTTTGCACTGATTGCCAGATTTATGAGCAACAGAGGTACCAACACATGTACTAACATTATTATTAGTAGGAATTATATGGTGTCCCATTGTTTATTACTGACATGCATGCAGTGTGGTCTGTATCAAGTTATGGAAAGTTACAATAGTTAACAGAAAAGTTTTCATTTCAATAATTTGTACTTTACAATTCTGAGTACATTGATAAGATTATGATTAGCCATTATAATAAAAATAGTAAATTGCATATGTTAGTTGTAATTTGTTCACAGAAGTACATCTGAAAACAATGATGAGATTACTCAACCTGAGGCCAATAATGGTGAACCTGAAGATGAATATCTGGATTGTGGAAAAGCAGTCAATTTTACATATTATGATAACCTTGTTGGTGTTGCTAGGCGTCATAGACATCCAAATGTACCTGAACCACAAGTAAGTTATATATCAAACATCCAAAAAGTGTTAAAATACTGAAAGACCTGAGTATATTCACTAGTAAAAATGTTTTCTACTTGCTTACCTAACATAAATTTAACTGATAATTCCAGGTTGCCCTTATTTTTACAAAGAAAAAATCATACAAAAATGGTGTTACTGAGTTAGACATTAATACACTAGAAAAACGTCTCAAAAAAGCTAAAAGGGAGAAACCTAAATCAGTACAGTTGTACAATCAAATTGGTAATTTTTGGAGGATCAAAGGTGACACAAGACAATCAATTGAGTGCTTTCGTCGTGCACTGGCAGTTTCTCCATACAATGCTGAGGTATTTCATTCATGATATACATTGTCATTTGACTTATTTTGACTAAAATGTCTTTGATCATGACCTTATGAGCAAGTACACTTACAAAAAAAAATATAGTACTGTACAGTCAGGAATGGAATACACAACCCTAAAAGTTGGGGGTTTAGGGCTTAGGGCTCACTGCCATTTTTCTATGACAATGGTGTGACAGGCCAGTAAGGTTTGTCTACTAACAAAAATAATAAACGATACAGTTGTAGTAGAAAAAATAGAAAGTACATTATTTTTTATAAATTTAACATTTATTTCTGTATTTGTTAAAAAAGCAAAATTAAAAGTAGTTTAGATTAGATATAATTGATATGATGATTATATTAATTGGTTTATTATATGTGTTATATTAGATAAAAAATTGTCATAAAAATGGTTTCAGGTACTGCTGAACCTGGGACGCGTTCTGTTCACATTGCAGTACTTAGACGACGCAATCTATTTGACGCGGCGATCACTCGAAGTACAACCGCCGGATCGCAGCGCCTGGCAACAGTACTTTACTCTTGGAGAGATATTCAAAGCATATGGACATTATCAGGTACATAATATTTTGTTTAAATAAACTAAAACATTGTACAATCACTTCTCTTAATCAAAAAGGATCCCGGATTTGATTTCCTGTACTGTCAACACTACTTAGTCTGGCCATAAATACTGTTACTATTCAAAAAAAGAAAATATTACATTTGAATTTGGAATCTGTCATTTTTATATGATTGCTTGATGTGTTTTCTTATTTTCGCGCCATTATATTGTTAAATATTTTGTTATATTAAAATGGAGTGGGGTGATAAAGAGAACCGAATCGCTGTGATTGCCTTACATAAAGTAGGTATGGAGAAAAGTGCAATTTTTAAAACCCTCCACCCGCTTGGTATTAGTCAAATGTTTGTTTACCGGGCTATTGATAGGAACAATGATACCTCCTCTGTTTGTGACAGAAAAAGATCTGGCCGTCCACGTACCGTTCGTGTGAAAAAGGTGATTAAAGCAGTTAGGGAAAGAATTCGAAGAAATCCTGTCCGTAAGCAAAAGATTTTATCTCGGGAGATGAAGATAGCTCCTAGAACCATGTCGCGTATATTAAAAGATGACTTAGGACTTGCAGCCTATAAGAGACGTACTGGTCACTTCTTAACTGATAATTTAAAGAAGAATAGGGTGGTAAAATCCAAACAACTACTTAAGCGGTACGCAAAGGGAGGTCACAAAAAAATTTTGTTTACGGATGAGAAAATTTTTACAATTGAGCAGTATTTTAATAAACAAAATGACCGTATTTATGCTGGAAGCTCTAAAGAAGCTTCGCAATTAGTAAACAGAGTACAACGTGGGCATTATCCCACTTCAGCGATGGTTTGGTGGGGTGTTAGCTATGAAGGGGTGACTGAGCCATATTTTTGTGAAAAAGGTATTAAAACGTCGGCACAAGTTTATCAAAATACCATTCTTGAGACGGTAGTTAAGCCTTTAACTAACACCATGTTCAATAACAAAGAATGGTGCTTTCAACAAGACTCGGCACCGGGTCATAGAGCTCGATCCACCCAATCTTGGTTGAAAACTAACGTTCCGGACTTTATCAGCACTGAAAACTGGCCGTCGTCAAGTCCTGACCTAAATCCATTGGATTATGATTTATGGTCAGTTTTAGAGAGTAAGGCTTGCTCTAAACGCCATGATAATTTGGAGTCCCTAAAACGATCCATTCGGTTGGCAGTGAAGAATTTTCCTCTAGAAAGAGTTCGTGCTGCTATTGATAACTGGCCTCAACGTTTAAAAGACTGTATTGCAGCCAATGGAGACAACTTCGAATAAACGTTGTATATTTTTAATAGTTATATATTGATGTATTAAACTAACTCACTATGAAAGGAATAAATGTTACGTATAAAAAAAAAACCGTGCTTTTCTTTATAACAATATTTATGGCAAGACTAAGTATATATAAAATAATTTTATTACATTTCAAATTAAGCAATGGGTAGAGGTAATGTTAACAAAGAAAAGAGATATTTGAAAATAAAAATCTTTTTCAGGAAGCTGCAGTTCACTTAAGGCATGCTCTGGATCTCAGACCTGACTTTGAGCCAGCGCTGACTGCCCTCAAGGATATTGAGAATATACCTGAAGCAACAGTACATGTGTACACCCTACTCATTATTGTTTGTTTGGTATGTTTACTAAGATTTATATTCTATATTCCAAACATAATGAGGAGATTCATATATAAAGGAGGTTTTGCTCTGAATGATATTCTAATAATTTATGTAATTATTGGAATTTAATCTTTTCAAATTCTATTTTCGTTGGCTATGGCCGGAAAAGTATCTTCCAAAATAGGACACATTCGGTAAAAAAAAGAGTTTCATAGTTTTAAAAACAATTTAATTCATAAGGTGATGGGAGTACTACTCGTAATCCTATCGTCAGTGGACAGCGGCGTCGAGGCCGAAGATCACAAAACGCAGCGTCACTTCAACCGCGCTATGGCCATGCGATCTTTACGAGGTGTGGTCGGTTCACGTGGACGTAAAAAGGGTGGGGCTTAAACCTCCACCCCCCTTACGATCTCGGCAAGTTGCTCAAAATACTAACCAAAAATTATTTTAATATAATAAGTACTTACTGTAGAATTAATTGATTTTTCTTAATTCATGGCGTTACAATTTGAATCCAAATATTAAGTGGCAAAATATAAGTAGTATTGGAGTCCCGTTTTGAATCTCAATAAGAATGCTCTGATTTGTAATTCACTCAAGGGCCATAATAAATTAACAGAGAAAAGCACGTTATGTTTCCCATAATGAATGGATGATATGTTATAAAAGTAAATTAAAATATTTGTACCTATAAGCATTACGTAACTTGCTGCAGATCGTAAATCTAAATCCTTGGAAATTAAACTTTTCGCTTGCTAAGTATGTAACGCCTGACGTTTGGGCAGGGAATGTAAATTGTCGTACTGTTCTATTATTAGTCTGTTGTTGTTATTTATAATCTGTTGATATTTTTATCATTTTTTTACTCTGTATGAGTGAGCTTGAAACAAATTAACTGTCAATTTGGTCTCAAATATTATTTTTTTTAAAATACGCTTTTCATACATAGTATCAAATTGGTAATACCAAAGTTAGTCTTTCGTGTTGTGATGCTACGATTACTGGTTGTGTTAATACATATAGTAATGGAACAGTATTGTCAATAGAGGCTATAATGGCTTATGTACAAATATTACATATAAATTGACCGATTTGGTCTTGCCATGTTTGATTTGATCTCTGCTGAAGTAGTCATTCTTAGAGAGGATCAATTTCTAGTTTTTAACATTTGATATTATCATCTGATAAGAATTACTTTAACATACATTTGGTAGACGAGTGCGATCGTGTCTCGAATGTTAAGTATTCCGAAGTGGTATTTAAATGTGGGTGCCCTTCTGAAAAAAAAAATAGTATTGGATTTGTAAAGCCCCTCGTAGAGACCCTTGGCCCATCAGCGATGGAGCGTTTCACTGCAACCTAGTCATACACTTAGAGTTTGGTTGGGCGCGGCTCGGTGTGTAATTTGTAGTAGTGCAAGTAACTTGTTAAGCGTTTGTAGCGTCTAAGGATTTTAAGAGCAGGTCTTGAATTCTGAGATTGGTAAAATGTACCTGTTTTCAATGGTTCGTTTGTTATTTTTGACTATTTATTACTTAAATACATGATTGTCTTAGCAACTAAATTTTATTTTATTTTCCCAATCGCGTGCACTAAAATGTTGACTGAATGTCAATTCCGTTTAAATTATATTGGAATACAATTACATAGTGACCCTAGGATATTTGACTGAAAACCATTTTTGTTCCTATAATTGGAGGTTTCAATAAAAATAGCAGATACAAAATTATGTTTATTATTATAAAAAGTATACATTAAACTGAAAAAGTTTGCCATTCATTGTCTACATAATCTTAAAAGGTTATCTAAGCCAATATCACACTAAATTCAGGAGGAAATATACAATTTATTGAATTTTTCAGGCAATGTCTGCAATAAAATCTTATATAACTTCATAATTAACAAGATACAGCATAGGTTTGTTCACGTTAATTTAATAGAATAATTAAGCAATGTCATGGATACCAAGACGGAAAATATCATGTTGAACAAAGAATGAGTCTCCGAGTGGCTTAAGGACAAATGACTGCATGTATGGGTGGGGTGGGTCTTCATCACACTGAAATAAAAATAGTACTTATATAAGTAAGAAGCTCAAAATGTAGACAAATTAACAAAACATTTGTTGATAGTATGGTAAACATATGGTATAAATAAATATGCTTTCCAAAGGTATATATCTAAAATATATTTCACTCACATATATATGTACAAATATGAGGTAATTATAGCTGTCAGGTATACATAAACTAATTTTCCAATTCTACTTAATATATCTATAGTATAGTGTTATATATATGCTATTAAAAACAATCATATAAAGTAAATACTTTCCTGTTTAATTGTTCTGATAGCAATTATGTACTTGTAAGAGATATGAAAACAAGAGTGAGAGTAACCAATTGCTTATTAATGGACAAAATTATATAGTTATGAATAGCCAGTCTAATCTTATCAAAAAATTTATTTTTAGAAATACTTATGAAGAATATTAAAATTTAAGATTCCCTAACAATAATTATAAAACTTAATAATAATAATATAAACAAGTGGGGACAAGTACTAACCTGCAATCTGCCAAGCACATTGATTAAAACACCACCATCAAACATAGGTTGAGAGTCTACTGATGTTATTATCCTACCAATTTTTTGAAAAGTTAAAGCCTGGAAAACGAACATATTTTAACCTTGACAGTACACTTCCAATTTGTAAATATGGCAATAAAACAAATTCATTCCACTTACATTCAACTTTTCCATTATTTTAACAGCACCTTGAAGTTGGACTCCTTCAAAAGTCATGAATGATAGTTCAACCTAGAATAAATTAGACCAAAATCAAATAAGAACATTCTAGAAGTGAAATACGCAATACATCATTCAAATATCAAGGCATTTTTTCGGCGGGAGCTTTCATTGAATCGGCAGGCAAATATTAACCTTAAAATTAATGAATTATTTTATGGAATAAAACCGGCAACATTATGCCTCTAAATATTATTTAATTGCGAAGTGTTAACCGTTTAAAACCATTTCAAAATACTCACATTATACATATTAGCCAGGTTTGCTCGTTGTGCCGGATCGTCAAACAAAGTGTAATATTGTTGTACAAAACCTTTTCCTATAGCATCGTATTGCGGATTAAGCGCCATTTGTAAGTATTTTATAATAAGAACGCGAATAAGAGTATAAAATTTAATGCAATAGTAATATGTATATCTGGCCTTTGATGGGCCCCAATTTTCACAATCATGAAGCAAACTACAATGTTGCCACTCTATGATTGTTCGATTCCCAATCCTCATGACAGTTTAGTCTAGTGAATTCCCCTGCCTTAACAATTATTGGCCATGTTTTAGGTAGCATGAGGGCCAATAATCATATTATTAAAAATATATTACACAAATTGATCTGAACTTAAGCCATCTTATTAATGTAAACAACCCTACAACCTTATCATGTCACATGCTAACGGGAAGAAACTCAAGAGCTAACGAAAAAACGCAGCGCATGCGATGACCGAATCAAATGAAGACTCTGCATTCACATTTCGTATTCCGTCCCCCACATTCATGTACATATCATTGCGTTGTTGCTTATATATTTTTTATTGATTTTATTTTTAAATTGTTATTTTATTTCGAAAAAAATAGGAAATTATAAAGGATGAAAATACCTATACACAGCTATTAACTCCACTTTTCGTTTAACGCAAAACTTAAATGCCGCTAATTAAACAGTATTCAGTAACCGAAAAGTTCGGAAATGCTTAAAAGTAACAACACTGTTTGTGAAACACAGACTAAAAATCATCTAAGATAGTAATCTGTTTGAACAGCTGACATTACCTAGAACTTATGACTTTACATCGCAGTCAGTAGAATGTTATAGTCTGTAACTTATATCATTAATTGACGTATTGTCGTAAATGCTAAGTAATAATTAATGTTGACGTTGACATCGTTTAATGGTATCTGTGTCAATAATTTGAAAAAAATAAGAACGCTTTGGCGGGCTTTTTGAAGCTAACTAAGCACTCACGTTGCTTAGTTTTTAAACTTCTACTGATTCAAATGCTGAAAAGCCATATAAACGAAAAAAGGTAATTCCTACTTATTTATTTATATCGGCTAAACAATTTCCCTTAGGCCTTAATGTGAATCGAAAAACACTTGTGTAAACATTGACTTTTTTACTATAATTGATTTTATCGTTGTAGTGGTCTTATTTGAAAATGATCAAGTATTAAGTGAATGGGTACTTTTCGCAATATTTTTGAATATGTCAAATTTAATGTGTTTAATGTCAAATGGTGGTGGTATTTACTAAAATACTTCTGTAACTATAACAGTTGTTCTTCTGTTATGTATATATTTACAATATATTTGCTACAATGCTTCAGACTCTTCAGGGGCCTAACAGGCTACTATTATTGCCAATATCTCTGTTATAATTAATACTGTTATTACTTTAAGTTTTAGTGTCACTTCAAATATGAGTAATGGGTAGCATAATGAGTAACTTGTATATTAAATACGTAAATCAAAAGTAATCAGTAATCAGGTTAATTGACTATTTGATAATAAATGAAACATAGAAAATTACTTAATAACAGATTTTGTAGATAAGATAACGTTATTATCAATTCTGATTTTAATGAGCATTTATTAATTATGATTGAATATTAATACTACGTATAGATAAGTGCAAAATAAACTCAATTGAAAAACATAACTGTGTAGTGTTGCGCTAAGTTGACCGTTTCTATTTTTCATTTTAATTCTAGTATTTTTGCTAGTTATTGTGATGGTTTTGGAAAGGACGCGTACACAAAATAAAATGTTTAACTATGTATGTACGTCATGAATCATCGCCCGCGATACAATTTATGTTTTTACAATGACAGTGTAAACCCTCAGTTCAACAAAGTCGTATCTTACCGGCTGACATTAGTACTTTGTATAATGTTATTTCAATTAAAGAAAAAGAGCTTACTGTTTAACATATTAATTGTATCTATATTGAGTATATTCCTACTAGGAGTGTATGTTGGTAAGATTTACGATATTGATACAAAATATTATAAACAATCCGAAGCACACAATGTAATAGTACAAAGATACGTAGATCAGAGAGAGGTAATTATATTTTTTGTTATTACCTTGATTTAAAGTAAGTGATTCGTTTATATCTAAATTATTATGCGTATTAATTATTTGATTACACGCTCAAGAAAATACGCATAAGGGCATGTTTACGTTAAATAAAAAGTCTAAAACTTCTTCAAGAAAAGAGCGTGTCTCTCCCCTTACAGGTCGGCAACTCACTTGTAAGCCTCCAGGGCGATGAAGGTGTCCATGAACGGCTGTTAGCACTTTATTCGAAGTGACACACCTGTTTGAACTCTGTTACATAACAAATGGCGACTTTTTTTGAGTTGATACTAACTTAACTTTAAAGAAGAAACGGAACACAATATGTATATAGGAATATAGTATACTCAAGAATATCAAGAGTGAACCACAAATACATGTTAACTATAAAAATATTATTTTTATTTCTTGTTTTAGAGTTGGAATACGTCAAACTTGGGTTCTTTGTTATTTAAATTTCGTTTAACAAATGACATAATATACAATTATACACGCGATGGGGAGAACAAAAGGTTTATTGTTTTGATATGGAGACACTGGGAATGGCTGAAGAATCGTCACATTTACAGTTTTGACAAACAGCGGTTTGTATTTTATTAGACATTTATTTGTGTATTGTAAAAAGAAACATCTGTGTGAATGTTTGAACAACTGAATATTTTGGGTTTTTTGTTACGAAAATTTATCGCACCACTGGCTAGCTCGAAGGTCGCAGTGGATGTGGCCACTCATTATACTTAATTCCACAGATTGCAGACGACCATTCAGTACTGTTCTCGTTCATATGAAAATTCAACTATTCAATTGTATTATAAACGATTTTTTTCAAAACAATACAAGAAATACCTTATCATTTAAGAATTATGTCATGACCATGGTTTATCTGTGTGTCAACTGTTAATTTTAAACTTTAATTAGTAAACGTTTTTAATTACTGATGTTGTGTACCTTCATGTATTTGCTATGTCATACAATAGATCAAGTCATACATGAAAATTGAAGTAACTTGGACCAATCAGGCTGTCTTTCTTAAGCAATATAAATACCGTGTCAACTCTATATAAGAGCACTGAAGGGACTGTGCATTTTATGGTGTTATAGAGAGTGTTCGTTAAATGGAAAAAAGAATAATCATTGTATGGAATACATGCGAATCCAAAGCCAATTAGATGATTTCGACGATTTAGAGTTTGTCGTTATATCGACTATAGTTACATGGAGTTTAAAGTGTAGATAAACACATACATTAAAACATTCAGTTCAATCGAGCCCGACCCACTCGCTGAATGCAGCGTGAAAAACTGCATGCTGACAGGGGATGATAATTACCTGGAGTCGGCAGACGCTGTCGTTGTGCACATACAAAAAGGCATTTTTCCCAAAACATCCCGAAGAAATACCAGACAAAGGTGGATATTTCTAACCGACGAATCGCCAATTCATTCATTCTTCATGGCGAAAGATACACCCAATTTATACGACTTGAGGAACATTTTCAATTGGTCCATGACGTACAGGTGTGTATACTTTTTTTATGTTTAGATATTCCCTTATACAATATCGTGAGGAGCGACGCGTTAGACATGAGCAATGTTCAAATCTATCCGACTCGCATTTCACATATACCAGCTTGTGCCGCGACGTCGTCCGCGTGATTAAATACAATAGGAATTTGGAAAATCGGTTTATATATTTCGCAATAAAAAGGCATTCCCTAAAGTTTAGTCTATCTCCATACCAAATTTTATCGACATCGGTACAGTAGTTTAAGCATGAAAGCTAAACATACATACAGACAAAGTTTCGCATTTTTAATTTTAGTATGGATTCGTCTATTATTTAACTTAATAAAATGCAGTCGTAAGGTTTATACATATATATATATATGTATATATATATATATATATATATATAATTTTGTTTGTTTTGTGTGTGAGATAGATTCTTTTAGATAGTTCGCTGCGCTTAGCGAAATCATTTGATTTTATATACTATATAAGGTCGCAGCGTATAACACCGTCTAGCTTGTAATTCCCGAGTAACTGTTACATGTGTATACATTATACAAAAGGAGACTTTCCTTGCCTTCAAAATTTTTCTAATATTATAAAAGTTTAAGCTCGTTGCAAAGACCGTCCATTTGGTTCTTAAATTTATGTTTATGAAAGTTAGGTGTAAATTTGGCACATCCATTAAATCTGATATCGTTTGAAAATTGAGTTGGCAAGTGAACTAGGCTGACGCGTTAAGCTTGGATCGACGTCTCGGATCCAACCATTAATGGATTTTGTAATAGATGCAGTCACAGCTTATACTTGTTATCAAACACTTCCTTTTTTCTTTTCCGATACTAAATTTACTTTATATCTATATTGAAATACCTTAGTAATTGTATCCATCCATCCATCCAACCATATCATATTATATATAAAGCATAGGTACTACACCGTAAACGAATATTTAGAGGACAAAGATCCCTTTAATGTGTCGCCAATTCGCTCAGCATCGGGACAGTTTGATTCTTGAGTAGCCTTAGCAATGATTTAGTTATTTGAATTGTGAGTGACATAATTTTGTATTAATTGTTTATTTTAAAAGAGCAGCTATCAAGTTTCTTGCCGGTTCTTCTCTCTAGAATACTGCCTTCCGAACCGGTGGTAGTGTAAAAATTGACGATTCCAAAGTGTCTTTATAAGTCCTACTTGAATAAAGGTATTTTGAGTTTGAGTTTTGATTATTATGTCAGTTACAGTAAGAATGAAACGTGTTTCAAATGTATAACAAAACATTGTCCGATTGTCCGATTTGGTATGGTCAAACAACGTACTAAACGTTTCGTTTTACGTCTTTCTTCCCTCACGAATCTCACATCTGTGTCCTACTTAACATTCACATATTGTCAGGACCGACGCTGATATACCAGTGCCCTACGGTCGTACATTACCACTACAGCAACCAATATTTAATGACATAACTGCCAACACTTTGTCTTCACTGGTCCCATATTGGAACACAAAGCGACGTGATAAGCTGGCCTCAATCCTTATGTCTAATTGTGGTCCAACTAAGAGACTCGAATATGTACACGAGTTAGAAAATTACCTACCGTTGGATGTTCATGGAAAATGCTCGAAGGATCATAAAAACAGGTAAAGTGAAAATATTCAATTAATTTTATCGCAAACATGTTAATTGCCATTTTAATTGCGAGCATTGCGTAATTACTTTATCGTATCGTAATTGCATTTTAAACATTTAAAGTACATATAAGATATACATTTATTGTTAACACAACACTAAAAATTTAACAGAACATTGTACAAACAGGGCTAACTTAACTAGGTTTAATTTAAAATAGAAATTATAAAATTGAATTTCAGTTGCCCCGGCCATTTCCATACCGACTGCAAGGTGATCGGCCAATATTTATTTTACCTTGTGTTCGAGAACTCCCAATGCCGTGAGTACATAACGGAGAAAGTATTCAACAACGCGTTTGAAAAGGGCGCTATCCCAATCATAATGGGCCCGTATGTCGGTGACTGTGCAAAAATCCTGCCACCCAATTCATTTTTACACGTTGATAATTTCGACGGACCGAGTAATTTAGCTGAGTATATGAAATTTTTAGCTGATAACGATCAGATTCTGCTCGAATATCACCGATGGCGGAATCATTTCCGAATCGTGAGCGAGCACGGTTATTTCGGGACGAAATCAGTACATTATTGTAGAATCTGTGAGGCGTTAAATTATAACGACCACAGAGTTAAGGTCTACGGTGAAAACGAGTTGCGGTCGTTTTTGGATCCGTCACTTTTGTGTTCTTAATGGTTGTGTTAAGGTCTTAAATCTAAGCTCAGTATTAAAAAAACAATATAAAACACTACTACTTACTGTATTATAGCTACAATAACTCAGTACAATACTCTGACATATGGACGAGTTCACATCAAATAACTCTTAACTTTTCTTATGAAAGTGATATGAATAATATATATTTTTATTTATTGCACATAAACAGTATAAGAAGATAATGTTAATAGATGTTTACACATTTAAGAGCAATGGGCGGCCTTATCGGTAATAAGCGATCTCTTCCAGGCGACCGACATAATAAAAGAATACTTAAAATACAATTTCATTGGTGCAAAGGTTGCGAAGGATACAAAAATAAAACTCAACATACATTAAATTAAGTAAAACAGGAATAATAAGCTAATTAAAATCTAAAATCTATACTAATAATAAGACAGTAAAAAGTTGTCAAAAGTTTATTTTTTACGTTTATTTTGTCCAAATCGGTTAAGAGAAAGAGAAGTTATGGTCAATTGAAAATTTACTTCAACCACTGCTTCAAAATTTTTAAACACTTATATTGATTGATTAGTTATATATTGTTAAATATGTTCTAATATAAGTTAATCTTAATATTAAAACTTATGAGAGGTAACAAAAATAACAAATAACGCAGAGCGCGCGGGCGCGGTTGAAGTGTTGAACAATGTGCTCGATAGATGGCGTTGATAAAATTCGTCATCAACCTAGATTTGTTTTATTTCTTTAACCTATACAGCTTATCAAAAGCAGTTTACACAATAAAAATAGTTTAAAAATAAAGCCAAAATAAGGTTAAAATATAGAACCGGAAATAGAATCTAAGATCAGAAAAAAGAATAACAAAACAAACATGAACAGAAAAAAATAAGTAAAAATATATATACACATGAACAAGTAGAACTATGTGAAGTACGAACATTTTAGTGTGTGTGTGTGTGTTTATCAGTGTGTGCAATGGTGTTGCTGTGTGAGTGAGTGTGCGAGGTTGAGTCTTAGTTTTTTTAAAAGAACTTCTACTTAGGCCAAATATATCCATCGCGGTATTAAGATGCTCCATTGTGTAATGACTACCATGCACTTCAAACTTTCAATAACGTTTTACCCTATGATTATTTTGAGTGAACACTACCTATACAAACAAATAAAAGGAAACGAGTGAAGAGACGTTTATCGTTTGTCCGCATCCATCTTTCCACCTACATCTTTAACGTTAATGAGGCTTACCTTTTATTATTTGGTCAAGCTAATAAGTAATAACCAAGTACGTATTTCGTACTCATAACTTCGTAAGAATTTTCTTTCAACTCTTAACCGCTGAGGAGTTTTACTTTCCATCATCAGCTCATCCACATAAGAAGATGACTATCAGAATATAAAATTGTCAGAATATTAATTGCCTGTACGTTAATTTGAAAGTTGCCCTCAATTTCCCCGAATCATCTGATCCTGTAAAGCTACATCATCCCTGAGTAACACAGGCTATATATAATTCCAATTGTAACAAGATTTTAAGCCCGTGAAAGAAAGCCCTTTCGAGATCATTAAAAATCGCTATATACTTAACCAATATACACGTGGGCGAAGCCGCGGGCGGAAAGCTAGTTTATTATAAATTATGACTTAATCGTAGCGTCAATATATTTTTTATAAGCTTTTTTTGACTATACATAAGTATTACCTATGTGAATAAAGATAATATGATATAAAATATCCTTCCTCCAACTTTGAATTTGTTTCCATTGGAGTACAGACTTTTGGACCTTTGGATATAAGTGCGCAGGCACTTATCAAATTTGACGCTTCATAGCACCATTATGGGTACTCTACCACAAGGACCAAACTTTTCAATTTATTGAAGTATTTTAGATTGTTATTTTGTTTGATTTTTTAAGACTTATATTATGTATAAAAGTGTCAGTGATATTTAATAATATCCGCAACAATGTTAGAGAGAGATAAAATATATGTGCGGTTATTGTGGTTTATCTCTTTCTACAAATTAGTCAATTTCGTGCGGGTATTATATATTCAATTGTCTATGTATTTAAATGAAAGAATAGATAGATTTGTAACTCTTCATATTAATTATGTACAAATAAAATTGAAAATATTGAATCGTTTATATTTGAAGCTCATTAACTCCCCGATGATGCCAGACCGAAATTGTAATTAATGAAGGTATTAATATAAGTTGGATCCCTATTTCAGCTCCCTGTAGAGCAATTTATTAATTTTCCTTTTGTTATTTCTCAATTATGGATAGTAAATTTCTAATGCAATATTTTTATCCAAATTTGATCGCGCCTAAGAGTTATTTTTAACTGTTTAGTTGTATATCCGTGAAATAGTTTTTTCATTAGGGACTATGAAGCATGTATACGTATGTATTGACGTGGAACGGAACATCTTGTGGACCAGAGGTCGGTAACGTTTTTAATGTAAATAGTGATATACTTAATTTAAAATTCATGGCGGGCGCCAACTATTTGACCTACCAGATATATAAAAATAATATTCATATTTATAGCAGCGGACTCGCGTTGCTGATCTCTGTTGTGGACAATTAATTATAACAACTTTTATTCACACCCCCTTAAATTATATATACTATATATGTCGACACAAGTAATAAGGAGAATATATATTATATGTAATATTAATATAATCATAACACAATTTTAGCCTATACTAACTCCATGGTATATTCCCAATTGGCGGGAAAACGCCAGTCCACAGACTAAACACAAAATGTCACACGCTACAGCCTAAAGATTGAGAGTACGCTTAAATCAGGCGAAAACTGTTGTATGTGATAAGATATCCCATAATATTTTATTACAAGGGCCGTTAAAGGCTTGATTTGTTGTGCAGCTGTTTTCTTTACGTTCAGTAATAAAAAAATCTGTTACAGCCCTCATACATTTTCTTTATTGTACGACTAATATTATCATTTTATTACAATACAACAATTGCGTGTAAAGTGCGGATGTAAATGTCATATTCAGTAAAATAGTAAATTAATATAGTCAAGCGAATTAACAGCTCATAGATATTTAAATATTTTTAAAGAATTACATACTTATAATAAAATTGTAAAAAGGGTGATTTTGTAAAAAAATAGCCAGACATACTTAGCACTTAGATATGTTTTAATAAAATTGTCTGCTCGTTTGTTCATAAATAGATCGTAAACTACTCAGTCAATATTTAGAAATAGATAAAGCTTCGACTGGAATCTAATACGGGCTATTGAGCAACATACATTTTACAAAGTCTTTCTTCCCTGTCTTTCTAATCAAACGTGATTGAAGCAAAAATTTGGTGACTTGGGGGGTTTGTGGAAATGTTGGGAACGTAAATCTATTACTGAACTGCTAATAATAACTATAATCGGTAGAAGGAAGGCTCGTAGAAGGAAGAAGTCGTGGTTGCGGAATATTCGGGAATGGACCGGAATAGCTAGGCGCTGCGGAGGTATTCCGCAGATTTGAGGATAGAGTGGCTGCCGGGAAGCTGATTGCCAACCTTCATATGTTGGAGAGTCTTAGAAGAAGAATAACTAATATAACATCAGTCATCACGTTTTATTGAGCTATAAAGTCGTTCTTAGTTCAGGATCCATATGAGATAGATGGAGCCAGTGAATCTATGTCCGAAAGACCTGTTAAAAATAATTTCCGGTCAAATGGAATAGACCCATTGTTTGCGGCTGGTGAGTTTCCTTGTGATATATAGCCGACCCTATCGACTGAGTCCCGATTTTTAATCCAGTGATTTATTACACGCACCCAACGACTTTTGAATACAATGAATCTTCCTTGACTCTAACAATATTTCTTTTTACGTGACAAAGGTGAGACTTGTAATATTTTATTCTGATAAGAAAAATATACCTTTCGTTGTGGCAATCACTTGATGGGTGCCATCAAGTATTTTCACTATTGTCAATGTTTTAAGTATTATGAAATAATAAACTTACTACTTATTGATATTATGATGAAAATAATACTTATTTTATAACCAAATTATACTTTTATAATTATGGTCAGAAGAGAGATATTACCTATTGATAAAAACGTTGTATAATTGTAATCAATAATATAAATTTTCAATTTATTACGTGAATTCCACTTCCGCAGTGGGGGTAAAAGTCGAGAAAAATATGTGATAAAATCCTTCTCACATATAACATATTTGAAAAAGCTACGAACTTTTTCAAATTTAGAAATTATCTTAAGCTCCCTCAAAATCAAGTTAGTGCATTAATAAAAAAAATAACTTGTGAATTTTAATATAACTGTATTAAAATTTTTTTTTCAAGTGTCGTTTCACAGCTTCAGTACATTAAAATGCCAGAGTAAAGCAAAACAAGGCTTTTTCAAACGACGTGAAGGGTTTTTCAAAAAACGAATGTCACCAATAAATCACCCTACGACCAAATCAAGCAGGAAATGTCAAAGGATGAATGCAGTCAGCCTTTAACCTTAGTTAAAGAATTATTATATATTTATATAGAATATTTTGCTTTGCTTTTATAATAATAGCTTTTGCCCGCAACTTCGTCCGCATGGTTTAAATACAAATGGAACTCGGAAACTCGGTTTATAAATAGCAGAGTTCTGGTGAAGTGTATATAAACTTTCCATGTAAAACTCCATATCAAATTTCATCGAATTCGCTTCATTAGTTTAAACCATAAAGCGTTTATACATACAGAGAGTTACTTTCGCATTTATAATATTAGTATGAATATCGATGCATATAACATACAGTCGTAGTTTTATTTATAATGAAACAACAACAAAGAAGTTACTTGTGCTTAGAAACTTGTTTTAAGTAAGTACAGGTAGGTGTTTGAGCGGAAAGCCACTTCCTACAGTTTTCCCAAGTAAATAAGCATTACAAAAGGGTCTACGTTTAGAAATAAAACAAAGATATTTCGGTATTAGAGCCGGAGAGGCTTAAACAGTTCTAATAAGTAAGGTGAAGGGTTCTTATTAGTTCTGAGGGTCATGTGGAATCGTAATTATGTTGAATTATCTTTGGGAAGATAATTCTGTTTTTTTTACTAATATGTACAATATAGTTATTATTGTATTATTTTATTTTAAATGGCAAGCTGAACTGCTTCTCTTCTTACACCAATCTTTTCATGTGATATGGATGAAACATTGTTAGTCGTTACCATGGTTACAAAAATATGAATTCATTAATTAACTTCAATATATATTTTATGCCACAGGGACCCAATTTTAAAATTTGTTCTAGTTTTGTGTTATTTTGTATTAAGTTGTGTTTGCATTGGGATAATAATCAGAATGTTTATTTTAATTTATTAATTTGTGCATTTTTTTTATGATTGGTTGATTACAAATTATTGATTAGGTTTTTATGATGTATTATATTTTGAGACATTTCAATTGTGTTACAAATTAAATATTTTATAAGGAATATCTATAAAACCTATTTAAATGTAATGATATTAGAATTATAATGTAATAGCGTAATAATTGATAATTATTCCGTAATTGGCCGAAAATATAATGGGCTGGATAATAGACTGGTTGGATTATTTCAATGGCTTCTGGATACTTCGGCCAATTAGTGGCTTGAGTGGTACTCGACGTGATTAGGGGATATTGCTGGATATTGAATAATTATCTATGTGTGCAATTTCATACATACTTCATACCTTTTCCTTTAGCGAAATAATTTACCAGTTAGAATCTTAGTTAACCAGTAAGTATTGTGTTCATATTAAAAAATAGTTAAACTTTCAAATAAATTTATTTGTATATTTTACGGAATCAAAGCAGACACATCACAAAAAAAAATAACAGAAAAAGATATATGACAAGAATACAGAGGCGTTCTAAAACATGTTTTACAGATAAAATATGTTATAGAGCCACGGGAAGAAAAGCAGAACAAAATTTTTCTATAAATTAAAAGTTAAATTAATCAACGTATATTTAAAATTTAACCAAAACCATTTCCATATATTTCCAAAATACGCCCCCGTTTCTACATTCCATTTTCCTCTTCTAATTACCTCGGAAGAAACAATGTTGAATTATAAAAATAATTTTATATTGCAACAAGCGAGCATGTGCGACATTACGATGTACTCATTTGCATTGCAGATGCGGCATCAGGCCATCTCGCAGTAGGATTTAGCAGGAACAGATTATGGAGCGAAATTAGCATGAAGACTATGCATATCTACAAGAATAACTTGTCACCAACAAATTATGTATCTCTACCATACAATGGTAACATTGCATCTGATTTTTTGACCATTTTCTATTTAACAACTAAGTCAGCTGTCTGTGCCTATCGACTCCTTTTCTGCACCCGAAACTAAACTAAACTAATCAACTGTCAATAAAATGTGTTATGTCAATCAAAAAGGATGATAAACGTAATATAAAACATATTATAAATGCGAAACTCTGTTTGTATGTATGTATGTTACACTGTCACAATTTAACTAATGAACCGGTATGGAGATAGACCAAGTTTACGCTCATTATAATGTTTATAGCAAATTAAGTATTCGAACAGTTGCTTATTAAAAATAGTAATGATTTTTGAAGAAAATTGTATTCTAAGTGGATTTTTAAATTAAAAACTCACCTTTTTTCCCTTATATTGCCAGACAGGTAGGAAATCCCGCTCATTCGTCAATTTTTAGGTCTAATGAATGGTCGATAATTTGCGTACTTATATGTTTATTGTGGACATGAACATTGGTGAAAAGTACGTAGACATATTTTTACGAAAGTGTCTAAGACATTTAGCGCGAGTAGTGACCGTTAAGTATCCATACTATCTGGTTTAACTTAATATGAAATTCAATTAAAATATATTAGGTCCTGATAAAAACGCAAGGCCAAGGTAAAGAAACATTAAAACAACATAAATAAAACTGATTGTTTCGTGTATTTACATATCGGAAAATTTGATTTAGAAAAAAGTTTGTACAAGCCTTTGTCATGATTTCGTAAAGTTCGTTGCGAGCTCATTTACCTGAATCACTAACTCCCAAAAGTTAAACCTGAACTTGGAGCGCTATTTTCTTACAGAAATGTTGATGACATTAGAATAATGTAAAAACTTTGTAATTATAACTTTTGAAACTATTTCATGTGTTAAACGAATATACATGGAAAGCGATTTGATAAAATAATTTTCTCGTTATTAAATATTACGTTATAATGTGTCCGGTGTATTAAAAAAATCCACAGATTATTTTTGATTTAATAGTAGATGTATATGTTTTGTTGTATCGATGTCGAAAGGTCTTTATTTCTCTTCTTTTGACGTGATAACGTCTTATAATTCGATGGAGCAGGCTGCACGCACCAAAAAACATGACTCATGCCGCTCCACCTCGCTCTGAGGTGATTTAAGGCTTGCAAGACAGCCGAACGATCGACAAAGACGCATAATCGGCAGCGTATTTTCAGTATTTTCTTATAACGTTATCACGATCAACTATTTTGTAACGC
Organism: Leptophobia aripa; assembly: GCA_951799465.1. Classification (NCBI taxonomy): domain Eukaryota; kingdom Metazoa; phylum Arthropoda; class Insecta; order Lepidoptera; family Pieridae; genus Leptophobia; species Leptophobia aripa. The sequence goes on along the minus strand of OX637266.1, from coordinate 6,139,460 downwards.
CCTTCGCAGAGCTGAGGCTGACGCTGAGGTTGCAGAGCCTGAGAGAGACTGGGCAGGTGAAGTTACACGCCTAACTAATTCCCGCCATTTTTCTAGGTTGGCCGACATTCGCGAGCACTCGTATCTGGACCAGGGAGATCTGCTTGGAGAATACGGTCAGAAAGACCGTAAATATGTCTATGGTTCATAACGTGATAGTAGATATCTATCACCAATAGTTATAGATGTAAGTAGCATCTTAGCAAGTGCCTAAATATCTTTAAACGCTATATTATCGAAATTGGTGGTTAATAGACACGGCCAAACCCTATTACTTTTGAATAGTTTCTAAAAATACTTCCTACAAGTCTTGAATGGTGTAATTAAATGTATTTAACATTGAGACATGAGGCATTTGACTAAATAAGGCACCCTGAGTAATAATCTGAGTTAATTAGTGGGCTAGAATGCATTAGCGGCGGGCGGGCAGCTAATGGCCGCTATTATTTGAATACGTCTTCATTAGAACGGACTACACTACCAGACAACACGGTTAGTTAGCGAATGCGGTAAGCTTTCATTAATGGTCTTATTCAACTTATTTTGAATAACCTAATGGTAGTAAATTATTTAATTGAAATCCCTGTATCATTTGTAATCGTCACCAGACAGTACCGTCCTTAACCTATTGGCCCATACTTACAACAAACTTTATGTGTTTAGACTTATTTAGTCTCAAAGGAGATTCATTAAAAAGCAAGTTAAACAAAGAATGCAGCTCACTCATTAACACACACTAGTATACATTAAATACTATAGAAATAAAATTTATAATCTATGTTTTAACCTTATATTGGCCATAATATAAAAGACCATAGTTGTTAGTTAGGACTCACTTCCCGATTCCATCCGACCAGCCTCTGGACTATCATCTTTTGTGGGTTGCCTGGAAGAGATCGCTTGTTAGCGATAAGGCCGCCCGTTGCTCTTATACGTGCTAACATCATCTACTTCTACTGTATAAGTGCAATACAGTGTGAATAAATAAAATATGTACACTGTAATATAATATTGATTTTGTCTAATTCGTGTTTCAATTTAAACTTGTACGTATAACGAAACAAATAATTTATAATAGCGACGCTTAATCTTCAATATGAACGTAAACAATAAGATCAATTTCGTTGAGAGGTTCAAGAATATAGAAAACAAAAGGGCCGAGGCCCATAAAATCGCTGGAGCGCGTTTCGAAATAAAGCAAAATATTTCATATTTACAGAATTTCGTAAGACTTATGACTTGAATAAAGCCCGTTATATTTGGAAAATGGTAATAAGATAAAATTGCCGAATATTGGTTTTGTTGAATAATCACGTGAATATATCGAAAATAAATCGGCAAGACAATATGAAAGAAATTGTGACTTAAATAATTTGAATACTGAATTCAACCCGCTAATAATCATGACATATATTTTATTTATTTATTTACGGCCGAAGCCAAAAAACATATAATTGTCACAAGCTTCGTTCGATGATAATTTTTATTCTGTACTCAGCAACGAATTAATTCTTTTATCGGAAATCGAACCATGTCTTTTTTTATTTTATAGAAGAGGGGCATACGAGCAGGAGGCCCACTCTAAAGGTGAAGTCGCCGATGCCGCCTATAGACACTCACGCGGCTGGGAGCTCGTGAGTGCGTTGCCGGCCTTTAAAGGAAAATTAGGAAATGGAGGGGTAGGGGAAGGGTCGGGGGAGGGGAAAGGATGGGCACCGGACGATCTCACTAACCGAACGAAACGCGAGTACAAAATGAATCAAGTCCAATTGTAACACTTTACGCCGTATTTTTGTAAGAGACTTGTTTTTTTCGGCCGTGCCGGCCCATTAGGCTGAAACTCTGAGTAACAGCATGGCACTCCCTCTCAAAATTAAGCTAAGGCTAGTGCGTTAAGCATGACTAGCACAGACTTAGCCAATATTATTTTTATAATAAGAACATACTTAACGATATTTGTATAGTAATACTTACGAGGAGGAATAGCAATACCAGGGCCCCAAAGCGCCTTTAGTGTATTGGCTAGTCACCCAAATACACACACACACAAACTCAAACACACACACGAACACAAATCACACACTCATTATAGAAAGAGCTGTAAACAAGCCACCGAACGTGGGGTCTAGCGCCTAAAATGCTCTTTATTATGGACCGAAAATATTTATCATTTAACAGTAGATACAAAATGTTTTTATTTAATTTAAAAATATTTAAATACGTTGACACATTTCAATAATTTTCACAAAGTGTCGATACTTTGTGACCTCTTAGTGTGACTTGCGTTTGCCCTTTCAAAAAGTGTTTCATTTCAGTGGAACGACGTCGTCAAAGGAAAATATTAAGCAAAATGTTCTTCGTGGGCGATGCTAAGCGAAATATTTTTTTAAAATATCTTATTTTTTATGTATGTTGTACTTTCGGCACTGTTAATAATTCTTTAATTTATTAGTTAAGAACGTGAATAGTTGACAGTTTGTGCCAGAAGAAGAGTAAATGGTTTTGTGGTAAAAAAAGTAATTTTGTAAAAAACTATATTATGTACTAAGTTAATAAAAAAGTTATCTGATGTGTAAGTGAAATGTAAATTTAAATAAGCTGAAGCTAAGCAATGAAGACATAACGCGGTAACCAAATTTTTCCGACCATTAAATTGTACCCAGCAATCGATTGATGTTATATTCCTTAAGATAAACTCAAACTCAAAATATCTTTATTCAAGTAAGTCTTTAAGACACTTTTAAATCGTAAATTTTTACATTTCCACCGGTTCGGAAGGTTAGGTGAGCATCTACCATGATGCACCTGCACTAAACTCGATAGCTGCTCTTTTAAAATAAACATTACACATAAAATTTTGTTACTTACATGACATTGGTCAAATTGAATTGTCAAATAAATAAATCATTATAAAGCTACTCCAAGATAATAAAAGCATTCTACCAATGGTTATTACAAAATCAACTTATTTTTAGTTTTTTTTTTAATTCAATGAGGTTACGTGGTAAGCAAAAGCCACCTAACCTTTTTTAATTACGAGGAAAAATACGCGGTGCTATTAGTTAGCTCTGCATAACGGTACGTCGTAAAAGTTTACAACTATAGCACTACTCCAGCTGTTATTACGACCTAGTGCTTCTGTGACTGCAATAAACAGTTTATATGTGAAGTAAATGCAGGTTTTATATTGAGATTGTTTGATATGAGTATTTAATCAACGAGAAATTTATAATTGTCAATCATTATAATAGTCAGTCGCAGAATAACAATATTGTAAACGTGAAATATTACATTATTTTTATTAAACACATTTTCTTTTTTTTACTAATAATATTCATATACATTCCTAATACATATTAATTGATGTACTTTTGTTCTCTGCATAAACTTATTATTATTCTTGAACAAACAAGCAAATATATTTCTTAATGATATATTGGCTGTATGCGTATTTCAAGAGGCTAACTTACTTTGAATCGGGCTGCGACAGAGGGCGTCCGCAATGCTTCGCCACAGCGTTGTAACCTGTGCGCCCATTATAAGGCCCATGTCAAGTCTTGTAATTTCTAGGTTAATAAATAAGTATAAGAATGCTACAAATAACAACATAAATTGTCTTAAGATTAAGTTATTTCGTTGCCTTGAAATATTCTAAAATTTGTGGAGATGCACAAAATGATGAGTTTGCAAATTGTACACAATAATTTAGATATAGGAAGAAGTCAACGTCCGTAATGTCAGAATCGTTCCAAAGTCAAATATGATTACCGACATTGACAGTTCTGATTACTAGGCCACAAAGTGTCTCTCATCTGGAAACTGTAAATGAGATTTGCTCGGGAACGCTTCAATTACTCGTAATACATCAAACGAAGGAAATTCCATATTTTCAGGCAAATGAGCATTCGTGTAAACTAAATCTAGAGTCTGCTTCAATTAATCAAGGTAGATAGTAATAACACTGTACATAATAATTTGTCAAGTTAGTTGGTGACGTGTGCTTAGATACACATAGAGTAACATACAGACTCTGAACAGATAACGAATTAGTAGAAAAACTAATTATGCGTTCCGCCCTGTGTCCATAAACAATTCTAGAGTAAACATTGTATATAATAATAACTATATAAGTCGTAAATGCTTTTTAATTTAAAATATAATTCAATCGTACTTTTGTTTTAATATATATAATTTAGGAACTACAACAGACGCATTGAAAGAATCTGGCATTTATTTATATGTATTGATTATAGACTCTATGCTCTATGGCATATAGAGACATCACCACAATCAAATAACAATACCTTTACTTTTATAAGATTAATTTGTGTAGCTAAGACTACGTCTGATATCTTTTGTATAAAAATAATAAAATTAAAATAAAATAAATTTGTGCATTTTTGTGTAAGTATACGATCTGATTTCTATGGCCATTAACTACAAATTATTTTACGATTAAAAGACCTTATAATTTGAGCACCCAGTAAGAAACTTATAATGTTATGATAAAACTAAACTATTCAGAAAGCTTTCTCTTTACAAGACTATTGTGCAAACTTTTTCTGCAACCATATTTTTTACTAGCTTTCTGCCCGCGGCTTCGCCCACGTGTAATTTGGTTAAATATATAGCGTTTCTTAATGATCTCGAAAGGGCTTTCATTCACGGGCTAAAATCTTGTTACAATTGGAATTATATATAGCCTGTGTTACTCAGGGATGATGTAGCTTCACATGTACAAATGTTATCAAGATCCTCTGTTTCTGTGGACTTGACAATTATTTACCATTTACGTGATTATTAATTTGTTCGTTGGGGGGTACTTTTAAGGATCAGGATCCGATGATTCAGGCAAATCAAGGGCATTCAAATTGGGGATGAGCTGATAATGGAAGGTAACACTCTTCAGCGGTTATGAGTTGAAATAAAAAGTTCTTACGAAGTTATGCGTATTTGTGAGGTCATTACTTTGACCAAATAATAAAAGGTAAACCTCATTAACGTTAAGGATGTAGGTGAAAAATGGATGCAGACAAACGTCTCTTCACTCGTTTCTTTTAACTGTTCGTATGGGTAGTGGTAACTCAAAAAAGGGATTTAAAGGCATGATGTTATCAATGTTATGCATGTATGTAAATAATATTGTATGTTTAACAGATTAAAGGGGAGGTGACACGTGACCACGTCTGATAGTTGTCATACAAAGTCTGACCCACGAAAGGGGTTAATTACAAAGTTTCAAGTGAATCTCTTGAAGAAATAATATATACTTGAATATCAGTTGATCCCCCCCCCCATCCTTGGGGCTTGATATTCCAAAAACTCCTTCTTAGTGCTCACTTATGTTACTAAAGGAACCTTTGTCAGACTCTTGCGGTCTCGGATTTGCGTTAATCAATCAGTCACCCAATCGAACCCCTAATATTACGATTGGGGGTAGTTTGAAAAAAAAATTTCAAACTTATTTACAAACTTATGTACGTGTTAGTGCCAAGTTACAAGTAAATAAACCCAAGAAATAGATTTTTACTCCTCTTGCATAGGCTCCCTTACATATCTCATGGAACCTACATACCAAAATTCAACTTTCTACGACCAGTAGTTTTGGCTGTGCGTTGTCTATCAGTCAGTCACTCAGCAACGGAAGAGTTTTATATATGTAGATTTAATCCTCCCAACGATTTATTATGTGTGCAAATGCAAACACGCACACTGTTCGAATTCGAACTCACTTCACTTGATTCGATAGGAACACACTTACATCCCTTAGACAACATTAAACTTTATATAATGGCAATAAAGCTAAAATTGATAGAGTCAATTTTATTTAGAAAAACTTTTATATGGGAAGACGGAAAGTGCTGTTTTTAGACTTTTCCCGTCAATTATTCGAATGTTTCACCTTTTAAACCTTCCCTAGACCTCCACGGACATTTCAAGACCAAGATAAGATAAATCTGTTCAGCCGTTCTTGAGTTTTAGCGGGACTAACGAACAGCAATTCATTTTTATATATATAGATATATATATACATATATACGCTTACGTAATAAAGCATACGAATCCTACTAATATTATAAATGCGAAAAATTGTTTGTTACTCCTTCACATCAATCCAGCTGAAGGAATAACACATAGGGTACTTTTTAAGTCGCGGGCAGAAGCTAGTACGCAATAAGTTTTACTTACTGTAACAAATACTATATTTTTGTGTGATGCTCAATTAAATAATTTCTTTGTAGACCACGTTAATAGTTCTTCCCTCAGGGGCTAATAGAAATAAATTTTCGGCCCTACTGACCCGCGAGCAAGCCACATATAGTTGTCCGTGCGAGAAACAGCTTAATCTTAGGTCTATTCCAGCTGCTTTTAGGGTTTGTCCCTGTGATTTATTGATTGTCATAGCAAAGCATACAGCTACTGGGAACTGGGTGCGTTTAAACTGAAAGGGGTAATTGTTGGGGATGAGTGGTATTCGAGGTATGTACACCGTTTCGCCTGAACCATACCCTGTGAGAATTTCGGCCTGTATTAAATTACGCTGCAAAACCGTTACTTTTAGTCGGGTTCCGTTACAAAGTTTAGGTGGTGAAAGATTTCTTAGAAGCATAATGGGAACGCCGACTTTAAGCGTAATTTTATGTGCAGGAAGGCCACTCGCAGCCAATGAACTCAAAAACTCGATGGGGTAGGTTGTAGCGTCATCCTGATTTACAACACAGTCATATGATGTGTAAATCACTTCATCCCCAACGATGTCCGCCAAAACATTTTCATTTATGGCTACAGCTTGGTCATTCCTAGGAGTAAGAATAGCCCGCTCACATAACCATGAATTTTCTTTATTGATTATTTCAGAGGGATCTTCGAATACGGAAGTTATGAGTTCGCCTTCTGAAAATACAACTTTGCCAAGTATATCCGGAAGGATTACCTGGCCGTCTATCTCAGGCAGAATACCATCTCCTATATTTAATAAAACGTTAGAAAATTCTTGTACATGTAAATGACCTCCCAATTGTGCTCGCATGTTTACTGTCAATTGTAACTTTTGTATTTGAGGCCATAAATAAGAGCGCTTTAGGGATGCTTTAACCTCATCGGCTCTAGTTCCCCTAGTTATGACAGGAAGGGTTTGTCGAAAATCTCCAGAAAAAAAAAACGTTACGTTACCCATTGGCCTTGCATCACGACGAATGTCTTTAAGAGTTCTGTCAACGGCCTCGACAGCTTTTTTGTTTGCCATGGTACATTCATCCCACACTATTAAACAGCAATCTTCGAAAACTTTAGCGCGGTCACTATTTCTAGTGACTGCACATGTTGGCGTTTCATAGTTATCTAGTTCGAGGGGGATTTTGAACATAGTGTGAGCTGTTTTGCCACCAGGCAATAAAGTTGCTGCAATTCCAGATGAGGCCGTTGCTAGAGCTATTTTACCCCGTCGCCTAATTTCGGCAAGAATAGCTTTAGTAACGTATGTTTTCCCTGTTCCACCAGGAGCATCCAAGAAAAACAACTTGCCATCATTGTTAAGAGCACTCTGAACTACCGTCTCAAATATTGCTCTTTGTTCCAATGTAAAATTTGTTAAATTTTCGTCGACTACGGCCCTCAATTCGGCAGAGCTATAGTTAGTCTCGGCTGTATATTCAACATTGGCGCGAGGCTGATGCGATTCTGTTTGAGGAACAGGAAGGCCGTAGTCACTCAAGGACTTGCCCATAATTGAGTATATGGTAGCCTGAATGGAACAAAGAGCACGATTAATTGCTCTTTCGTCGTTTGCATGAATTTCTTGATGGCTGTTAAGCCGCAGCGAATGTACAAAATCTTCAGACATATGCACATTATATTTCTCCCATAAGACTAATGGATCAGAGAGACTACAAAAAACTAACATGATTGAAAACAACTGTCGCAACATTTTTGGGGAATCGCTGACACAGGCCTCCTCAAGGGTGTTATCCCAGTGCTGATCTCCTTCAAGCAAGTGAAGTGCTCTAGATGCCGCTTGAAAGGTAGAATGCTGTACACCATCTACCGTTTTTAAATATGCAAATGAAGTGGGCCCAGGGACAGTGTGAAGCAATAAACGTAAGTAATAGCATTCGCCATTGCTGGGATGCACGGTGTAAACTCTACCTAATGCCGCATCTTTAAATACTCCAGGAAATCCTTCAACAGGCACACCGCGGCGTCGACGATTAAAAATACACCTTTGCTTGTTGTAAGTGTAATAGGATGGCACTTTATCGTATGTTAGCGTTTCAGCAAAATCATCTTCCTGGCATAATTTAAAAAATGCTAACAACGTTGTTCCTCTTGGGTTTTCCACGCGATCTCTGACATTATCAGGATCAAAGTAAATCCTTTGACCGTTTTCTAAATGTACACTCAAATGTACGATCGTTGGATGGCGTTCATGGATGTGAAAGCCCAGTATCCGCCATATTGCCTCTGAGGTGCTAATATATCGTCCCGTCTGATACTTTGTTACTTCGTTGCGATCTTGCAGAGCAAATGTTGCTTGGTCACTCCCTTTGTTTACGTATTTACACACGTATTTTATTGCCTGTACACTATTGCACATCTCGACGTTAATATGTGCTTTAAATGTTTTAGATAGCAAGGGTGAGTAAGGGACGACCCAACTATTGTTGATTCTTAGCTGCTGGCTTCCAATTACTGCTGTAAATCCACCCTGCTCTGGCGAACGACGACGATATAATGGATATCCATTCTCGCCCGTCTTTGTCTGTTCCGTTAATGTTCGGGGATATCGCTTAGTGCAGCGGCCATCTTTCATACAGGGAGAGTTTCTATTAATTGTGCCACATGGCCCATGAACCATATGTGTCTTTACAACATCATAAAGTATAGGGTCTTCTTCCGGGTTTGGAAACTCTGCACTAATTATGGCATCAACATCATTTGGGCGTATTTTTTCTTGCAACCACAGAAGTATATGTGCGTGCGGCAGTCCACGCTTCTGCCACTCGACGCTATACATAAAACAGGAAGATGGACCAAAAACGTTTTCTTTTGTAAGCAGAACCATAAGTAATTTCAATTTTAAATTGAAGATTCTGGCTATTATATCGTGTCGGTCATATGATTTTTGACCTGGCAATAATTCGTCTTTTATTTCTTTCCACTTGCTATTAGTAGTGAAAGTAATAAAAAGATCTGGCCGGCCAAAATTCCGCACATAGCAAAACGCATCCTGTGTTCGCTCGTGCATATAGCGCGGTCCGCCTGTGAAGCTGGATGGTAAAATAATTAATTGCCCTAAATTGTCTGTACTTCCGTCTTGTTGCATAGCATCTCTTAGGTGTACATATTCTTCGGCGCGCAACCTCCTTTGATGGGTATTTATATAAACTAACCGCTCAGTTTCAATTTTAGCGTACATGTCGACAATGAACTGGCTGAACAATCCCCGAAATCTTTGCAGGTAGATGAAATTGTTGCGTCTGATTTGAAGTAAGAACGCATACATTTGTTGAGCAGAAAGTTTAATGTCATTAGGCTGCCTTGACACTGGATTTACTTGATGTTGTTGGAAGTTATAGCCGTCTTCACCTCTGCAATAAATTAAAGGATACTGCAAAGCATCGTACGATCGATGGGTTTCCGAAATGCGTTTTAAACGGTCATCTCGAGTGTGTAAAACCACATCACGTCGCTCACATTCTTGATCGACTAAAACAACTGCTACTTCATCTACAACAGGGGCGTTGTATCTACCAGGGTGTTCGGCTACGGGTCGTCTGTCTGCATTAATGACGAATTTGTAGTTACTATACTCTCCATGCGGTATTGTTTCTAACGCAGTTTTGAAACTGTTTACGTAAGGATTTACTTGATGAAGCATGTTCTGAAGAAGTATGATTAGATTACTTTGAAGTTGCGGAAAGTGCTGGTTTCTGATGCTTGCTTGTTCTTCATAATCAGACACAAAATAAATTTGGAGGAATTTAGGCTCATTTTCGGGCAACAATGAACCAATAAGGTGATATATCTGACCCTGAATTTTAAAAGTTGGCATAAAAGGTCCATGTGAAATTTGTTTTGCTCCGATAGAAGTCATCTGGAAGGCACTATTGTATAAACGAATGTTATCTAAGAAGTGTTTTGATAGTGGATGTTCGCCATTCAGTAACGATTTCAATATTTCCGGAGGATTTTGAAACATTTCAAGATAAACTTTTCCATTTGAACAACACATTCCATTTGTCTCTTTTTGCCATTTAATAGCCTCACAAAATGCACAAACTACTTTTTCTTCAACTGAGGCAAAAGTAGCATAATCAATCATAGGGTAATACGTAAATGCACTTCTTTCTTTAACAACCCAAGGAAGAACATTGTGACCCGCTGTTAAATCATGGTATGCTTCCGAATCTTCTGAGGAACGCGAGGCCCTATTAAGCGAGCGCCGTAGCCTATCAGCATTCAAACGAACTTGACGTTGTTCTTCAGTTTCCTCACGCCGATTTAAATTTACCCTATCTCTTTCATTTTCCAAAAAAGTGTAATGATCATGACGTGAGCGATTGTAGTTTTCTCTAGCTACTTCTAAACGATGTAAGTAATGATCGTCACTCTCTGAAGCTCTAAAATTATGATGGCGATGACGATCGTTACTTAATCGTTTTTTGTACTGGGTAAATGTTTCCGAAGCCCGAGACAAAGCATGGCGCTCACGATCTGCACTCAATCGAGACTGCGTTTCGGTAAATGTTTCTGAAGCTCTCGACAAAGCATGGCGACCACGATCAGCACTTAATCGAGACTGCGTTTCGGCAAACGTTTCTGAAGCTCGCGACAAAGAATGGCGCCCACGATCTGCACTCAATCGAGACTGCGTTTCGGTAAACGTTTCTGAAGCTCTCGACAAAGCATGGCGCCCACGATCTGCACTCAATCGAGACTGCGTTTCGGTAAACGTTTCTGAAGCTCTCGACAAAGCATGGCGCCCACGATCAGCACTTAATCGAGTCTGCGTTTCGGTAAACGTTTCTGAAGCTCTCGACAAAGCATGGCGCCCACGATCTGCACTCAATCGAGACTGTGTTTCGGTAAACGTTTCTGAAGCTCGCGACAAAGTATGGCGCCCACGATCTGCACTCAATCGAGACTGCGTTTCGGCAAACGTTTCTGAAGCTCGCGACAAAGCATGGCGCCCACGATCTGCACTCAATCTAGACTGCGTTTCGGCAAAAGTTTCTGAAGCTCTCGACAAAGCATGGCGCCCACGATCAGCACTTAATCGAGACTGCGTTTCGGCAAACGTTTCTGAAGCTCGCGACAAAGCAAGACGCTCGCGGTCAGCGGACATCCGAGACTCTCTTTCTGAGGAGGTTTCTAAAGACCGAGACAGTGCATGACGTTGCCGATCTTCGCTGAGACGCAACTGTCTTTCCGCATTAGATGCCTGAGATCTAGCTAACCTTCTGCTTTTAGCTATTCTTGAATAATGCGACAAATTAGACCGTTTTCTCCTAGGCATTATTTTAATTAAATTATTTAAGATAGAGATAGGAGATGACCATATGTTCTGTCGAACAAATGCTTAACTGACTGTCAGATAAGTTTGAAACCAAAGCGAAAATACAAAATCGAACACCAACCGAACAATTAAAAATAACCAAACAATTAAATACAACCAAACAATTAAAAACAACAACCAAACATTTCAAAACAACCAAATAATTCAAAACCATATACAACACAACATTGAACAAAAGACCGAAAAAGCAAACCTAAACCAATCGAGAATCGAGACTTATGATAAATAACCATACGATTAATTTACAACATTGAAAGTTTGAACCGCACGGTAGTCATTACCCAACGAAGCATTTTAATACCGCGATCTACGTTGATGACGAATTCTATCAACGCCATCTATCGAGCACATTGTTCAACACTTCAACCACGCCCGCGCGCACTACGTTATTTGTTATTTTTGTTACCTCTCATAAGTTTTAATATTAAAATTAACTTATATTAGAACATATTTAACATTAACAGTAACAATCTATACTAATAATAAGACAGTAAAGCAGTTGAAGCAGTGATTGAAGTAAATTTTCAATTGACCATAACTTCTTTTTCTCTTAACCGATTTTGACGAAATAAAGTTTTGACAACGCTCCTAATTGTATGTAATCCAACTGTGAAAACCGCGTTTAAATCCGTTCAGTAGTTTTCAAGTTATAACGTACCAGACAGACAGACAGACAGACAGACAGACAGACAGACAAGAATTCCAAAAATTGGTTTTTTGGTTTCTATGACTCTTCTTTAATTGCCTCCTTTCAGTTTTTTGGAAAAATATTTAATGTACAGTTTTTCGATTTTTACTGTCTTATCTATACTAATAATAAGACAGTAAAAATCGAAAATCTGTACATTAAATATTTTTCCAAAAAACTGAAAGGGGGCAATTAAAGAAGAGTCATAGAAACCAAAAATACAATTTGTGGAATTCTTGTCTGTCTGTCTGTCTGTCTGTCTGTCTGTCTGGTACGTTATAACTTGAAAACTACTGAACGGATTTGAACGCGGTTTTCACAGTTGGATTACATATAATTGGGAGCGTTGTCAAAAGTTTATTTTGTCAAAATCGGTAAAGAGAAAGAGAAGTTATGGTCGATTGAAAATTTACTTCAACCACTGCTTCAAAATTTTTAAACACTTATATTGATTGATTAGTTATATATTGTTAAATATGTTCAAATATAAGTTAGTCTTAATATTAAAACTTATTAGAGGTAACAAAAATAACAAATAACGCAGTGCGCGCGGGCGCGGTTGAAGTGTTGAACAATGTGCTCGATAGATGGCGTTGATAAAATTCGTCATCAACCTAGATTTAGTTTATTTTTTATTTATTAAACCTATACATCTTATCAAAAACAGTTTACACAATAAAAATAGATTAAAAATAAATCCAAATTAAGGTTAAAATATAGAACCGGAAATAGAATCTAAGATCAGAAAAAAGAATAAAAAAAACACGAATAGAAAAAAATAAGTAAAAATATATATACACATGAACAAGTGGAACTATGTGAAGTACGATCATTTTAGTGTGTGTGTGCAATGGTGTTGCTGTGTGAGTGAGTATGCGAGGTTGAGTCTTGGTTTTTTTTAAAGAACTTCTACTTAGGCCAAATATATCAATCGCGGTATTAAGATGCTCCATTGTGTAGTGACTACCATTCAGTACAAAACTTTCATTAACGTTTTACCCTATGATTATTTTGAGTGAACACTACCTATACAAACAAGTAAAGGGAAACGAGTGAAGAGACGTTTATCGTTTGTCCGCATCCATTTTTCCACCTACGTCCTTAACGTTAATGATGTTCACCTTTTATTATTTGGTCAAGCTAATAAGTAATAACCTCACAAGTACGTATTTCGTACTCATAACATCGTAAGAATTTTCTTTCAACTCTTTCAACTCTTTCAACCGCTGAGGAGTTTTACCTTCCATCATCAGCTCATCCACATAAAGTTGCCCTCGATTTCCCTAAATCATCCGATCCTGTAAAGCTACATCATCCCTGAGTAACACAGGCTATATAGAATTCCAATTGTAACAAGATTTTAGCCCGTGAAAGAAAGCCCTGTCGAGATCATTAAAAAACGCTATATACTTAACCACATTACACGTGGGCGAAGCCGCGGGCGGAAAGCTAGTTATTAGTATAGATAGATGTGCTATTACGTTCGATTTATATACAATTTATTCGAGGACACAAAACTAATTAAAATATAAAGCGTTCTGTATGTCTCATAAATAATTTTCTTTCAATATATAATACTAAATTTTACACGACAACCATTTTTATATACAGTGTATACTCCATGTAACGTTAACGACATGCTCTCTAATGCGTCGAAATCAATTGGCTTTGTTTGGTTTAGCTTGTATTCTATACAATGATTTTTCTTCTGTCCATTTAACGACCATTCTCTATAACGTCATAATTCACATTCCCCGCAGTGTCGTTATATCGTTAACACTGTATTGATATTTGAGTATTGACATATTTCCTTAAACTTTTCATTCAAACATTTGTTGAGTAAAATGATTTTGTAGTATCATAATATATCCATCTAATGTTTATATCTATTTGGCATAGTCAGTTGCTGGTGTATCATTATTTGTATTGTATGAAGGTAGCCCTTAGGGCGGGCGGACGGAATGATTGGCATTTCAATTTAGCTCCAATTGCAGCAATATCAGAGAGTGAGAATGTCTATTTAGTGAAATTCAGTCTGTCCTAACTTACTACAAAATAACGGAAGAAAGGAAAATATATTTTTCTTACAGAACGAATAAAAATAGCTTATTTATTTTTAGATTAGTTAGTTTGCAAAGTTATTTTATATAGCTTATTCTCATTTGTGTTTCTCGCTAAATCTCTCCAGTCTAATTCAATTAGTATTAAAAAAACAAATTAGCGCGCTCCTTTGTTTCTTAGACCTTAGTCCTCTCAAGGCTTGCCATTACGCAAATTAAGCAAGGTGTGTCTCAGTACTAAGGTTGTGTGCTAAAATCACGGCTCAATATTCACTGGCGTAATACTGAACTCTTTAACTTATTAAGTCTTTAATCTTAAATCATCTAGCAGCCTCCTGCTAGGCACACCATAAATATGAAGTAGCCGCCTATAGACACTATTAGAAATGGTACGCTATTTTCTTCAAGGACCTTATGTCTTTAAGACTCTAATTTTTTTATTACTCATTAAAAATTATATATTCTAACACGACTTTGTTCGGTTTCCTAACAAGAAGTTATATTATAAAACATTTGTTTTCACGAAAAACAGTCGGTCATAAATAACAGGGCCGTCATGTAAAGTAAAGACGTAATTAATGTCCGTACTTTGTATTTGCGAGCTAAGAACGGAGCGTTGGTTGTTATTATATTACGCGGTAACTATTTTCTAATATATGTTATGATGAAAATTTAAAATTAACAAACAAAACGTATATTTTAAATTGAATTTTGTATTAGCTACATTATAAATGCTTCGTATAAAATCAAAGGCTATCTTTTCTGTGGGATATTATCGTCAATAAAAACACGTTAATAGTAACATATTCATAAAGTTTTTCACATTTTATACTTGTTACCATGGAATCAAAATACCCATACATTATATATTTATATAATGTATGTATATATTTATATTATTCATCAGTTGCATTTTTTAGTTACCGAAAATGAGCTAAAGTGCCTTTAAGTCTATACGTCTCAAATAATAGATAGGGGTTGCTATTTTAAAACATTGCAGAATATAGATTCTGGCGTAGACTGTTAATAGCAACAGTCTACGCTAAAACACGATAGATTATAAATTATTAGCAAATGTGTCACCGCCACACCACAGATTATAACGGAAGAATATAAGGCACAGCGTATATTTTCTTATATATGAAATAAAATAAGAATCAAACGTCTCTCAAACATCTATTGTTGATCTCATTAAGTGGTGCGGTTCTGTTTGTTCCAGGACGTTAATTGCTTAATCCAACGCTTGAAAGTATTGAAGCTGCAAATAACCTTAAAAAAATACCCATATATTTTGTAAAGTACCAGTGAATATTGCTGGCAATTTATTTGTACAAATGATGTTGACAAAGAGCGGTATCAGAAATTGAAGCCGCCCAACAATTTTATTGAATGGTCGACTTACACGCTCTCACTAGCTTTTATTTCAATCCGAGGCTTCGATCTCTGGAATGAGAGGTAGTTTGGAGGGATAAGTGTCGCCATACGTCACCACCCGCCCTGTCTGTGACGCTCAAAACGCTTCTATATAGTCTCCGAACATATTAAGCCTATTTTACTAGGAAGCAAAAATAAACATCTGATCGAGTACAATTATATGTATTGTAAATTATTTATTTACCATTGTAAGTAGTTAGGATTTATTATAGACATACTCTGTATTATTTAAGACATTTCGCAAATCTGTTATAATTACAATCTCTGTGAAAATAAAGTTAGAGGAAATGTGGCTCAGAAAAATATTGACGCAAAAATAATACAATATTAATGCGTATTTTTATATGAATGGAAGCTCGAACGGCCTGGGAATCTTTTAATAGCCGTATAATGACTTCCTACGGCTGACCTACTGAATTATAGGAGCGGGCTGATGAAAAACGATGTATCGTATTATTCTTTATAAATATATAATAAACTAGTAGCTTTTTCCGCTTCGTCCGTGAGGTTTTAATATAAAAGGAGTTTCGGTAAAATTCGGTTTATAAATGGCAGAGTTCTGGTGAAATTTTTTATACAAACTTTCATCCCCTATTTCAACCACTCCAACACTTTTTTTTGCAAAAAAGCGTTAGTCTTAAAGTTTAGTCTATCTCCATACCAAATTTCATCAAATCTGTTCAGTAGTTTAGACGTGAAAGCGTAACATACATAGAGAAAAAGTTACTCTCGAATTTATATAAGTATGGATAGGTGTACAATTATATTAGTTTCGTATCAGTACCTAACTCCAGTTATATACGACAGTCGTATTCGTATATAATCGAATGTTCAAAGGCTTTTACAATCTCCATTGAGACGTTATCACACATAAACTAATATAAAGTATTAAATTAATATTTTTTTAATAAATGCAAAAATCTATTTTGGTAAGAATCATAATTAAGAAGCTAATAAACTTGATATTTTGCTGTGAGAAGATCGGTTTAGTCTTTATATATGCATCGCTCCGCAAAACTGTATGAATTATTAACACTGGCTTACCGCAGTATAAATAATATACATATATGTGAAGGATATTACATACAATAAATGTATGAATACCACATTGCATGTGACGACTCGGTTGGTGCAATGCTGGAATTCCAACAGAGTTCCAGGTTTGAACCCCGATACTGTCAACAGTTATTAAATGATAATATTTGTTGGCTGTCTTGGTATTTTAATATACAAGCTATAATTCGCTGTCCTGATATTATTATAATAACATCTTACAGTATCAAAAAGTTAATTTAATTACTTACGTGGCTGGTACAGGTAGGTACTCTTCTCTCTTCCTGGACCATTTAATATTCTTGAGTCAACACCAAAACTATGTATCGAGAGTATGCTTTCGTCAATTTCATATATAAATTCGCTATCTACGCAAAATATGGTTATATTTCTTAACATTCAAGTACGTGATCCGTTTTCCTAACAGACTAATAGAATCGAATGACTATAGAGCAATGGTAGGTAACACAGAACAAGCTCCTTGTAATACTGATATCGTTACCTATAAATTATAAACAAATTCATTCACTGCCCTACCATTAATACTATACATGTAGAATTCTCTGGAGAATTCCCGGGGCGGCTTATTTAAGGTTATCTCGCCTCCGGGATTACACGCAATGTATCCGTGAGCCGAATTCCTCACCTTATAAATCATTAGTTTTGACGGAAAATGTTATCAATTTTAGTGACGTAAATATCTAATAGAACATTGTTTAAAAGAGTTACCTCATTATGAATAAGGCAGACCTATGAATATAAATATAACTTAAAATAACACAAAACTGAAACAAATTTAATAAGTTTGGGCCTTGTAGCAGAGTACCCACAATGCTGGCGGCATTTCCTCGCTGTATCACATCGTGCGAGAAAAGTACCAGCTCTCGGATTACCGGTACTGACTACCAGGCGCCTGCTTAATTCCTTAATAATTATAATATTTATATTTTGGCGTATTACTCACCCACGTGTGTGGTGGTTATTTTAATACTTTTAACAAAAGCTAGCTTAACTAACTTTAAATTACTTTTAACGTTTGGTTTAAAAGCTAAATAAACAAATGAATCCCCGCAAATTCGCGGTACATTTGTGAGTGATAAAATATATTTTTTTGAGACACTTCCAGACGAGTTTGTTGGGAACGAAGTGTGGCAGATGGTGTCGAATAGTTTGCGAGGCTCCTTGTCTTCTTAATGCGACACGGAGCGACGTAACTTATATTACATTTTCCAGATGATGCTTCGGGTTGCTTCATAATCGGATTAAAGAAATCTTCAAAGTTTTATTTTTGCTATAACTTCCAAACATTTGGTTGCCTGGGAATATTTATAGCCCGATTTTCATAAATTCAAGTTTGATTATATTTCAATTGAATTAGTTTTATTCTAATCCAAAATATAATCCTACTTAGGCTACTAACGTACTTAAGTGTATAAAAGAGAGATTATCAAAGATTCATAAAAATAAAAAACAGAAATGTCTTTATAATTATAGGTAAATAAGATACACTTATGAATCGTCAACGAAATAAGTTATAACATTTTTGACTCTACATTTAATGCCAGTTCCCAAATCAAAGGCGTAGAGCGGACGAGAAGAACTGGCAATAAACACTCCGCCACGCCTTTAAATCGCCAAGCATGTTTCACAGTACGGTTGTAGAGATCTGCCTGCAACCATTACACCATGCACCAGCGAATTCGTCAGTATCTATCTATCATGGTAAATAGCTTACGAAAAAAGGAATAAAATGAAATTTATTTTGTTTCTTTTATCATAATTAAAAAAAAACCATTCGGAATAGGTTAACTAATACAACTATTATATAATAATACTTTAATTTTTTTTTTCACACTAGTTACTTACCCAAAGTACATAAGAGCTATTGGTCCGTGCATCTGTTAATCGTACACGTGTTAATGTTTTAATGTCTAAACACATAATTTATAGGCCTTACGCCGGTTTCCTTATTATCTATAGGATAATGAAGAAATTGTGCATTTTTTAAATAATTAAATAAAAAAATACGCACCACAGTCATTAGGTTAAATATGGTGTTTAGGTATGTATGCTGTACAAAGATGGATCTCAAAGTAGACTTAGATCCCTAACAATCGTGTGTCGATTAATAAATTCTACACGTAACATGGAACTCTTAAGATTAATTTGTTTGAAAGTTTTAACTTGAAACCACTAAATGTTGGTGTGAACGTGAACAAATATTTAAAGCTAATCACCTAAGTTTTAATTAATAGCTTCATCGCAATAAAAGTTCGTGTCGTGCAAACTGATTAATTAAAAACAAGTTCATATTGTTCATCACATTGTTGTTCGAAATTATAATTTATACAATTAATATAATGTTGAATAGTTTACTGGCGTAATAATATATTCTGGTTATAATTTGGCTGTTAGTCTTAGTTATATTCGATTTTGATTCGATTAATGCAAATTGAAAATAGGTGAAATGATAGCTATCTGACATAATTGTTAAGAAATAATTTTAAAAAGAATTGAACCTTGTTGCAATCAATTTGCTTTTTTGATGTTCGAGTGTGATGAAGACGTTTTAAAATAAAGCTTCTACGACTGTCTAGATGATCCGGCTTAGCGAACTGACGAGCCCAACTTCATGCTGCGAATAATTAAATAAAGGTAAGAACATCGTTTTAGTTACACCGATTAACAATTTATTTATTGGTTACTAAACCAATTATAATAAGACTAGCTTAACTGGCAAACGTTGCTTTGCCATACATATTATCTTTTGTGTAGTACAAAAATAACTGGTGGGGATAACTAATTAAATGACTTATTGATTTATTTGATGTAATGTAACGTAACGTAACGTAACTTAGTTTAGTTTAGTTTTAGTTTTAGTTTTAGTTTTAGTTTTAGTTTTAGTTTTAGTTTTAGTTTTAGTTTTAGTTTTAGTTTTAGTTTTAGTTTTAGTTTTAGTTTTAGTTTTAGTTTTAGTTTTAGTTTTAGTTTTAGTTTTAGTTTTAGTTTTAGTTTTAGTTTTAGTTTTAGTTTTAGTTTTAGTTTTAGTTTTAGTTTTAGTTTTAGTTTTAGTTTTAGTTTTAGTTTTAGTTTTAGTTTTAGTTTTAGTTTTAGTTTTAGTTTTAGTTTTAGTTTTAGTTTTAGTTTTAGTTTTAGTTTTAGTTTTAGTTTTAGTTTTAGTTTTAGTTTTAGTTTTAGTTTTAGTTTTAGTTTTAGTTTTAGTTTTAGTTTTAGTTTTAGTTTTAGTTTTAGTTTTAGTTTTAGTTTTAGTTTTAGTTTTAGTTTTAGTTTTAGTTTTAGTTTTAGTTTTAGTTTTAGTTTTAGTTTTAGTTTTAGTTTTAGTTTTAGTTTTAGTTTTAGTTTTAGTTTTAGTTTTAGTTTTAGTTTTAGTTTTAGTTTTAGTTTTAGTTTTAGTTTTAGTTTTAGTTTTAGTTTTAGTTTTAGTTTTAGTTTTAGTTTTAGTTTTAGTTTTAGTTTTAGTTTTAGTTTTAGTTTTAGTTTTAGTTTTAGTTTTAGTTTTAGTTTTAGTTTTAGTTTTAGTTTTAGTTTTAGTTTTAGTTTTAGTTTTAGTTTTAGTTTTAGTTTTAGTTTTAGTTTTAGTTTTAGTTTTAGTTTTAGTTTTAGTTTTAGTTTTAGTTTTAGTTTTAGTTTTAGTTTTAGTTTTAGTTTTAGTTTTAGTTTTAGTTTTAGTTTTAGTTTTAGTTTTAGTTTTAGTTTTAGTTTTAGTTTTAGTTTTAGTTTTAGTTTTAGTTTTAGTTTTAGTTTTAGTTTTAGTTTTAGTTTTAGTTTTAGTTTTAGTTTTAGTTTTAGTTTTAGTTTTAGTTTTAGTTTTAGTTTTAGTTTTAGTTTTAGTTTTAGTTTTAGTTTTAGTTTTAGTTTTAGTTTTAGTTTTAGTTTTAGTTTTAGTTTTAGTTTTAGTTTTAGTTTTAGTTTTAGTTTTAGTTTTAGTTTTAGTTTTAGTTTTAGTTTTAGTTTTAGTTTTAGTTTTAGTTTTAGTTTTAGTTTTAGTTTTAGTTTTAGTTTTAGTTTTAGTTTTAGTTTTAGTTTCAGTTTCAGTTTCAGTTTCAGTTTCAGTTTCAGTTTCAGTTTCAGTTTCAGTTTCAGTTTCAGTTTCAGTTTCAGTTTCAGTTTCAGTTTCAGTTTCAGTTTCAGTTTCAGTTTCAGTTTCAGTTTCAGTTTCAGTTTCAGTTTCAGTTTCAGTTTCAGTTTCAGTTTCAGTTTCAGTTTCAGTTTCAGTTTCAGTTTCAGTTTCAGTTTCAGTTTCAGTTTCAGTTTCAGTTTCAGTTTCAGTTTCAGTTTCAGTTTCAGTTTCAGTTTCAGTTTCAGTTTCAGTTTCAGTTTCAGTTTCAGTTTCAGTTTCAGTTTCAGTTTCAGTTTCAGTTTCAGTTTCAGTTTCAGTTTCAGTTTCAGTTTCAGTTTCAGTTTCAGTTTCAGTTTCAGTTTCAGTTTAGTTTAGTTTAGTTTAGTTTAGTTTAGTTTAGTTTAGTTTAGTTTAGTTTAGTTTAGTTTAGTTTAGTTTAGTTTAGTTTAGTTTAGTTTAGTTTAGTTTAGTTTAGTTTAGTTTAGTTTAGTTTAGTTTAGTTTAGTTTAGTTTAGTTTAGTTTAGTTTAGTTTAGTTTAGTTTAGTTTAGTTTAGTTTAGTTTAGTTTAGTTTAGTTTAGTTTAGTTTAGTTTAGTTTAGTTTAGTTTAGTTTAGTTTAGTTTAGTTTAGTTTAGTTTAGTTTAGTTTAGTTCAGTTCAGTTCAGTTCAGTTCAGCTCAGCTCAGCTCAGCTCAGCTCAGCTCAGCTCAGCTCAGCTCAGCTCAGTTCAGTTCAGTTCAGTTCAGTTCAGTTCAGTTCAGTTCAGTTCAGTTCAGTTCAGTTCAGTTCAGTTCAGTTCAGTTCAGTTCAGTTCAGTTCAGTTCAGTTCAGTTCAGTTCAGTTCAGTTCAGTTCAGTTCAGTTCAGTTCAGTTCAGTTCAGTTCAGTTCAGTTCAGTTCAGTTCAGTTCAGTTCAGTTCAGTTCAGTTCAGTTCAGTTCAGTTCAGTTCAGTTCAGTTCAGTTCAGTTCAGTTCAGTTCAGTTCAGTTCAGTTCAGTTCAGTTCAGTTCAGTTCAGTTCAGTTCAGTTCAGTTCAGTTCAGTTCAGTTCAGTTCAGTTCAGTTCAGTTCAGTTCAGTTCAGTTCAGTTCAGTTCAGTTCAGTTCAGTTCAGTTCAGTTTAGTTTAGTTTAGTTTAGTTTAGTTTAGTTTAGTTTAGTTTAGTTTAGTTTAGTTTAGTTTTGTTTCGTTTCGTTTCGTGGAACCTACATGCCAAATTTCAGCTTTTTACTATCAGTAGTTTGGGCTGTGCGTTGTCTGTCAGTCACTCAGTAACCGAAGAGTTTTATATATTAAGATTAAAACTATAATACACAAAATATTTTTTTAATACGTAGGTAGTCAATATGCCAATATTATTGAGCATAATACAAAGCCATAAGAAAAAATTTTTTGAAATTATTATCACTTCGAGTGATGTGCCAACCGCCGCCCATGGACACCTGCAACGCCAGGAGGCTTACAAGTGAGTTGCCGGCCTTTAAGGAAGAGGAACGCTCTTTTTTTGAAGGTCCCCAAGTCGTAGCGGATCGGGAATACCTGCGCTGGCAGTTGGTTCCACAAAGAGGTGGTGCGCGGCAGAAACTGCCTTAAAAAACGCACAGTCGTGAAACGCCAGACATCAAGGTGGTAGGGGTGGAATTTCGTATTCTGCCTTGATGTCCGGTGATGGAATTCCTCTGCAGGTATTAGCCCGAACAATTCAGAGCACTCTCTATGATAAATGCGGTAGAAGATGCAGAGGGAGCCTACATCTCTACGCAGAGCCAAAGGATCAAGCCGATTGGACAGGATGGGGTCGTGGACGAAACGAGCCGCTCTGCGTTGGATGCGATCAAATGGAAGGAGCTGGTATTGGGGCGCCCCCGCCCAGAGGTGAGAACAGTACTCCATATGAGGCCGAATTTGCGCTTTATAGAGTTGCAAGCGATGGCCTGATGTGAAATACTGACGCGCCCTGCTGAGAACACCAAGCTTTTTAGAGGCTAACTTAGCCTTACCTTCCAAATGATTGCAGAACTGGACATCGCTCGATATATCGACACCAAGAATTCCAATACTGGCTGAGGCTTTAAGAGGAGTGTTATCAAATAGTGGGGCCACGACAAAGAGATTCTTTTTAGCTCTGCACAAGAATGTAACATTTTTATGACAGGGTTAGGAATTATAGTGGATATAAGAGGTTGTTAGATTTAAGAATAATTTAAGATCGATTTCTTTTAAAATAAATATACGTATAGTACTTTACACTAACAGTAGTATACGCATTTGCAGGAAAATATCGAATCTGGAAAACTTATATATCATGAACTAAAAAAACACATGGGCCAGCTATCCAAACATCCACGTTTCCAGTTTCATTCGTAAATTCGTCACCGTGATTTTTCAAATTGTTCCTCAGACTGTCGGAACGTCAATCTATTTGCCAACTTTGTACGCTAAAAATACAAAATGGAACGCAGACTGGAGGAACAAACTTGTGAAAAAATAAAACGACACAACTATACCATTAAACAAATCAATTGTGGATGTCCGAAATAGTTAAATGAGAACATCGTTCAATATTGATGAGTCCTAAAGTTCGTTTTGGTGTTCAAATTAAGATTAATCACATTATTTTGATAAAGTTTTCCTTATTCGATTTATAAATATTTAACTCAACTTTTTTAACAGGTGCGAATACTCATATCATGTAGGAGAAACCTCCTGATGACAACGAAAATAATTCACGATTATTTTAAATTAAAGCCTATATATATTGGTTATTTATGAAACAAGTAATATCTTACTTGAATAATTTTCCTTAATGCGGAGAATAAATATTTCTTTCTAACTTGTTGTGTTGAATTATGTCTATGGTTCAAATTAACATCATGCATTCTTCTACGAAAAAGCAGTGACTTATTTATTCACACTTAGTTTCACACGTTATTTATTCACACGTTAATAGATATAAGAGCAACGGGCGGCCTTATCGCTAACAAGCAATCTCTTCCAAGCACCCCATAAAATAATACTTATAGTACTATTTGATTGCGGCAAAGGGTGCGAAGAATACAAAAAGATACAAAATCAAAACATTCATTAAATTAAGTAATACAGGAAAAACTTACACATTAATAATAAAAAATAAAAATTGCCAACTCTAATCTATTGTTCAAATTAATATATCACAAAGGACTTACCGAGAGCTTTTAGTACGCAATTTCAGTAAGTGTTTCGCAGTTATTACTTAACTGTCTTCTCCAAGCTCATTCTGAACTTTGGGCACAATTGTTTTGATTATTTTTAAATTGTTTTAAAACGGGTATGCAAAGTTACAATCTTATGTTCCCAGCACATATACTTTGTGATACGTGTAAATTAAACCATGTTTTAATCAATTCAGGAGATTCGTTAAAGAAACATATTTGTCAAGGTAATTAGGAAAATGCCTCGGACATTTTTTTATCACAAAACAAATTCAGCGTTTCAAAAATTATTACCAAGTTAAGATGGTGGTTGTTAAATAAGCGGTTTATAAAATATCAATTCATCATTTGCTGTGACGACTATTGTCTTTAATTTCTTATCGGTCACAAAGTTACGGTTTAAGTTTTAATCTTAAGTAACTTATATTTAGTACAAATATATCTTAACAGTCAACACAGTTAAAGACAAAATAAACATCCCTGAGCCCCTAGTGACGTAAAATTAGCATATTAAGTCAATTCGATCCCTGTCTGTAGTTACACTGTAGACGAATGTAAATAAGCCCAGAATATTTACGAAGGCATATCGGATTGCCCAAATACAATATAACTAAAGCTTTACTTTTGTATTCGTCAAATATTGTAGAAAGAAATTTAATTTCCCTAAATTTCATCACAGCTTGTCAGTAAATTGGATTTAAAATATTTTTACATACACTTTTGCCTACTTGGTTGTATACCATGGTATACATATATAATACATACATATTTAGCTATTAATTCATAAACATATAGGCTCTACCGAAGTTCACTTTAATGTAATTGATACCTATTTTGTAAATTATTAAAGGAATAAAATAATTGTCCAACGTTGAATTTTTTACCTCTTGGAACTTGGGATACTAGTACAGGTGATTAATAAAGAATAAAATAGATGCCTGGCAGTTAGTACTGGTAACTCAAGACCTGGTGTTTTTCTCGATCAGCGTATAAGCATCGCGATACAGAGAGGAAATTCTCCAGCATTATAGGCCACATGGATCGTTAGTTTAAGTTTCATTTGTTTAAGTAAATTAGAGTTTTTTATTACATTTTTTTAAATTTATGCATATTATAGATAACCTGTTCTTACAAAACTTACTTATGCGATGGCAAAGGGAATATAGTAATTGAGCGATAAAAAACAAATGTGTATAGTGAACATATTAATTTGTAAATATTTTAAGGGTTTTGGTGCTGCACCTTAAAATGTTGAAGTTTTTAATAAAGAGTTCAAAACCAAAGTATATCCTGTCTCGTAATTTTATCCAGCCTTTATACGTTATTTTCTCTTTTTTCTCTTTTTTCCCGCATAAAAACGCAATCTAGCTTTTTCCACAGAGTAATGTAGCATTGTGCTAAACAGACCACTACACACTTGTTAATATTCGATCATCATTAATTGTTTATCTATAGTTTGTTGTTCGTAGTTAATATAATTATAGTTTAGCTATCTATATAGCTAAATGCGTCACTATCGTGAATGAAAGTAAGTAAATAAAGTTATATTTTCAGCCATCTTGAGCAAAAAAAAAAAAGGTCGGCGTAAAATTCATCAACGCAAAAAGTCATAGGAACATAATGTTTTATACCAACCCAAAATACAGAAGACGTCGTATTATATCGTTACAGAAAATGTTTATAGATAAGGATATCGTGCTCAATAAAGTTTTGCTGAAGTTTCCGCAGTCTTTACGCCAAAATTCCAGATGCCTTTATTGCAAACTTAACGAATTGAAGTTGTTTAAAGTTGTATCTCGGTTTGATATCGGAACGAGGGTTTTCTAATGACTCCAGACTCTTTTTATGGTGGCGTTTTAATTAAAAAACGCCGTTCGCTCGTAACGAATAAAACAGCTCTTGAAGGGTTTTCAATAAGGCTTTTACATGTTCTTGGTGTTAAGATTTGAGAAGCAACGAAATCTAACAACCAAATAACAATTTTTAAAATATTGTAAATTTGTTGTTGCAAAGTATTAATAAAATGACGAAAATGTAAATTTATTAAACCAGCCAATCGGTGTAATTAAAACCCTATTTTATTCATTGACACATGAATTATTCAATAAATAATAAACTAACAGAAACCCGATGTAATCTCACCACGAAACCAAAGTTCAATAATGTTTTTCAATATCTATCGCGTAAATAATGCAAAGTTATTATATGCGAAATCTCAGTATATTGTTCCAATTATAAATCTTAGTCATTAAAGTATATTATATTCAGGGGCGGCATTGATTGCAGTAATATTCTGCAATCATTGCTAAGATTAGATTCCCCTGATATTTTTTACCGGCTTAGGAGGCATCCATTGCTGGCTGAGGTACGGTTTCGAACAAGCCTCCGCTGGCAAAGCCCAATTCCGCGTATGATCGCCCTAATGAATCGTTTCATTAGCTCTGCACCAGAATGTGACGTTTTCATGACAGGGTTAGGAATGATAGTGGATGAATATGAGAGGTTGTTAGATTTAAGTTAAGAACTGTATGTGTTTTTGAGCTTCGGCCGTAAATAAATATTGAAATATTTGTTTATGGGTAGACGATTCGTAAAGTTCTTGTACTATATTGCTTTACCGGAAGTGAACCTCCACTCGATAGAGAAAAGAAATACGTAACATGCAGAAATAATACTGATGAAATTAACGAGCGTTAATGCTATATAAATAATTGGAACAGAATAATTTTTAACAAAAGAAATATGTTTTTACATTTTTCATAAATACATTTTGAAGAAGTTCCAGTCGAATTATATATTTTTTAATGAAAAAAATATTATAATGGTTTTCTTTTTTTAAAAAGCAATTATGTTAAGACTTTTGGATATTTCACGAGTAGTGTGCACTGTCTGTAACGATACATGCCCGTCAAACACACAAAAGATGATTTGATGGAGGTAGCCATAATAGACATCTGAACTAACAAGAAAATGTTCTCATTTATTTATCAGTTATATAAATATACACTAAACGTCTGTAATATGTAAGCTTACGTAATGATACATAAAAAAATATTTATACCTCAGTGGGATTTGCCTTTCTCGCGATAATTAGTTGTGCTTACATTTTTTTCTCATGGTAAAATACCACTCTCTCACAGAAAACCGGCGTAAAGTGATACAATTGGACTTTGTTCATTTTGTACTCGCGTTTCGTTCGGTGAGTGAGATTCTTCGGTGCCCATCCTTTCCCCTCCCCCGTCCTCTTCCCCTACCCCTCCATTTCCTAATTTTCCTTTAAGGGCCGGCAACGCACTCACGAGACCCCAGCCACGTGAATGTCTATGGGCGGCCTCCTGCTCGTTTGCCCGTCTTCTATAAAAAAAAGAGACAAGAATCGGGAGAGCAGTCTACGTCTAAAGTAAATGATATTACAATAATAATGATTGTCCTCAACAGTTTATTGTCATAATTAAATTAAGATAATGCATTCAAGACTTTGGTAAAAATGGTATATCTGTAACTGTAGCCTGTTACATTTATCGTGAAGTCAATTAAGTAATGTTAACACATACGTGTATTCTACACTATTCATAATTGATTTGTCCCATGCTAAGAGGCTAAATGGTTATGTATAATTTATAATTGCCACCCACGACATAAACACTAATTAGGCATGTAATTGAAAGAGGTCTTCGTGAACTTGACAGCCTAATATTATGTGACATTAATAAATTATAACATTCATATACTAATTGATATACACTTCGTGGATAGGAGACGTCACACATAATTATTTCAAAAAACCTTACAAATCTACAAGTTTACGGTGTTATATTTTTTTAAATAACGAGCAAGAGGCTCTTAAGCAGATGATTTTTTTTTGTATTTTTCATAGCCATTCATCATAATAAAACAGTATACATAATAAATATAAAAAAAAAATAGGGTTAACAGTGGAGTATATCAAGTGAGGAACGAGCATTTAATGTGAGTGTGTAATGGTGTTGATGTGTGAGTGAGTGATGAGCTGATGACCATCTCACACACTTAAACAGGGCTCGCGAGTGCTTTCAAAATTTTGTAGGCATTTCTTGAAGCTTCTGAAGTACAGAGTATTTTGGTTGAAAAGGCATACTACACCATAAATGAATATTTAGAAGACAAAGATCCCTTTAATGTGTCGGCAATTGGCTCAGCATCGGGACAGTTCAATTCTTGAGTAGCCTCACAATGCTTTGTTATTTTAATTGTGAGTAACACATTTTTTATTAATTGCCGGTTCCCCTTGGTACATGACTGCCTTCCGAACCGGTGGTAGTGTAAAAATTGACGATTCAAAAGTGTCTTTATAAAGACCTACTTGAATAAAGATGAGTTTTGAGTTTGAAAAAGTTTAAGCTATTAACAGAACATTGAACCCTGGACCTCATTTTAATACCTCATTTCAAATCGAGCTTTCTTCACGTACACAAGTGATAGCTGATACCATTATATGTAAGATATTAATAATTAATTAACATTTTACCATATTTACGGTTACAAAGTGTAATATGTTGTTGTTGTGCACGTGTAGAATTAATCCGGGTTTTTTTTTTAAAACGTTACATTTTCGACTACAAATTGTCCAAAGCTTAAAGTAAAAATAAAAATAGGTCAACAGAGTAGGAGTGATTGATCTCTAGTGGCTCTTCACAATGGAATTCACTCGTAGAGGATATCTGCCATGATGGAAAAAATATTTGAAACAATTTTAAATCGTTCCGTGAAATTGTTCAAAGTTCCATTCATATTTTTTCAGAATTGCCAATCAATAGAAGATTACGGTTGAGTGTGCATTTATGTAAAGCTGCATTCTTTTCAATTGTTTTTCTGTGAGAATTACGAAAAAGCTTTAAACTAATCTAAATATGGAAAATATATAGTTGTATGAAAGAAACCAGTTACGATCGAAATGTCACTTATCGGAGAATGTTTCTTTATTTATGCACGAGCGTGTGTAAGCACATAATAGGAACACCCAAGGGACACTTAGGCCACTAGCTAACACTTCCTTTTACAATACAAAGACTTTAACTGTCACAACTTTAGGACTTGGTTAGACTATACTATATATCTACTATCTATATTAAATCCAAAATAACTTTATATATTAAAGTACATAGGGCCATTTTGAATCGTCTTAAATCTAAGTGATTCTACGCCTGTTCGTACGCGACCAAGCGGTGAAGTAGTATGCAAGATCGGCTTGGTTGATATTTATTTTTGGTAATGATCCCAGTACCTACACTTTCTGAAGCAATGCTTAGCTGAATTTTAATAACAAAATAATCATATATATATATATATTGAACATTATATGCTCATCTCTCTACTATATTCCATATAAAAAAGGTTTATTTTCACATTATTTTGTAGCAATCATTTATTGTTCCCGGTAACTATTGTTGTCTTGTTAAAGATTTCCATCCGTGAAAGTAGTGAACCTCGAATTCAATCTCGTAATGGATTACCTGAGCACAAAGACACCCACACAAACACCACAACGTAAACAAATATGTATTCTATATTATATTTCACAATTATGTTTGTGCAGATCTCTTCTCTCAGAGCCTGTTATATAGCCTTGAATTGACATTCAATGTACTTCAGTACATAATTAATATGAGTATATTTAAAATAGTTTTGTTAAACTATAAAAAATACACTTAAACTTAGAGACTTAACAAAATATACTTTGTTACCTTAGGAATATAATAATAACAAATTTTCACATTACTTCATTTCATTCCAGGACGAAATTATAGCTAGCTGAGCTAGAGCTATGTCCAAATCCGCGAGCTGGCATATTTCTGTGTTCCTCTGAATATAACCTAAGGCTATTATTAGAATTTAATTTATTATTTCTTTATATTCTAATATATTATTATTTGTTTTGTTTAATAATATAACGTTGCAATAAATAATAAACATTTATATATAACTTTTAAAAATGTCATTTTAAACAATTTTCCTTTCCACGATATCATATACCTGCGCAAAATTAGTTGCATATTCAAGCCTATAGAATGCTTTTCGCATAAAAAGCCAGGCTTACCTGCGGACTTGCAATACAAGTTCAAGCGCTCCCAGTCAGGGTGACAGCGGGGTGGCAAGGCGGAACAAATCCTTAACAATTATATTTTCAATAAAAACATCACGATAAAATGTTTTATTCTCCATTGCGTAGTTTTAAGGCGCATGCGTACTAGTGACAAAACATACAGCGCAATGTAAGTTTTGTATTACGTTTTCTCCTAACGATAAGTATCAACTCGGTAGATACTAGCTAAGCTTTCAGTGTTGTAAGGGAAGTCGAGCGAGGAGCATCGGTTTCATGCTCGTAGTTTTAAGCTTGCGTGAAAAAGTTCGTCGTTCAAATTAAAAATTATAATAATTTATATCGAAGTGAGAGTTAAGATAAAAGGTTTGTATAGTGGTAAATGTTTTTTGGATTTGCATCGAAAACCACAAAATAAAACGAGGAATCAAAATAATATACCATATAATATTTTCTTGATAGTAAATAAACTCATTTCACGTATAATTTGTTTGTTTTCTTAATTAAGGGGAAGATTTAGGGGAATTGTAATTTTTCACACAATATTTCGAAAATACACTGGTAATGAAAGTTCATTTATAAAAACAGCTGACTTTTATCAGCTGAACGAGAATAAGGGTTCAATACTTGACTAAAAACAAACTTATGTCAAACATTTTGACTATAATTATATAATTAACATGCATTTTTTTATAAAATAGTTTTTCTCATAAAAAATAGTATATATTGGTAGAAATATAATAAATTACGTATAATATTTATTCCAAGAATTTAGTATGTGTAATTATTTGAAACGATATTTTTATTTAATCAAGTGATTGTATCGTTGTTATTTGTATTATTAAAATTGAATCTTTAAATCCGTATAGTGTTCATACTTAACGATTTTTACTAGAAATTTAATGTTCCCAAGTGTGTTTCGATTGATCATTTTAAAATAACAATTATAAATATAAATAATTATAATAATTTCACAACAAGGCGGCTACGTTAAACACTGGTTAACT
Organism: Leptophobia aripa; assembly: GCA_951799465.1. NCBI lineage: Eukaryota > Metazoa > Arthropoda > Insecta > Lepidoptera > Pieridae > Leptophobia > Leptophobia aripa. Next base: position 6,108,257 of record OX637266.1, on the reverse strand, counting down.
GGTATACTAAAAAAAAACTTTAATTTAATTAAAATTGTCCTTTGGTTAAGATATAATATTTTTAAATCATTTAATTTTCCTAATAAACCTGGTTTTTAGAGTTACGAACTAATTTATTCATAATCAATTATTTAAATAGCTTATTGGTGCTGCAATTTAATGCGTCAAAAATCATGAATTCACGTAAAAAATGGTAAAATGTCCCTTTAAGTCCGATTAAATTTCCGTTTTTGTAATCGCGATTGTCATTCATCGTTGTCAGTCGTGGTAATGAATAAAAATAAATGTTATTTATTTAATATTTCTGATATGAAACTAGAGATCAAACAAATTCCCTCTTAAATCGCGTGTAGGTGTAATATTTCTCATTTTTACCTTTTTCAGATCTACGTGAGCTAGACTAATGGCAAGGACCTTCGTAATACACGCTTGTTTAATTTTCCTCACGTTTTGTCCAGGTAAGCTTAACGCCTTCACTCTTCGCTCTTTATATATTTCCCATTTTAATGATTCCCTTTCAACAGGTAAAAGCACGAACCGATGGAGAAAAATAATACACAAATATGGACGGGAATTGAGCCCGCAGAAACGTAATTTTGGTAAGCGATTTTCGATTTCAACTGTAACTTTAATTGTCAGGTTTTGTTATAACGGTTGTAATCTAAAAAAATATTGTTTGTGGTTTTATTTGCTTTTTATTAATTGAATGTCTGTCTGTGTTTGTTCATTATAATTCGTATTGATACAAATGTTGATAAATGTTGATATTCCATCATGTTCACAACAAAACTTGTATAATGATATTACAAAGGAAAACAGATGCGTGTTTTTACTATTTTTACTAAATAATATTTCACTTTACGTGAATTACATTTCATATTTAATTTTATTAAAGTTATTTTACAGATATTAACGCAATTTAAGTGCATAAAATAATAAAAAGTTGACAGTAGAAAATATATGTCCAATGTTTTCTTTCTCAATGTGGCGTAATCACTATTTTACAGATTATAATAAACCAGCAATTGAAGATTACGCTGAATATTACGATCGATACGATGACTATTCAAAAAATGAATACCAAGACATCTTAGACTATAATGAGAATGTGAAATCATGGAATGTTAAAGATCTAAAGAATAATATTATTTTTAATACAACAATTCCAAAGCATATGAAATACAATCATGTCAATGATGAATCTATGAATACAAGTAATCGAAGTATGGACACGTTCGAATGGCCTAAATTTGATGATATGTTATTAGGAATGGGAAGGCGATACGATTGGAAAAACGATAGATGGATCAAAGTGAAAAAGAAAATTAAACATTTGGTGGGAAAGAAAAACCTAACAAGTAAACATGAGAAGCACAAGTTTATTTATAGAATAGTTAGATTAAATAGACCGAAGACTAAACGGAATATTGTACTAGCTGTGACGGCGGTCAGATAGAATTTATGAATTTATTAAATGAAATTGTGAATTATAATTTGATTAACACCATTTTTAAACTGCTTAACCATGTTGTTAAACTAATGTTTCAATACTTGACGTTCTTAATTTAAATACTTTGTGATTCCAAGCATAATTCGGGTTAAAGTGGTACCAAAAAAATTATAAAAATTCAATGTCGCTATTCAATATATGAGGTAAGCCTACACTAGACAACATTAAATTCTGCCTTCGCAAAGAACGAGATCTTTTGTTTACGCTGGGGCTTACCGCGAATTCTGTATTAAATAATTGATAAATGTTCTGTAAAATTTTAAGTAACTTTTTCAGTTACGTCCATACGAGGTGAATCCGTGCCAGTGCTTCTTCGACGCGTGTTTGTTTTGTAATTGGCATTGTTAAAATAATCTGTCTCTTTAATAAATTAGTTACAATATTATTTTTGAATTGTTTGTTATTCATAATGTTAAAAAGTCAAATAATATTTTCTAAACAAATATAAAGCTCAAACATTTTGAGTTGTTATTTAACAAAGCAAAATACCGAGAGCAAAACGTGTCAAAGAAATAAGATCACCAGAACTTAAAATCATCAACACGAACGGATTTAGAAATCTCAGGACCAAAAGAGCGGCTTATTTGTCTTAAATTAAAAAATGAAGCAAATTGTTTTATATTTGATAAGCCTATGGGACCAATGTGATTGGAGTCGTTAAACGTATAAGAAAAACTAATATGTATTGTTTTTGAGTAGAAATAACATAGCTGTTAAAAGAGTTGTTTTAAGAAAATAATAGATACCTATAGCTAAGTTTAAAACATAGTTGCTTTCGATGACGCAGTTAGAGAAATAATGGTTTTTTGTTGTTGACACAGTATTAAAATCTTGATGCTTTTAAATGTGTTTTATTTTTCGTCCATAATAAAAACAATTGTTTATTTAGTCTTATAAATTGTTTTAAGAACATACCCATTGGTAAATTTATATTCGCTACTAAAAAAATTGTAAATACTAATCAAAGTCATTTTATCTCCTTACGTTATAGACGGTTTTCCAAAATACGACTAATACGACTTAGGGTCCTTCAAAAAAAAACCGTACCATTTCTCAAATCGCTGTCAGCTCCCAGCCACGTGATTGTCTATGTGCGGGGACTTAAGATTTATGTTATGCCTCCTGCTCGTTTGCCTCCTCTTAAAATTGAACACTAAAACATTAGTTTTTATTAATGTTATAAACTGGTTGAGTAAACTTCAAGTCAAACGAGACAAAACTTTTCAACGTCTGAGTCGCAACTCAACCACGATCTACCGTGGTCTCACAGATCTAACTAAATCGATGCACAGCTTTGAACTTCAGATTTACATAAATTTATAGTAATAAATATTTAATGCATATGCAAAATATGCCTTGGCATTATGAATAATGTTAAAATATAGCTTTGTTATCGTAGGTCACGTAGCAATATTAATATAGACCAGACAATGTGTTGATTAATGGAGTTCAAATAATAATCAACCACGCTAAATTTTGCCATCATAAAAATGTTTAATTAAAATTTTTTTTCAACTATTTGAGTGCTAATTATGCAACTTTTTATTGATATATTTCTGCAATTATGCATTTTTGAACTAAGACCGATTTCCTTATGTTTCGAGTCAACGTTAATAGAATCAAAAAATCAATTGTACAGAAACACAAGCTTTAGCAACGCCATGTTTACCGTATTAAATTTAATATTATGTACAGTCACTCTTAATTAAATGGCGGATAGCATTTCTTTTTGATATTATTTTTCACAGAGTACACAGTGAGATTATATCTAAAGTAAAAACGTGCTTAAAGCAAATTCAACAGAATTAAAATAAGATTAAACTCGTGAAGTGTGCGCGATGGTATCGTATGAAAGCAAATCCATCTTTTCTCTTTGCTCCCGCTACGATACAGGAAATTAGATTGGTTTATTAAAATGTAAATACATAGACGGTATCTTTACTAAAAGATTCAATAGAATATTACAGTAATAAAGTTATTTATTACCTTTTCTGCACTGTTCCGGAAATTTATGCCCAAGTTTGCACCCAAGCACACAGTACTCTGTGTGAACTACTTCCTACATACGAGCATAACTACTTACTAGTGGTAATGTTCGTAAATGGAGTCTAATTGAGGTTGTTTTATATCGGGTACGTTCAAAATTGCCCATTGGCAAACATGTTCGAAGAAACTAAAAGCAGCAAATACATGAATAAGATTATATGTACATCTAAATGCTATTATTATTGTGTATTAATTTATTATTATTAGTTCATGTTTTATTAAAATTCGTAGCTAAATTGATAGATAAATTCATTTGTTGAAGGAAGCCTTAAGATCATATGATTAACTTAATAATTACAATAATTATATATGTCGGATTTATATTATTTTATAGATTGTACGTCAAAACAAGTGAATGACGTTTTTTATTTATAATATTTTTTTTTATTTAAGATAACGAAGGTCTATACATTAATTAGATACTTACTACTACTAGTAGACTAGGACTACATCAATTGGGCATCATACATTATTATCAAAATTGTTTACGAAAATTTAACATTAAACCGGGACAATATTAAAGCACCTCTCCATAAATATTATACATCAAATATGTGTTATTGTAATCGTGTATAACTTTTTTATAAACATGTTTTACCCTTCCAAAAAGCCGGCAATTTGTCAGGAGCATATGTTCCACACTGTGGTTGGTGTACAATAAAAATCTCTGATAATATACTTGTAAAAAACAATGGCTGTGATCCCGGCTCGAACGTGATGCGAATAATGTTAGGGACTATCTGGAATTTATTATTTTACGACCCTTTGTTGCCAACAAACTTGTTAGTTTATTCAGTCAAGGGTATCCTTAAAGCATACGTCACAACAAATTGATATTTTTAACATAGTTATACCAGTAAAGATGTTTATAAGTAAAGTAATTATAAAAATCAGATTTGGTACTTTTTTGAAACTGGGGGCAAACATGCCCTGCAAGTGTCCATGCACTTTGAGTAAAATGCTTGGAATAAAGTGGTCATAGCCCCAACACCAGGACGCTTACAAGTGTGTTTCTGGCCTTTAAGGGAGAGTCAAGTCGTTCGGGAATAGCTGGCTGGCAGCTGGTTTTAAGTAAGAGACTTGCCTAAGAAAATGTTTACAATACAACATGAATTTCGTTCTGGTCTATATTAATACATTACATGCACGTAATTTAATGACTCAATTGGATTAATGGGTAGTAGCATGCCCATGGTAGACAGCTGAACTGAGGGTCCCACATTCACCTCCCGATTTCATTTGACGTCTGTGGTCTAGATGTTAATAGATGTATATATTGTCTATGTAGTTTGTCAGGCACTGATAACACAAGCTATTAATTGCTTTCCCATTATCCCGTAACCCCTTGTTCCATATTGTTATTATTTTACTTCAGGCACTAAAAATTTATGATCTTTAAGTTTAATGCTTTTGAATAAGAAGCGTATTCAGATATGTAGATGTTTATGAAGATTAACGTAACGTATTTAATAGTCTTTGATCAAATAACCTTGCTCAATGTTGTGAGGACGAGACTCAAAGCAATATAATGAAATATTTTTACGTAAACCTTTATCATTGCTTAGAGACAGGCTAAAAAGAAACTTTACTCGAGGGAAATAAAACCTATAGCCTGCCTTTAAAATACAAACTTTACCGCAAGATTTTTTTTTATTTGACACAGTTGTCTTTGTCAAAAATATATTATTGTATCATTTTTATTGGATTACCAATAACTTGAAAGATAAAAGATCTAAACGGCATAATGGACAAAAATTTAACGTACAATTATTTCAAACAACGAAAAGATTTTGGAAGACAAGTAATGTTTTGTGAAGTAGCGCCAGAAATGTTGGATACAATGAATCCAGATTATAGAGAACAAAATCAATACTGTCTACGAAATCCAGTTGACAGAGAAGTTCAAACCTGTTTGAAAACGTCGGAGAGTTATATTAATACGAAAGTAACAATAATTAATACTACAGGAGTAAACCATCTTGAGGGCGGATGGCCCAAAGACATTTCACACACAGATGAAGAGGCAACGTCACGATATCGACGTCGTTTTGAACGTGATGATGGCTTCATTGACGGTGTGAAGAAACTTAATCCAGAATTAGAACACTATATTCAGCAAAACAACGCAATAGAAATGTACAATATTTATTTTAAAGAAATTGCCAATGAAAAGCCTGTTGAAAAGTTTGTGATAAAGCTCAATGCTTCATTCAAAGACAATGACAATCGACCTGTGAGTGACATCTGTTGGACGAATGAAGAACAACCAAAAATAGCAGTTTCGTACTGCGATAAAAGTTTAACAGAAACATCTGTGAACAATAATTTCGTATGTCATCTTTGGGATGTTGAGAGACCAGGCGAACCGTGTTCAATTTTTTGTCCACCCACAGCTTGCTGGCAGATAGTGACATCGCCTGCATCTTCATCTATGTTCTATGCAGGTCTTGAAGATGGTAAAGTATGTATCTTCGATATTAGGTCTCAGATTGAGCCTATTGCAATGTGCCCAGATCACATAGCCCACCGAGACCCTGTAAGTGCTCTATTATTTATACCGTCTCGTCTTAACACAGAATTTTTTAGCGGATCAACGGACGGTTTGTGTATGTGGTGGGACGTGCGTAACATTTCAAAGCCTATTGATTCTATTTTAATGTCCATACGAATGCCCCAGCAAGAAATGTCAACGTACACCAATTCAGAGCCTGTGAGTGCTTTACAATATAATCGGGCGTTCCCAACAAAGTTTTTGTGCGGAACCGACACTGGTTTTGTAGTAAGTGTAAACAGAAAGGGCAAGAAACCCCAAGAAGTTATGAGTGCTGTGTTTAATGCCCACGATGGTCCTGTAAAAGCTGTTCACAGGAGTCCTTGTACGTCGAAAGTCTTCATTACATGCGGTGGTTGGAAAGTTAATATATGGAACGAAGATGTTCACACATCACCTATTATTTCTGGATCAGCACAGAATAATTACATAAATGATGTTATTTGGGCACCCAAGAGATACTCTGCTTATATGTCAGTATCCGCTGATGGTAAATTTCGATATTGGGATTTACTGAGGAAGTACCGTGAACCAATAGCCATAGTACCTATCTCACGGGATCGTCTTCTGAAGCTTACAACAAGTGAAGACGGGCAGTATGTTGCTACCGGAGATTCCAAAGGAACACTATACCTTTTGTCTCTTTCAGATGTTCTGGTAAGCTCAGATGATAATGATAAGCAACTAATGATACAAACATTCGATCGTGAATCGCATAGAGAACGGATATTGGAAACTCGGGTAAAAGAAATAAAATTGAAATTGAAAGCAGAGGAAGAAAAGCAAGAGTGCCTACAACTGGAAGTTGAAAATGCGGAGGAGAAGGAGGACACGGAATTTGTATCTTTGGAGGATGAATATCACGCAATTATTTCGGCTGAATTGCGTAAAATGGACGATAGATCTTCCTACATCAGAGGGATGCCAATGAGAAGGCGTTAAACAAATTGTGTTTTCGTCGCTAAGTTATTAAGTACAATGGCTAGTTATGTTTTTAAGGAGTAACTTTCGTTATTTTAATTGAATATTGTTAAGATTAAATTAATAATTTGAACACGTCTCTAATTATATAGGGAGTAATTAGTAACGATGTTAAAGTTAAAATTGCCATCTTTGATTGGTTTAAAACTGCGGTCAACACCACAATATAACATTTTTTTGGCTCCTCACCTATCGGCCTACACAGCAATCACTCGAAGATAGTCAATATTGGCGATCTTTCAAAGGGCCCCAAAAGCGTAATCAAAGCCAACACTTGTACAGCCAGCCATATGGCTGAAATTAAATTAGGAATTAACAGTAATTTACGAATTATAACACTTATTAATTTCCTCTACGTAGCTATATCATAATAGATGCCTTTCGTGTAATTAGTGGCTATTAGAACAATGCAATATACCGAGAAGTAGAAAGCCACTCAACACCCATTTAGTTTCCTTTGATCAATTTACTTTAATTAATAGAATTAACCCGACCAGCTTCCTCACTTGGAATCACACGTTTCAATTACCTTCCATTTCGGGTACATTTTCATACACAATTTACGTATTTTAACATTTACGTTTAATATTTCTATAGAATATTCCTAAAGAGCTTTTAAAGATAATGATCATACATCATTACAATCTTATTAAATAATTTACATCGTTTGTATAAGTAATGAGGCTGTTTTGGATAGTAATGAGGCAACATTATACTCATGTTAGGTCGAAGCCAACTAGTTTTATAGTAGCCTGATAGTTATATTTTTCTATAAAAATAATGAGAAAGAAGTTGGTGCCAGAAGAAAAAGCAATATGCAATGTGGTGGCAGTGTATCGGGAGAGAGGGTTAGTTAATATATTTTATTCTTGAAGCCTTATTATTTTAATTACTAAGAATTATGTTCGGAATAACAATAAAATATGCAATATATAAAAATATTGTATCATTCAATTATAGATTCTTATAATAAAGACAGTTTAAGTTAACCGTTTTTAACGAGTTTAAAATAAACTATCAAAAGAAAAACTAATGGCGTGTGAATGTCTTAAGCTTCTTTATATAGTGAATGAGTTGAAAGCTCATTTAGATTTAAATTCATGAATTATGAAACAAAAATTTAATGGCTTAATTATTTTTTGTTGTTTACTTAAATTAAAAGATATTAATCCCAAATCGTGGTGTATTCAAATGTAAAAAGAAACACAAAATTTAATGAAGTTAATCGGTTCTGTATTGCAGGCATTACTTGCAGCGTCTCGAGCAATTTGAGAAAGCAATTCTAGCATACAATGAGGCCTTACGATGGAATGTATGTACAAGTGATTAGAACCTGATCTTCACTTACATTACACCATACTATTTTGGGTGCACAAATCTTAAGTAAAATTGTATCGTCTGAAACACATTTTTAATCTAAGGCTACGAAGCCGTCTTTAAGTAATTTATTTATTATTCATAATACGAGTACATGCTTCATTATTAGCCAGTACATGCCAATATTTGATTCCACTGCAATATAATTCATTAAAATTGATTGGTCAATCAGGCGAGTGATAGACTTCTATTTAGAATCTTAACAAGTAGTCTAAAGGTTCTTCAATAGAAACATTCCTTAATTTCGTTGGGCAAAAACAATGACATTTATTTCTCAACTTTTGCTTCGCGAATAACACCTCATGAAAAATGCGAGTAGTTTCAGTGTGAGTCTGGTATAAACAATAGTATTAGGGAAGTGAGTCACAACCCTCCAATTTGTTTGGAATAAGCGATTCCATTATCTTTCCTGGGTTGAAGCCAACTCTATCTTTAAAGGTATTCTTTGTTGAATTATTAAAGACTTTGTGGCGGTGGTTTCTTTCAATTAAAAGGTCAGTACAGTAAAACACCATTAATAATAAAGCCGCAGCTAATTAAGTACTGCATTATTTGTGTGATTGAGTTTATTAATTTGTTTCGTATGGCGTAATTTATATTGCTGAGTATATATGTGGGCCATATTTCACATAATAGCGTAGTATAAATCGACATTTCATATTATTTCTGGTGAGAAACACACACCTGTGTAAGGGAATATTGAATATGAAAGAAAATTTTAAATTTGGAATGTTCATTTCCAAACAAGTGACAAACAAGTGACGTATTTATTATATAAAAGTTATTATATAAATGTTTCTTGGAAGAAGTTAGAAAAGTTCCGACATAAGAAAAGTGGCAAGTGTTATGTTTTGCTAAATTTGAATATAGAATTGTTTTAATAACAATATTTGAATGTTGGTAACTATTGTTTATGCTATTCATTTTGTTGAATATTATTAAAATCTGTGAAGTTTGTATGTAGTCTGTGGTGGCTTACTGAAATAAACAAGATGGCGACGTTGAGAAAAAGGGGGTTGGCGGGTTTTTTGTGTTTTTGACGAGACAAATTGATTGCATTAGATAATAAGTGAAGTATTTGTAATAGTGAGAGTACAATAGTGAATATATATTGTGAGCTGTTATTTTATTTGGAATAACACACCTACCAGGATATAGAACGAGTTTCATACAAGCTAACCGTATCTTGACAAAGTTATAATAGGATATTCCGAAGGAAAAGTTCACCTTTTCAGAATGCAGATGTGCGCTCTCTTCTCGGTAGAAGTTTGGCCAGAGCCAAGGCGACACATTACGCTGATGCACTTCGCGACGCAGCCTGCGCGGCTGGTATGTTGTTTATGTAGTTTTTTTAAGTTAAACACGTAGTTCTTTTTCTTTTTTAAATCTACAGCAGTTATATAACCCGGATATAGTAGTGGGGGATGTTTTTATGTGCATACATTTTTCCAAACATTGGATTGTATTCTTTAGTTGATTTTGTATTAATTGCCTTTTAATCGTCCATGGCCATGCGTTGTGCTCGTGAACGGGTGCTACTTGTGGGAACTGGTCGGACTTGAATTTGCGTTGGTTGCACTGCTTAGCAGGTTGCGGGTTGTAATAATATAAAGAAACCGTAAATTACTTGTTAGTTAATTTAATATTTTATCTATGCGTAAAATCACTGTGAATTTCAGTACATTTTACCTAACATTCGTTTAACAAAGGAACACTTTAAAATACAGAACTTGAACCAGAAAACCAGACGGCTCTTCAGATACGGGCGCAAACGAATTATGACAAATGTGCTTTTGAAAGAGCGTACCTGCTAGCGAGCCGCGGACAAGTGTTACGGAAGTATCCCGCGCACTTTGCTGAGTGCGCGCGGTGCGCTGAAGAAACGGTATTATTATTATTGCACAATCATTGCGCCTTTAACAACATATATTATTAAAACAAAACGTTACATTTATTTGACGTTACGAGAGAAATATGTTAAATGATTCACGTTTGTATGGGTTGATAATCTGTAATGTCTATTTGCATTATGTCAACTGGCATTATGTCTATTGGCATTATGTCTATTGGCATTATGTCTATTCGCATTAAGTCTATTGGCATTATGTCTATGGGCATTATCTTTTGTCGTCGTTGTTTTTAACACAATAAGAGCCTCCTAAACTTCTAAAACTTGACTTTCCGATATAGTTATTTTAAATTTAAAGGCTAACTTTCAGATCAGGGAATGTACGGGAAAAAGTGCAACAAAAGTCTTATCATTGGCTAAAAAGATAACGGAAATCGAATGGTGCAGAGAGTCTGCAGATTTAAAAAATATACCAATCCGTAAATCAAGAATGCAGCCATATCAAACACATCAGGTACATTTATTTTATTTGATTTTGTTTTTACATCAAACGTTAATATAATGTGTTTGAATAATTTTTTTTAGATACAATTACTCAATCATAAAAGTATTAATTTATGTAGTTAAGAACAAAGAACTATCGTGGTGGTAGCATATCTTTGGAATATATTTATAGACAGGTTGCAATATGTATTACCAACTGGATATGCTTACCTACTTTACACATTCTTTCTTTTCTCTTTTCATATATTTTATTTTATTTAGGTATAATTGTCGTCGTGTTAATTGCATTACAAATAAATCTTTTGTCGTTAATTCAAAAATGATTACAGCTAATTCTATTAAAATATAACCTTATAGAAAATATGGATCGAAACATTTTATGGTGTTCTTATTTCGCACTAAAAATTGGTCTCACCACTGTAATGACTTTCCGATCACAATCTCACATCTGGCACTCATGTCGTTCGATCCGACAATGTCATTTGGGATGAAAAATCGTTCTGTTTTTTTTTTTATAAAACACACGTTCAACGACCTCTGGTATAAAATTTTATTAATACGCTTAGAAATTGTAAAAAGGCCGTCAACCACGTGAGTGTCTATGGGCGGCGGCTTCGTCTTTTCCTTTTCATTCAAATAAAGCGTTACATTTATTTGACGTTACGAGAGAAATATGTTATATAGCGCGTTGTTAATCTTTGGTTTTATTACAATAAAAAGGTTTACAAACCATATAAATTTTTAATCTTAATAACATGTCTATTGGCATTATGTTTTGGCATGATCTATCATCATTATCTATTGTTGTCGTTGCTTTTTTTATTACAATTAATCCAGCACCTTTGTCTCCTCTTCGACAAATGATGCGTGTACACTGAAAAAAAACTACAATTAAAATGTGTAAATAGGTCGAAGAACTGTCTCGTGTGGAGAAGCAAAAGGCAGAGCGTATCACCCGCCTAATGGCTTCTAAATACCTCGAACAGATGGCGCACGACAAATACTTCCTCACGCAGTTATGTAAGGATGAACGTATCTACTCCGCGAACAAGCAAGGCTCGAAGATATTACAGGAATTAGCGAATAAAGCCCTAGCCGACGTCGATAAGAGACAGGTATGAGACGTAATGACGCGTTAAGATAATGTTTTGTTAGATTATTATTTTTTATTGTCATTACTGCTAATACAGAATGTATGTTTGTAAACAATAATAGATTTCACACACATACACACCAATTACATAGAAACATAAAAAAATCAAATAAATAGTTAAAATTAAAGACACGGAGAATAGCAAACAAATAATATTTGTCCACACACAAAAAAAATGTTTATAATAAACTAATGTATTGCAGAATGTAAAATGTTTTATATTTAAATTTAGAATACTTGTTTATTTGTCAAATGCAGTGTTTTAGAAGAAAACAATTAAATCTATAAATAATAATAAAATGTTTTATTTTAATTTTTTTTACTTATCAATTACAAACAAATTGTTAAAGTATCTTACATTTATCTTTACATACAGTCAAATAATTTAATGGTTTTGGTTGTAATGTACCTCTATCACACACATAGGATCTTTAAAAAATATTTTTTCAGTATTTTTTTGAATGTGAATACATACGTCTTGGGAAAATCACCCACATCTGTGTGTAATGTGTGTACAATTAAGCATAGCTAAGAATTATGATTGTCATTTTGAATTGTCATTAACTGGCTGTTCCTAACGGTTACGAGGACATTATAGTTCACATACAGCTCAGCCTAGCTTGTAAATTACCATATGCATGTGTATTTTTTACCTTAATTATTTTATAACATATTATGCATTTAACACATATAATATTTAGGGACAAAGCATTTTTTATAACATCGTTATAAAGTGCTTTAATAACAATTATAATTATAAAGAATAAAAATTACATTAGCGTAAAGTACGAATAATTTAAACAGGTTGTAATATTTGAATTTGTAATTTATGCTACCTTTGGAACAAATTTAATAAACATATTGACCTGCAACGACACATGTCTAGGTAATAAATCTCGTGAACCTTCTTTTAGAAAATGTATGTACAACACTTTTAATATAACTTTTCTTAAAATAACATTTGATCGTGTTTTCTATATTAATAATGAATGAAATAGAATTCTACGTTATTTAATCGTATATATAATTATAAAAAATCAATTAGAACCAGATGGTTTCAAACAAACAACTCCATAATATGTACCAATCCACACGATATGTTAAATTGTAATCACCAAAGTCAAATGAAAATTCAAATCGCTTCGAAACGATTCCTAATTGACTTTTGATTATTCTTGAAAATAACGGTAACATATTTTTTGAGTTTGAAATTAATATTTTTGTTTATAAAATGATCTCTTGATCGATTTTTCTTTGTTTTCGTATTTGTAATGATAGTTAGTGGGTAGTGATATTACTAGGTTTTATGACACAGAATTAATATAAACAGACAGATTATTTATATATTTTTATATATATTTTTCACATAGAATGGTATCAACAATCAGTTGTATACGTGATATTCTTCTTCCATCTAAGGCTTCGAGGGTTTCAAAATAATCCGGTCTGGCCCACAACACACTCATCTTGTTAACTTTTTAATCGTGATCACTGTTTTAAAAAGGGTCCTTATCTCATTTAGGGTGATTCGTTCTCAAGCGTTTTAGTAAATAATAATAATAAATAGTCCTGTACACAATAGGACTTGCTCAACATATTTAAGTAAGTTTTTGAATTTATTAAAAACCTAATTTGGAAGTTTATTGAAAATTATTATAAATATTGGATTAAAATCATCTTAAATATTTTTTCTTGTTGTTATTAGTTTGTTAGAAGAAACAGTGCCAAACGAACAACGAATTAACCTTTCAAATAAAAAACTATATATTTACCTTGGAGGCCTGGGGACTACTGAAAATTAGTGGTGTGAAAATTACTTATTCTCACATATTCTGTGTTCGGTTCAGCGCATACCCACTGCCCATTACAATGCAATGTATCCAAATATATTTTTTACACAATATCAAACGGTTTCAACTATGTTGTTATTGAGATTAAATTTTTTTCTATTGTTTTATAAAAAAAACTCCTAGTTGGTTTAAAAGTTTGTAATACTTACTTTCTTCATACTACCTCACACTGACGGAGCAGCTGTAATTTTAATTATTTTATTATATTAAACGATTGACGATTTTAAGGAGTGTCAGTGAGTTTCTTGCCAGTTCTTCTCGTCCCTCTTCCCTTGATTTGGGGACTGGCAGTAAATTGAGTCAAAAACTCTTGAGTCAAAGTTCTTGTTTATTTTTTGTCGATTCATTCTTAGTCACTATGGTATTACTATGTGAATAAAGTTATTTTTGATCTGATTGATTATGTATTATGTTGCTGAATCCTATAAATTCTCCTGAAAGTAAAATAAATGAACTATGCTATTTAAGGAAGTGCTGCGTGAACGAAGACCGTTATATGCAGCCCGAGGTTCGGAAACGGAAGCCAGGAATAGGCTGTCACACGCCCGAAAAGAAAAACTGGCCAATACCCAGCGGCAGCACCTGGCGGACGCGGAAAGACTTATACGCGCCGCACAGTCTATCCACGAACAGCGTAATACTGGTAAATGTTTGGAGATCGCTGAGTTTGCCATGGAGCAAATAGCGAGGAAGCCAACCAGTCTTTTGCCGGGCAAAGAGAAATTTATGTACCAGTTGCAAGAAATTGTTGGACAGGCGTTCTTGGATCAGGTATAAAAATAAATATAGCTTTGTAATAAGCACTTCGATATCCAGAAATAATTATAAGAATTAAGTATATATGAAACATAAATGTTATATAATGAAATATTATTAATATTGTGTTCAATATAATTAAACATTGAAAATGTAATATTTTCGTAGAAGCGTGTCGGAGAAAAAATGAGTGAGGCGAATCGTGAAAAGAGAGCTTTTATTCTTTTGGGTATTGCGATTTCCCGTGAACCGAGTCGTGATTCCATCTTACGAGTTCGTCCCCCGGCGCCACCTCGCGATGTTAAGTAATAAGAAAAATATTATTTAATCAGAAAATTAAATTTTCTTTATTTTATTATGTTTACTTAACATAACTTTATATTTTACGACACTTGCCAATCAAGAAAAAGTAGAACATGCCTCCTTACCAAAATCGAGGATTAAAATATCAGTGACCTATAAATTACGCAAGCAATAATAATATAGCTATCTTTTTCGTTATATACGAATTAAAAAAGCATAGTTTACTTACTTCGCATTTGAGGCTTATATGAAATAATTAATTTCATATCAATACTTTTCCAAATGCGACCTGTGCCCCAAGAGAATCTTAGATTAGCATAATGTACCGTTGCTTGTGTCTGATGCTGAAGGTCGCACCTGGAAGATGCTTGAATAAGACTTCTCATAGTAAATCTGTTTAAGGCGTCGTATGCGTGGACTAGAAAGAACACTATCGGTTAGCAACCGTGTCTCAGAACGATGTTATGTCCTACACGAGCTATGCCGTCTCCACGCCGACACTAAACAAGCACACACAGCTAAGTTTTATGCTCTCAAATGTCAAGCGGGTAATACTTAAATGTTCAATAATACATTTCTCACTTTATTACTAAACTAAATTACTAAACTCTATTTTCATTATTTTATCTTAACTACTCTAGTTGTATTGTCAACGCGAGATAGATTCTTTTGATGGCTGATCATACATTCTTCTGTATAGTTAATTTTTTGTTTGTTTTTCTCCCTGTGTATTGTTGTTTGTATTTGTGACTGTGTATATAAATCTAATCTGCGTAACATGTGTTTGGATGCATCTATATTTCTCTCTTATATTATATTTTGTGATGTGTTTTGTTTCCTACCAATAAATAAATCTGTCTCTTACCAGCGTAAATAGATGCGATCTGTCTCCTCACTATCATCTTTTAAATCTCTCCTTCGAAAGCATTTGTTGTCCATAATGTAACTATTTATTTTTTAGATTTTAATTTGCTTATTTTTCCCGCTTTACTTAATTTAATGTATGTTGTTGTTTTGTTTTTGTATCCTTTGCACCCTTTTTAAGTGCAATAAAGTATAAATAAATAATTATATATACGTCGATTAAGAATGTTCTTAATGTAAAACTAGTCTATTAGTTTAAGATTCAATAATTTGTTTGGCTTCGAAGTTGGAACACTCATCATTATTTTGTGTTAGCTTATAATTAAACAGATATAAAACACTCCAGTGAATGGATGTACGTAACTATATTGTTTTGATAGAGGCAAGGTCGTCCAATCAGCGAGTCTGGTTGCTGAACATAACGTTTTTGCTGGCCCGGTGCCACCTGCTGCAGAATAATCGTTCGGAAACGCGAGCCGCTCTAATTGAGGGCGCGGGGATAGCTCGCGCCTGCGGATATCACGATGTCGCAGCCTTCTTCGATACGGTAACTGTCAAGTTCAGAATTAAATTCTATACTAATTAGTATATTTAATTGCATAGAAAACGTCGAGAAGTTGTCATTGAACTCGTAAAACTATATTTTAATTTCTCAATGTTTTTAGTATTTTTTTTTATAATTCAAGGAAGTAATAAACGAACATTCGGAAATTACTGATGCTAACCGAGATTAAAAGATTGCGGCCGACTCATTAGCATTTAATAAGAGTATTTGGATTTAATTTTTACGTTTTAATCTCATTATGTATCCCCTTGCTCAAGAGTTTACCTTATAAATATAATTGCAAGAAGTGTAAAGTTATACTATTTTATGCATTAATTATACCTAATCCGTCTATTAACCGGCACGTTCCTATTAGCAGGCTTTAATGTCTCTATTTGACAGTTATAATTATTGTTTTAGTGTCAATTGAAAAGTTTCTTATTTGAATTTTCCGAAATAATATTTAAAGAATACATATAAGCTAAGCTAGCCCAATATAAGCTAAGAAACTCATTGCTGTATTTAATTATTATATTTGTGAAATAGTGTGTAAATGTGTCAATGGAAGGTGAAGTGGCGTCAAGTGAGGCTGTTCTGGAGAAGAGGGAGCGAGCGATGGTCAGTCTGATGCCGGATGACGATATGCGACTTGCTGCCCAACACCTCTTTAGGAAGATGTCTGTCATACCAGCTTCAAGGTTAAATTTCACTTATGGACGTACGTTAAATGTAAAGTCTAGTTAAAAATGGCTGGTCTTTGGAACCCTCTTGTATCAATCTTCTACAGCACGAGAATTTTTACAGCGACTTGTTGTTGAGGTATACTATCGTGAAAATTTGATGTTTGTTCTAGTTTGTTTAGTGTTTATCTTGTTACTTAAAAAAAAACTAAAATGTAGGTAATTATGGTATTCTGTACCCAAGTTGTACTCAAACTCAAAATGTCTTTATTCAAGTGGGTCTTTATAAAGACACTTTTGAATCGTCTATTTTCACACTACCACTAGTGTAGAGTTTTGACACCCAACTTTGCATTGAAAGAAGTTTAATTTTTTCAATACATCCAAACTACATATTACAATATTATAGTTGTACTGTATTGGTTGTGATGTTATTTTTTTATTTAATATGAAACAACTGAATGTAATCGTTTTTTTTAAATACAACATAAATCGTGAACGGCTAAAAAGTATAAAAAAATAATACTTTTAGACACAATTTTTGAGTAGAATGAAATATAGATTTACTTTATGTCAGAGATGTCAAGTAGATACCTAATGGGTCCCTGAAGGAGGGACGAGGTCGACATTTTTATATTCTTCGTCGCTTAAAGTTATATAAAATTACCTTGACGTGTTGTGATATAAAAAGTTGTATATTATAAAACCCATTGTTATATATTAATTCATATAGTCGGATTATATGGTATATTCCATTTCATTTTTAACATTACATTTACATGAACATATCATGCGATTCAGGTGCCCGCCTAAGACATATTGTGACAGGTATATCATCACAATCACAAAGCATTAAAGCTCCTCAAAATCAATAGATTTCTGTCAGGTGTTCATTGAAAACTTTGACTGGTTGTTACTTACTTTGACCGTGGTCCCAATGATCAAAGCGTTATTGCGTTTAGTACTTATCAAACTATCCGTCCTTCAACATTATATTAACCACAAACACGTGGTTCAAAGAAAGTCGAAGATTACGAGGATTGATTAGAACTTTTACTTTATTTTATTATTTCGTACAAATTATTACAAGTAAGGCAAGGCGTTGTAAGTATTATTATTACTTTACCCATACCAATATAACATACACTAGCATATACAGTAACCTTTATTTCTATTTAAATAATTTATACCAAATATGTCAAAAGTTCTAATTGTGGACTCGTCATACATTAATCTCTTAAAGCGGTATACAAATTATATGTTCTTAATTAACATTTGTAATATCATTGTCGGCGACTAGGAATAGGAATTAGTATTATATAGAATAAATTGTGTAAAAATATAAAGTCCATAGATAAGTAACTGAGAAAAACTAGTACATAAGTATAATTCTTAGACTTAAGTTAATAAAGGAACGCCAACCAACTTGAAAGTAGGGAGTTGTGCGTTAATTAAGCTAAGGTTATATTATGTATAAAGTACTAGTTTTAAGAAATAGTAAAATTGGCAAAATGTTAATAAATGCGCTGCTTCGCCTAGAGGTAAACTTTAACGGTCGCATAGCTCTCGGTGGGGTGTAACATGTTGCAAGGGCTCCGATACGACGAAAGCCCCGCCCACAAATGAACCTCGGCGGGGGTGTAGTGGGGAGCGCTCCGTAACGATGTAGGAGCTCTCGTCGCGGTATAATGATCGAGGTACCTAAGCTCCTCGAGATCTATGCGACGCTCTCTCTCACGGCGCGACCTAATCGGATCAACAACTAGGCGGAGCAGTACGAACAAAGAAGCCTTTCACTCCTCCGAAGACCCAAGACTACAGCATCGCCCTTCTACACCTTACGTACTAACAGGGGTGCGTGGGCCGAACGAGACCAGCGCATATACGTTCGTTCGGCAACTCCGTGGCGTCAACGATCACCGGTCTTACAAGCCAGAACAGTTACGGACGGCTTGGTTATCGCACTCTGTATCACACTGACATTGTGCAGGCCTCGCCGCTCCGATTAACTACCTGATCGGCCACAACATTTGGTCCTTCGAGCCGGATCCTGTAAAAAACTCAAGAACATTTGGTCCTTCGAGCCGGATCCTGTAAAGAAGATGCCTGTCACGAGGTCACAACGTGGGATGCAGCAAGAATCAGCCGCGACTGCCACCACCTCGCCCGAAATCACGTCGGAATCGACTCGGGTTACGGTGGCGGATATCTCCAGGGAGCAGTCGACGTCTGCGGGCGCAGCTAGCCAGCCAGGTCAAGCCTCGACCTTGGCACCAGCGGGTTTCACCTGGCGAGCTTCGTCCAGGGTCGTATCAAAGGCCAGTTCCAGAAGGCAAGCAGCAGCCAGGGAAGAGCTGGCGCGTGCCGAGCTACAAGAAGCTCAGGCGGCGACGCGTCTAGCCCGTATACGGCTAGAGATGGAAACGGACGAATCAGATAACTCCGTCGTTGAAGAAAATGAAGAGGACCGCAACGAACAGATTCGCAGTTGGATGCAAGCTTCAGACCCGAGAGTACCGACAGGGAAACCGGAATTGAAAAGCGATGCGCAGACAATAGCCGAAGCTATTAAGGAAGCCATGGCGATCACAGCTCCTCAACCAAAGTATATTCAGGAGCTGCCTACGTTCGAGGGAGACAGCGCTGAGTGGACGGCATTTCGCGTCGTCTACGAGGATACAGCGCCATTATTCTCGAGCGTACAAAACATGGCTCGGCTGCGCAAAGCTATTAGGGGTACAGCGAGGGACAGTATCAAGAGCCTACTATACTCAGTAGTGAAGCCAGAAGAAATCCTCACGGCACTGCGGCGAAGATTCGGGAGACCCGACGCGTTGGTGATGGCAGAATTAGAGAAGCTGAAGGCGTTATCTCGGGTTACAGAGAACCCGCGCGATATATGCGTCTTCGCGAGCCAGCTTAGCAACTGCGTAGCGTCAATCACCGGACTGAAGAGGCCACAGTATTTACACTCACCGGAGCTAGTGAAGACAGTGCTTGAGAAGTTACCATCGATTCTTAAATTTCGATGGTACGACTTCACGGCTTCCAGAGATGAGGATTCCTTCTCGAGCATACAGACCATCAGCGACTTCCTCAACCTAGAAGCGGACAAGTGCGGAGCGTTCGCGATTATAGAAGAAAATCAATACTTGAAGCCGAGCGCAACGAAGAGGCCGATAAGGCAGGCGGCTCATAACGTCACCGAATGCAACAGCAAGGGCAAGGACGAAGTCAAGTGCCCCGATTGCGATGGCCCTCATCGCCTTGCTGATTGCCAACGTTTTTTAAGAGCAGCGGTCAACGACACATGGGAGACCGCGAAAAGATTGAAAATCTGCTTTAAATGCCTTATCGGCAAACACAGGAAGGAAACGTGCCGAAAACCACCGTGCAGGATGTGTCGTAGATGGCACCACAATCTACTACACGTGACTGTGGAGAGCGAAGCACATCATGATCAGGCAGAGCCAGAGACAACCGCCGCGGTCAACACCATAAGGACGCCGAAGGCGATTTTGAAGATTGTGAAGGTGGAGGTGTTCGGCCCGACTGGGAGCAAGATAATACTGGCGCTACTGGATGAAGGCTCGACAGTCACGCTGCTGGACGAGGACGTCGCAAGAAGCATCGGCATTCAAGGCCCCTACCGACCGTTAACAATCGAAACTATCGGTGGGGGACAAATGGAGCAGCGAGAATCTATGACGCTCGACTTGGAATTAAGAGGCCTTAAGCAGGAACGTCGAAGCGTTCTCAAGGGAGCTAGAACCATAAAGGCACTTAAACTGGCTCCTCAGTACATCGACACGAACCGCTTAAGGAGATACGACCATTTACGTAGCATACTTCAGGATGTGTGCTACGAAGGTGAATCCCCGAAGCTACTCATCGGGCAGGACAATTGGGAATATATTGTCACACTACAGCTGAGAAAAGGTAAACAAGGGCAGCCAGTAGCATCGCGAACGAAGCTCGGATGGGTCCTGCATGGCGCGGACAGCGGTTCTTTAGCAACGGTGAATTACGTGAACGTATGTGCGCACACCTGCGTCGTAGAAGATCAAATAGACAAAATTATAAAAGAACACTTCTCAATCGAGTCACTGGGGATTCAGCCGAAGAAACCTTCAACCGACGTGGAGCAACGAGCGCTTTGCGTGCTAGAGAATACTAGCCAGCGCATGGAAGACGGCCGATTCAAAGTTGGGTTGCTGTGGAAACATGAAGACTTGCGACTCCCGAATAACTACGCTTCAGCTCTAAACAGGTTCCGAGGAACGGAGAAAAAGCTGCAAAAGGACTCTGACTTAAGAAAACAGTACCAAGCGCAGATCGAGAACCTGTTAAGAAGCGGATACGCCGAAGAAGCGCCAGCCGAACGCGACTCACCTAGAACATGGTACCTGCCGCACTTTCCAGTAGTGCACCCTGTGAAGAAAAAGCTAAGAATCGTGTTCGACGCCGCGGCCAAGTACGGTGGGGTCAGCCTCAACGACGTCTTGCTATCTGGACCAGATTTGCTGCAGTCGCTGTTCGGTGTTTTGGTGCGATTTCGGCAAGGCCCCGTAGCGGTTGCTGCCGACATCAAGGAGATGTTTTTGCAAGTCCGTATAGCGGAAGAAGACAGTCTCAGGTTTCTGTGGAGAAATAATGGAGAAGCGATCCTGAAGGAGTACCGAATGACTTCGGTCGTATTTGGAGCTGCGTCGTCACCCTGCACGGCGATCTTCATAAAGAACAAAAATGCAAGAGACTACGTCAGCAAGTACCCGGAGGCCGCCCGAGCCGTCGAACGCAACCACTACATGGACGATTATCTACAGAGCTTTCATAGTGTCGACGACTGTAAACGAATAATGAAACAAGTCGACATAATTCATAAAGGGGCGCGCTTCGAGCTACGAGGCTGGGCTTCGAACAAGACCGAAATCGTGGAAGCTGGCGGTGAAGAAGTGCATTTGGGCGACGACGAAGAGAAAACTCTGGGGCTGCGCTGGCTGACGCACGACGACCACCTGGGCTTCAGGAGTCAACTCCGCAAAATACGCGAAGAAGTAGCGACTGGCGTACAAACGCCTACGAAGCGAGAGGTCACGGGTGCGGTCATGTCCACGTTCGATCCGCTTGGATTGCTGGCGCCAATTCTAATACAAGGGAAAAAGCTAATACAGAGTTTATGGCGAAGTGGCGTCGGATGGGATGATGAGATTGCCGCAAGTGACATCGCGGCATGGAGAAACTACCTCGTCTGCATTGAAAAGATGCGCGACATAAAACTGCCGCGGTGCATATCACCTTTTTCCACCGAGGGGGAGCTGCATACGTTTTGCGACGCTAGCGAAACAGCGTATGCAGCTGCGGTTTATTGGCGATCACGCGAAGGTAATCGCTATATAACACGTCTTATCGCGGCTAAGGCGAGGGTGACACCGCTGAAACCGACGTCGATGCCTAGACTGGAACTACAAGCGGCCGTGTTGGGAAGCAGGCTCACCAATTCTATTGAAAAGGAAATCAACCTAACCGTCAACAAAAAGATATACTGGTCAGATTCTAGCGTCGTGCTGTCTTGGATTAAGACCGACCCACGAACTTTCAAAACCTTCGTGGCGCATCGGTTGGCCGAAATTGAGGAGACATCGAAGCCTTGCGAGTGGCGCTGGGTGCCAACCGCGCAAAATCCTGCAGACGACGCAACCAGAGATCCACCTGAGGGTTTCAACGCTCAGCACAGGTGGTTCAACGGCCCCGATTTCCTGCAGAGAGATGAAGACAAATGGCCTGCCGCGAGGTGCTTCTCTAAGGAAAAAACCGAAGAGGATAAGATAACAGAGAAGGTCAACGCGATTCGACAGGCTGAGAGCATTCCACTTCCCGAACGATTTTCCTCATGGTCAAGACTGTGGCGATCAACGGCACGAGTTTTACAGTTCATCGACTCGTGTCGGAGGCCAGAAAAACGATCCGTAAGTATAATTCTTAGACTTAAGTTAATAAAGGAACGCCAACCAACTTGAAAGTAGGGAGTTGTGCGTTAATTAAGCTAAGGTTATATTATGTATAAAGTACTAGTTTTAAGAAATAGTAAAATTGGCAAAATGTTAATAAATGCGCTGCTTCGCCTAGAGGTAAACTTTAACGGTCGCATAGCTCTCGGTGGGGTGTAACATGTTGCAAGGGCTCCGATACGACGAAAGCCCCGCCCACAAATGAACCTCGGCGGGGGTGTAGTGGGGAGCGCTCCGTAACGATGTAGGAGCTCTCGTCGCGGTATAATGATCGAGGTACCTAAGCTCCTCGAGATCTATGCGACGCTCTCTCTCACGGCGCGACCTCATCGGATCAACAACTAGGCGGAGCAGTACGAACAAAGAAGCCTTTCACTCCTCCGAAGACCCAAGACTACAGCATCGCCCTTCTACACCTTACGTACTAACAGGGGTGCGTGGGCCGAACGAGACCAGCGCATATACGTTCGTTCGGCAACTCCGTGGCGTCAACGATCACCGGTCTTACAAGCCAGAACAGTTACGGACGGCTTGGTTATCGCACTCTGTATCACACTGACATTGTGCAGGCCTCGCCGCTCCGATTAACTACCTGATCGGCCACAACAATCATATTAATGTAACAGTATTTTTTTTCAAACTCATGTAACAATCTTGCTGTAAGTATGAAGTATATGAAACTTGAAATTAACACGCTACCTATATTTCATAGTAAGTTCCGCAAACTGCATTTTAACAACATAAGCGGTGAATGTATTTCAGACGGTTCTCAATAATGCCGGGCACTCGCACTGAGGAAGCCACTCCGTCTGTCAACCGGCGCCCATCGATCGCGCCGCCAGCCCAACCGCCCGCGCGGCTCACTCGTAAAATTCAACATCCTCTCGGCTTTCAAGACTTCGATATCTAATCTTTATTGTTTGTTAAAGTTTATTTTTGATATATCTACGATTTCAAACACATAAACGAGAGTTTTATTGGACTCTATAAGATTAAGATTAACGTTATAACTGAACAATTAAAGTTATTAACTGACTCAGTAAAGAAATGTTGAATACAGATTATGAGATAAGTTCAAATCTTGTATGAGGTTAAAAATATTATATAAAGTGTGATCTCACGACTTTCAAAATTCGCTAGGTTCCCATTTACACACATACAAATGAAGTTGAATAATTCCAGAATCAAATAATAATAGACACTCTAACATAAGAGTATCTCCGTACTTTAGAAATACTTAAACAATTTGATACAGAAATGTTTCATTAATGTAACGTAATGATACCATTTCAAGTTCTTTTAACAGTGTTTACGAATTTAAACTGAATTACGAACAAAAAATATGATGTATAGGGCTGGGTTTGACGCTCGCCAAACGTTAATTACTTGCGGAAGGGTTCATTAATTATATTTGGTTACCGGGCAACAACACCGAGAGGAATTATTGCCACCATTATTAAGATTACAACATATTAATGATTATTGTAATTTAATTTCTATTTCACGCGAGAATAACGCATTATTAAATACTAGTTTGAAGAATATATTGACGCTTTGCTTTCGCTTGCATTGTTTCTAAATGAAAAATTGTACGAATATTTGGTTAATTTTCTGTAGTGGTGTGTCATTTTGAAAATCGAACCCAAGACCTGTGTTCGGGAGTCCGGCAGAGGTTCCCAAACGTTCCTTCTTGGAAATAGATCGATGTGTGATTTCGTTTGGGATTCTATATAAGTGTAATACTATGTTAATATTTCCATTAATAGATTTGGTACATTACAATAAAATCGTCTGTTAATAATACACACAAAAATTGAATGAAAACTTTTTAATGGGCTAAATGAGAACAACCCCGGGCCGCAATATAAATCAAGAAACAGTTCTAGAACAAACGAGTAAAGTTCGTATTTCGATTTGCGTAAATTTATTTGATTTGCCGGATTACGAGCAAAATAGAACGGAACAAGGGAAAATTGTGTATAAAATGCTTTGAAGGTAAGGTTCCTACTCTGGTTTTCGCATTTTATAAATTGGCTTTATTTTATTATAAGTCGTCAAGCTTTTGGTCAACGTAAGTAAGAACAATATAATAATTAAATATATTATAATCGGTGCTTTTTTTTCCTTCGAGGTCCCCAGTTCGATTCCCGGTTGGATTCCCGGTTGATATACCGGAACTTAGTACTACTATGTTTCCCAATCATGGGCGAAATTTATATGAACTATTTTATCGGTATATTGATCGACGATATTTTATTAATATAACTAACACAACTATGATATTAAAAAGAAAACATTTTACTTCATAGTTACATGACGTTTTTTTCTAAACATCCCGTTTGTTAAACAGAGGTATTATTAACAATAATAAGATTTTAAAGTTTCATTATAAAGCAGTAACAGAAGAACTGGGGGTTTGTGGTTTTTATTGCACATAGACAAGAAAAATAACCACAAACTACTAGAGCAAAATTGTTTAAAGAATAAACACTACAGACAATACTGTGTGACACACGTGATAAATCCCTCAGAGCGACAGCCCGCGGCAAATGCTCGTGGTTTTAACCTGAAAACAATGACCATTTAAATTAAATACTATTTACTCAGAAATATATTGCTATATCGTAAGAAAAGATAGTGCTTTGTTATCACCATTTTTATTTGTATATTTGTGCGAGAGAAAGGACTGGTTCAAATCCCGGCTCAACCAAGTTTTTTTACGCAATATAAGCACGTTTAAAACAGCTAGGCCGCATTTGTTGGGCTGAACATCCAATAAAAAACTAATTAATTATTTCTGTATCCGTTTTATAAACATATAAGAAACCTGAGGCCAAGAGTTGACGGTTTTTCAGTCGGACGTAAAAATGCTTTGGTTTAGCTGGCATCAAATTAACATCGACCTCATGTAATCCGATCGGTTTCTGTTCCAATTCCGTGTCATCCAATTACAATCAATTTAATTATACACATGTATTAAAGCTTCCTTTGATTTACGCAACGTTGGATTTATTAAGACTTCAAGAATAATGTTTTAAGAAGCTTAACATTCAAAATTAACTGATGGATTTATGTATCAGCATTTCACATTCAAACACTTTGTCATAAACACTTAAAGAGTTAACTACTTGTTATGTAGGAAGGAAGAGCCACAAGGTGGTTGTCTATTGTGATTTCGCCAAATATGATTTTGTAAGAGACTTTTTCTTTAATTACATTTTTTAATTATTATAACATAAGCTTTGAAAAATGTTATTATTTTATAATGGAATGGATGGTTATTATTTTGGAATGGTTTATACAAACCGAATTGTTATTTAACTAGCACGAATTAAGGGTTATCTTACTAAATTAATTTAATGTTCGCTAAGTCCTGAAGCAGTAATTCAATTTGGATATAATATCAAACAAAATATCCCATAGCTTCAACTAACTTGACAGGGATAAATGTATGTTGCTTGATAGCAACAGAATTTGACAGGGCAGAAATAAATAGCATAAAAACACATGGATTATTCGACCGGAATATCCGGTTCTCGTGATTTGTTATATCGCGTGTTTTGTATGCCACGTCTCCACAATATAGCTACGAAAACTTACTAATAATAAACTAAAAACAAAAAATAAGAAATATAAAGTGGCTTAGCGGTGAAAAGCAAAACTCTCTAAGACAACTATAAGAATAAATAAGTTAGTGATAAGATATTAGATGTAATAAGTAAAGTTAAACACTTGACAATTTCTTTAAATATATCCCTTACAATGTTATAAAGCTAAACTTTATTAATCAAAAATTATAGTAAAGGACTATTTAAACGATAAAAAAGCATGCGAGCGAAACACTTATTAGGGCGACTCTTAACATTTATGCTGAGATAAGGAAATTTGTGAAACCGTGATGACGCTTAAAAAATTATATGTTACATATATATATTTTTTCTGCAGCTGAGTTCTTATTGGTATCTTGTCACACCGGTTTAATTTAGACCCCCCCCCCCGCCATAGCCTTATATATAAGAAGGAAATTATTGCAATACACAGGTACATGAGACGATAGTATTTATTATTACATTATTATAATAATAATCTTTATTTCTAAAAAAAAGTAAAGTAAAAAAAAATTTTAACGCACACTAGTGAACTATATATAATATTATTAAGTGTTTATGAAATAAGCAACAATGATAAAATCAAATTGTCACTCATGATTTACCAGATCAATGCATAACATCTACAAATAAATCGGCAAAGGGAATTATTATGACATGTAGGCATCGGTGAGCCGACATGCTGTTTGCGGGATTGTTGTTTTCAATGTCTGATAAAGCAAGTTAAATATTTTATAATTTTTTAGTTGAAACTGCATCATTTTAAAAACTCATATTACTATTCATAATTAAAACGATTACTAGAATAACAATTTAAGTAAGTTCCTAGGTGCGAGCTGCGAAGTTCCTCTCAAACTGAAAACAAATTAAAACCGATTAGCCCTACCTCACCAGGACGCGTTGCATCAAGTTTTGCGGTTAATGATATTAAAACTTTGATTTTTTTTAGTAAAAGTAGCTTCGAACTTTTAAAATGGTGTATAAAAAGTTATACTTGAAACATTTATACTTTTATTTACGTCAATACCACAGATTCCATAAACTGACGATGACCAAGTCTATGACAAGATTTAAGCTAATCTATGTTGTTTTTCTGCTTTGCTATTAATCTGTAACACGTCTTAATAAAAAAAAAGTAAAAAAGATAATGGCAGTTGTATTGTATTGTACTAATATTATTAAGTACAATAGAATAAGATAATTTAATTAATATTTTCTACCTCAAAAACTTCCCCATCAAAATTGCTTAAATGAAACAGGATTAACGAAACCATAGAGTTCATCCATTTCTGAGAAACATGATCGTTTCATTTTACTTTTATTTTTTATTAGTAATTTTTATGAAAAGTATTGTTTCTAAGTTGTAACTTTACATATTTCGGACGGCATAATATCTTATAAAAATATTTTTTTTTATCGAGAGTACTAATAAATATTATTATGCATAGGTATGAAATAAATTATCATACCTATGAATAATAATATTTTATGACCAGTAAGGATAAATGTAACTAAAACTATACTTTACCAAATCAAATTAAATTTGTACACAATTGGAACCAGAAATAATAGAGTGCACATTTCCAATCAGTATTATCATAATATGTACCGGATGGAATAGTCAATCAATAGACAATAGATTACCTGAGGTATCACTATGCAAAATTGGCCTCATTTATATTGTATGCACGTGGGTGCAAGCGGGGAGCTAACCTATAGATGATTGCTCCTATGGATCGCTCTAACAGCTGGCTTTCAGATTGATTATGAGATTTGGAGCTTAATTAAGGCTTTGAAAAGCGATTGCTTTTAAGAATATTAGTACAACGCGGTTGGAATAGATTCGCAATCAATGCTTAAAACTAATTACTGGAATATAGCCTTTTGCCGAATATATAAAAGAAAAAGTAACAAATTTAAAATAATATAATTAACAATCAGAAGATCAGAGAAATATTATATAGACTCTTAAAACTGATAGTTTAATTTAAATGACTAATCAATCTATAGTCTGTATTTTTACATAAAAAACACATGCTATGCTTGTGGTATTGTGTAAAATGTGTTTTTATTTAAATGGGCTTACAAAACGCAAAAATCATAAAACCATGCCATGTTGACATTTAATGTGTGAATAGTACATTGTCACTTTATAACAGGCATTAAAATCATGTAAACAATTCACCCAATTTAGTTTATTTTTCTGTTTTTATAAAGTCGACGTAAAATAAAAGTATTAGAAATAGTTTGATAAAAATAATGTCATGATTAAATTCATATGAAGACACGTAGAGAAGCTTTCATTTTCACGAGTAACAAAATACAT
Organism: Leptophobia aripa; assembly: GCA_951799465.1. Classification (NCBI taxonomy): domain Eukaryota; kingdom Metazoa; phylum Arthropoda; class Insecta; order Lepidoptera; family Pieridae; genus Leptophobia; species Leptophobia aripa. The sequence continues at coordinate 6,079,344 of OX637266.1, read as the reverse complement.
TAATAATAACAAAATATGCTAATATTCTCTCTGAATTAAAGAAGGTTGCTCTCACATATTTCATGTTTAGGCAAAATTTAAGCGAAATATTCCCAAATAATTTATTACTTTTCGTCGCCCTGCGGCTTCGACACCTCATTACATTTTCTTATTCACATACAACGTGCAAACACGAGAGCTTCCCACATCATATTAAACATATTTTAATATTCTGAAAGAAAATTAAAATATATTCCAAACAGTCAAATGGAAGCCAATATTCATTTATATTCGAATTAATTTTTCTCTTTATGTTCTTTCTGTCTCTATCGAATGTGAAATATAAATTAAATTAAACCTAGCTACAAGTATAATGCACATAACTTGGAACAAAATGTTTTTAAAGTGAACTACATTCTACCTAATTCTTAAAGTTGTTTGTAGGTGAAGGTCATTAATGCAGTTATACTAAAAGTTATATTGAATTTATTATTTGGCATCTTCGTAGTGGCACCTCTCTCTGTCCATAACCAGCTGAGTTTGCCTTCTCCGACCGGTTTTTAAGTATATAAGTAAGTTCTACAAACATAAGTGAATCTGATACAGTTGTCAGTGGAAAAGATATAATTAAGAATCCTGTGGGTAAATAAGAAAGTTCGAAGTTAGGTTTCCGCCCCCCCCTTCCCCCATCTTTTAATAAAAAATAACATATTTACATAAATTAACTATCGATTTATATAATAAAAACATATTGACATTTAACATTCTTATTATTAACCTAAAGTAAATGTAACTTAAAATAAAAGGAAACTTAAATAAGTAATAATTGTCAGACACAAATCACAGGACATAAGTATTTATAGCGTTCTTTATTCAAAACATTCGCAAGTCAATGAAATATTAAATTTGAAGATTTTATAATTGGGTTTTCACCCCTGAAATACTCGGAAAATATTTGTCGTTAAAAACACTGAATTGTAAAATTGTATCCTCATGACAATAAAATACACAGCCGGCTTACGCCATTTTCAAATTTCGAATGAATTTGCTTTTTTATACAAAATGTTGTTTTTTTTACTCTTGGATTTAGGTTGGCAGTGTTGGGTCAAGTGGTTCAAACATCTCTTATGCGTAATGTGGGTACTTCCTTGGTAAAGGCTATGGTGAGAAATCGAGGCAATAATACTGGCACCTACTCATCTATACACAAATAAATAATGAAATGAAATTTCCTTAACGCAATTTCACAACTTTAATAGGTATTTAAAAAGGTGCCAATGTATACAAAATGGTATAATATCTTATAAATAAAATTTCCCTGTCACAGTGTTAGTTACTGTACTCCGCCGAAACGGGTTGACCGATTTATACCAAATTTTATATGCGTATTCAGTAGGTCTTAGAATCGGCCAACATCTATTTTTCATACCCCTAAGTGTTGTGGTTGTTGACCCTTAAAAATTTCTTTTAATTTTTTGACGAAAACTTTTTATTTTTTTTATAAAGTGGCATTAGAAATACATACAACCCTTAATTTTTTTTAGTAATTTATGGCAAAACAACGTTTGCCGGAATCAGTTAGTATTTAATAAATTTTGACATTTCGCTCGTAATGTTATTCAGAGCAATCACAGATAACGTGATAATTTTATTCAAACGCTCATAAATCCCTCATACAAAGGTTTAGTTACGCATAAAATATGAGTATTAAGGGTGGATTACACAAATGAAAATGGTTAACGTGTTAATCCCAGCTGAGGCCGGACAAAGACAGGGCACAATTTAAACTGGCCTAATCCGCCACTGGCTTTTGTTTCTGTTTATAAACGATAAAAGATTGTTAATTTGAAAGTTTGCCACAAAAATAGAACTGTAATTTAAAAGTACCATTTCATATACGTTATGCTCAAAAAGAGATTAATTGTATCCAATTCTCAATTAATTAATTTCATTTCTCATACCAAAGATGTGAAAAATATAAACAGTGCATCACAAACCATTTTATAGCTAAGTAACATATTATTATGCCTTATTTATTTTTACAATTTTATTAAAATAAACAATCTCTGGTAGATGGTCAACGTAACACCGGTTCTTTATGCGGACGAGTGGATCATACCCAAGCAGTGTTTTAGTGGGTATTGTTCATCCTATGAGTAGCGGAGGATGCCCGGTGTGAGTTGAAAGCCATATATCCCCGGTATTTTGTTTGCCGAGAATTTGTAAAGCATTTCGAGGTCGTCGATTATACAAACAAAAAAGTTTAAAGAATTTCTATAAATTCTAGATACGTACAAAATAACAGCTCGATACGAGTATATAATTAAAAAACAAAATGTTTTAATACAAGACTAAAAAAAAGGCCTCCGTAAAAAGTCCAACATAAATCTCCTAGTATTCTTTGTAAAAGCTAGCAAAACATTTTTACTACTAATTTAATCCTTACTCAACGTTACCAGGAAAAGCGTCGGAAAATAAACATTTTATTATCATTAGCCGGGCTGCTCAGCACACCCTCGCCAATCGCCACATAAAACTAACTATCAAACTTAATTTAGTTTCGTTAACATATATAGTTGAAGCTAACTGAAAGGCTTATTTAAATGTTGTCGTCAAAAAATATGGTATTTAAAGATTGCAAGTTTTTCCAAAAAATGTTTATTTGGAAATCGTACTTTTTATCAAAACTTCAAAAGAATACTAAGAATAATTATCATTTATCATAATGCCAAGAGGGCTTTTAAGACTTGTGAAGTTTCTAAGCTTAACTTTTTTTGGCATACTTTTTCTTTTGCATTTCTCGGTCAAAAGTCTATACTAAAAGATCCTGCTGATATTATCCTTACTGTGTACAAATTTCTTGGATACTTAAGCCATTACAATATACATCTTTCAGATCTCACGCAAGTGAGACATTTTACTTAAGATTTCTTAGGCGAGGCGTTGGTTGGCATACCACTATAATCTATATGAAGGGTGTGGCTACTTGGATAGTAAAAGCGATACTATAATTGTACTACATACAGTCAGTTTTCCCAATCTAATAAAATATACGTTATTTAAATGCCATATTTAAATATTAATTTTAACGGAAATTCAATTTGGAATGATGTTTGCAAATGTGAACTAAATAAAAGCAATTTTATTTTCACATTTCGATTTACTGGGATTGATTCGATTTGTGTGAAAATGGAAAAACAAGATGAAATGGTGGCGTAAATTGTGTCCAAATTTTGTCATGAGCCAAATGATTTACATTTAAGTAAATCTGTTACATGTTGTCTCATATTAAATAAGTTTTTACTTATTTCGTTAATGTTAATAAGATCATAGTTTTTTTTCATATGAAATGTACGGCTTGTAATATTAATCAGACAGTCCTCTTAGACAGTATTGTCCTTAGTTTATATTTGTAGAATAATTTCCTATTTCGTAAAAAGCGTATACACTATATAGGCATGATCCCTTAATCACATAGTTCTACCGCTGAATGTCGCTGTTATGACGTCATATCCGTCCCAAATGAATGCATCCGTGACTGCACCGGGCCGACGGATTCATTCGGAAAGTCAATATAGATTCAAAGTGGGAACGTATTTCGTGATGTGATTGCATCGCAAACACTGAATATGGCGAACACTGAATGCTGAATGGATTTCGTCGGTTTCCATTAAACAATTTACGGTAAAATTACGACTCATTGTAATTCATTTGTTTATATACCACTTCGTTTCCATTTAGCTCTTTGTATTAGTAATAGCGACAATTCATATGAAAAGCTCTTTTAAGGACCGTATAGCGTATGGCATCTTTAGCGTGTTTGCGATTATCTATATATATCGGAGATTATATTCCATATAAAAAAATCAAGGGTGAATGACCTTGGGTTGATCTACTGCTTAACTCAAAGTCTATTGATCCTAAGTAATTATTTAAAGGGAGGTTAACTAAATAGTTGCAACCAATTATTATTAACAACAATCTAAAACCAATATAGACTTAAGTTAATTGTAAAACTTCGAAAGCAAACTGAAAACTTGATTTGTTATATTATTATTGTTTATAGGGACCGATTAAATAGACTCGTACAAGATCGTTACCAATTTCGAATTATTAAAATAGTTATTTCTTTTTATTCAACATGTATTTTTAATCCTTAATTCAATTTGACACAAAAGCATACATATATAAGAGTTATTTCTAATGTTGTTTCTTTTTTTTTACAGTGTAACATAAGTTTAATTTCAAATAGTTAAAGGTACATACTTCTATTTAACTATGACGTTTACATGGTGTATTAAGTAGTAAGAAATTTACGATGTACTCTTAAAATATCTTGGTACCTTTTCTTTTCTATGATAAAAGGTTTATAAGTGCTAAAGCTTCTGTATTACGTTATAGGTACAATGGTGACCTGTGGGAAATAGCGAGGCGTTATAAAAGGGATGTATTCTTTACTCGGTTCCCTTAACGCCATAGCTTTTGTACTCAAAGGGCTGAACGGGAAATTGTTTTCAGATCTATGAATATACGGTGAACCGCGAAATAAAAAGTTACAATGCGGGTATTTTCACAAAAGGTTACATTCCACCGATGTTTTTTTTTCCCTTTAGCCACGGACATTACCAATTCACAGAGCAATAATAACTTTATGTCACATACAAAATTAAGTATTAAAAACTTATGGTTGTTTGTTTTACTATGATTTTTTCAGAATTGAGTAAAAACATTTTTTTGTTAATTAACAGGCAAACGAGCAGGACCCTTTCAGTGAAGTGCTTACCGCCGCTCATGGACACCTACAACGCCAGGAGGCTTACAAGTGAGTTGCCGGCCCTATATTCCCGTTAAACAAGTAACTAATAGTAATCTACACAAATCTATAAAATATAACATCTATGTGAAACTTACTAATCGAAATATTCTTTTCCCAAAATAACCAATGTAATCTGAACCTCATAGTTTTATTCCACACATTTCATACGAACTAAAACACTCGCATGTGTTCAATTAACTGGCCACGGCGTCGTTCCTTCGGTTATTTATGTGAAAAGGATTTTTCAGGAGATAATAAAAATATTTCCGTAACTAGAAGTTGCTAATGAACGTCAGAACGTCAGCGTTGAAAATGCTATTAACTTAAGTTCTTACTTTCTCTTGGCCCAACTCGGCAATGGAATATCAGCCAACAGACTAGCTTTTTATTTATTCTTTTGTATTACAATAAAGTTGTGTTTTTATAATAAACGTCGGTAAATATAAGAAAAAAAAGCAGTTTTTTTATAGAAAAGGGGGCAAACGAGCAGGAGGCCCACCATAAAGGTGAAGTCGCCGCTCACGCTGCTGGGCGCTCATGAGTGCGTTGCCGGCCTTTAAAGGAATATTCGGAAATGGAGGGGTAGGGGAAGAGGACGGGAGAGGGGAAAGGATGGGCACCGGAAGATCTCACTCACCGCACGAAACGCGAGTACAAAATGAACAAATTCCAATTGCATCACTTCACGCTGGTTTTTCGTGAGAGAGTGGTGTTTCTCCGGCCGTGCCTGCCCATTCGGCTGAAACTCTAAGTAACAGCATGGCACTCCCACTCAAAGCATTTCAGAAGCTTGAAAGCTCCAGTGGCGTTACTGCATTATTGTTAAACAGGTCATGGATATAACGGTAGACTTGAAGAAATTAACTTATAATACATATTCAAAATATAACTTTAGGTCATGTCTTGTTAAGTCGTGTATTACCGACTTAACAAGATAGTAGAAGTATACATTTTTTTTTACTTTTTAATTATATTATATGTGACTTTTTTGTATCGTCTATATTGTGAAATTGTATCATCCATTTATATATAATCCAACAAAGAGTGAATAAGGTGATATATAAACTGCAATCAAACAACGAAGCCATGAAAGCTCTATTTTACTTGAAAAAATATACTACGAACAGCTACACATTACGGACAACTGTGTTAAAATATAGTAAATTTACAATAATTCAAACTTAATACACGTTAATATAACATTTAAGCCTCGCACAGTATGTAATTAATATAACCATGAATTGCAGTTGTGTTCGTATTCTGCAGTTACCGCAGTTTCAAAATAGTTGTTGGTGATTCAGTAAGTTTGTTCCTTAATTTAAACCGATTCTCATCGCACGGCATTGCCAGTGAAATTTAAAACAAAGCAGAGAACTTTGTTCTCGATATATCGTTAAGACAGTTACGGCATTTTTATGGAATTAACCACTAGCATTATAGCACAAACTATATGTACACAATTCTGACGACATAAGTGGAATATTTTTTTTAATATACATAACACACTTCAAATAAGATTTACGATGCCATGGAAAACGTGCGACGGGTCTTAAACAACCCGCGGTTCACTAGATAGACTAGACTTTTCTTCAGAGTAAGTTTTTTTATTATTCGTAAGTTTATAGCATTTTTTTAGCGTTTTCATTTTAGCTAAAGTTACAATAAAGCCAGGCTTTGTGACAAACGTTTCGCTTCAGAATGAACGTCCTGCTAAGCCTTTTAGGTTGCCGTGTTACCTGCCATTCGTCCCTTCTAAGCCGTTTAGGCTTCTCGTGTGTGTATTCTTTGTCCCTTCTATGAGTTGATTAGAGAAAACGTGCCTTTACTTACGTCTTCAAAAACGCTTAAGGATATTAAAAACAGTTTTGTATGAGTGTTTTAGTGGTTTTACAGAGTCCTAAAGAATTAATGCAAAAACACGAACATAACGAAACAGAGGAAAAAAGTGTCTTTACCGCTGAAAATTAATCTCTTCCAGGCAACTGGAAAAATATAAATATAAAAATTAATTAAAACATAAAGGTAATAAAAATTAACGTACCTAAAATAACGTACACATTATTACATACAATATTGAAAACAATAAAAGAAAGAAAAAACTATAAATACGAACGATAAGGTAATAAAATATTGTATAGAAGAATTGACGATACCATTCGTAGACATGGCTAACAATGATACAAATTAAATTAAAAAAAAATTCACCAAAGACTAAAGCAAATGCTTAACAAGGCTTTTCTGATATTGATAGGTAGCTTGGTACACAATTTAATAGCATTGATAGAGAAAGGGGAGGCCTACATATTGGAGTTCTAAGGAGGCACAAATATGAGTATATTATAAGTATATAGGTAATGTTTTTACAAAATGATTAGTATTTTAGGACCGACATTGCACTTTGAACAATTTGCTTTCTTATTAAACCTATTCCCTATTATATTTTAATGTTTAAACAATATTGGTGAACATCATAAAAATCATTCAATGTTTTCCAAGGTGGAAATACGAAAATTTAATTACTACATTTAAGCGTTATTCACAAATGTAGAAAATTTAGGATCAAATAGTTTACGTTTATGACGATACAACATAGGGTTAGCTATCTAATCAGGCCAAGTCATCTATAGCAAGACCACAATAGTTGTTTCCGTGTTTTCTTTGTCCTTTCTATTAGGCGGAAATGGAACTTTCACATGGGAGCGTTTTTCTTACGAATTGCGATCTCTTATATGTTTCTTGCGGTAATATACATTTACATCCTATTTGTAAACATGATAACCAAATAACATTCAAAAATCTCATGTTAAAAAACAAATATTGAATAATGTAATATGAAGCTCAACTTATGTACCAGTTCTAATAATTTATTTATAAGTTCTGCGACGCTTCAAGCTTTTCTAATGTTTTATTAAACGAAAATATTTGGACAGCTAACATTAATCCATACTAAATTCCGTACTATTTACAATATATTTTCTATTAGACTGATAAGAAAGCGCGTTCTCAAAACACAAGCAATTCGTTGCTCAAATGGAAACACTACCATTGTAATATTTACAAACCACAACGAAAAACAATTACGTAATATCACTTTTTATATATATTTTTTATAAATTAATAAATATGTATTGGACATATTTCACAGTCAACTGATAAATTACATACGTTTAAAACAAATACACATATAAAACCCACAGCTTATTAGTATATTCATTTAGGAAACATATACAGATACATCCCAATAAAAAATAAAAGTTGTAAGATTAAATATTTTATGAGAAAGTGTCCTAAACTTTTACTTAAAAAAACAAGAAAATAAACAACTACAGAGAAGATAACAGAAAAAAACGAAAAATCGCTTTTAAATGAGAGTTTTCAAAAAGGATTTCATCATACAATTGTGACTGGGAAACGAATGCGAATACATACGAATGCCCTCTGTTCGGCAGTAACTGAGTCCTAAAATTTGTCGTTAGCTTCAAAAAAAGTAATTTTAGGCATAGATCATGGCACACAGCCGGTAGAGAATTTCGATGTTAATTGAATGTCCGTGTGACAAACAGATACCCACTCCTGATATATTACCCATAACCAATTAATTTTCAGTGGAAAATGGATGCAAAATTAACAGCAATTTCAGTGCAATAACGCTGACAGATTCCATTCCATCATGCTTTACGGAGACACGTTGGAATCAATTATGGACACGCCTTACTACGTGTAATACTTTCAAGCGGTTATTTTGGTTTTTTTATTCAGTTTCAATTTTAGACTTTTAACTAATATGATTTTACTTTATATTTTTACTGGCTTTAACTGTAGCCTAACATGCCTGCATATGCATTATGACTTAGTGCTGTATTAAAAAGAACTGGAAACGTCTACACCTCCGTAGTCTCTGTATCGTATCTTGTATTTTTTTTTTTGTTAGCAGGTATGTGCAAAATAACTACCTGTAAAGCAATCTGTAGTCACGGCCGGATTTTCATTCACTAAAATTAGGGTCTTACCTTATTGTTTTAATTTATCTTTACAGATTTATAAACCACATACGAAATTTACAGTATTTCCAAACGTGTGTATGAAATAAATCATATTTTTACGCGTCATAACACAGATTAAGTCGACTTGACAATAGTCACTGCTAATAGAGACTTGGTCGTTGTTTTTGTGACTTCTTGGCTACCTTTCAAAGAGTCGGCTTATAGGCCGTATTCATTGGTTGTAAGTTTCTATATATATATTTTGTTGAACGTATCTTCAGTTACCCTAAGTTAACCTTCGCTTCTCTTAACAATATCACGCGACTTTATTCACTACACTAGGTCCCTTGGGGTCGCATGGTTTCGTATAGCGCAACATAGTTTGTATGTTCCCGAGAACCTTTTATATGTGTATTTTTATTCTTAACACATTTAATGTTTCAATCGAAACATGAAATCTTTAAAGTATTGTTCTTATAAATACACTAATGAACAGGAAGTTTTACTTCAAAATTTTCAGATGATATTTAAACTTATTTTTGCAGGCATTAGCAAACCGTGCTTCGGTTTGCTTATGCCGCGGTTCACGCGATGATGTAATTCTACATAAACTTAAATTTAAAATGAGAGGACACTCACGCTATCCCTCGTCATCCCCACGTTGCATAGAATTATAGATATACGTTAAGAACCTATATAAAGTATTACAAAGACTTTTCAATTGCAACCCTTGGTAATTTTATTGAATTAGTGTAAATTGCTTCCAACTCCTTATTTACGATTAATAAGGTAACATTATAACGAGAAACACAAAAACATTATACTTATTATGACGAAAGTGAATTTAATTAATTAACAGGAAAGCTCTTGAGCTGAGGAAGAGGCGTAATTAAAGTCTTATGCTAACGAAATCAAGAGACCTGCTTCACAATTAATTAAATCCATTTTTCATTTACACATTTTCATGAAATTGCGGAGATCATCACGTCTACAAAATATAAAACTTACTAAAACACTTGATAAGTTTTAAATTCTTATTCCTATAAAATCCTGTTAAGAACCAAATTATAAAATAATATTATTCAGGTTAAAATAACAAGAATAAACAAAACGTATTCAATTAATTATTATAGACGATAAATGTAATGAGTAAAATGTATTAAATTATTTTTCTATTTCTATCTGCAAAATAACGTACTGAAGCGTCTAGACTATTATCTCTAATTGATGAAATCTAGATCAGACAGTTCTACATTAAAATAACATTAACCCAATGGATTTTAAGCGTTGGCCGGTTGCATTTTTTTCGATTCTCTTTATAAAGCTTTTAGACATATAAGACTTCTCTGCTTACCATTTGTATGAGCCAAATGCATACAATGCCTCCCACCGTATCGCCTTTAACATATTCAACGTAACGTAAGCTAGTATCAACTGCGCACATAGAAATAGGTGCAAAATATAACTTAACCATCATAATAACGTTGTGGCATTTTAAAAATAGAACTGAGCAATTATATTAAATTAATTTTATTTTCTCTTCAAAGAGAATTTCGTATTCGTTTAACGAGTTGAAAGTTGCGATGCTATTTGTAAAGCTCTTCAACTTCGAACAGTATTACGATGTTTATAAAATGATAAACCAAAATAATTGAATATTTTTAACGAAATAAAGCTTGTGTATGTGTTAAGTTGAAACAGGAAATGAATTTAGTATGTACAGACGGGAGATTGTAACGAATTACGGTGAAACAATTGAAAAAAAAAAAAAAAAAATATATATATATATATATATATGTAAATTAGTACATGCGACTAGTTTTTTTCAGTTTATGTCATATGACTTATAGCTTGTGTAAATACAAAAGGAATTTCCGGTTTCTGGTGTAATTTTTATTCTATCTCCTTACCAAGTTTCATCGAAATCCGTTTAGTAATTTAAGCGTCAAAGCCTAACATACATATAGACAGAGTTTCTTTCGCATGATATTGTAAAAAAAACAAATAAAACGTTAAATCATAAAATACTTAATTTCCTAAAAAAATACTGAAAAATCAAATAATTATTCTGAATTTTAAAGTTACGTATTGAGGGCGAGGCGTCCATTAGCTACATGTGTGTAGCTGACCTGTTTCATTATTAAAAGAGTGTCGTTAGTTCAATGCAATAGTTCCCAAAGGCATGCTCTATGACCTAGTGAAAACTTTGTAAGGCAGCTATTTGTTCCGTTCTCAGTATTGTGACTTGCTCACTGAACGGGAAATGTTCGCGCGGATATTATTCTTCCGATGCGCTGTATTTCATTCTGTGACGTTATAGCCGATGTCTTTTTGATTAATGTTTAAGCAGAACAGTAGCGTAAAGTATTATAGGAGTGTGTGAGTAAAGTGTTCTATTATTATTAAACGTTTACACTTTTTAATGTTTTATTAACGTAAATTAATTATAATTCTATATCAATCATTTCATCTTTATTTATTGAGTCACGCTTTACAGGTGTTCCCATATAGATTATAGATATTTAATGCGTTTTGAAAAAATAATACTTCAAGAAAAAATATACGCATTATTGTACTTAAAATACATTTTTCTACATGTTTCATGTTTGTTTTTCATAAATAAATAAATTACATTGCATTACAAAATAAAACTTCTTTAACGCAAACTAATTACATGACGCGACGAGAGACTCTCGAGTCATAAACATGAATTAAACAATGATTTAAACTCATAACAAACAAAACTAGCCACACAAGTAGAATTTATTTTTATAATAAAATATTTATAATATATTTAGACATTTATTTTGATTGCGGCTTATTAAGATTTCATACTTAATTATAACAATATTACTATCTTTGCGGTTCACGAAGTTATATTAGCTTATGCTTTTAGTGAAAACCTATTTACGTTTTCACTACGCGGCGACCGCCAGCCTTAATATAATAATGATATTACCAATCTACTTATTTCTATATTCTGTAGAAAATAATTTATATATATAAACATAGATTGCATTTAATTTTTAAACAAAAAATAATATATAATTAAAACTTTATTAGAAAAAAAAGATACATCACAAGTCTGTTTTCATAATTTTCGACCAGCACAGAATATGTATTATTAATGTTAAATATTTGAACACAATGTTCGCATTGTTTGCAAAGCTTCCAGGAAACTGATTAAGTTTCCTGATATTGCAACAAATTTGTAATTTTTCCATCAAACAATAATTAAAGTAGTCAAATACATGGATTGTACATGGTTAATAACATTAATGACATTTTGATAATCACGAATTCAGACTTGTTATCCTATACATTTGTAATTGGCTATTTCCTTTTCCGTAAATAGATAAAACATTTGTCATCGTTAGGTCGCTCGATGTAACGGCGCGCCGACCCAATTCACAATTCGTGACTCGTTTAACGTTACACAGAAAAAATACGTGCTTTTTGTCGATAAGTACATGTGAACACTTTTAATTATATAGTAAAATATAATACAACAAGAAACGAACTCAAATATTATTGTATTTAAAACTAGAAATCAATTCCTTAGTTACAGTGTGGAGCGATGCGGTGAAAAGTGATAAGACAATAACTGTAACGAGTAATGATTAATAAGGACCCTTCCTTTGCGGAAGAGACGAGCCGCCTATTATAATAATAGATAAAAAACGTAACTCCTAAGGCCGGCAACTTCCTTGTAGAATTTGTTTACGCAATGTTATCTTTTCTATTTGACATGGGAGAGGTAACTTACTGATAAAAAGCAAGATCGGACAGTCTTCGGTAGACCAAAACAAATTGACAGTCCGCTAACAAGTTGCAACAAAACACGTGGAGTGTAATTCTCGGTCCAAGTGCTATAATGGCCATGACGAGAAGAACCCCTGACTGCGCGTATCGTTTGGATTGGTAGGTCAGAGGTCGTACACGTCGGCATCGTTCAGGCCTTCTTTCTTTCGTTTCCTGCCACCTTCACTACAAACTGATAAATATTGATACTCTTCATGAACACCTATGAATATCATTTTTATTAAATTTAGTTTCGTATATGTTATATACCTAACCTGGCTGTGGCTAATTATTCCTTAAAAAAATGTCGCACTCAAAACAGATAATTTCTTTTATTGTAAGCTTAAATGTCCCGTTAAATTTTAGGGTCGAAGGTTACTGAGGGCAATAAAAAACAAGTGCGCAAATAATCACTCTTAATTTTTAGACTTTGTCAAAAGATATTTTAAATAGTTTGGATATTATCTTTTGGAAATATGCTAGAATAAAAATAATACTTGAAATACTTCACTTTAGCATATTATTGTTTTTATTCTTGTATATTTTAGCTTACTTTTATATTAAACTAGCTGATCCCTGCCAAAAAACAAATTTATCATAAAGATTTTTGAGGCTAGGCTATTTAGCCTATATATATATATAGAGTATTTACTCTCGTTAAAGGTTTATTTTGTTATATTTTTTTCTTTACCTCGGCGAAGGCCGTAAGCGAAGAACTGAAGCTATGTTGTAAAAAAACTGAAGAAGCAATGTTTCGTAGTTAAGCATCAAATACCAAGGTCCGTTTTTAAATGTTTACATACCGAATACTCTGTAAAATAGTTTTATGTCTCTCAACAAATTTTTTATTATTAATTGTATGAGGCACGAGTAGAAATCATTAGCGTCAAATAATTAAAGTTTACGCGTCACATAGTGATTTCAATAATTGTGAATTCATAAATCAATATTGTAAATGAAGTTAACAGTGTGTTTTTCTCACTGATTAACTTAGCTATAGTTTCAAATAGTTAATTAAGCGGTAATAACGCTATTATACTCAAAGAGGCCTTTAATTTATATAATCGTATATCTCCTATCTTGTTACCCGGAAAACGCTAATTTTTAGAGAATTAATTGAGAAACGTCCCGTTTACGCTCTTTCGGACCGTTATAATTCCAGCACCTCTCGGTGAGATTTGTTTTAAGCTGAAATAAAATGAATATATTTTTAAATAAAACGTAAAGTATCAACAAAATTATAATCGCATTTAGATTTTCAAAAACTTATGCTTAATTAGCTTTTCTAAGTTTTACATTTAAATTGGTATACTTCAAAATATTTATATCGTCTCCACATCGTATCTATTTGTAAACTAACTACTAAACTACTCTTGTGTACGTCAATAACTTTATTATATATAAGACTACTAGAGTTCAAAAATAAACAGGTAATAAATAATAAATAAATATGAAAATTTTACAAAAAATCTTTTTTTATGTTCCTTAGTCAGTGTTAGACATAATACGCCCTTCACGATTGAGTATTAAATACTTAATACTTACAATAAAAGTGTAGAACATATAATATTGTGCAGAGGTTAGAAAGCGATTCGTCCACGTCCGAAGCCAGGTGGACCCATTAATATGGCCTTCGGGAACATCCTCCGTGGAGGCTATACATTCTCTGCGGAAACTCATCAGCTTAATGCTTCCGAATCCAAAGATTAAACCGTAACCTATATTTATAGTGCACTATATACCTTAAATGTTATTGAAAGTATTGGCTAACTTTCAAATCAAAGATTAACATCGTAGAAAATCAGATGTGATCACATTTGAATTTTAAGGTCGTCATAATCGTTCCGTGTACCGTGAAATTTAATATCTTGTAAATTTATTTTGGCAATGACTACCAAAAATCAACATTACAGTTTCTGTTGCCAATTGAAATCACATAGTGTAGCGTAGAGACGCTACGACGTAGCGTTTTCGACGTTTTGAAAGTTTATTTATTTAATAAGGCACCCCAATAACACACATACAAACACAACCCGAACAAATTACAAAAAAACACACAAGACATGTATGTGCATAAATTATAGGAATGAACAATTATATAAAACAATTATTTATAATTATAGTTTCATAGTTTATTATTTCAAACTATATTGGTATATATAGTAAAATCTCTACACAGTTATATTATAAACTGAAACTTCAATTTGGCATATTTTCTGTTCATTAAATCTGTTATGTGCGGTTAACGCAGGAACCTTAAGCCACGACACAAAAGATTATTTCCTCTTCCTCAATACAATTGGATTTTTTTATTTTACAGCAGGTTATCCAGGAAATGCAAAAAGCGAACACGTTACTTTGCTAATGGTATAGGATAGAATATAATCCGTATAGGTTTTATATTTTGAATAAAAATATATTTTATCTAAAAGTTTTGGTTGATATAAAATTTGTAGATTTTAAAAAAGTTAATCGGTTTTAAGATATACAGCTATATTTACTTTGACTTTAATTAGAGTTTATATTACTATACCTACGATATATATTGGCACACATTTATTATATGTAATATCATTTTTATGTGGTTTCTGAATGTTTGACTAAATAACTATATCTCAGTTTTAACTTCAAAAATAAAACAAAATTATTGTTATAGAGAGAAATTGTAAATGAGGAAAGAATAAAATAAATAAATTTAACTGAATAGACTGCTTTCAAAGGTGCTGGCTTCTATTCAATTAGGCCGCGTAAAGGTTAAAAGCTTATACAAAACTGAGATTTTACGTGACAAGCCGTTACGGACGAGACTTTCAAGGGTAACTTTGTTAGCAAAAAGGACTCCGGGTAGCTTATATATTATTTAATTTCCGATAATGCTTTTTATTTGTATCGCTTAAATGATAAAGTTTAAACACATTAAGAGGTGGATTTATTTTCTCTTTTAACAAAAAAAATATATGTGTTGGTTAAGAAATTACATAGGATAGAAAAAGAAAGAGCGTATTCTCCAATTACATGCTCCAAATTAATCGCTTAAAAGTAAACACAATATTTAAGTGTAAGTAATAAATAGTTTACATTTTTCATATTTAAAACATGCGACATGGTTCTAGGTGCTATCTGCATCTACCGAATTAAATCTTTTTGCTTTCGGACATGATACGATAGACTTTTTCGTACGAACACTGGACGGCCAGATATTTTTCTGTCACAAACACAGAAGTATCGTTATTAACATTTGCCTAACAGAAAGCGTGTTATATTTGATATTCATTCTCACTTGCTGTAACGCAACCACAGCGATTTTGATTTTGATTTCCATTCCATTTTTATATCACAAATTTTACAATATATTGGCGTCAAAACAATGAACAACCGATATGACAGATTCCAAATTCAAAGTGATATTTTGTTTTTACAAATTTATGGCCAGTATGTCTATGGTGTTTCTATATATTTAAAAACTAAATGATTGTTACCATTGTCGTTTCTTATAAGGAAAATCGTTACGCCTATGTAACATTCAATGTTTATACAAAGTATATCATGTAAGGCTTTACTTCGGACGTAACAAAATAGTGTACGTGTTTTATATTGCTTGTCTAATAAATCAGGCTGAACATGGATCGGGAGTCAGTACTGACCCGTTGTTAAGGTTTTTTGCTATTTTAACAACGCTATATATCATAATGTTTTGAGTTAGTTAAAATTTTTGTACAGTAAGATTAATCATTGTCTATACTAATAATAAGACAGTAAAAATCGAAAAACTGTACATTAAATATTTTTCCAAAAAACTGAAAGGAGGCAATTAAAGAAGAGTCATAGAAACCAAAAAACCAATTTTTGGAATTCTTGTCTGTCTGTCTGTCTGTCTGTCTGTCTGTCTGTCTGTCTGGTACTTTATAACTTGAAAACTACTGAACGGATTTGAACGCGGTTTTCACAGTTGGATTATATATAATTAGGAGCGTTGTCAAAAGTTTATTTTGTCAAAATCGGTTAAGAGAAAAAGAAGTTATGGTCAATTGAAAATTTACTTCAACCACTGCTTCAAATTTTTTAAACACTTATATTGATTGATTAGTTATATATTGTTAAATATGTTCTAATATAAGTTAATCTTAATATTAAAACTTATGAGAGGTAACAAAAATAACAAATAACGCAGTGCGCGCGGGTGCGGTTGAAGTGTTGAACAATGTGCTCGATAGATGGCGTTGATAAAATTCGTAGATTTATTTTATTTTTTTATTTCTTAAACCTATACAGCTTATCAAAAACAGTTTACACAATAAAAATAGATTAAAAATAAAGCCAAAATGAGGTTAAAATATAGAATCGGAAATATAATCTAAGATCAGGAAAAAGAATAACAAAAAAAAACACGAACAGAAAAAAAAAAAATATATATATACACATGAACAAGTGGAACTATGTGAAGTACGAGCATTTTAGTGTGTGCAATGGTGTTGCTGTGTGAGTGAGTGTGCGAGGGTGAGTCTTACTTTTTTTTTAAAGAACTTCTACTTAGGCCAAATATATCCATCGCGGTGTTAAGATGCTCCATTGTGTAATGACTACCATGCACTTCAAACTTTCATTAACGTTTTACCCTATGATTATTTTGAGTGAACACTACCTATACCAACAAGTAAAAGGAAACGAGTGAAAAGACGTTTATCGTTTGTCCGCTCCCATTTTTCCATCTACATCCTTAACGTTAATGAGGTTTATCTTTTATTATTTGGCCAAGCTAATAAGTAATAACCTCACAAGTACGTATTTCGTACTCAAAACTTCCTAAGAATTTTCTTTCAACTCTTAACCGCTGAGGAGTTTTACCTTCCATCATCAGCTCATCCACATAAGAAGATGACTATCAGAATATAAAATTGTCAGAATAGTAATTGCCTGTACGTTAATTTGAAAGTTGCCCTCGATTTCCCTGAATCATCCGATCCTGTAAAGCTACATCATCCCTGAGTAACACAGGCTATATATAATTCTAATTGTAACAAGATTTTAGCCCGTGAAAGAAAGCCCTGTCGAGATCATTAAAAAACGCTATATACTTAACCAAATTACACGTGGGCGAAGCCGCGGGCGGAAAGCTAGTTATTAATAATTTTTAAAAAAAACGCAATTATTATTTAAATATATAACTTGAATTTAAGAATATCTTTAGGTATTATGCGTTAATTTAATTATCTAATTGAAGTAATATAAAATGTTGTCTTTAACTTTTGTTGGTAAAATGAATAGTACTAAACACAATAGAAGGTAGATGAAGGTTTTTGTTTTAAATCAATTAAATCTACAATTTGAATTCCATAACTTAGGATACGTAAATTTAATGATAATTATTACTGTCTTACTTTACTTTGAAATTTATAGTTGCTGGTTAAGTAACTCCAACTGCTATTTTCTGACTAGTCTCCAATACGATTTTTTATCTAATTAATACGTACTAGGAAGCAAAAATATTTTGACAGTAAAGAAGATTGTATGAACTTGAATTTAATTAAAACCCGCATACTGAAACATTTTTTTTATAATTAATACGTCCAGATCTAAGCAGCAAAAATGGTTTGTCAGTAAAGTAGATTGTATGAGCTGGAACTTTAATATAACCCGTATAATGAAACAATTAACATCTTGTTTCAACATATCTGACATGCTGAATAAGCTTGCAACTTGAGATACTCAAGAAATACCCAACTGTTTTAACTAACACTAGCAGACATGTATATATAACATGCTATAAATTAGAAATTATTAGGTGAATGTAAAATATCTTTTAAATACATAACTGTTTTAAGCCTGGATTCCTGTATACGTCAGTATTACAAGTACATAATAGTATTTTACTGATTGTTAAGTTGGAGACCGCAGTGTCGTTATTTGTCTTCTGTATTGCTGCCTTGGAATTGGAGTAAACTTTTGAACTAAATTATCTATATCTGACATCAACTGAAATTACGTTAATTTTCATATAAAAAAGGTCCAATAAGAAAGTATTAGCGAACCTAATATGAATTAAACTTAATTTTGATTATCAACAACTATTTTATAATCATCTTTCAACAGTTATTAATTTTAGAGTTAAGTACCTACTTAATGTTAGTATGTACTTAAATATAAAATTGCTTTTTTTAAATTTTTATACTAACAAGTGGATCTGGGTTATCCGAATGTATCACGGTAAACAAATGAAACAAACAAGAGCATCCTGAACCGCTCTACTTGTTTTTTCTATATCATAAAAATCTATTATATTTCATAATTTAAGCTCCAAAATAGAAGTTTATATATAAAGTGATATTCAACTTATCAAAAACATGAAATTACCGATTACGAACGGCCTTTATATATAAATAATAATAAATAAACAATAAAAATTGATTAAATTTTTCAGTGTCATTAGATAAAGGAATGAAAATTACTTGAAAACTCGTTAGTACGTTCCCAACTTCCGCAACTATCTTAACCGCAGATAGTTATAAATACTCTACATCAAAGTTATAAACGCCATTTAAGTTTTCTCAGACTGATCATGGAAAAGAACAAGGTGTTTTGAAAGCTATTTAAAATGTTTAAAGCTTAATTACATTACAAATTCTGCATTATTCAACATTCATCAGCATTCGCAAAATTCTTAAGTATCTTATTTGTCATTACAAAATTTTCATTACATTCAAAACAAAAAACTAGTTGATATTATAAAAAAAAAATAATTATTGGCCCTTAAATTTTCTTAAATTAAGTAAGATTTAGTGTTTGTTTAGATTTAATTTTAGTTGTATGTGACAATGTTGTATGTAGAAATGTTGTATGTGACAATGTTGTAATGTGGCAGTACATTGTGGTAGTTGTATCAGAGCCAACAATGGTGAATATATTTTCGTCCTCCTTACATGAATAAAATAAAAATCCTTGTCCTTAAAGAAATATTATAAAGACCAATTGAGTGAAAACCACATAAGACACTTCAGCAAGAAAAGCGTTTAAAACAAAAAAAATATATTTACATAAAATGATCGTAGCATAAACAAACTTGAATCATAAATTTTGCCCAGAGGTAGACGCAAAGTTAGCTAACTGTAAAAGGTTTACGTTTCGCAACATGGATTTATGTCTATGCTTTATACCATTCATAATTAGTAATAAATTCTCTGTGTATATGTCTTATGTGTCTGTATGTTTATTTTATGCTCTTAGTCTTACATTCTTTATTAGTTTCGTGTATTATATTTTTCTGTAAAGTCAAGAAGGTTGAACATTATGTGCCTATCCCACATGAAGGTTAGGTATAGGCCGAATCTGTAGTGTCAAACGAGGCAATGTTATCCTAGGACAGAGAATAAAAAACAAACGCCTGACCATCGCTAAGACAAGTGCTTTTGATAATGATCGCCATCTTCTTGTTTGTTTAACTATTCGCAGTTCATTAATTTTTAATTTAAACTACTGTTCTTATTCATATACATAACCCTTATAAATTCCCAAAAAGGTTAATAAGGATTGAAATGGGAAACCCAATTAGCCAAAACTACAGAAATATCGTAAAATTTAAGTTACGAACTGACACCAATCAAAGTTGGCTATGAGAATGGATTCAACGTTTAGCTGAAAAGGTAAATTTCGAAATTTCCATTAAATAATTCAGACGCTTCAATTAGTGAGGATTTGTTTCAACATTCCATTAGATTAGACTATGTGTCGGCTTTGTTGAGTAAAAGGTTTTGAAATATACGTGTCGTATAATCATAATCGCATGTGTATTATAAAAACATTACCATTTTGTAAACATTACATGTAATGAGGACGCTGACACCTAATATACACAATTAAAGTTAAAAGGCTTTTTATTTAATATATAAATGATACCTTGAAACTAGGCATCTGGATCTAATTATATAAGGGAGTTATATATGGCATTTAGATCTAGTTATACATGGGATCTAGATCTAGTTATATATGGGAGTCTAATTATATAATGAGTCGAATTAAATCTAGTAACAAAATTTATTTTCAATATTGTAACAATGAAATCTTATAAGACTGAGAACTAGGCTCGAAATTAATCTCCAAATGCACGGAAAAGTCTAATTAGATCCAGTTTTCAACATCCAGATTTAAAAAGAAAAAAATATAAAAGTTCTCAATTCAGCTGCAGTGAGCTTTCACTCAGCTTTTCTCATCCCCATTCATTCATTCACTCGAGGTTAATTCGACCGCGTGATGATTAAAATGGAAATCTGAAAAAGCCATTTATTAAAAAAAACTC
This sequence comes from Leptophobia aripa, assembly GCA_951799465.1. Lineage (NCBI taxonomy): Eukaryota > Metazoa > Arthropoda > Insecta > Lepidoptera > Pieridae > Leptophobia > Leptophobia aripa. The sequence continues at coordinate 6,058,475 of OX637266.1, read as the reverse complement.
TTTTATTCCTAAACATTTTAAAGATAATTTAATCATTGCAAGTTTTCTATTTAATTTTTTAAACGCATAACTTCTAACCAAATACATCGAATTTGTTTTAGTTGTAGGTATTTCTATTATTGGTATTAAACATAAATGTGTGTACCTAAGAGTCTTATCTTTGTCTGTACAGTTCGCGTGTGAATTATATCAAATACCAACAAAGAACATTCTAAATTTAAATTCTGATAAACTGATGGATATCAGAATTTCTTTTTGTAATTCGAAATGCGATGATGTCTGATGTGCAATATTTATCGAGTACTTAAACGCGTTGCCGTATACCGTTTATTATATATTAACTCGATTAAAAACATGTATATCGCGTACTGCACTAACGCCATACGCCCACACGTGTACCGCGAAAAAAGCCATTTGGACATTTCCCATTTCCTACATCTAGTGCATCTGGCGGCGCGAACTCAACTTTAACATATTATCCTCACAGATTGAATAAATTGAACACGTTACGTGGTAACACTTGCGTGCTCATTTACTTGATATTGGAAAGCATTTATTTAAATACGTAGCAAAATCATTGTTATGTAGCTTTTTAATTTGCTTCAAATGATTGAGGAACATTTTATTTGCATTAAATTTGAAATTTACAAAAATGTTAAAGCAATAGCAGCTGCTTGTGTCACAGTTACGATAAATCGTTCAACTTGACAAGCCTCACGGGGTCTGGTCATGCTTTTTGTGAGATGCAATTGCACCAATACTGAGAACGTTTAATTTTGTGAAATGGTTTTATATATTTTTATATTTGGTTTATATATTTTCCTTATAGAATCGTATTAGTGAATTTTTGTATGAAGAGGAGGGAGGTATGTATCAAGATAAGCTTTCATCTTATAGCCAACGCTACATCTAAGGCTACGTCTTCCAAATTAGACCTGTCTGAGAATATTCCCACAAACTCACGTTTCCTCCTTTTATTCAGCTTGATCACTGTCTCTAATCGTATTTCAAAATTTTGTATCCATCTCTCAAAATTTAGGGGCATTTCATATTAAGCTTTTTACACAACAATAGAACGTTATTATTATGTATAATAAAGTTGTAGCATTTATTAAAGGACTAAGTTTGGTAATAATATAAATTCAAAACGTTTGTACAAATCAAGGCCGTTTTACTATGTACTCTTTGACGTCATATTTACACGAGATATTGTCACCCAATGTCTTCAGCTTTCGAATAAGCAATATGATATTGTTAGGGACAAATATTGAAGTTAACTATGTGAAGTATATAGTATGATATGCGTACGAATATCTGACCTTGATTCATAATATCTTTTAACATAATTTTGTTGTAGCAAGTTTGAAATTTTATTTTCTTTTATTGGAAACATTAATAATATGTACACAAAATCTTAGTTGCTAAAGATATTTGAAGTACGCGTACATACAATATATGTACCCACTATATAACAAAAAAATAACAATTGCACGAAATGAATGCGAGATTCAGCGGGGTTTTTTGAGCACTCCGAGTTTGTGTGTAATCATGTTCTGGTGTAATATCCGCAGCCGCAACAAACTCAATCTCAGTTTCAATTTGGTGTCACACTTAAATATGTTTCTTTTTAAAATTGCATATTAAATGTATTTATATTTTGATTTCTTTCAACGATCAGTATTTGTTTATTCTTCTATACATTTTTTTGATTAATTTTTCCTTTCCTTTAGCGTTATTATTATTTTTATTGATGGTTTTTTACACAACCCTTTTTAACTTACTTATTCTAAATTAGTAATCTCTTCAGTTTTTTTTTTTAGAAATTTAGATTATTATATTTGAGACATCCTAGAATGTTAGCTTTTAAGTTTTATTATTTTATTCTGTGTTTTGCTTACTTATAATAATATGCGGACAAGAACTTCACTGTTGCAATATTGTTCGCAATAAGTTTATTCTCTTAAGAGAAGATTCATATATAAATTATACGAAATACAAAACAGTACTTCAAAATAACTGACGGAACTATGAAACAGGAAAATCATTATTTCTATTCCGAATAAATTTCACAAAGACGTAAGTCTTGGATTGGCCGTATTATTAGTATATAGAGTTATTATAAGGACAACCCATTAAAAACAATAATGGAGTAATATTTTTATATCATCATCCTTTTATAAACATAATAAATACACACTTATAAACGCTGATAAAATAATTGTGCGAGAAATACCTCACTAGGGTCGGCTATACAGTGCCTCCGTTATGTTCAAGGGTTTTCTGTAAAAAAATTTATGTCTGATGGGTTGGTTTGAATAGGTTTGAATTGATTAAATAGAAACAAATGGGTGAACGCGACAGATAACTAACAATATTCATTGCGACGTATTAATTGATTGGTCTTTGATCGTGAATCGACTGTTTCATAACTCAACTAGATAATTCGATTTATCCGTTGTAAGATAATAAAAATTCCGGTTTTTACGGAATGATTTAGTTTTAGAATATACTGTCAAAGTTTCTAACAATATCGTATAAGGGCGTACCATAAAATATGTTAATTTTCAGGAAGGTTTCGCGTTATCAACTAAACCCACTGAAAGCTTTCGAACCTTCAGCGTTTAATGTAGTGAAAAGCTTTTTAAGTTATCGGAAAATCAACCGATCTTATGGAAAAACTGCAGAGTATCGTGTATTTTAAATAACGTTCGATAAATTTGATTCTCATCAGTTTTACGCAGTTTTTATCAATTTTTCCTACATGATAAAATACACTTAATAAAAATAAAAATAAATTAATGTTTTACGATATCTTTGTTGTCATACAATGAAGTGCGTTTCATTAATTTAAAATGTATCAATATAATCCAGCTGGGTTTATTGCATCATAAACCTTCCCATATTTCGAATCTCAATCCCAATTTTCCGTTTACGATATACTTTATTACTGAAAGCCATATTGTTATTAGCAAACTTTTTGTACTGATCATCCTACCGCGTTCATTATGCTGAGTAACTGTTTAACGGAACAAATTAATTACTTTGCCTCGTTAAACGACTCGAAAGGTTTTCTAATAAAACTAAGGCAGTACTTAGTACTAAGAATTAAATATTCTATTTGTTGCGTTGCGACAAATTATGATTAATACTGTGTTTCTTCAGTGCTAATTAAGTCTGAGTATTTGTCTCAATTATTTGCAAAATTCGTTTTTCGATTTGAAGATGTGTCTCTTTGGAAATATAGAACTAAAGATTTATGTGTATAACTATAGATTTTTTAAGTTAATATAAAAATATATGACAATGTATATTTAATGGATTCAGTTGATGTTGTTTATCATAACTTCATAAATATTTAACGAAAACGCGTCGTCTAAATAACATATTATTTACGCTGAAAAAATCATTTTATTTCATTTTTTTTCTAAAAGTAGTAAAATTATATTTCATAATACAAACCATACAATTTCAGTACCGCGTTAATTAAAATCGAATTAACGGAATGTGCTCGTATAACAAGTGTAACTGATTTTATGCAGCGTCATAAATTCGTATGACTTCCCATTTGTATTGCCGATGATGTTTAAACACCCAACTTTACACATATTCTTAAATCGACCGATGAATTTATGACTTTACATGTTGTTATGATTGTTAATTGTTATTGGTATGTTTGTGGTTTGGTTCAATTAAAGTATATATATTTCACACTTATGGTTATCTTATATATAAAATTCTCAAATTCTTCAATGTTCGTTCCCGTACTCCTCCGAAACGTCTTGATCGATTCTCATAAAATTTTGTGAACATATTGAGTAGGTCCGATAATCAGCTAACATCTATTTATTTTATCACCAACCGCTAGTTTAGTAATTTTATGGCAAAACAACGTTTCCCAGGTCAGCTAGTTTAATTTAAAATTAATAACATGTTTTATTAATTGTAGTATAATATTTAAATAGTATGTTTTATGGCTACTGGAACTTAATCGCTCACACTCTCCGGCAAGATGCCAAACAAATCCCCAAGCAGGCAGTTGACTGGAATCTGACCTGGCAATGTATAAAATGAATCGAAGGGAGCTGGTAAGATTTGGGGCGAGATAAAATTCGAAATTTCGGATAGAACGCGATGAAGAATTACTGTAGTTACCTTTGCCCTATCGAGGGGACATATGATCTTAAGTCAAGTAAGTTAATGGCTAATATCCTTTTACAAGAGGTTATATATATATAATTTAACGTATTAAAAAGCACAAAATTCTAATCGCTTTTCAGCGATATGGCCGCCTGTTGTCCTCTATTTCCTAATTTTAGTTTATTATATATAAGTTATCTTATTTTCTAAGTTGTAAGATTTTTATTATTATTTTTTTCTTTTGTGACAATAAATTGTTTTTATTATTTTTTTATTAATCGTAAGCTTTTCCTGTATAAAATTGATTTGATCTAACGAGGCTTTATTGTATTGTATACACAATATTAATTAACATTCATAATTAACTTTACGCGAATTCAAAACAGCTATGAGACACTTTTACTTTGAAAGCTGTGGACGAAGCGTCTTTCAATCGTTTGAAACATTTCATACCTTATCGCATTGCGTTATCAGGGCAATAAAATATACTAAGCCCTAACTGATTTTAACTTACCTTTATATTTGAAGTTTGGACCATTGAATTATTTGAATATTTCTCTACTGTAAGATAAGTTTTATATAACGTCACATTACATGACGTGAATGAAGATAAATGTACGCATGTCACCGTGACAAGTCTTTACACTTACTACGCGACTCTCCGACTTATAACGCATCAATATCCATTATGTATATTTTTTCATATATATGTCGTTCATTTAAAGAAGTAAAAGTCTCTTATTAAATAGTCATAAGTATACATTAGAACGGAACAACAATGAACACTGAAGAGACTAAGCTTTATTTAATTTCATATATAGAACAAACTTATTAACCTTTTAATAACTTATTTTGTCAGCGAATAAAAGCTTATCTTAAATAACCTTTAGCTTGAATAACATCGCGAATAAATTCTTGACATCAAGTTGTTTATAACTAATATATAATTATGATTATTTATTATACGAAACAACAATGAACACTGAAGTACAGACTACGCTTTATTTAATTTCATATATATAACAAGCTTAATATTTTTTTTATTTTGTCACCGAATAAAAGTTTATCTAAAACAACCTTTAGCTTGAATTACACCGCGAATAAATTCTTGGCATCCATAAAGATTTCGATTCTTTTGCCTGTGAAATCGAGAATAACTCATTTAAAATTTTTACTTGGCACTGTCCTGTAACTAACTTTACTCTCAAAATGTCACCTATTCATAATGAACTATAAATCCTATAGAGTAGACATTCATCAATTCACTTTATCACAGATAAGTAATAAAACAATTTTTATATTTAAATCTTGGATCGAATTCGACGACCAGTCACTTTCCAAATGACTTGATTCTTTGGCACTTAGTATGTATGAGTGGTATGTGAAGTGTTCGGAAGAGTTGTTCGGATAACCACATTTCATCGAGGTATTATATAAATTTATATCAATTCGATTTGTAAGATACTTTGATCACATACCGTCACGGTTTCTTTACAATGCGACTTAGAGTCCTTCAATACGAGAGCGTAACAATTCTTAAAAAGCCAGCAACGTACTTACGACCCACCAGCCATGTGGTTTGTGACTTTTGCCTCCTCTTCTATTTATAAACAAACATCCCCTTATAAACTATATCATTGAAATGGTAATTATATATTACATTACGAAATTTCGTAAAGAACACAAGACTAAGAGATAACGCCCAACAAATATATTGTATAAGTCACATTGTGCAAACACGCAGAATATCATAACAGACTTATTTAGCCAAAACATCGTTATGATACAGTACGATTACTGCATATAAATTGTCGTGCTCCGCCGAGCGCAACGTCAGGGATTCCGAGATAAATGTATGTTATAATTATGTTTCCACGCTCAAGACAATATTCGTGACGCCGCAACTAAAATAGTGGCTTGTTTGTCTGAATAATATTTGGATGTATCATTAATCTATAATAATATTAAATTCACTTTGAAAACACGACCGTAAATAGAACGGCAAAAAAAGTTCCATTTAACGCGTATAAAAAAGGGGATAGCTGGTCGTATATAAACATAGATGAATACATAAACACAGGCCATAGAATTTGGCTTTGAAGCTAGTTTGATGCTAATCTGGTTGGTTAAGCCTTCCACTGTGCAAGGTGAAAGGCTGTATAAACTAGTCAGCAAATGCTGGATTTAACGTGAGTCACCTTCAAATGCAGTTGGTTACGCTTTGTACGTGGCAGGAAATGCTAACGAGCCTGGCATATCTTTGCTCAGCGAAAACTGATTCTTAATCCGCTCGGTCATGTTCGGATATCGAATGCTGTTTTACCGGTTTTTCGTTCAATAAATGTGACGAAAGGTTTATTAACACGGTTATTAAAATATTCGATTACGTGGATAATACAGATTTAATAAAATAAAAAAAATTAAAAATATGGTGTATTTTCAATGATATTTTTATGAAAATTACAACACACCTTAAATACAATTAAAGAGCCGTGGTAACTTAAACGGTTCAAGTATCTGTCTTGAGGTTCTGAATTCAAACACGGCTTTGCACCGATATTTTTTCTCGCTACATGCAAGAATATATATCTACTTGTATATAAACAAAGTAACTCTTTATCGGAACTCACTATCTAGAGTTCTAGTGCGTCTGGATTACCATAAATCTTAATAAAATGTGATTATTATATTTTTATTGTACTGATTAAAATAAATAATCAGACAGTCTGTAGTTTTATATATGTATTCCGCAGTGGAACATAATTAATATACACTTAACAAGGACTAAGTTTCCGGAAATGCGAGGGTTATATGGCTCGTTAAATAAAATGGACTGGAACGGAATAGATTCAACCTTTTTGCTCAGATTAATATAAAGTAAGAATTTTGTTTGAATACACTTTTTATCATTTTGATGCTGTTAAACGATGATCTCGGTCATTGACGCCACATAAATTCACATATCACATACGTTATATGTATTCTTAAGGTTAAATTATGTGTTTATTCTTTTATAATGTTTGTAAACACTATTATGCTGTAATCTATATGATATGTAAAAAGTTTTTATTCATGCATAAGAACTTCTTTCTTACAGTCTATGGTACGTATTGCGTTTATAAAATATCAAAAGGCACTGGCACAGTTCGTGACTTGTCAACATCCGAGCTGAATTTACTTTACTAACGATACGTACTCGTATTTTTACTTGGAATTTCAGATATTTACAAATAGACGTCGTTAAAAGTTTCCGTATTTTTTTTTAATAGAAACAAAAAACATGAAAAATTGCTTTATGAAATTGTATATTCTAGAAATTGAGCAAGTTAAGACTTATTTGGATAATAAACTCGTATTAAATTATTCGTATAACTGGGATCTGTTAATAAATAAAACTCCAGATACAACAAACAAAAGGGCAATCTCAAAAATCCAGTAGAAGATTGCCATTTCGCATTAATAGATGGCGTTATTATCAAATTGTTATCTGTCAATTTGATGTAGCAGTCTCTGGTCGACCACAAATGCTACAAATCACTTAAAACGATCAGTTATGTGAATAACGTAATAAATTCGCTTTTTAATCTGTTAAGATAATATTCTATTGGGATTAAAGTTGTACTTTTGATTGGGTTGAACTGCATAATATACAAAATGTTACTTTAAATAACTCAAATAGGACCAGTTCTAAAATACTAAATCCATACCCTGTCAAACTGTAAAATCATACAATAAAAGGTTTTCTTTTAAATATTAGTTATCAATGTTATATTGTTAAAATATCAAATACTATCAGTGCCTATATTATATTAAGATATATATATATATATAACACACACAGATATATATACAAACATATATATATATATATATTATATTAATATTACGCACAGTATTACCAAAGCAACGTTGCTACGGCGTAGTGCAGTTTTTACGTAGTTGATTGTGGTAATATCTATGTTGTCGCTCTATACATGCATGTATACATATTACAACAGATAGACCACTGCCAACAAATGTGCTCATTATTCAAATGTTGACCGTATCTCGAACAAGACCCACTGGCAGTCCGGCATGGTGATCACTGCGTCATTTGCATCATCTCATTAAATTATGAAATTTTGTCTGAATCTTTGTTTTTAATGAAATGCTAACCATGAAGGCTTCGCGTCACAATCGACACCTGACACTTTCGGCGACTGGCGATTTAATAGTTTATAGGACTTCTCTTATAAATGTTTGTTACAAGTTGAAAGGGGTTTTATTTTTTCTTTTTATTATTATATCTGTCCCCAGACATCTTATGTGCTAAATACATTTAAAACAATAAACTAATGAGATAACACAACTAGGTTTACACATAAGACAATTAAATGGGAACTTGAGACAATATACAATAACAAAATACAATATTTATTTTGTATTAGTTTATTGTATATATGCTGAAAAAATACTTATTAGATAGTCAATACATAAGGTACTGTCATTAAGCTGAGAAACATATTATGGAAGTACAAAGTAATATATCAATTTAGGCGCTAATGATCAAGGTAACTCAACTCTTGACTTAAGTGCTACAGCTTCTGATGAATAAGCTTTAAAAGTGCTTTGTAAAGCAAAGCTGTTCCTACAAAGAAGCAGTCTTTGCCGTAAAACTAATTACCTACTGGCTTCTTTGAGCGAAATTGAAGTTCACGCCGCTCTGAAGCAAATCTTCATTATTTATTTAATTACAATTTGTAATACTACAATTTTGTAGTTTGAAAATATTTTTTGAGAATTATGAGATTCACGATGAAGACAACTTGGTTTTAAATATCTTGGCCAAGTTTGCCAAGACTTGTCACAAGCCGTTTAAAATTTAACGATTGAACAATTTTATTGTTAAATTTGAAATTTATTGAAACAACATTTACTCTTGATTACTTTTAAAATGACTGAGAATTTTAAGTATTCATTGAATTTATAGTCAAGTCAAGTTAATTTTCTATTTATTAACTATGAGCGCAAAAAATATATTTTTAGCTATAATTATATTTTTATTATTATACTATAGCTCTCAATTATATATAATTGAATTTAAAAAAAATCCAAGAACATACTCAAGATTCTCTTTTGGAGTGGCTTTGTTAGTCTAACCAGCACACTAATATTTTCTTAGGTCTTACGCATTACCCACTTGCCTATCAAAATGAATCAATATTTTCTCTATTGGTATTATATTCTATTGTTGTGACGAATTGGTGGCAGCATTTTATCGAAAGAGGTATGTGTTATTCCGTGGAAAGGTATTACCAGACACTTAATGTTCAATACAAGCTGTTATAACGAGAGATTAGAGCAATTTGTATTTACTGCAGAGCTTATATAACATTAATTGAATTATTGCCGATACTACACGGAGTGTTTCGAGCGATAACCAATTAATCCTCGCTGTGATGTAATTAACTATTAATTTAATAATAATTACGTTCTACAAATATGGTTTGGTCTTTCTATTAAAAATTTAAAGTTAAGTCATATATAATTTATAAGAAATACGAGATACTGGATTGTCAACCCAAATATCATTTCGGGAACTCCATTCATTTTGCAGTATTATTGAAACAATGCAATAAAATATTTCTCACCATACTAAGTTAGGTAAATATAGGGTTAGGTTAGGTTAGATTAATCTCTAGACAAAGATTAATCTTTCATTAATTCAATTATAGTCAACTTATACAGTGTTCGTTTATGCGGTAAATAATATTTTTTAATAGCAATTAAACTTATATTGAATACAATATAACTAGCGGTACAAAATTGTCCCCAGTGTTGCAATAGAGCCAATAGTCGTACAAGACTTTGCGTTGAATGGCTTTGCAAATTTACATACCTTCGAGGTCTGAACTTTGGGAATGAAGTACTTGTTATTAATGCGAAACCTGGGCATGTACCGCTTTGAGAACTTCCGTAGATTAACTGTACTCTATGTTATTTCAATGTATGAAATGTCTTATTACACTGGATACATTTCAATTATAAAAATACTAACTTTCTTGTTTTGTTTAATTTTTTTATTAAATTTCATTAATGTTGACATGTTTTAACCTTATTTTGGCTTTATTTTTAATCTATTTTTATTGTGTACACTTTTTATGATAAGCTGTATAGGTTTAAGAAATAAAAAATATAAAATAAATAAAAAAATAATTCTGAGTGTTCTGTGTTTTGTCAAAACATCATTTTATATCTATGGAGCGTTATCAACGAAAATAAATGCTTGATTACGCTAATAGGTATGAATACTACGGTATTAACTAAATACTTAAAAAAAATTAAATGCCGACTACAAAAATATAGACGGGGACTTTCAGATAAAACTTTGTGAAATTTATATATGGTCTGAAAAGCGCTGACAAGAAATTTTAAAGTGGAAACAGCTCTCAAAAGTTTGAACCCATATTTTGTGTAAGTTGCGGAAAGAGTATCTTATGAGCACTGAATAAATGATAGAGATATTTTATCGGGAAATAACAAACCAAAATCTCTGACAGTCGCAATCTACAGTATATTATTAAATATTTATTAAAGCAATGCTCTATTCTACCTCAAAAAAGCACCTTTTTTTGAAGTGATTTTGCCTTCAATATTAATTATGAGTCTCATTTGTCTGTCAGATTATCTTTTCTTACGAATATTCTTAAGATAAATCTAAAATCACATTAAACCTTAAGCTCATTAATTAAAAAAAAAGTTGCGTTAAATGCTTTCAGACAGTTCTAGACTTGGATAAATCGTATGCCGGACAATGAGTTGACAGAGCCGGGACGGAACAATTCAATAATTTATTATAAGCTGGTTAAACAGAGATTTATAATCCATTAAAGTTTTTTAAATATTATTATAATTGTATTAAGTTCGAATTCATTGCAAAAAAAAACTATAACATATACATAAATTAATATAATGAAAAAATTGTGTGCACAAGATTTATTGTATTGCACTGCTGTAACAAATACCGCGATGGATCCGCTACTGACCACGATTGCTGAAACTGGAAATGATTTGTCATAAATTTACATACAATAATCAATGACAAATGTATATTTTGTACGAACATCAAAGCACTTCGTAATCTCTTGAGTAATTAAAATTAAACATACTCCTATATAATACACGACCCTTAGTTTTATACCGAATTCCAGGTGTTTGTCCAAATCATTCTTCATAGTTCATCTGTGCTCCATGCACAAAATATTACATAGACTATTCAACATGACAGTTGTTTGAATAATATCATAATAAACATGTTCTTTGTTCACTCGACCGATTGTAGATAATATAAAACATACAACTGCAAGTTATTGCTAAAGTTAGCAAACACATTCGATTAATAAAGAGATTTTTTATAAGTATAGCAAATTTAAAAAATGTATTAAATGGTAAATAAATCTTTATAACTGGATGGACAGAACGGAAATGAGGCTCATAAGTAATAAGGGCACAATACTCAATCTCGCGATTGAGTTTCCGGAAAAATCTAATTCTAATTCATAAGTTATTGAAGATTTTCTACTATTCAATTTCTTAAGGTTTCTTGTTTCTTTATCGGTAACAATATCACAATTTTAAGTTACTTAGAAGATCAAACATCATTTGTATTAATTACAAAAATATAACATTGTATATAGTTTTTATATGTATTCTACATTGATTTTCGACTTGGCATAGGCGCTATGATTACCATGCCAAACAAAAGGTCCCGCCTATGACGGCCTGACGGTCAAATAAGTTATACTCGTAGATGTTATTATTTCGTTATGCCAATACAAACTATCTAAAGGCTAGCCGACTGAAAAATGTATCCCATATTTATTTAATTTCCTCATAGAATCACTTCTGTGCGTCATGAAAGTGCCTTCAGGCAGGCTCTACAGATCCCAATTCGAAGAGGTATCGAAGCTTAACGAAGGTTAATTTTATATCTCAGGCTACGAGGGTTTAAATATAGACCAGCCTGAGATGACCCACATCAAACTTAGCCTGTTACCTATCATGTATTTAAGCGTGATATATATCAATGATAAAATTCCAATAAATTCCGCGGGTCGACCATGTCAAATATGGGAGATGTCAGCCACATCTAAAGAAGGTTTTCCAATCATTTGCACTATTCCTTGGGAACAAATGAAAATATTTGGATTAGAACGTATTTTCCTTAGTTCAATTTACTTTGATTCGGTTTGTGTAAAAAGGGAAATTGGGTGAAAATGAGGAGCCACAAATTGTGAAGATGAGATCCGGCAAACTCAAGCGTGTTTTCCTTGAAATGTTAAAAGAAACACTCGTCTTTTATACAGTTTAAGTTTAAATAGCATAGAAAGACATGTTAGTGGATAAATAGGTAGTTTTTAAAACGATAATGCTTTTTTGTATTATTTATTTTTTATACAAAAAAAAATATATAAGATAAAAATCATCGATATAAGAATAATATTACTTAAAAATATACCAATTTAATTTGACCTATAGCTTTATCTGGTTATTATGACTATAATAAGAACGGAAATTAAACTTTTTAAATAACGATTTTATATAAACAGCATACCATTTAATGTCATATTGAATTACCACCGTTAATAAAGGTTAAATTAGCATAAAAATTCACTACAAAACTGCGAGTTCGTTAACGTCCGTACGACGTAGTTAATAATTCAATTAATCGAGTGCAATTTTGTTCGGGACAAGTGAATCTGTGGATACTTCAACGATTGATTTTAGTTCGCAGTTTTCGCTTCAGTTTATGCTTACATTTTTTTTATGTAAGAGGAGGCACACGAGCAGGCGGGTCACTTCGAGTGTTGTGCTAACCGCCGCCCACATCTGCAACGCCAGGAGGCTTACAAGTGAGTTGCCGGCCCTTTAAGGAAGAGGAACGCTCTTTTTTTGAAGGTGCCCAAGACGTAGCGATTCGGGAATACCTGCGCAGGCAGAGCATGAGAGATAGGCAGAGCATATGACAAAGACTTATAATTAGTATTTTTATACACAGGTACATTTCCAACTATCCAACTATAGTCACAGAAAACAAGATAGGCTCAAAACCTATTAAATATAAATGTATTTATTGAGTTAGAAGTATTAACAATAACAATGCCGCTGTAAACTCGCTCAACGTGCATAAAAAGCATCCACATCTAGTAATCACAAAATCTTTTTCGGAACATTGAGTACCAGTTTTGTCCATTATGCCGATTTTAATACGTGATTAGCACACCCTAATATATTCTATATTTAAAAAAAAATAAGTAACTTAAAACCAAGTTATAGTCATATATATAAGAAGCTAAGCTACAAAGCAACATCTGTGCCCTAACACAATTTATTCCACAATAGGAAAGTTGGTAGAAAATAGCACAGCATCTATATCGACATTATCCCGATATCGCTAACAGATACAGTCGTAACTCAGCCACGTGCCAGCGCAGTTCAATTTATCGAATATTTCGTTGGGAGCGTAACAACTCTACTGATTCTACTATTACAGTTGATTTAAAAAGCTTAAAAGTAAGCCAATTTTTATTTTAAGGTTTGGGTTGAGAATAAAACTAGCTGATCCGGTAAACGTTGTTTTGCCATACAATTACTAAAACCCTATTGTTTTGTGATGAAAGGGTTGCAACTTAGGGTTATATGTATTTTTTTAAAGAGACAATAAAAAAAATTGCTACTAAAAGTAGATGTTGGCGGATTCTCGGGCCTACTCAATATGCTTACAAACTTTCATGAGAATCGGTCAAGCCGTTTCGTAGGAGTGCGGGAACGAACATTGTGACACGTGAATTTAACATGTAAAATTATATTTTTAAAACGTTTTATAATATAAGTTCCTAATTGTTCCTGGTACAGCTTAGGTTATTTTCTGTGTATGTATGTATCTTATATATAAAACGATAGTTACATTATTATAAAATTCACTTAATAAACGATCACACATTACGTTGACAAACTGTTTGCCGTAAACAAAAGTTAAGTGTAAAATTATAATGCCGTTAAAATTTTTGATTATTATAAAATATAATATATCAACAAAATTGATTGAAATTACAATTGAAATGCAATTGAAACGAAAATTAACTAAAATACTTAACACAATACATTACAAAAGTAGGATCCTTGGGACTTTTCATGCTATCGCGATGTTTATAAGTGGGGCGAGAAAGACTGTTTGTAATGTATGAAAATTAATGTAATATAATTAACATAATTACCAAGTACTGTATGTAATTTAAAATATATATTTCTAGTTAGGTAAACTCGTAAAAAGCTATAAATTGTTTGCTGTGTGTATGTTAGCCCTACATTCTGTTATTTATTTCATTAATTTCCGTAAATGGCCTCTAGTAAACTCTTAACGCCCATTCGAGAGCTAGTAATCTAAAATTCGGATCTATATATTAATAGCTCTCTTATTAATTTGAATTAAAAGACCCTTTTCACCAAGTTGACCTTTTGTTAAAGAGATTGAAAACGGGATTAATTGAAAGTTTATCTGATACGGGAATCAATCAACGTAAACTCTAAGTTTATCCTTTGAATATCTTTCTTTGCTATGTAAGTTAGGCCGTCGTGGAAACGAACTTTTGTATATTGATTGAACAAATCCGTCCTCAATATACGCTTGTGCGATTTATTGGAAAGCTTTCAAGATACAACGGTCTTGTTTTCTTACAATTCTTGGAAATTGTATATTATTTTCAAATCCGATTTGAAAGATATAAACCTTGTGTGGCTTTATTATATACTTTATTAGTGAATTGATTACGACCGCGCCTTCGTGTATTGAGAGCTCACTGAAACAATTTTTTTTTAATGTTGACCTTATATTTTTCTTATATCTCAATGTACCAGTTTTGTAATAACGATTATGGCATGCAATGTACCCAAGAATACACTATACGTTCTCAGTTTTCTTCAGTCAGTCCTCAAGTGTTAACCTGAAATTTATGTTTACCTAACATAAATAAGAAATATGAGCGTAGAGAGTATGCTGTGGTAGCGACGCCTCGCTACAATAAATAGGGAGAATCTAACAATAAACATTGCCTGGTAGAGCTTATTTCAAGTGGTTAAATTATTATACCAAGATTTGCTTTCAGTCTTTTGAATAAAGCTTAGGATGCACAAATACATATAAACAGTCTAATTCAGAACAGCATATTTGTGCCAATATTTGTACTATTAATAATTATAAACTCGTTTATACTACGAGCTTAATAAAAAGTTGCGTAGTTCAGCGTGCCCCCATGAAACATAGGCCCCCTCTAGCATCTTTTTCGTCCTCCTCTTCCCCTACCCCCCATTTTCCTTATTTTGCTTTAAAGGCCGGCAACGCACTCACGAGCTCCCAGCCGCGTGAGTGTCTATGGGCGGCGACTTCACCTTTATGGTGAGCCTCCTGCTCGTTTGCCTCCTATTCTATAAAAAAAAAACGGTGAGCCAAGACCTGGTGCTTTTCTCGTACATCGCATAAGCAATAAAGTTAAAAATATAGTTTTTATTGAAATAATTATATTTAAGCGTATGGACATAAATTTTAAGCTACAAATCTCTTCAATAAACGTTCCTCATGGTAATTTATCATCCGCGACAATCAAACATACCGCACAACTTAAATTACTGAAAGTACTTCATATTATAATTTTACCACAGGAATAACTTGTCACCGAATTCGGAACGGGGTCTTAGTCGAGGCGTATCTGTAAGCCGACAAATAAATGGATGTAGCGACGCCTCGCGATGAATTTTAATGAAGATCACTAGAATGACTCTTTTCACACGGATGAATATTTAAACAGTCACAAAGGGTCGCGTTTCGGATCAACTCTTTTGTTCCGGTGAGCGGAGGACGCTAACAATAGTCCCAGTTTAGTTTGTTGTTCTTGTTCACAAGTTGACCCATTTTAAGGGTAAGAATTATAATAAATCTTACATTCATATTCAACATAGCGGAAATATCTTCATGCCATCCCTCGGATGCACCAGGCAGTGTGACGTTTAAAAATACTAACGGTTCAGACTTGCAATTCAAATGCAGAAACATATGAGCCGCTCAATGAAAGGATTTATGCATGGACGAACCGACGTGTCCATTTCCCGACGCACGAACTTAGCCTGGAAAAGCAGTACACTGGCTGGAGTGCCTTATGTTTACAGTATCGATGCTTAGAGGCTAATGCTAAAGTAAGCGGAATAACGCAAGATGTCCTACCTAAGATAAGGCAACCCCCAAAACACTGTTGATCTGTTCGTCATCAAAATAACGCGAAACTAAAAGTAAACCATCTAGACAACTACCCTGGGGACGCCCTAGTTGGCGTAGATAAATGATAAGAAAATATTAAATTGATATTAATTACCAGTCACTCTCCGACCGGCTGGATCCTTTGGCGCTGCGTAGAGATGTCGGATCTCTCAGCATCATCTATCGCATTTTATGGGGAGTGTTCGGAGGAGTTGTTCGGATTAATACCTGCATCTAGGCCGAATATGAAATTCCATCCGTATCACCTTGATTTCTGTCATTCCACCACTGCGCGTTTCGTAAGACATTTCTTACCACGTACCACGACGTTATGGAACAACTTAGGGACCTTCAAGAAAAAGCGTACAAATCCCTAAAAGGCAGGTAACGCGCTCCCAGCCACATGGGCGGCGACTTCACCTCCCCTTATTCGACCCACCTTATGGTGGGCCTCCTGTTCGTTTGCCACCTCTTCTATAAAAAAAAATAAAAATTAAAAACATTAAAAGCTTTACAATGAACGCGTTTTTTTTGCTTTAACATTACACAAAGTCTAAGGTAATAGTTGACAAATATAAAAACAATCATAAACAGAGAATCGATTGGAATTTACGAATTTGCTATTCCTATGTGATGTATGCAAGCGCTATAAAGCTTTCTCCCTGAACACTCCGTTCAATTACAATGTGAAAGCTCTAACCACAGTAATAATTAAGCCTGCAATGAATCCACAGATATCGTTTTATCTTTTCGAATTTCAATTTACCTTTGTGTATTGACAGAGCTTTGAAACAGTTTTTCAAGTAATTTCACATAGATGTGCAATAAACCTCGTCTAATAATCGTTTAACACATCTTGTGATCAATTAATCTTATACCAAATAAATGTATAGGAAATATAATTTCATATGTAGCCTTAACGTAAATACATTTTAAAAAATCTATAACGGACACAAGTCTGTATTTAATATCTTTTTCACATACGTTCCTAAAGCGATCACTTGAGTTAGTGAAAAATTGCCTGAAGAGCCCAATTATATTATTGACAATGATATTTATGTAATTTCTAGAATTAATAGCTAGGTGAAAACCAGTTAATATATAAATACAAGATCTTAAAAAGATTAATTATTGTTGTTCACTTAATTCATTCTATCGTCGCATCGACATTATTACGTTATTAGCGCTTTATTGTATAAAATCTAGATATTAAATTTATTAATATGCCGCTGTCCGCAGTATTACCACAGATTAATAATTTATTAAAATTTTAATCCATAGACTATATTTTATGGCTTAATTAATGGCGCTCTAAAGTGATGTTTAATCCGCAGTTATTACAACGAAACGTAAAATGCTGGTGAAATTGCGCATACATATTTTCATTATCAATCTGAAATCAATAGGGTTTTTTTTATAAAATAAACTTAATTTGAGTTCATACAAATTAAGAAATAGTATAAAAAACTATATATATAGTATAGTTAATGATAGTTATAATTGATTAGTAAAAGCAAACAATAATAATAGTCTATCTACTACTATTAGGTAAAGTTTATCAAGTAAATATTCAAAATATCAAAAGAGCTTTCCTTTTTCGCCACAGTCTAATCAATAGTAGATCTAACATTCGCGTCACATTGTCATGGTTAGTAGAATTGAAAATCGTTTTGTGATTTTCTTCATTTACCCTGTCTAGAGGGGGGGAGGGCTACTGCCACCTCTTAACTCCACCCATGCTCAAATACACATATTAGTTCTATTGGGCAATTTCACTATTTTCTATTTTTGTACTATCTATTTAAATATAGCACACATTACGCTCAGTTAAATGTAAGCGATTTATATCTTGCGTTATGGGTGTTAACACAAAAGATAAATATTCTTACATATATACGTTTTAATAAATACTTATATCAACATCCAGACAACTAGCGCAAATATGCTTATCATATAAATATTAGTCGGTCAGATCGCACCTGGGATCCTGAGAACCTGCTATCGACTTTCTTTTCATGTCTGGCGTGCAAAAGATTGTGTCCTAGTCCTATGTAATAGTTGTTAACTGTCACTATTAAAAGCATTCATTTGAGCTGTGAAGAAATTCCATTTTTTTAGAATGTTTTCTCATACAGCTATACAGTATTAAACGTCAGATGTATGATATTGCATCGCACATTACACATCGCCACATTGCGACAACTGTTCGTACAATCTTTACATAAATATGCCTACCAAATGTGAATCTGTACGAACAATATAAAGTGGAAAGATTTGAGTTTAATTAATAAATATAGTTGAAAAATAAAAGTGTTTTTATTTTGCGTATTGTTATTATCTTATTGGTTATTAGATATATTGCTTAAATCATTTCCACATGATCGTATCAGCGATCACTTGTGTACGTTAAAGTTCTCTATATATTTAAGCCTACGGTTCTGAAAGAAGATAACCACAACAATCGCAGCATCATTTTCTTAAACAGTGATAACGGTTTATAAATGTCCTACTCCCAGTATTTATGGTGATTCATTCCCAACTTTTATCCTTTAAATAGTCATTTACACTATAATAGAACTTGCTTAACAATAACAGATTAGTAGAGTTTTGGAATTTATTAAAGGACAAATTTGGAACATAATTTGGGAGTTTATTAAAAAAGCGTATACACAATTATATTTACGAATGATTTTTGTAAATAAAGTATTTTTATATTATCAGCAAGCAAAAACACTAAACGCAAAATATTTCTAGGCAAAATTAAAGCAGGTGAGGCGACGAATGGACTTTTTATGCATAAGGGTATAAGGCTTAGTATATATATATCATACATTATAAATAATATTTTAAGTTTTTTTGGATTTTATTGCGTAAATTATATGTAAGCGTTAAATTTTATATTGAACAGCCAGCTGAATAAACGCTAATGAACGTATACCTGGGTTCTATTCCAGGCAAGACTTATTTTTCTTTTATACAATTTACTTTACCATTAACATACTATGTTTATAGTTCATAAAGATCTAAATTCAACTATATAATGTGTGGACTTTCTGAATTTAAATTTAAAATATTGATAATAAGACCACATTTAAAAAATCAATACATTCTCATCGTCTCTATTCCAGGAAATGCATACGGAGCAAGACTAAGTCAGGTGCCTAGTGAATAAGTAATCACGCCCGACTAAGCACTTATGAGTTATCGCTCACTGACCTGTTTTTGTTATCTTAAGAGGAAAGCTTTCAACATGATAATAACAAAAGCTTTTATCTAGTCTCTAGAGCTTATTATGCATTCTAACATAAGCTGTTTTACTGGGTGTATGATACTATAATATTAAGATATACATACTTTTCCGTGTACAATTTAATTAAATAGATAAATAGTAAAAAAGGATATTTTCAACTAACAAATTTATTTTAACAATATTTTTTGTAATGATTCGTTTATTAATAATCCATTTTAAATAATAACGAAGCAATAATATTAATTTAAGTATACATAAAAGCCTGGTTTAGTTTGAGGAAAAATTTAATAAAATGTTCTTCTGTTTGTTGTGTCATAAAATTATAATAAGCTATACTAACTTCTGTTTATCTTTCTCATTTAGTACGTAAGCAAATTATACCGCTTTTTAATCAAAACACATATAATTAACAGGAAACCTTTTTTTATCTTAAGTACAATTTAATTTAGAAAAAACATTAAATATTTATTGCTTTTTATTTGATTTTGTAAATATAAATACAATTTTTTCCAATTAAGTAATTCATTGCTTATATTTTAATAACACGCTCTTTCTTATTTTAACTTAAGCAATAAAATATTCAAAATAACAATTTGACTTCCATAATGAAATTATTATTAATGTATACATAAGTCAATGAATTAAAACAATGCGTTTGTAGGTGTGAGTCCGTGTGTGTGAGCACATGTAGATATAGTTAAAGTCATGGTCAAAGTGTGTTTACTAAGGTACATAGGAACATTTTGAAACGTTTTATATCTAAGTGATTCTACGCCTGTTCGTACGCGACCCAGCTGAGAAGAAGCAGGCAAGAAACTCGGCTTTGTTGATTTTTTTTGGTAATGATCCCAATACACTTTTGAAGCAAGGCAGGAGCTAACTCATTTCGAAACAATAAAATAAACAAACAGAAAATTTATAAAATGTTTATTTAAAAGCTTCTCTTTAACTACCTTTTTAAATTTCCTTACTGATAGAGTCAAAAAATTGTTTGGGTTTTTGTTATAGATAGTGATCTATATACGCCCGTGTTATATAAAAAATGAATATATAACCGATTTTATTTTCAACTAAATATATTTTTCTATCCCTAAATAGAAAATACATTCGTTGAATGTCATTAGATTATGTAAAGTGTAGGTTACGTTTATCCAGTCACGATCCGTTGCGACATTCACTACTTGAATTTTCTCGAGCTTACATTTAACACGACAATCGTATGTGTACGCTTTATAGCGCTGTACTTATGTCTTAAATAAATCTTATTTAAACACATTATTGAATCAGTGAATAATCTATGTACGTGTCACAGGCTAAACAGTTTCTATGTTTTTAGTTTTACATATAAATTGTGTAACTGATCATTCATTAGGCAGGTGGTCGTAAATCGTATAATTATATTAAATATACCTTTATATCAAGGTTAGATTAGGAGTGTCAACATATGATATAATTTTCTTAATATAATTAATAATCTTTCGGTGTAGGATCGTTTTCCATATTTATCAAGCCGGACTCCTAAACAAAGATTAAAAATGTAAGTGACATATATTTGTGGCTTTGTGCTAAGTGAAAGTACTTGAGGTTAAGTAAACATTTGACACTTTTGATTTGTTTGGAAATCTTAATCTAATATTCTACAATTAAATATTTATTTTTTTTAAACATTTGTTATAAATTAAAATTGCGTTTATTGTAGTGACCAATCAGAGCAAAGCGCTTCGTGTGGAGTCTAGGCGCCATCTTGTTGTAGTGACAGTTAGTTTAGGATTCTAAGGCGAGTCTTTGGAAAGCCATTGTATTGTGTTATACATAGAACGTTTGGCCGAATTGTATCGTAGACACATCTGATGACAGTAAGATCGGTGCCCTGAACCTGCTTCTCTTTATAATTGTGTGGGTACTTGATTACTATTATAACATAAGTATGTACTTACAATTCTCTAATTAACTAGAACTGCTGGTTTCAATCAACCTAACTGCATAATGTAAAAACAAAGTAAAAATGACTAAAAGTATTAAAAAATATTGAAAATAATTGAATTACTCTCAACCTTTTAAGTTATCATAGTGTTACGGACATCAAACAAAGGAGCTGCTTGAGAAATACTATTCGAAAAATGTTTAAAACTAAGTCTTTAAAAACGTTCTCATTTAGGTACTCACGGCACTCGCCTCACCGTTACGGTGGTAACTAATGTTGTGGCTGCACTTACACTAGTCTCAAGTTGCAACGTTAATAGCCCGACGCGTTAGGGGAACAATTCTTTTGCAATGAGATTTTTTCACCTTCCTTTTTAGATTATTACACTATAAGACATACTTTAAGATTTCTTCATATCAAGAGACTACACTATAAGGGACTACAATAAATAAATAAAAATATACATTTTCAATTAGAAGAAACCTTAGACTACGCCAGACCGTATTTAATTTTTATTTTTATTCATTTCCAATGCTATTTGTTATTTATTTATGTTTTGCATATACTACTTACTAAATATAATTAAATAATTACAATTGCTATCATTAAATAACTACAGTTGTTCCCTCAAACGTCTCACAGTGCACATCTAAATTAACACGTTGTAGCAAGGAATCATTTTATGTTAATAGAGGTTTTAAATTAAGAACATAGGGGAATTAGGGGCGTACAAAAAAATTGTACGTGAAAAATTGTAGTATTCAATTAAATTAAAATATCACTGATCTAAGAATAATCCCTTGAATAAGCAAAAGAGCTTGCAGCGATAAAGTGCTGGCTTTTATGTGAATCATAACCAACAGATGTTTTGATAAAATATCCCATTTTTTGTTATTACAGAACATTTTCATATTTTAAGTACATAAAAAACAACTGCTAACTATTATAATTTGGTAACCATATCATTTATTGATTTGTATTACGATGACTCTTTTTCGTTTTTTTCTTATGGGACATTATTGATTTCAGAGTTATTAAAATACTGCCTATTTTTGTTAATTCCCATCATCATTCCCCCGTATAACATGAATTACAAACAGACACAGCGTATTTTATAATACATACAATTAGATATTTTATCTATGGTGAGCTCAATACATTCTGTACAAAACATAAAGACAACAAATATTCGTGTAACAAGCCATCAAATAAAACCCTGATACATATGTCGTTAAGCGGAAACGGGCTGTAACAAAAGCCACATTGTGCTGAAGGCGATAAAAACACAGCCAATAAATATAACGTTAGTTTCCGCTTTGTGTGATAATTCTTTTTTTCGAAACTAGTTGTTTGTACTTTACGACAAGTTGTTCGTCGCTCACTCGTTTCGTAATATTTATCCCGTCCCTAGATTGTCTTTGTCAGCGATAATTGCAACACAAATTGTGAAAACGTGAAAACTTTTATGCTACGCTTGTAAAATTGAAAGACAATTTTCCTTGTCATCATTCTTTGTTAAATATTAAGCGGCGATTTAAATTTACAATACAAATATATTGTCAGGAAACGTTTATTTAAATTGTTGATG
Source organism: Leptophobia aripa (assembly GCA_951799465.1). Classification (NCBI taxonomy): domain Eukaryota; kingdom Metazoa; phylum Arthropoda; class Insecta; order Lepidoptera; family Pieridae; genus Leptophobia; species Leptophobia aripa. The sequence goes on along the minus strand of OX637266.1, from coordinate 6,035,287 downwards.
TTTGATAGTGAATATTATAGTATTTGTGATTTCGGATTTTATAAAGATGTTTTTGGTAACATAACGATTTACTGTAAGGGAGTGTAAAAGCTATCATAAAATAGAAAACTTACAAAAAGTTAATTATTGATAATTTTAAATTTATACGCACACAAATTTTGTCAGTAACTTGTGTACACATAGTGTCCTCATATATGAGAAATAGCATAATGTTTTTTTTTGTATATTATACATTTAATTGCTTCTAAAAATAATATAATAAGAAAGAGCGTGTTCTTCGAACATAAGCAATTAATTGCTTAAATGGAAACACCATCCTTTTATTTCAAGCTAATACAACCAAATTTTTAAATTTAATTTTAATTAAAATAAATATATAATATTGGCTTAGTCACCGCGACCGGCGCCTGGAGTCGAAACGTCGAAACGTTTTGAATTTGAATTACACTCGATAAAGTTCACGTAAGGCTGAAAGTTGATTTGCAAATTTATCATGTTATTACAATTGCTTTGCAATAACCAACTTTTTTTTTGTAAACAAACTAACATAATTTTCTGAATTGCGTCAAAACGACGAAAAAATGCTCAAGAGTTACTTGCGTAGGTTCAACCCGTCAATCTTTGTTATTGAAAAATTTCTCTCTTGTATGTAGATGTCAATATTTCATTCAATGTAATGTGCGAGGCATGAGGACGTAGTGAAGGGGAGAAAATTGAATTTTTATGACCGCGCGTACGTTACGTTTAAGCTCCGAATGGAAGTTAGACGTTTATAAAAGAAATATAGAACATATAATAGCATCTACATATATACATATATAATTATCTATATAAGAACATGTACATAAATGTTTGAGTAATTCTCAGACAAACTTGTATTAAATTAATGTAAAAGAAACATTCCGTAAAATCAAGCACAATGATATTTTTTTTAAAAATAATTAAAGATAGCATGAATGACCAGCAAGCTTTTATGCGTACATTACAAGTTTTGTATTTTATTATAAGCCTGAGAACAGTTTCAAGATATAGATAAGACTTCACTTGTGAACGTAACACCATATTATAATTATATTAGAAATATTTAAAAAAAAGTGTTACTTGTATTTATGTTATTTGTTACCTTGCGAAAACACGAATTAATAGTTGAACCTAATATTCTCAAACCATAAAACGTCGACAGTTAATTATACCAATATAAAAAACTAATTAACGCAACTGAACAATATAAAACTTTTAATAGAAAATTGTACCGTCTATTTTCATATTGAAATCTGATAAATATTCCACGTTATTTTCAATAAACTGTACAGGCTTCAAGTTGCTAAATTAAATTTTTAAAGTACGTATGAGTGGAAAGTTTTATAGCCAGTTCTTAACTGGTTTATCTCGAAAATTTTAAACAACAAGAGTTTAATCCTCCGGCTCTCAGGATATACGGCACACTTTGGACTAAGTTTGTTCGGTGTCTCGTGCACCTTTGACGTCTATCTAATCGAAAAGTTTACACTCTACGACGCTTAGAGGGATTAACACTGAGCCATTGAATATAAGAATTGAAAATTTGGGACATTGCGTATCTTCTGCAATGCCAAAATGTATTTATTCAAGATTAGCATTGCACTAATATGAGCCAAACAAAGTCAAAGTTAAAATATGTTTATTCATTAAGGTACATAGGATCATTTTGAATCGTCTTAAATCTAAGTGATTCTACGCTTGTTCGTATCAAGCTGAAGAGAAACAGGCGAGAAACTCGGCTTGGTTGATTAGACAGGAGTTGATCATAAATTATAAATAGTTCATAAATAATTCTATACTCGTATACATGCCTGCCTGTTTTTATGTCAATGGTAGAGCAGTGGTTCCCAACGTGGGGCGTACGCCCCACTGGGGGACAATTTGGCAATTGGAGGGGGGCATTTCGAATTTTTTTCAGTTAAAATTACCCCTCTAGTTAAGGGGATTTCATATCTTTGCATGGGTTAGAGGGGGCATTTTCTTATTTTTGCATGGGTTAGGGGGGCATTTCTTATTTTTGCACGCGTTAGGGGGGCATTTTCGATTTTAGAATCTCAAAAGTGGGGCGCGCACCAAAAAAGGTTGGGAACCACTGGTGTAGAGCGAACCAGATAATATGCAATAGGCTCTCCGCTTTTTATAATCGCCTGGTTTTGCTTGTAAAGAGAGCATACATTCTCATCTTAATCGTAAATTATAAAAACATAACTCTATCAACAGAAGGTATGACGAAATGGCAAGATCAAAGTTATACTGATAATAAGTACGACCAAATAAAAGTTGTAGCGACATCTATGAACGCCAATTACAATCAAATATACCGTCATCGATTGACCCTCACGACCTCTAACCATATATGCAACTTTTTAAGCAGACACTGGGATCTTCGGGTACCCTAATTCCTCAATAAAGTCTTGAGTACTGATCTTAATCAAACATCAAAATCAAAAATATCTTAATTCACATACATTCAACTCTCCGCCACTCATTTAAATTGCCATGTTTTACACTACGTTGTAAAGATCTGCTGTATGCACCAGCGAATTGGTCAATATCTGTATTATATAAAAACATATAAAATAACCTTTACTAAAGTGGGCATAGTGTAATGGGAGGACACATTTACGTTCTATTGAGAACAACCTAAACACACATATTCACACATATATATTATAGAGGAAGATATGTCTTGCAGTATCGAATTTTATCGTTGAAGTAAATCGTTCGATTTAAGGATTAATCAAGAACATTGAAGCGGTCTCAATTATAGGTCAAGTGACTTGAGAGTTGAGGGCGTCATCGTATCGCTCGGTTTGTACTTAGTAAGTGGCTCTCAAATGACTTCCGCGATTTTTTCTATCTAATAATTATTAATTTAATATTTTTTGGTTGGTTTGCTTTTATAAATATTATTTTAGGCAGTTATGGTGATGTTGATGTATATAACACTCACCGTAAAATTGTTATATACAAATTTATTGTTTTCCATATTGCCTGAATAAGTTTTTTTAGGCTTATCTAAAGATACTTTCCAGAATATCATAGTACTCAAAATTCTTCAATTAGGGTTGTTAACATCCGCTTTTTTTCACTAAAACTAAGTTTACATTAGTTTTCAATTTTCAATTAATTTCCGTTTTTACCAGACTTGGATAGCCCTCGGGAGTAAGTTATAAAAACGCAAACACTGCAAAGAAACCTTTAAATGATTAACTTATTCTATGGATCCTGCTATTGGGGTAAAAAATTTTTGTACATTTGATTATTTATAAATTAATTACTATTTTATTACATAATTAACTAATAAAACTTTACGATTTTAAAATCCAAAAATTCTGTATAGCAAAATAATAGGCACTACACATTACTCACAGAAATTTAGGGGGCGGCCTTATCGTTCACAGTGGTAAATAACAGACATGTTATGTATGCCATCGTAATTATATGCAGTTTAAATTCCTAAACCCATAAATAACGATGAAATCAGCACAGACTGTCACTAAATGTACCAAAGTGAAAACGAAGTATGATATTCAAAGAATCAAATAAACAAAAAAATTTTCAAACATGGAATTGCAATTACGCCATACATTTATCTCCAAATCCATGTCGTTGCGCTCGGCGAAGCACGTAAATTTATATGCATCCACAGAACTTAATCATAATAATGGCTCGGGTGTGTTTGCAAAAATGTATGTAATCTGAGTAAGGAAAATGTTAGGAAATTCTTTTCACGATCTTTCGCAGTTCACGCTTCTTCACCAACTTTTTATACGGCTTCCATATTGAATTACTTTAAAACATTCAAACCGTGTAAGCTGTAATAACAGAAATAATTGATATTCCACGACTAAAAATACCATACGTTTATATGCAGACACGTGAGAACACTTCAAGCTTTTGATAATGTTTATATACTTTATAATTTGTAAAATATATACTGAGGGCTCCATTAGAATTAATGACCGGTCCTTTCAAAGTAACATTGCAAAAAAAAAACATTTTTAATACGGACGTATTTCACTAAATGTAGAATATTAACGGTCGCTAGAAACCTGTTCAGAATATTTATTAAAGGGAAGCGTGTTTGCATTTTATAAACTAATATTTACATTTATTCGGTTGTGAATGATACAAATTGCTCACTTTTGCTTAAATAAAACAGCTTTATAAAATTACGCTACTTATACGTTTAATTAAATTAAGAGGCACTTTAAATTTAATAAATATATATACATACTATACAGTGTATAGTATGTATATATATTTATTAAATTATATATACTATACTTCTATAAATAGTGAATATCATATCTAGTAGGTAAATACAATTGTTATACTCGCTTCGATCAGCCTTTGCTTTTGCTATATCATTGTTTGATCAATGTTCCCTTCGTTACGTTTTGGTTGAAGGCTATTTCAGATTCAGATTTGTTACGTGTTGGGCTGGTCGGTAAAAATTTCAGTAAAATACTTTGAAAATGAATGCAGACACAAAAAAACTTATATCGAGCCAATACGGTAGAGTTAACGCCCCAACAATCGAACGATGTCGAGTTAATTTCTGCACGGACATGGAGAAATCGGTTCTAATGAGCAACTTTGAGAGACGAGGCTGGAATCAAGTGGGACAAGACGATGAATGGAATTTTTATTGGGCTTCGACACAGACGTGCCGGAATCTGTTTAGCGTCGAGAGCGGTTACAGAATGAACGATAACCAAATGATCAATCACTTTCCCAACCACTACGAGTTGTCGAGAAAGGATTTGCTTGTGAAAAATATTAAAAGATATCGCAAAGAGTTAGAAAGGGAATCCAGTCCAATAGCGGAGAAAGCGGAAGTAGTGCTCCCCGGGGGTCAGCTTGCGAACAGATACGTTCATCTAGACTTTATACCCGTAACTTTCGTCCTACCCGCAGACTACAACATGTTTGTTGAAGAGTATCGAAAGTCCCCGCAGAGTACGTGGATTATGAAGCCGTGTGGCAAATCCCAGGGCACGGGAATTTTCCTTATAAATAAACTATCCAAGTTAAAGAAATGGTCTCGCGAGGCCAAAGCTCCATTTCACCCTCAACTTAGCAAAGAAAGCTACGTGATATCCCGCTACATTGACAACCCTTTGCTTATCGGAGGGAAAAAGTTTGATTTGCGTTTGTATGTGTTGGTGACATCGTTCCGACCTCTAAAAGCTTATCAGTTCCAATTGGGGTTCTGTAGATTTTGTACGGTAAAATACGATACTAGTGTCACTGAATTGGACAATATGTATGTGCATCTGACGAACGTAAGCGTACAAAAACACGGGGGCGATTACAACAATATACATGGAGGGAAAATGAGTGTTGAAAACTTACGTTTATTTTTAGAAGGTACGAGAGGACGAGCTGTCACTGAGAAGTTGTTTTCGGCCATGCAATGGCTCATTGTACACTCGCTGAGGGCGGTTTCATCTGTAATGGCGAACGACCGGCATTGTTTTGAATGTTACGGTTATGATATAATTATAGATGACCAGTTAAAACCTTGGTTAGTTGAGGTCAACGCATCGCCATCACTTACCTCGACTACCATAAATGACAGAATAATGAAGTATAAATTAATAGATAACATAATTTCAGTTGTTATACCACCCGACGGTATCCCCGATGTACGATGGAATAAAGCTCCGAGCCCGGAATCTCTTGGCAATTTCGATTTGCTCATTGATGAAGAACTACTGGAAAAAGAGGAAATGACAAGCACTAGTCGCGCTTTTAAAGGACATAAGAATAGAAGTTAATGATACAGTTTATAACAAAGTAGGTGGGACAGCAATTAGAAAGCAGATTGCTATTTAAAAATAGTCCATCGATGTCTAGACTATAATGAAACCGTTGGGAGTTCAGCGGTAAATAGCTAAACACAGTGGATTAAAGTGGTCCTTGTTTATGCGGTGAACACTCTGCTAATTTGCATTTTAATGTTTGCCGTCCAGGAAAAATATTGCTACTTTGCTGCTAGCATAACTTCCCGCGAGTGTTCTATATGTTAAGTAGCAACAGAACAGCGCTTAATAGTGCAAAAGTTTCGTTAAACTCCGCGTACGCGACCTCCGACGTTGATTGACCCCATTACGGTATTCCGTCGTCGTATGGGATCGTATGGGTATCGTATTTTAACAATTTGTAATTTGATCTTAATTGCTTCCTTTACAAATTAAAATAAAACTTTTTTTACGTAAGAATTAATAACAATGTACACAAACATATTTATTCAAATAAATGTTCATCAATTTGTATGTATGTATTATATATTTATTTAAAATATAATTTATTGTTTTATTAAGGAATCTTCAAATCCCTAGTACAAAAATATAACTAATAAACTATTCAAGCTATAGACAAGTGCAATAATTTATGTCAAAGTATAAACAAATCTTTTAACATAGTGCAACAATAGGTCAATTTAAAAACTAAAACTCTTGCGTGCTGTTAAAGCATTACATATAACCTTTGAAGCCATTATAAGGTAGCTAGTGAGCATTATTCAAACGACTGTCATACGGTAATAGATTTTTATTGATAATTATAAGAACGGCAAACTTAAAATATATTTATTTAAGTAGGTATGACACTTTTGAATCGTCATTTTTTATACATTACCATAACTACACTAATACAGTACCATGACATGACAAAATTTATGCAGAAAGCATAGATAGAAGTGATTCGTAGAAAGAGAATTGAGAAGTGCGTGATTTGATACACGTTAATTTAATAGGAAGTACAGTGTATAACGACACTGAAGAGACTTTGAGTTTTACGGCGTTATAGAGAGTGGGCGTTAAATTTAGAGAAGAAAAATCATTGTATGGAATACAAGCTAAACCAACCGAAGCCAATTTATTGCAACGCTTTAGAGAGTTTATCTTGAGCGGCGTTACATGGAGTTTACACAGTATTTATAATATGATTATGTGTACTTACTGTATGTTAGTGTAGATTAGCGAGTTGCGAGGCCAAGCCAGCAACCCTTGTGAATATTTTAACGTCACGTTTTTTGCTACCAAATTGCGAATTCTCAACTTCGAGGGAAAATTTTTGCACGAAATTATGCAACTTGAAAGTTTGATTAAATTTTCCTCTACAAAATGCACAAATCTTAAAAGAAAATATTGCTGCATTGAAATATTATAAGCTTGTTTATTTCTAAATAAATCAAATGATTTTTAAAGTATGCTGCAGCTTAAAGTATTGGTAAAATTATTTCGTTCGGATATTTTTAAGTCGCTTGTAAGTAAAATAATTATATCATTAATTAGTGTCACCCAATACAATTTCAACATACATAATAAATTCTTAAAATAAAGTATAAACATTATAGTATATTTTATTACAAAAATGTTTTTTTAATACCTAAGACATAATTTCAGTCACCGGAGGATTGTCCAATGTATATGAAAATAGTAACTATAGTCTTTGTAATAACGTATTTAATCTGTGGTAATGTAACATGTCAATCATATTTGTCACTTTTTTAAAGAATGATTTGTTTAAATTTCTTTGCATCGTATTTTCTAATAACCAGTTTATTTTTATAAGGTTTTTTTACTCCGACTAATATGGCATTAGAGGGCAAAAAAACTTCACAGTCTGCTCATACAAAGAATCCTATAATGCCAGAGAGGGATAAGAAAGTTACCTATTGCACTGACCTGGAGAAATCTGTTATTATGACCAACTTCGAAAGACGCGGGTGGATTCAAGTGGGACCGGAAGACGAATGGAACTTCTACTGGTCCTTCACAACAAACTGTAGAAACATTTTCAGCATCGAAAGTGGATACCGAATGAACGATAACCAAATGATTAATCATTTCCCGAATCATTACGAACTATCGAGAAAAGATTTATTGGTGAAAAATATAAAGCGCTATCGGAAAGAATTGGAACGTGAGGGAAATCTCATAGCTGAGAAAGCTGAGGTAACACTACCTAATGGACTCACAGTAACACGTTACGTCCACTTGGATTTTATACCCGTCACCTACGTTCTTCCGGCAGATTACAACATGTTTGTTGAAGAATATAGAAAATCCCCACAAAGCACATGGATTATGAAACCGTGCGGCAAATCTCAGGGCGCCGGTATTTTCTTGATAAACAAACTGTCGAAACTTAAGAAATGGTCCCGCGAAGCTAAAACACCCCTTCATCCACAGATCAGCAGTAAAGAGTGCTATGTCATATCTCGTTATATCGATAATCCCCTTTTGATTGGCGGCAAGAAATTTGACTTGAGATTATACGTCTTAGTTACATCCTTTCGACCGTTAAAAGCTTATCTCTTTCAGCACGGCTTTTGTAGATTTTGCACTGTGAAATATGACACTAGTGTTACAGAATTGGACAATATGTATGTACATCTAACGAATGTTAGTGTACAGAAGCATGGTGGTGATTACAACAGCCTGCATGGAGGGAAAATGAGTATCCAAAACTTTCGCCTGTATCTAGAGGGAACGCGAGGTCGATCCGTTACAGAAAAACTGTTTGCAGAAATGCAATGGCTGATCGTACATTCTTTAAAGGCGGTTGCTCCTGTGATGGCAAATGATCGACACTGTTTCGAGTGTTATGGTTACGATATAATTATCGATAATACATTGAAGCCTTGGTTAATTGAAGTCAACGCTTCCCCTTCGTTGCAGTCGACTACACACAATGACAGAATTTTAAAATATAAACTAATCGATAACATTGTGTCTGTAGTGGTGCCATCTGTTGGGATACCTGACGCTCGCTGGAATAAAATCCCTACGGAAGAGGCTCTGGGTGACTTCGACTTATTAATCGATGAAGAATTGATAGAAAGAGAGGATGTCAACTCCCGCTATTATAAATATCATAGATTTAAACAATAATGTTAATTTAAACATAAAACACGTTTTGTTATAACAAATTTATTTCAAATAAACACAAAAACAATCATTGTTTCTTTGCTTCACTGTTGTCCTTGTGCATGAGCTCCTCGTCTATAAGTATTTCGAAATGTCCCAACGCCTCAGTGGTAGGTACTTTGTTGAATCGTGCGTCTGGATACCCATCAGAAGGCAGGACGATCGATAGAATATTCTCAACCAAATTGTATTTTAATATTCTATCGTTTATGGTAGTCGCAGTCATAGATGGTGATGCGTTCACTTCGATCAGCCACGGCTTCAAGTTGTCATCAATTATTATATCATATCCGTAGCATTCAAAACAGTGTCTATCATTTACCATAACCGGGGCAACAGCCTTCAACGAATGAACTATCAACCACTGCATGTGTTCGAACAATCGTAGCGTAACTTCCCGACCCCGGGTGCCCTCCAAGTACAGTTTTAAATTTTGAATACCCAACTTACCTCCATGGCGCTCATTATACTCTTCGCCGTGTTTCTGTACACTAACATTTGTCAAATGAACAAAAATATTATCGAGTTCAGTTAGGCTCGTGTCATACTTTAGTGAACAGAATCTGCAAAAGCCGTTACGAAACATATAAGCTTTGAGGGGACGAAAAGACGTTACGAGGACGTAAATCCTCAAATCGAATTTCTTACCACCGATCAAAAGCGGATTATCTATGTAACGTGAAAGAACATACATGTCCTTGCTTGTGAGTTGGCGTTGTAAATATTTTTTTGATTCCCGCGACCACTTTTTCAACTTTGAAAGTTTATTTATCAAATATATTCCGACCCCTTGGGACTTGGCACACGGCTTTAGAATGTACGTTGTTTGTGGTGATTTACGGTACTCTTCAAGAAAAAGGTTATAATCCGTCGGTAAAATATATGTCGTGGGAATAAAATCTAAATATAAATAGCGACTGACGACCTGTCCGTCTGGGAGTTTGATTTGAGTTTTCTCAGCGAGTGGATTGTTTTCCTTTTCAAGTTCTTTTCTATAACGCCTTATATTCTTCACCAATAAATCTTTACGGACCAATTCGTAATTGTTCGGAAAATGGTTAATAATCTGGTTATCATGCAATCTGTATGCGTTTTCTAAGTTGAAAATGCTGCGACAATTAGCCGTGTTCGACCAGTAAATATTCCAGTCTGCTTCTGGAGTCACTTCTCTCCAACCTCGTCTCAGAAAGCTGTTGATAACTATAGATTTATCAAAATCCGTACAGAACCGTATATGTCTGTCTCGTTTGGTTCTCCCATACATTGTAAGAGAATACACTGAATTCTGCTTCATAATGACTGATTTGTTCAAATGAATAAATTAAATAAACCACAACACGTACGTAATAGCCTTCGCGATTATTATAACTTACAATGTTAAATGAATTCTAACGTCAGTTACAATTAAGGAGTATTACAATATGAGGTTACAATGTCATATAATGACATTATATTAAAGTTATACTAACAGAGTAAACCCCTGTAAAGGCGTGTTTACCCTCGCGATCATAACTTGTTGATTAGCAACGCTTAGTTCATGTTACTTAAATAATGCGACACAAGTAACGCCGGGTGATGTTTATATAATTTGCCTAAAGCTCTATATGAAAGAAAATATTATTATTTATTTTATCTTAATGCATATTAATTAAAAAATTTAGTGCACCGTTCAAAAAGGATTTGATAGCAAAATAGAAGAACAATAAAGCGAAAGGGAGAAGCGATATAAAAACAAATGTAAAGAGTTTTTTTAAACTTAAATTTATGAACTAATAAGGTAAATGATCGGACATCTACATGACAATAAGCATCGAAAATGGCTGAATAAGAGTTATATTATCGTCCATAATTGTAGTTATAAGAGGTGAAAGATTATTCAAAACTATCAATTATACAAAAGTATCCGTAGAACGAACTTTGTAGTTTAAAAAAAATTATAATGTAGATATGTTAATTTATATAATGTATAAAATATCTATATATCTAATTGACTTTTGTATTAAGGCATAAATTTTTGCTACAATAGAGTAGTGTTCACACAAATGAAATTACAAAGAGCCCATTATTTTTCAGGTCAAGGACGTATTCTGGCGACTTCATTTATCTCGTTTATCACTTCATTTATTTCGGAGCATCGTAAAATTTTTGCGTAAGATTATTTTCGCCTTTTCAGTTGCAAGTATTAAGATAATTCTATTTTTACAATAAAATGTAGACGTAATTTTCAAATTCGTAGCTTTAGAACCACCAACGCAATGGCATTGAATCTAAACAAAAATAACTTCATATTAACTTTCTTACGACATTGCCAGTTCCCCAAATCGAGGTCGTAGAGCGGACAAGAACTGGCAAGAAACTCACCGCTATTCCTTTAAATCGCCAAGTATATTTTACAGTACGGTTGTAAAGACCTGAAACCATTAAACAATTCAACGAATAATATTAATACGAACGAGAATTTTTAATGATTTAATCAGATGAAGATATTTTTACATGACAAGTCAAAGGCATCAGAAAATTACTAGCAATGATCAAGAATTGAATGTTATTAATTAGTTTTTGTTCGTCTGACTGCAGACGACCGAATAATCATACGATCAAATAATTAAGGTATTGTTATACCTATACAACAAAATTATTCGATCGGTTAGGAAAACCGATCGAATATTTTTGATTAATTAAGATAGGTCACGTGCTACTGATAACACGAGCCATTAGTTTTTGACATTACATTTTAATGACGATAACTGTATGTATTTAACTCAACCATTTCCTCTTTTCCATACCCATCTATAAAAACTTATATTATACAGAGAAAAGATGATTTTTTGTTTGAAATGATGCTCCGAAACTACTGGACCGATTTCAAAAATTCCTTCACTGTTGGCAATCTATACTAATCCCGAAAGACAGGATTTGCATTTTCAAAAAAATAGGTATGCTTACTAAAAATTTAATAATCTAATTTATTATAAATGTCAAAGTAACTCTGTATGGTACGCTTTCACGCTCAAACTACCTAACTGATTTCGATGAAATTTGGTATGGACATAGACTTAACTTTAGGAAAGGATAAAGGCAATAGGACACTTATATTCTTTTCGCGAAAAGAAAGCTTTGAAGGGGTTGAAATAAGGGATGAAAGTTCGAATAAAAATATTATTTTGTATTGAAACCACGCAGACGAAGTCGCGGGCAAAAACTACAAGTTCTTAAATAAATCTTTTAATCTGGTAGTATTGGATATCTCTCTGGTAAAAGGATATACGTGAGGATGATATTCTAAGTTATTAGAGTATGTTGGATATGTATATAATTTCTTACCAGTCTCAAAAAATTGTCATTTTTTATTTATTTTCATACAAAACTTTTTTTCCAAAATAATTTGGAAATGAGCAGTGAATTACGAATTGTTTATATTTGCAATGTATTTTATCTCTTATAATAGTGCAACCCAAAAACAAAATCCGAACATTTTTGATTCCTTACAATTAATAAGTCATAGACTAAGAACAAATTTATAGATATTTAAGAAATAACATTTTAATCGACTCATAATCATTGAGTAATGTATACTATACTTTATGGACAACTAAATCTAGATGAAGTATAGTCTACGTGTTTTACTGTGAAAGTTGTTCTATTGCGGGTACTTTGTGAAAACAGTGCAATTTTTTTTTATTGGTTATTTTCCATACAGCTTGATTAGAATATTATTTTTTTATCTAACCTTCCTTAAATTTAAAACTATTACGTTAACAATTCCTTTACATTTTAAGCGCACCCTGTATAGCAAGTTACAAAAATATATACATGTTCTTAGTCCTTGTGAAATAATATTTAGAACCAAAGTCCATCTTCTGGTTCTTCTTCGCTGTCAGTCACTTGCAAATCATCCTGAATGGCAGGCTCCGGCTGTAACAAAAGATTACAAAATTCATTAAAAACGTCAAATTTAAATAAATCACTACACACTGTATTTGTTAGTCTCAGGGTATTTATAGCTTGTATTATACAGTCAACAAATATATCACACAATTGCTAACCGTACCGGGAATCGAACCCACTGTTCGGCACTCCAAGACTATTGGGACCAACTGTGTCAATATTTTGTTATCTTGATTATATCGACATATATATATATATATATATATGAAATATATTAATAATTATATTTTATCACATTAGCCAACATTCAGTCAATAATTAATAATTATCTAGAATAATATGAAATATTGTTAAATTTGATCTACATAGACAATTTTTATTTTAAAAACTCTAATACAGTATGTCTATGAGACAAAGAATTAATAATACATTATAAATTAATAACATATAAGACAAGTCTAATAATATACAAACCTGCCAATTTTCGGGCGGTTCTTCTTTGAACCGCGGCGGCTCTGAAGGCATGCCCATGCCCGCACTGTCTGGCATCCCTCCCATACCCATACTGTCCATAGGCTGATCAATATTCATATCTAAGTCTATTGGCTCCTCCTATTTTAAAATAAGCATGTGATAATATGTAAATAACGGATTAGATTATGCAATGTACAAAAATTGTTTTTTTACAATATTATTAAAAAACTTATTTTTTTACAATACAATGTGAGAAGAGTTTCACATGGAGAAGAGATAGGGAAAGAAGTGACCTTTTAGTTGCTAAGTAAACACTTAATATATTTAAGCTTCCGATGCATGATAAAGATTCATAAAAAGTTAAATTTAATCAAAATGTCAGATAATAGAAAACGTTTTAATCAATGCACAGTTTTAATGAATATTTAAAAGAATTTATACAAGTCTTAAATGAACAAACCTTAATTTGGTAGAAGTAATTGAGGCTGTGATTCTCAACGTCGACCAGCTCGTCCGAGCGTGGCGCGTCATCCGGCACTTCGCGCTTTATCGAAACTCCGCCCATTCCGCTCATGCCGCTACTGCCCGCTTCTTCATCTGGAAATTATTACATTTAAATATTATTTTCTGGAAATGTATTAACATATTCTATTGTACTTATGATACGCTTCAATCACCTTCCATTCTCAACAAACCCCCCGACCCCCCCCCCCACCCCCGATTACCGTTCCATATCCCCCCGCCCTGTTACCAACCACTAATCTTCCAACTTATTTTCCTTTCTCTCCCCTTATAAAAAAACATCACTTATTACATAAGTGATCACACAAACGGAATTTGTTCAGCCAGAAAAACCTGATCTTCCCTAATAAAAGATCACACATACGATTTAATTAAAACAAAGCAATACCCTGTCTAAGCGAGAGCTGGAGAGTAGTGCCATCTTTCTGCTCCACCTCTTCGAGGCCTGAGCTTCCACTGTCCGAGTACTGCAGATCTGAAATATTTATCTTAACTTTGTTGCACAAAAATAAGAGCACACATATAAGAGCAACGGGCGGCCTTATCCCTAATAAGCGATCTCTCCCAAAATATTACGTATCATAAATTTGGACTGACGCAAGAGATGCAAAACATACATTTAATTAATTAATAAAACAATGCTTTTGTTAGTTTAGTTAATATTGTAACATTCAATGTTCATACCATCGACTAAACTGTTTTGATCCCGATCCTTCTTTGGACGGCCGCGTTTCCTTGGAGTTGCGTCTGAAAAAAAAATCAAATGTACAGAATACATCAAACTAGTTGTTAATAACGTCTTAACTACTCGCGTCTTAATATTGAAAAAATATCATATTATCGATTAATCGACTAATTTAAGACTAATATTAATTGATACAATGACCTTCAGAAATGAGCAGAGCCAGTTTAAATATCCGGTACGGTCCTTATTGTCTGTGATATTTATTGATAATATTACTAATCATAAACATATATTGTTTATGATTAGTAATATTATATATAAGTACGGTATAGACTCAATGTTTCGTCACTCGATTTAACGACAAACACAACAGCGAATCAATTGGCTTTGGTTGGTTTAGCTTGTATTCCAGTCTAATATTTATTCTGTCTACATAACGCCATAAAATGCATACTTCAGTGTGTCGTTACATAGAGTTTACCCTGTTAATATTGCGACTACTGAAAGCTATGCAAAAACTACCGTCGTGTGCCTGCGGTTGTTTGTGTTTGCGAGGCCTGCCCCTGCCTCGCTTCACGTCATCGTGCGCCGGCATTTCCTCCTCAGTATCCGAATGATCCACCTCCTCCAGCATCTTCTGCTGTACACGGGCAATATTCGCCTCCAACTGGCTGACGTGCTCATCGAACTGAAATTTAAAACTTTTAAAAGTGCACCATAGCTGTTTTTATTACGTTTTGGCCAATTGGTGCAACTAGCTGAGCAACTGAGCATACGTTTTTATAACAAAGTGCCATCACTTATAACCAAATTGACTTCTGACAAATTTAAAACGCGCGTCAAGGGTATTTTGGTTGAAAAGGCATACTATACCGTAAACGAATATTTAGAGGACAAAGATCCTTTTAATGTGTCGGCAATTGGCTCAGCATCAGGACTGTTCAATTCTTGAGTAGTCTTACCGTGCTTTGTTATTTTAATTGTCAGTATAACAATTTTGTATGAATTGTTTATTTTAAAAGAGCAGCTATCGAGTTTCTTGCCGGTTCTTCTCGGTAGATGACTGCCTTCCGAGTCAGTGGTAGTGTAAAAATTGACGATTCAAAAGTGTCTTTATGTCTTAAAGACCTACTTGAATGAGGATATTTTGAGTTTGAGTTTAGAAAACACCCAACGAAATAGAATATCAATCCATGATAGGTCATAATAGCGAGCCTTTCATAAGAATTATTTTTTTCCATAGATTAATATTTGTCGTAGTTTCTGTTCATAATGTCTTCCCAGGCCTTATTTATTTCATTAAAACTGTCCCCAAACATTTCATGTCCTAAATATATTAACCTTACTTTACCTAACTAACTAAATTGACCTTATTAGTTATAGCCAATAAAAGATATACCTGATCCAGGGAGTTCTGTGTGACCAGCAATACGGCTTCCGCCTGTCTCGTGAACTGCGAATTCGGCCCGTTGTACGCGCGACAATTGTCGACCAACAGCTGTATGTCACGCAGGAACTCTGCACGGCTATGATACTTGTGAGCTGAAAATATTAAGGACTTATTATAAAAACTTAAAATTTACATACCTATATATTAAATCATATCAAACATATTTTAATATTTTATATTAAGCATATTTTATAGCAGTCTATATACTCTTATGGCACCAGCTATCAACGTATTTCATTTATTCAATACATTGAATTTGGGGCTTTTAAGAAAAGAGCATACACCCCTGAAGGCTGGCAACACATCTGAAAGTCCATGAGTGGCGTTTAGCACTGTATTCAAATTGCCAGAAATTTATTACAAAAGATATTTACATACATTATTCAAATCGAAATCATTCGAGTTAAAATATCGTCGACGTCCATAACACAGGTGTTGTGGCCGATCAGGTAGTTAATCGGAGCGGCGAGGCCTGCACAATGCCAGTGTGATACAGAGTGCGATAGCCAAGCCGTCCGTAACTGTTCTGGCTTGTAAGACCGGTGATCGTTGACGCCACGGAGTTGCCGAACGAACGTATATGCGCTGGTCTCGTTCGGCCCACGCACCCCTGTTAGTACGTAAGGTGTAGAAGGGCGATGCCGTAGTCTTGGGTCTTCGGAGGAGTGAAAGGCTTCTTTGTTCGTACTGCTCCGCCTAGTTGTTGATCCGTTGAGGTCGCGCCGTGTGAGAGAGTGTCGCATAGATCTCGGGGAGCTTAGGTACCTCGATCATTATACCGCGACGAGAGCTCCTACATCCTTACGGAGCGCTCCCCGCTACACCCCCGCCGAGGTTCATTTGTGGGCGGGGCTTTCGTCGTATCGGAGCCCTTGCAACATGTTACACCCCACCGAGAGCTATGCGACCGTTAAAGTTTACCTCTAGGCGAAGCAGCGCATTTATTAACATTTTGCCAATTTTACTATTTCTTAAAACTAGTACGTCATACATTATATAACCTTAGCTTAATTAACGCACAACTCCCTACTTTCAAGTTGGCTGGCGTTCCTTTATTAACTTAAGTCTAAGAATTATACTTATGTACTAGTTTATCTCAGTTACTTATCTATGGACTTTATATTTTTACACAATTTATTCTATATAATACTAATTCCTATTCCTAGTCGCCAACATTCTCCCCCTCGTGCGCAGCACAGTCTTCTTTGCCCGGCGACTTCTTTGGCACCAACAGCACGATCCTCGACGTTGGTCTCCGCAGCACTCCGCCTCTTGTCTTAACATCCACGATCCGTACGCGTCCGTCTGGCCCGGGATAGGTAGTGTGGACCGTCCCTCTGGGCCAAGTGCATCGTGGAAGAGTGTGGTCGACAATAAGGACCACGTCACCTGGCTGCAACTGAGCGCTGTCTGCTCGTCCCTGCGCTCGTCTCGGCAGCAGTGTGGGCAGGTATTCCTTCAGCCATCTCCTCCAAAGGTTGTCGGCTAGTCGTTGCACAGTCCTCCAATCGTTTTTGCCGACCAGCTTGGCCTCCGGGAAGCTACCGATGCGCGCCGCTCCGCTAGATCTCCCAATAAGAAAATGGTTGGGAGTTAGCGCCTCCTCTTCGTCGTTGTCGGACAGGTTGGTGATCGGTCTTGAGTTCACCATGTGTTCCGCCTCCAGCAGCAGCGTGTGCAGTACCTCTTCTTTGGGGACTCGTTCTCTCAGGGTCACATCTAGTGCGGTTTTAATAGAGCGCACTAGGCGCTCCCAGGCGCCTCCCATATTTGGCGCCCCCGGTGGTATGAATTTCCACCGCGCGCCTATTCTTTCCGCTTCGACAATGACCTCCTCGTTTTGCATGTTCTGTAAGGCTTGGCGAAGCTCCTTGTCGGCCTTCACGAAGTTTGTCCCGTTGTCGGAGTAAATGACCTTCGGCATCCCTCGTCGCGCCGCGAATCTCCTTAGTGCCATGATAGTCGAATCGGCACTGAGGCTAGGCACCATCTCTAGATGGACTGCTCTGGTAGTGAGGCACTTGAAGAGTGCGCCCCATCTTTTTTCTCTTCGCCTCCCGATTGTGACAAGCATAGGGCCGAAGTAGTCCACTCCGGTGCACGTGAAAGGATGCTCGCCATGACGCAGTCTCTCCGCCGGTAAGTCACCTGTCGGTTGCTCCGCTGGCCTCGCCTTGAGCGCTTTGCATGTTTGACACGCCCGTTGAATGCTGCGTAACACTGATCTTAAGCCAATTAGCCAATAGCGTTGTCTTATCTCGTTCATAACGGTGGCATGATTTCCGTGGTTAAACTGACAATGATAATGCTTCACTATCAGTCTTCCAATAAGACTTCGGCCGTCCAATAAGATCGGTGAGCGATAGTCGTGACCAACGCCCGCGATCGCGTTAATTCTGCCACGAAGTCTAATCACGCCGTCCGTTAGCGCAACGTCTATTTGTTTCAACTGGCCTCCGCTCGCATACGCTGTTTCGCTAGCGTCGCAAAACATATGCAGCTCCCCCTCGGTGGAAAATGGTGATATGCACCGCGGCAGTTTTATGTCGCGCATCTTTTCAATGTAGACGAGGTAGTTTCTCCATACCGCGATGTCACTTGCGGCAATCTTATCATCCCATCCGACGCCACTTCGCCATAAACTCTGTATTAGCTTTTTCCCTTGTATTAGAATTGGCGCCAGCAATCCAAGCGGATCGAACGTAGACATAACCGCGCCCGAGACCTCTCGCTTCGTAGGCATTTGTACGCCAGTCGCTACTTCTTCGCGTATTTTGCGGAGCTGGCTCCTGAAGCCCAGGTGGTCGTCGTGCGTCAGCCAACGCAGCCCCAGAGTTTTCTCTTCGTCGTCGCCCAAATGCACTTCTTCACCGCCAGCTTCCACGATTTCGTTCTTGTTCGAAGCCCAGCCTCGTAGCTCGAAGCGCACCCCTTTATGGATTATGTCGACTTGTGTCATTATTCGTTTACAGTCGTCGACACTATGAAAGCTCTGTAGATAATCATCCATGTAGTGGATTGGTGGCGATTGGTTGCGTTCGACGGCTCTGGCGGCCTCCGGGTACTTGCTGACGTAGTTTCTCACGTTTTTCTCCGTTTCTCGGAACCTGTTTAGAGCTGAAGCGTAGTTATTCGGGAGTCGCAAGTCTTCATGTTTCCACAGCAACCCAACTTTGAATCGGCCGTCTTCCATGCGCTGGCTAGTATTCTCTAGCACGCGAAGCGCTCGTTGCTCCACGTCGGTTGAAGGCTTCTTGGGCTGAATCCCCAGTGACTCGATTGAGAAGTGTTCTTTTATAATTTTGTCCATTTGATCTTCTACGACGCAGGTGTGCGCACATACGTTCACGTAATTCACGGTTGCTGAAGAACCGCTGTCCGCGCCATGCAGGACCCATCCGAGCTTCGTTCGCGACGCTACTGGCTGCCCTTGTTTCCCTTTTCTCAGCTGTAGTGTGACAATATATTCCCAATTGTCCTGCCCGATGAGTAGCTTCGGGGATTCACCTTCGTAGCACACATCCTGAAGTATGCTACGTAAATGGTCGTATCTCTTTAAGCGTTTCTTATCGATGTATTGAGGAGCCAGTTTAAGTGCCTTTATGGTTCTAGCTCCCTTGAGAACGCTTCGACGTTCCTGCTTAAGGCCTCTTAATTCCAAGTCGATCGTCATAGATTCTCGCTGCTCCATTTGTCCCCCACCGATAGTTTCGATTGTTAACGGTCGGTAGGGGCCTTGTATGCCGATGCTTCTTGCGACGTCCTCGTCCAGCAGCGTGACTGTCGAGCCTTCATCCAGTAGCGCCAGTATTATCTTGCTCCCAGTCGGGCCGAACACCTCCACCTTCACAATTTTCAAAATCGCCTTCGGCGTCCTTATGGTGTTGACCGCGGCGGTTGTCTCTGGCTCTGCTTGATTACGGTGCGCTTCGTTCTCCACAGTCACGTGTAGTAGATTGTGGTGCCATCTACGACATATCCTGCACGGTGGTTTTCGGCACGTTTCCTTCCTGTGTTTGCCGATAAGGCATTTAAAGCAGATTTTCAATCTTTTCGCGGTCTCCCATCTGTCATTGACCGCCGCTCTTAAAAAACGTTGGCAATCAGCAAGGTGATGAGGGCCATCGCAATCGGGGCATTTGACTTCGTCCTTGCCCTTGCTGTTGCATTCGGTGACGTTATGAGCCGCCTGCCTTATCGGCCTCTTCGTTGCGCTCGGCTTCAAGTATTGATTTTCTTCTATAATCGCGAACGCTCCGCACTTGTCCGCTTCTAGGTTGAGGAAGTCGCTGATGGTCTGTATGCTCGAGAAGGAATCCTCATCTCTGGAAGCCGTGAAGTCGTACCATCGAAATTTAAGAATCGATGGTAACTTCTCAAGCACTGTCTTCACTAGCTCCGGTGAGTGTAAATACTGTGGCCTCTTCAGTCCGGTGATTGACGCTACGCAGTTGCTTATTTGGCTAGCGAAGACGCATATATCGCGCGGGTTCTCTGTAACCCGAGATAACGCCTTCAGCTTCTCTAATTCTGCCATCACCAACGCGTCGGGTCTCCCGAATCTTCGCCGCAGTGCCGTGAGGATTTCTTCTGGCTTCACTTCTGAGTATAGTAGGCTCTTGATACTATCCCTCGCTGTACCCCTAATAGCTTTACGCAGCCGAGCCATGTTTTGTACGCTCGAGAATAATGGCGCTGTATCCTCGTAGACGACGCGAAATGCCGTCCACTCAGCGCTGTCTCCCTCGAACGTAGGCAGCTCCTGAATATACTTTGGCTGAGGAGCTGTAGTCGCCATGGCTTCCTTAATAGCTTCGGCTATTGTCTGCGCATCGCTTTTCAATTCCGGTTTCCCTGTCGGTACTCTCAGGTCTGAAGCTTGCATCCAACTGCGAATCTGTTCGTTGCGGTCCTCTTCATTTTCTTCAACGACGGAGTCATCTGACTCGTCGGTTTCCATCTCTAGCCGTATACGGGCTAGACGCGTCGCCGCCTGAGCTTCTTGTAGCTCAGCACGCGCCAGCTCTTCCCTGGCTGCGGCTTGCCTTCTGGAACTGGCCTTTGATACGACCCTGGACGAAGCTCGCCGGGTGAAACCCGCTGGTGCCAAGGTCGAGGCTTGACCTGGCTGGCTAGCTGCGCCCGCAGACGTCGACTGCTCCCTGGAGACATCCGCCACCGTAACCCGCGTCGATTCCGACGTGATTGCGGGCGAGGTGGTGGCAGTCGCGGCTGGTTCTTGCTGCATCCCACGTTGTGACCTCGTGACTGGCATCTTCTTTACTTCTTTACAGGATCCGGCTCGAAGGACCAAATGTTCTTGAGTTTTTTACAGGATCCGGCTCGAAGGACCAAATGTTCTTGAGTTTTTTACAGGATCCGGCTCGAAGGACCAAATGTTGTGGCCGATCAGGTAGTTAATCGGAGCGGCGAGGCCTGCACAATGTCAGTGTGATACAGAGTGCGATAGCCAAGCCGTCCGTAACTGTTCTGGCTTGTAAGACCGGTGATCGTTGACGCCACGGAGTTGCCGAACGAACGTATATGCGCTGGTCTCGTTCGGCCCACGCACCCCTGTTAGTACGTAAGGTGTAGAAGGGCGATGCCGTAGTCTTGGGTCTTCGGAGGAGTGAAAGGCTTCTTTGTTCGTACTGCTCCGCCTAGTTGTTGATCCGTTGAGGTCGCGCCGTGTGAGAGCGTGTCGCATAGATCTCGGGGAGCTTAGGTACCTCGATCATTATACCGCGACGAGAGCTCCTACATCCTTACGGAGCGCTCCCCGCTACACCCCCGCCGAGGTTCATTTGTGGGCGGGGCTTTCGTCGTATCGGAGCCCTTGCATCATGTTACACCCCACCGAGAGCTATGCGACCGTTAAAGTTTACCTCTAGGCGAAGCAGCGCATTTATTAACATTTTGCCAATTTTACTATTTCTTAAAACTAGTACGTCATACATTATATAACCTTAGCTTAATTAACGCACAACTCCCTACTTTCAAGTTGGCTGGCGTTCCTTTATTAACTTAAGTCTAAGAATTATACTTATGTACTAGTTTATCTCAGTTACTTATCTATGGACTTTATATTTTTACACAATTTATTCTATATAATACTAATTCCTATTCCTAGTCGCCAACAACAGGCAACAAATAGCTTACTGTAGTTAAAAACTTGTATGAAATGCTTATTGGTTTAAAATTAAAACAATACCTTGTATTTTCTTTCCAATAGTCTCCATGTCAATGGGTTTCTTGATAACATTGTAATAGTCCTTCACCTGCTTCTTGTTCACGGGCTTGAGGAAGGGCCACGCTTCGGGCATTATCTTTAATTTGGTTGTCAACAGGTTTTCGAAAATGAATGACAACGCCACCTAGTGAAATATATAGACAACTTTAAAACCATATTAATAAGAAACTAGTAGCTTTTGCCCGCGACGTCCGCCTGGGTTAAATACATAAGGAATTTGAGTTTTCATGCCTTAATTCAACCGTATTGCCTATGTCCTCCACTAAAGTTCTGGTCTATCTACATACAAAATTTCATCGAAATCCGTTCAGTTGTTTAAACGTTTAACTAGTAGTATAGACTATAGTAGTAGTCTTCATAGTCTTATACCTGATCATTATCATCCAACAGCGGATTGATTTGTTTCTCCAGTTTCATAAACTGCTCCTCCTTTTCAGCGAGTTTCTCGAAACACCTTTGCATCATCCGCTGAGCGGCCACCGTCAAGCTGCTGTTGGTACCTACATAGAGTGAAATTTTAATAATAATAAAATCTCTGTGTCATTTACGAATATATAGAAGAAGAAAACACATAAATACTGAACACTAACAATATAAGAAAGGCGACCTTATCGCTGAAAAGCGATTATATTTATTGAATAAAAAAATGAATGAAAAATCACTTGTTGTGTTGAAGTTTTTGATATATTGATGATATATTGTATAACTTTACCATTATATAAGTTGGAGTTTTCGACAATTTGATTCACATCAGCGAGGAACTCCTCCCTGCTGTGGTAGTGTTTTTGTCGGAGATTGTCACGTATCGTCTGCAGATCCATAGGACGGGTCACCACGCGATAGTAATCCGCCACTAACTGAAAACATGCATCTAAATCAAGTAGAATTCTTAAA
Organism: Leptophobia aripa; assembly: GCA_951799465.1. Taxonomy (NCBI): domain Eukaryota; kingdom Metazoa; phylum Arthropoda; class Insecta; order Lepidoptera; family Pieridae; genus Leptophobia; species Leptophobia aripa. The sequence goes on along the minus strand of OX637266.1, from coordinate 6,012,158 downwards.
AGACCGACACAATTGTTAAAATACACCAAAAACTAATTTCCAAATTATGACTAAAAACAGGCAATATATATACCTTCTGATTAACAGGAAACAGGAATGGCTGGACGTCCGGCAAATGTCGCATGGTTGTGAGGACTTCTTCCAGCAGCGAGGATAGCGTAACAAGTGGATCAGTTCGTCGCCTTTCAGCAGGTCTTTTAACTAAGTAATCACATGACTCGCTTGCAGTTGGACGTCTTCGCGTACGTCCGCCCGCACGGACTTCACCGCGCCGACTGCCGCTACGACGACGGAACTCCTCCGCAGATTGCTGTACAACATTTATATATATATTTATAGAAGAGAGGGCAGATTAGCTGGAGGCACATCATAAACCATAGACAATCACCTGGCCGAGACCTCGTGAGTGTCTCGCTAACCTTTTAGGAATGCAGATGTGCATAGTAAACCTCTTTGGTCAAATCAGTGTTAATTATATTTATATTGGTAACCATAGCAACGAACCGTGTTTTTTTAAACACCGAATCAAATTTATATATTTACTATGACGTACCTTGACAATCTTGGATGGTAAGGTGAGTTTAGTACCATCCACGTACGAAGTATCTTCATCGAGCGTATCTTCGAGTCGATCGTCGCGATCGTCTCGTTCGTCGCGGTCAGGCGAACTTGGCCCACCACCCGTGTATAGGGGACACGCCTTGTTCGTACGCATGTGACCCACTTGCCCACAAGCACCACACTAATACAAAATTGAACTCCTTTATACGATGTTTCAGTGTTACAACTCTGTCTTTTTTTGTTCATAGACAAATATGTGATAAATACATCGGAAAATACGTCGTACCATACCCAAGTATTAAGCATATGCGTCAGGCCCATAATACACATAAAAAGTTGCCTATTAACACATACATATAATGAAGAAAACAAAACTCCGAGGGTACCCATTGGTTGTAACGCCAAAGAATTATTATTACTGATGATTTTACCTTTAGTTTGAGATCAGGTTTGAGTTTAGCACGTCGCCTGGACGGCGTCTGTAGATCAGGCTCTTGCTTTATCTGACCCAGAGGTATGAGGCCTGGGGATGCACCACCCAAGTCACCCATGGACGACATACCTAATATTTAGAGGTCGGGTTAGATTTAGACACAGCAGAACAATCGACAATGCACTGGAAAATCTTATTGAAAATACAGTGTAAACCTTATATAACGACACTGAAGGAACTATTCATTTATGGCATTATAGAGAGTGATCGTTAAATTAAGAGAAGAAAAATTATTGTAAAAGCTAAACTAACCAAGCGAAATTACATGGAGTTTACACTGTACATAACATTTCTAGAGGCTTTTGTTTAATAAAATTTAAATTATAAAATATATTATTTAATAATATTTCGACAATTTTTTTATATAATTGGGTTTATGATACCAAAGAGACATTTGGCACAACCACACCCGATGTAAGGTGTGGTCTAGTTCACATATGTTTAGATGACCTTTATGTTCATAATAAAACCCACATTCTCCAGGGAAATGTATGAAGGCAAACGAGTACCATAGCATTTTTTTTTATATGAAATTTAAAGATATACATACTATCACCACCAAGCGATGAAGGAACAGAAGGGTTTCCAGCGAGCCTCTCCCGTTCTTGATTCCTTTTAATACGACGCAGTTGTTCCTGAAACCGTAATATCGCTTGTTAAATTATTTAATTGAAATAAAATTTATTTAGTATCCAAATAAGTAGTGTAATACCACAGGCATTCCTTCATTCAGAAGTTCCAATAGCAGAATTGTTTTATTTATTTATTTAGTCACACTTTGTTGCACTAAAACAGAAGAAGTAGATGTACTAAATGTTAGTACATATAAGAGCAACGGGCGGCCTTATCGCTAATAAGCGATCTCTTCTAGGCAGCCCACAATGTTTTATTTTATTGTTTATATTAATTTATTATGTATTAACATGTGTGTTATTTTAGTTAGCTGTAAGTTTTTTTTTTGTCTTTTAACTTTCAATATATTTTTATTGTGTTCTGTATTTGGTTTGTGTGTGCGGAATAAACAAAATAAATTAAAAATAATTTTTTTCTTTATTTCAAGTACATTTAGAAAATTAAAATGCACGTCAAACCTCCATAGAATCATTTTGTTAACCATTTGTGATATCGGTTAATAATACCTGTATCCTTCTCTTCTCTCGTTTCATCTCTTCTTTCTGCGTTTCATCCATAGTGGCAAACTGTCGGATGAAGGCGTCGTCCTTCGTCGACCTTATCTTGGCGTAGGCTTCAAGTACGGCCGCTTTACGAACCAACTCAACGCGCGTATACCTCTGACCGGACGCGTTGCGGAACGTACGCACGATACGGAGTACGCGACCTAATATCACAATACATTAAATTTCTCATTCAATATGTTAGAAGACTAATCAAGTAATATTAGTTATTAAAATTGTAAATTAAAAATGAGCTTTATAACAAAACATAAAACTTTTAGGGCTAACGAGCAGGAGGCACACCATAATGGCGGCTGTTCACTCTCGAAAGCACTCGCTATGTATCATACCCTTTGTTTGAGTAACACCAGAAGAGAAGAAAGAGAATCCCAGAAGTGCCAATAGACACTCACAAATAATTCACTCTTTTCTTGAAGAAGCTTAAATAATTATTTCTATTTCACATTTGGAAATTAAAATGATATTTCACCTTGATTCGATGACTGCTGATCGCTCTGATTGATCTGTGGCTTCTTCTCAGACTGGCCAAGTATCATCTTTCTGAGTTCAGCACGCTCAGCTTCCTCTCTTTCTAGTGTTAACTGAAAACATATTTCAAGGAAATCTAAAAACGAGCCAATAAATAGGATTTTTTATCCACGTTTTGGTGTATTTTAATATGACAAACATCTTAAGTCCCACTAATTATATACACTAGTATCCGGATATAACGACATTCAAGGCACCGGTTATACTATGTCGTACTAACCGACGTACAGAATGGACGTATTATTTTAAAAAGTGGTCGCTTAAACCGGAGTCACACTAAACCGTATATTTTCTTAGTACATATATGCGAAACCAAACATGAGTAAGCATTATAGTCGCTATAACCGGTCAGTCGTTATAAGTGAATTCTACTGTATTTGTATTAGATATTACATAAACCGAGGTAGAAACAAAAGAAATACCTGTTCCGTGGTCTTTTTATTAGCGAGCATGTTTTCAAGGTTTTTGCCCATTTCCTCCAAGTCGGATTCTTCGCTGACAGAACTCTCAGCTTCGTCCGTACTCAGTACTTCAGTGCTTTGTAGTACACGGTTTTGGAGCTCGAAGATACGTTGACATTCTTCTTTATACCTGAAATTTATAAGTAACTAACTTTATTAAAGTTTAAGTTCACTTTTGTTTATAAATCATTGTGAATATGAATTATGACAAATTAAAATTTTTATTTTTAACAGAAAAAGTTTTTATTTCATTATTTTAAGCGATAGACCCCCTCTCTAGGGTCTAAACTAGCCTAACTAGCCACTCAACACTAGGGCTAGTTACCAACTATTTCCATAAATGAAAATATATTTTTCAGTTGGAATTGAATGGGTCAGCGTGAGTGTGTAATTTCAATTTAGGTTGGCGTGAGTGTGTGTGATAAAAAGACACACACTAATGGCCATACGAGGCGCAGGTTATTTTAGGGTGAGAACCACATCACATGCAGAAATTATTCTAATGCCAACTCATAATATAATAGCATCGCGTTAACAAAACATGAAACCTATTAATCATTAATTATCAAGTTCTATTGTCTGGTAACAAAGACTATTTTAAAATGCTCACCTTTCTTGATGTTCAGCTATAGAGAAACGGTTTCCACGCGAGAACTTCGTCATACCCTCTTCACCGGCCTTCGCTTTCTCCGTTGACAACGTTCTCACTACGTCAATAACTTCCCAACGAGATAGCTTCTTGATCTGTAATTGAATGTGAGCTGGACATCAAGCATGCAAATAATTACACATAGACATTTTAGAAGTTAAATTCCTTAGCTCCTCCTCTTTTGGTCCTTAGACAATGAGAAAGACAGCGATATTTTTTTAATCTAACGTTAATCATTATACGGTCCGGTCCCAGCCTTTTTTTGTTGTTAACATATTTCACTTCATATTGTCTTTGACGCGACTACTATATAATTTGAAATAATGTATATTTTGGAAAATATAATCATATAACAATTTTGTGTTTTTCTAAATTTGTATTTCTGACAAAAATCATACCACATATGTCATTAGTCGTAATTTTAACCTGTGGTTGGGTTTCTACTTTATGGTATCTAAAATAGAGACTATATTTTTTTTATACATTAAGTATTATATCATGATTGCATCTGAAATGAAGGCGTGTATTTTTTTTATAAAACTCAAATTTTAATTTTAAAAACAAATCGATAAAACTGAAATGAATATATTCTAGTTTTATAAACTTACTTCTTCCTCGGGCACTCCAAACTTCCTGAGCAAAGCCTTAGCATTGTTCAAGCTAAGCCTCCTCAAGTCCGCGTCTGTTCCCGTGACCGTTCTCTTAGGCTGTTGTTCTTCGTTGGGCTGTTGAGTTGGTTTGTTCGGTACGCGCACGTACGAGAATCCTTCGCCGCACCCCGTTGGGTCAGCAGGCCCTGTTAATTGTAGCAGGCATTTGCCACGCATCGCTTGAATGTACGCACGTGTCGTATTCCATGGAGCCACTTTCACCTGTTCGGTACACAATTAAGAGCTAAGAAAAAAATACACGCATCGAATGTAGGCGTGTCTTTCTTACACGAAGAAACAATTTAAATGATATAGATGTCTCTTTTCGTTCGCCCAGATTTAGCAGAGACAAACATATTTAAAATGGTCAATTAGATTGTTCTAGTTTCTTATGAAATAAGGTGCATAAATTGGTGCATTGGGGGCAAAAATTAAACAGAAAATGCTTTAATTTTTTTATTAACGTGATATCATTAAAAGAAGTAGCTGTTTGAGTTACCTGTTTGAATGAAAGGCTGCTTATTTCAATTGTCAATAGAAGTATAGAATAAATCATGGGGCTTATAAAAAAGTACTGCTATTAAAAACTGCAAATGCATCAGTATTAAAGGAAAACTTTTGCTTAAGATAAATAACTTATAAGGCATTGCATATAATCAGGATAAACTTTGGTACCTCATCATCCATTTTAAGCTGCAGCTCTTCATCATCATCCTCTTGGGGTGTGAAGATGAACTTCTCTCCATAACCGGCGTCTTTGAGTCGTTGTTCAGCCGCTGCCATACTGAAGTAGGAACAGCACTGCTCAGGAGATACCATCGCACGAATCTCCTCTTCAGATGGCAGACGGAACTCTGGCTTTATCACCCACCTACAAAGGAATTCATATTAAAACTTAAAGAAAACGGGTTTAAAACCGCCCTATAGACAAATCTAAATATTAATTAATTTAAAATTGTTTTGTTCAGTTAAAAACACCAATTGAATACATATGGATACGCAGACCAATGATGACCAGTGATTTTTCATATATTTGTATTAAACATCAGTGTACAAATTAACCTTACCAGTTAGAGTCCAGACCAGTTCGTTTAAAGTCGGCGCAAAGTTTAAGACGCTTTCGGATTGAACTCTCCGAATGCGATGGGAACGCTCGTTTTATATCATCCATTTTTATACGGCGTGGATTATCACGTGACTTCCAAAACAATCTGTATATGAATACCTAAAACATATTGGAAAACAGTTTAAACTAATGTGTTATGTGACAAAATAGTACACAGTGAAAGATATAGAGTGGGATAGTTATAGTTTTTAGATTCCATGTGAAAATAATTTTAATATTCACCGTCAGCATCGAACTGAGACAGAGGGGGGAGTGGGGGGAAGAGAGAGTTTGTATGTAAGTTTCAAATCATCAAGAAATTAGCAAACAAAACAATGTCGATCCGAAACAAAAAAATACATGTCGTGTTTTGTTTTATAGCGGTTCGTCGAACAAAGGCCGCAAATAAATAAATCCATTTCAATAATAATAAATCACGATAAAAATGCTTCTTGCCGGTTCTTCTCGGCAGATAACTTTCGAACCGGTGGTAGTGTAAAAATTGACGATTCAAAAGTGTCTTTATAAAGACCTACTTGAATAAAGATATTTTAAGTTTGAATCAAAACGGATTATTCAAAGTACTTAAAGAAAAGATCACCTGTAAGAAGTCTCGAACAAAATTGTTAGCCCTCTTCGAGTTGGGTCCGGGCACTTCGTACAACGGACATTCTTGACCGGCAACAAACAACGCATCCACCTCTCGTATATAATACGCCTGTCTGAAATGGAGTATTTTAAACCACTTATAATTTTACTTTGTGCTCGTCGATTATAAGAACGTACACGTACCTGTACGTATGTGTGCGTGATAAATAATAACATTTATTTTTACGAACTGTAATAACAAAAGTGGTACAGAAGAAAGAAAACATACTTATTAGCCCACAGACGAAATGCAACAACGACTTACAGCTAAATATTACTTATACGTTAAGCAAAAAAAACGTATAAAAGTAGTGATATATACATAGGTATATATGCTGTAAATATTAAAAAAAAACTAAATAAACATATTGCTACAAGATATAGCATAGTTGATACAATAACTTAACCATTTTGTACGGTCAATATAAATCAATGACAACACGAACCTGGTCCGAATAATGAGGAAGTCCGTCTGCGGCAATGTATGGCTATAAATCGGTGCTCGGTACATATTATTTTCAACAACAGGCTGTGTTGCACCTGGTGGTAATATCCCGAGAAATGGTGATGTATGGGCGTACGCAACTTCCCCGTACTTCAGGGGTGCGGGTCCAGTGTCCTTGATAGCGGTTCGCTTGTAGTAATTCTTGATCTTCGAACACATTCCCACTTGGCTAATCAGTGGTGGGTGTTCCTCGCAGAATTCTATAAACACTAGTTCGCCATCTCGACCGCTTAGGTCTTCGGGTGTACGCATGAAGAACACGTCACCGCCACCGGAGGCCAATCGCTCAGCTTCGCGTTGCTATTAAAGTTTGGAGAAATATTTTAACAATTATTGGCAGAAAATACGGGAAATAAAATTTTTGTTATGAATTTCACTAACAAAATAATGATGTAAGTAGTCACGGTAAGTAGAATCTACTCTTTGATTTCCAGCTTATGACTTTGTCTATCAGACCTATATTACACAACAAAACATGAAAATCTACGAACAAGTATATATTCTGTCTGTTTCATGATCGCGTCTACAACACCCAATGAAATCTATACTAATAATAAGACAGTAAAAATCGAAAATCTGTACATTAAATATTTTTCCAAAAAACTGAAAGGACGCAATTAAAGAAGAGTCATAGAAACCAAAAAAACAATTTTTGGAATTCTTGTCTGTCTGTCTGTCTGTCTGGTACGTTATAACTTGAAAACTACTGAACGGATTTGAACGTGGTTTTCACAGTTAGATTACATATAATTGGGAGCGTTGTCAAAAGTTTATTTTATCAAAATCGGTTAAGAGAAAAAGAAGTTATGGTCAATTGAAAATTTACTTCAACCACTGCTTCAAAATTTTTAAACACTTATATTGATTGATTAGTTATATATTGTTAAATATGTTCTAATATAAGTTAATCTTAATATTAAAACTTATGAGAGGTAACAAAAATAACAAATAACGCAGTGCGCGCGGGCGCGGTTGAAGTGTTGAACAATGTGCTCGATAGATGGCGTTGATAAAATTCGTCATAAACCTAGATTTATTTTATTTTTTTATTTCTTAAACCTATACAGCTTATCAAAAACAGTTTTCACAATAAAAATAGATTAAAAATAAAGCCAAAATAAGGTTAAAATATAGAACCGGAAATAGAATCTAAGATTAGAAAAAACAATAACAAAAAAAACACGAACAGAAAAAAATAAGTAAAAATATATATACACATGAACAAGTGGAACTATGTGAAGTACGAACATTTTAGTGTGTGTGTGTATCAGTGTGTACAATGATGTTGCTGTGTAAGTGAGTGTGCGAGGTTGAGTCTTAGTTTTTTTTTAAAGAACTTTTACTTAGGCCAAATATATCCATCGCGGTATTAAGATGCTCCATTGTGTAATGACTACCATGCAGTTCAAACTTTCATTAACGTTTTACCCTATGATCATTTTGAGTGAACACTACCCATACAAACAAGTAAAAGGAAACGAGTGAAGAGACGTTTATCGTTTGTCCGCATCCATTTTTCCACCTACGTCCTTAACGTTAATGAGGTTTACCTTATATTTTTTGGTCAAGCTAATAAGTAATAGCCTCACAAGTACGTATTTCGTACTCATAACTTCGTAAGAATTTTCTTTCAACTCTTAACCGCTGAGGAGTTTTACCTTCTATCATCCTCATAAGAAGATGACTATCAGAATATAAAATTGTCAGAAAAGTAATTGCCTGTAAGTTAATTTGAGAGTTGATCCATCGGATCCTGTAAAGCTACATCATCCCTGAGTAACACAGGCTATATATAATTCCAATTGTAACAAGATTTAAGCCCGTGAAAGAAAGCCCTGTCGAGATCATTAAAAAACGCTATATACTTAACCAAATTACACGTGGGCGAAGCCGCGGGCGGAAAGCTAGTTTGGCATAAATTAAAGCATTGAGAAATGGTATGAAAGTTCATATGAAAATTATCTTTTGGTATGAAACATCAGAAAAGGAGGGAAAAGCTAATTATTGAAAACTACTAACCTTAGCCTTCTTTTTAATATGTTTAAGTAAAGGCTGAACCGGGTGTGGTCCAGGTGCAGCCAATGGACCATAAGCAAGCTTCCGCAAAGCTGGACGATGGAAGGCACGAAGACGGGCTGGCCCCATATGCGTCTGTATGAAAGGCGCACGCAATTCCACAACGGGCGTGCTGTGTTGGATTAACTGCCCCCCACCAGCTTTCAACCTGGGGTTCTGCGATTTGGCCTGATAAAACCTAAATACAATTTTACATTACGACATGTGATCTGATTAATATCTGAGTAGCAAAAAAAAAACTACTACGAAATGTCAAAACACCCCAAAAGGCGATGAGATTTAAGGATTTGAGATTTAGTTAGAATTTAAAGACTGAAAATACTAGAAAAATATTGTGTTTTTATAGAAGATACAGGGGGCAAACGAGCAGGAAGTGGTACGCTCTTGAAGGGCCCTAAGTGTTTAATACTTCCATACAAAATAACAGTCCCCGTGGTATAAAAAGGCCGATATATTTTTATAAGAGAGTATAATACTTACACATCGTTGGAGATATTAAAGGGATCTCTATCTGGAGACTTGGGCGGTGGCGGAGGCGCATCTTCTTGCAGAACGTTGATGACACCAGCCTTACCCAATAGTAACTTCGATTTCTTTACGTGTGGATGAGGGATTTTCACTTTTGGTTGCGGGCCCCGCTCTATAAAATATAAATAAATTAACAATATATATTGTTTATGATGTATTTTAACCAACAAAAAACACTTTATAAAAATCATCTATTTTAAAGCTCTTCTTTGTTTTTTCTATTTTCTTAGCTTTATATCACTTCTTTTGTTATTTAAACTTAAGTAAAGTATCCATTCGAATTCCCATACTAAGCCCTAAATTTAAAAATTTATGGTAATACTAACAGTCTTTTGATTTATATACAATTAAAAATTACCTCGTGTAATCTTGGAAGGGTCAACATCATCTGGTATTCCCAATATAATATTCTCATCATTCGGATCGAGGGTCAATATTTTGGGTTTTGGTATTTTTGGCATGTTTTCCGGATCCCAGATGACTTCATCCTCCCAAGTGCCATACACCAGCTCTTCATTCTCAACAGGGAATATGCTGTACCATGTATTGTCCTCCCCATCTGCATTGGCTTGACTTGAAGACGCCGTTGAACTGATATAAATACATTTTTTAATTAAAACTCTCACTAGCTGATCCTGGAAAACTTTGTTTTGCCATAAATTTACTAAATAGGGATTGGTGATAAAAGGGTAAAAATTTAGGGCTGTATGTATTTTCTAATGCCACATAAAACAATACAAAATATTACAACAAAAATTAGGGTGAATGACCGAAAATAGATGTTGGCTGATTTTATGAGAATACGCATATAAAATTTGGTAAAAATCGGTCAAGCCGTTTCAGAGGAGTACGAACGGTACCTAACACTGTGACAGTGAAATTTTATATATTATTATATAAAACATTCTAACATTTCGTAAAGGAGAGCTCTCGCTTAGTTACGAATATAATTTTCAGAAGTAGAATATTGGTGTATAATGTTTTAATATAGCATTATTTTTGTTAGAATAAAATCACTCGTTTATTACCGAGAAAATACTTAGTTTAATTATGTTTTAATGAAACTTTTCTTCAGAATTTGCGTTGCCTTACGATTTTAAGTATATATTTCTTATTTTCTTATTGATTAAGCACCCTTTTTTCGAATCCCTGGACCAATTTCCTTTTTATACACTTCACAACTAAATATGATTAAATATCTTACGTGGGCGTTTTATGCTGTGTGGTTGGCAAAGTAGTGGACGGAACGTGTGGCCTCGGATGCGAGAACTGTTGTGCTGTACGACTCACAGACGTCGGTACCCAACCCGCTGCGTTACTCTTACTGTTAAGACGCGCCAGTACCTACAATACATACAATTAACCAAATGTATGTATGATAGATGATAGAGTTACTTCAAACTTAAAACTCAAAATATCTTTATTCAAGTAGGTCTTTATAAAGAGACTTTTAAATCGTCAATTTTTACACTACCCTATTACACTATTTTTACACTAACTTGCCACCGGTTCGGAAGGCAGCCGAGAAGAACCGGCAAGAAACTTACATATGAATTCCTAGGAATTTGGAAAAATGACTCATATGAAATGGCTATGAAAACTATTCGAGTTATTAAATTGCCTGGGCATTATACATAATGTATATCATTATCACAGACAAAACATGTTTTATTTTTTTTTATGAAACAAGAGTGAAACGAGAAGGCCAACTTTAAAAACTATACCTTCTATACCAAAACTATCTTGTTTTACTAATTATTATTATTTACACTTTATTGCACATTAAATAGTACAAGTACAATACAATTTGAAATTTGCAAAGGGTGCAAAGTATACAAAAACAAAACACAACATACATTAAATTAAATAAAACAGGAAAAATGAGCTAATTAAAATCTAAAATTATAAATAATTACACTATGGACAGCAAATGCTTTCGAAGGAGAGATTTATAAGGTGAGGAGGCTGATCGGATAAGTTTGGGAAGGTTAAAAGATTGGATAAAAATTTTGATTCAAATCGTTTTTCTTAATATATTTTTATGACAAATAGTGCAGAATTGAAATAACAAGGATTATAACTGTGTTGCTTAAAATGGTTGGTAACTATGGTATAAGATTTATAATATCAGTGAATAAATAGGGGTGGAATGTATTCACAAAGCGTTAGTACAATTATCTTTTGTCAACCTTACAGCTTAAATGTTTAAATATAGTTTTCTTAAATATGATTAACGAATTATATAATAGACCTGTATGAGTGATCCTTATTAAAAAAAGACATTTATTAACACATACACACAAAAACGAAAAATAAATTATAATTAATTTGGCATCGGGAGTAATTATTTAGGCATTAATTAGTTTAAATGTCTGATTTTAAAAACGAAACCCTTTTTTAACATGGGTTAGCAGGTTAACTGTACCTTATGCTTTATTTCATTCCCGTCCCATATGACGTCATCCTCCCACTGCAATTGCGACACCATGAGAAAGGCGTCGTCTGGGAAGCCGCTGTCAGCGCTCTCCGAGTTCTGATCTTCTATAGGCTCAACTGGTGTCTCTTCGCGCTCGGGAGATGGTGCCTGTAGTTTAACATTTAAAGACTTAAGTAAAAAATAGTGTGCTTTCCTGTCTTCTTCTTCGCAGCTTGGTTTCGAAAGAACAAGTGTAGCAATTTAGATTTAAGAGAATTAAAAACGGTCCTATATAACTTATTGATTTTGTTTTTATTTATTGAGGGTAGTCAAAACAATGGACATACCCACATATATAAAAACATCTGCCACAACTATTTATTAAACCACCTAACCGCTTATAAAAAGTAAATATTACTAACCTTTCGTTTGAATCCATAGTCAAACCCTTCACCTGTTTCTGGTACATTAAGCATATCGTACCAAGCTTGTGCCGGACCAAACCTCCAATGGGCTGGAGTAACTCTTTGACTCTTGTCATATTTGTCTCCCGATGCATTACTATCATGTTGAGATGAATGTTGGTTCTCTTCCATAGGCCTGTAATATTGTATTAATTATTTTTCATTTTTTAATTTTAATATAGAAAATGTACAATGTGGGATACAGAATGTATTGTCCTAATATTGATTAAGCTATTTAAAACTGTTAGTCCTGATGACAGAGGATCTATTTGTATTAAAAAAACATTCTTAATATTAACCTAACTAATATAACTTAAAATAAAACAAAACATAAAACTAAAACAAATTTAAAAATGTTGGTCCCTGGGGCAGAGTACCAAGCTGTATCGCGATGCTTATACGCTGAGCAAGGAAAGCAAGCACCAGCTCTTGGATATATATACAAAATAATAGCTAGAACTTAACTATATGAATAATGTATTTTTTATAACCTTCTATCCGAATGACATTTATCAAGCTTTATAAAGTTGAAATAGCATTGATTCATTTATACAATAGTTTAAAAAATGAGGTAAGCGTTTTGATAAGGAAATAAAAATTCTTAAAACACTATTTCAATTAAATAAATAATAAAAGTAGATTATTCAAGGGACTAAAAACAGATATTTGACTATAGTCAGAGATACTGATCCAATTGATCTAGATATAGTTTTTTTTGGCCATATTAATCTAACACTGTTGTCATATGTATAAATTTCTAAAGACCTTATTTAGGTATAAAAATAAACATACTTCAGAAATTTTTCTTCGTCATCACTGGCATATATTGGCTCTTGTGTCTCAGCCTGTGGTGGAGTATCTGAGCTGGTGCTACCACTGCGTTTGCGACGCCGTCGTTTTTTTACACCACGCCATATTTGTGGAAGACTTGACAATTTACCAGGCCCAAAAAGACGAGAGAATAATAAAACCTATAAGATTAAACATTAGTTATATCATCTTTGATTAAACACTTGATATGAAAATGACTTTTACAAAAATATTTTCAAGAAAATATATATGAAGGATGACTTATAGTTTTATTTCAGTACAGTACAGTACTGTGTACTTACTTTGTCAGCTCTAAAATCTGGAAACAGTTCAGTTACATCAATGTTAGCATATTTTGATGGGAGCATTGCAGCGAGGGGTGTTTCAAGCTTCTTAGGCTTTTCATTCTTTTGTCTGCTGCAAATTTGATTTGTTTTATATTTATATAAGTAACACACAATAAGCATTTTTTATGTGTGTGTCTAAAACGTTCAAGTTTTAAAATACATATATTCATCATTTTGTATATATAATATGTTACATATATAAGATAATTTGTTAATTAATATTGTGTTAAAACTTGCTCTCCATATTACCTCACAAAAAAAAAAGTGCCAAATTGTATAAATAAGAACTGTGTTTTTTATATAACACTTACGGTACAGTACTAGGTGGTGGCATGAGTCCATCATCACCTTCCATATCACCTTCATAGCCCTCATCATTTCTAATCTCTTCTGTGTCTTCTTCCTTCCAGTCTTTAGATTCAATATCATCTTGTGAGTAATGCTCTGAGTCTATGTTAGCTAATAAATCCAACTTCTCTTCTTTACAAGCTTCATTGACGTTATCCGTATTTTGCCAAACATTTTGAGTTTCTTCATTCTAAAAATAAATGAAATATTTTTAATACTATCTTGAGGTAACAATAATAAACATATAAAAAAATTGCCTTATTTAAATGAAAAATGTAGATATTTAATTTACTGGAATTCATAACAAGCACTAAAATCATATGTTAAACACAATTACAAAAAGTTAATTTTAATATTAGGTGTAAGATGTTTAGTTTATGTTGGTTATGTTTATATTTGGATAGGTTAACAGTATTTTTTTGGGTCATAAATTCTACTAGTTGGTATATAACCTGGTTATCCTCATCAGCAGCATCGTCAATGTCAAAGAAATCTTCAGCGGATGGGCTTTTTTGACTGTAATCTGTAAAAGTTGGCAAACCATTTTAATAGTGTTTGATTCGTTTATAGATTATAATTTGGTATTGTTAACAACTGTCTAACCCTTATCTTCTTCTTCCTTAATAGGTTCTTCGGTATCCAGGACCTCGGATAACATAGACCCGAGCCCCAAGCGGTTTAAAGATGCGAGCATTTTTTTTGAGTCTCCATCGAGAAGACCGTCATCTTCAAGTTGACCCCTTTCATCAATGTTACCAAAAAGAAACCCAGTTAAGTCCATACTACTATGTTGATCACCGGGGTCATCGCTATCACACATTTTTTAAAAATAAGAATACCCAACAGTCTTTTAGAAATTAAAGTAATTCTTGATTTCTTTTAAAAGTGCCAGGTTTTTTTCATTTAAACCCATAAAAATTAAAATACAAACGATGCACATTTGTACACAGTACACAGTAGTAATATTTTCAATTTTCATAATTCATATGTCACTATGACTATGGACTTCAGTCTACAGATTACACAATACAGTTTACTATTCCACTTATTTGGCATTTCATTTTTATTCTTGGCAATTGTCGTTGAGCTGAAATAGAGTTTTGACAATCTATCAAAAGGAAAATGACGTATTAAATGATGGCGCCCAAACTATGAAACCCAACTTATCAAAATGAGTTCTGTATTAAATAAATTTTGAATGATAAAGAGTAGTTTAATTAATTTCAAATTTTAAATTCTACCTGATTTTGAATTTCCTGTGTGCTATATAATTTAAATTTTGAATGTGAAAAATATTAACATTATGGAATTGAAATATGAACACTCGACATTAGATATGTTGTTTGTTTTCAAATAATCAATATTATAATTAATATCGCTTATGTATTTTACCAACCTTTAATAGGTATTAATTAAATGTGATTAAATATTGTGTTTCTAGATAAGTTTCCCTTGTTCAATTTTCAATGTGGTCTGGGTCCGATTTACAATAAATATTAGGCGACAATGTACATGTAAAACTGGGTTAAATTGTAAACGACCCTAATAATTTATGACGTATCCCTTTGACGTGGTCCCTTGTGTTAGTTACTTGAGATATGAACATGAAACTAAAATGTCTCGGAGAAATTGATTACAATCTAATTTACGGCCCAGCTGGTATAATCTTCCGTAGTGGCAACAATTTAACTGAGTATCGTGTTTTGTTTTCATGTTATTTAATTACTTCTGTTTTTAAGTTAATTTATTCGTAATTCAGTAAATTGTTATAATGTCAAAAATTTAACAAATAAATAAATACATAATTTATAAAGCTGTTAAATCGGGATTGAATTACTCGTCGGGAATGAACCGATTTTTATTTTTTGTTTATACACACAACACAAGACTTAATACGCAATATACAAATTAGACATATGCAAAAATACATAATAATATTAATACGTAAACCTATTTTTATAGATACACAAAACCATTAAATAGGTTTTAACTTAAAAGTTTAGGTGTTCCGGAGTAACGCAGATTCAATTATCTGGAAAGCATACGTCAATAGTATATGGAGGCTCTATGTCCGTCTTTCTAGAGTAGGTCTGCTAACTGATAGTCACCAAAAAAAAAATCATTTAGAGGTATTCCGGTATAATACTTCTATAACAATATAAACACCAAAATGTTCTTCCATTATTTTAGACAATTGATAACTTATTCACCTAAACCAGAGGCGGAAGAACATTTTTTTTTATAAATTTGCCCTCCGTTTCATTTCCTTAAGAAAATACAAACTAAACCCAGGTTTAATCATAATTGGCAATGTTGTTATTATTATGAAACAGTTACAGTTAAGAAGCCGGCTAAATCAATAAACATTATTTAATTCGCATTATCCCCATAGACCTGCAACAGTTTGTGGGGTCCAATTATATTTGAAGCAGCACGTCGGACGGCCACAATGCAATAAAGGATTTATATTAAAGTTGTCTTCAACATTTTAAGCGGGAAAGTTTTTCATTATAATTAAATTTGCCGCGTTTTATAAACAATTGCTCTATGGGTCTGTAATCCTATTATCCCAAAATGCGGGATCTAGTTATTCATAATTTCTGTCCATTTTCACTAGTAACTCAATTAAGATTATTTATGGAGATTTAACAAGAGAAAATGCAGGTTATAAATTTAGTGTTTATCACAGATAAATAACAAACAGTAGCAAAAAAGTTACTCCTGTGAAAGTGTTATAAGTTTCGACAGAAGGACATTTCTAAATGCTACAGGAAAAATATCTATACCTCCTAGGTATATAATAATATAGGAATTTATTCAAAAAGTTATTATTCTATGTGTTCTTTAATGAAAGTAATAAATACACAGTAAACGCGAAATATCTATTGAAATTTTAATTATAAAATTGTCGTTTATGTAATGTAAAAACTCAATGGTGTATCGCTGTACTTTTTTATATTTATTCATGTGATATAAATTGTAATTTTAAATATATTTTATATGATTATCGGGGTAACAGAATATATTTAGTGTTACCGTCAATCAGAGCGTCGAACACATTTCATAAATATATCAAACAAAAGCATTTCAAATAATCAAAGCAATGAAAAGTAAGTTAGCATTTTTTAACATCTCCTGTTATTATTACTCCTGAATGCTAGATGCTATGCGTCATACCTATATAGACAGAGAATAAATATTATTAAATAGAATTAAAAATAGCACCTTGTATAGTGAATTGTGTAAATTAAAAATTGTTTTCGGAATAAATCCTATTTTATGAACAGTATCTTTTAGTATTTTTTTTGGACATAATCAAACCTCTAAAGTAAAAATCTTAACCATTAAATAAATTTAAAAAAAATAAAACCTGGTATCCAGGAGGTTCAATCTTAAGACTTGTAATTTCATTTTATTATCACTCTAAGATTGCAAGCACAGTGTTGTAAATAATAAAAAAATCCTCAGAATTTCTTCTAAAACCAAGTATAGATCAAGTATATGTTACGATTTGAGTTTCCGTTAGTCATACGTATAGTTGAAGATAATAACGGGTCATCACGATTGTAATGGATTCCATGTACAATACCTGCTAAGTAATTTCACTAATCGGATCGCTGCAGATCGCAATTATCGTTCCGTGTATAACTAATCCTCCTAAAATAGTTGTGTTATATTGGTATTATGAGATGTCCATATCTAATAATATAATTATATATGTATTATTTATAAGATTCTTTAAGGATTTAATAAGTCTTTTGTACAGATTAGAATTACACATGGAAATCTGTGTGCTTTTCTCTCTCAATATATATAAAAATCGTTAATCGTTTCAAGTGATTTTATTTTAAAATGTCTTGTCTTGTGTAATTGTGTTCGAACAATAAATTAAAGTTGCAAAGTACCCTGGATATGAGAATAGGAACAATTTCTGGCAAAACTTGCCAACTTAGCCCATAAACACAAAAAGGTTAAATCTTGAACAATCACGGAATGCCCCTCGCGTGCCCACTGTTATTCTTATTAATGTGTGTTAGCAACATTTTTATATGACCAACGCCCAATAAATACTTAATATTGCATTTTAGGTAGGGTTCCTCAATAATAATAGCATCTTAAATTAAGGTTCAACATGGAATCATTCTTGTTTAACGTATTCTAACATTTATAGAATAGAAAGCAAGTATAAGTCAGTAGTTCGGTTAAAATCAGGGATCATCCGATAATAACTTATAATAAAGTATCAGACACAATTATTAGTAAACTTAAGCAATCGTTTGCAAGAAACATATACGACATAAAATATTTTAGAACGAATGAAAAATAAAACTTTATAGAGTTCAGTCATTCAGATTATACTCCAAGAGATATATCAAAGTTCAGTAACATAGTCAAAGCGACTAGTTGATGCAACAGCCAACTAAAAATTCAGTTTTCAGAGTTTCAATCGTGATATATTGATACTGATCCAAACGCTGCGGAACCTTTGCATCGTTTTGAGCAATGTTAACATTAATTTTCCTAAGACCCCCAACAAATTATCACGCATTGCTATAAGTCAGCATTTGTACAAAATACAATTTCTATTTAGATAACATCTACATGTTTTTCAACGTAAATAAAATAAATGTTATTCTTCGGTGTATTTCATCTAATTTAGACCTTTTGTAACGAAGTTCCATGTCTTTTACGTAACCTATATATTGTTCAGAAAGTGCAAATGGTTCCACACTAAGCCAATATACATTTTCTATAATACTCAAGTCTGTGTAACGAATATCATAGTACAAATATGTATTTTTAAGGTACGTTCAATATTATTTAAGTTTCCAATTAGCTAATATAATACTAAGTGTTAAGTCTTAAAGGCTATTAGGGTAACTTCTAATGAATGTATGGTGACCTGGAAATCCATTATTAGTACCTTATCTTAATCTTATTTTAATCGAACATAATTGTCTAAATATGGCTTATTATTTTTAGGTCCATGGTTAGTACCATATACCAGCGAATTTTCCCGTCTATTTTTATACATTTTAATCGACCATAATTGTCTAAATATGGCTTATTATTTTTAGGTCCATGGTTAGTACCATATACCAGCGAATTTTCTCATATATTTATATATTTTAATCGACCATAATTGTCTAAATATGGCTTATTATTTTTAGGTCCACGGTTAGTACCATATCACAGCGAGTTTACTCATATATTTATATATTTTAATGGACCAAAATTGCCTAAATCTGGCTTAATGTTTTAAGAATAAGTTGGGATCATTACTAGCATACATAATGTTCCAGAGCGGTTAGCCATCGGCATCACGATTCACAGTGTGACGATTAATCCCGCACATTAGTTACATCACTATTCAGCTATTTACGGTGTTAGTTCTCAACCGAGAGTTATATCTTTGGATCAGACTGCACTAATAATTATTTAACGATCCTAATACATTAAATATTAACGATTTTTAATGATTCGTAATTAGAGCGACTTACAAATGCATAGTATTGTTTTCAACTAAACAGACGACGCACAGAATCAATCTGTTGGTTTTGCATATAACAATTTAGGTGGATACACAAATTTTAAACATTGCCACAAAAATTGTAATATGAAATATAATATTTTTCGTTTTAAAGGTATTTTAGAATGGTACTATTGACCAGCTTACGATTTAGAATCTTTATAATATTGAGTCAACTGTGTAAGTCTAATTTGGTAGTGACAAATACCTTTTAGTTCTTTAAGTTAAAAAACCATAATCAGCTCTCATGCCACCGTGAATAATCCTGCTCATGTCACCATAATTAATTTTACCAATTCAATTACATAGAAACATTGGGAGAGTATCCGTAGTAAAACTTTTTTAGGATCTACTCCAGAAACACGCATGATAGACTCTTGAAAAGGCTTAACTCGGAACAGTTACAAATTAGATTTCAAATGAGCTTTGTGTAAATCGTTTTAAAAGCAAAAATGCTCTTAGGATGATTTAGTTGGTGCATGCAAACTCATTACGAGTGCATTTTAGCTTATCTCATAAGCATCGTTGCAAAGGACCATTCAAGTTTTAGAACAGCGCGTTTTAATGAAGTATTCGAAAATGCTTTTACGTTACACTTTATCATACAGTTATACGTAATGCGTCGGTAAATGTGTTTAACCTAATATCTGAGAGAGCCTTACTTAGCTTGCATCAGTAATTATTTCAGAGGTGGAAATAGTATACGAGGAGTACAATTTAGTCATTAAATGAAAGCAAACTGAAAGTCAAGATGGCTGGAAATATTTCATGCTGGGCATTAAAACGATGTATCATAGAGCCTGACAAATAAGAAAATCGTGAAAAATGCACAAAAGTGTTTGAGTTTTAATGATTTTCATAGTTTGATGAAATCTATGCATAGGTGTTCTTTAAATAAGGATGGAAATAACGGCCGTATAGACCCTTTACATTTTTATTACATACAAATTTTACATTCATGTGTACTAACAAATATACCATACATATATATGATTCCGAAAAATCCCATGATTTGCTGTGGCATGACTTGTTAAGTTCAGAAACAGTTTAAATAAGAAAAGTTAATGACCGCTAACTCTATGTGGACAAAACGAACCGTAATATAATAATTAGAAAGAACTAAATACAATCTGCCTTCATAATTAATCTGGTTTCACATTCATCCGGTTATATCAAGAATTTGTACGTACGCTTTAGAAATGTTGAATGAAATAAAAAAATAGGTAAAATAATTTGTGCAGCCACTGAATAAACGAATCCAATGCATTTACCAACCAACACAAACTTCCATAAAATATTTTACGAAACAAAACAAAATGTAGTACTTATAAAGTAACTAGTTCAGGATTTGTGAAACACACGCTCACCGAAGCTTCCGAACAGCTAAGCCGAACTCTTAATTATTCTACGCGTTCAAAAAAATTTTGCCCAACTTTCACGACACTGCTAATTAATTGTATGTTACTATAGCGCTATATCTGAAATACAATCTGAACATATACTGGTTAAATTACGTAATCATTTTCAGCTCGTGTTCACTTAGTAAAGTACTTAAAATCGATGTACCAATAATTATGGTGTAACGCTTTATCAAATATATCGATAATTTATGTTAATTATAAAAAAAAAATACAAAAATGACTTGCCTACACACAAAACATTTCAATTGTTATCTAGTAATAATACATTAATATCTAATTTAAGTTTTATATATAACAATTATAGTGTCTTATAACACTTCCTTCAAAGGGTGTAACCCCTACTTCTATAATGGGACAACACTTTTTTCATGTGTTTTTTAAATTTATCTTCTGATATGTGCTATCACTATTTAGACCTTGCACTTACACACAACACTAATACGAAAGGTTCATTTTTAGTCTTCGAGTCAGTGTCTAGAAGCCATTATGGTAGTGGCGACATCATCTATAATAAATATAACAATAAATAGTTTTATATAATAATGGCTTAGCATACATTACATACAATTTGTATGTAAACTAGAGATTGTCTTTGATATTGAGATCGTCCTTTTCACAATGAATTATCGTTTATTGGCATTTAATTGGTTAATTCAAAATTTAACTTTATACCAATCAAGGTACGGCACAGTATACATTAAAAATAGCATACATTTAATAAAATCCAATTAATTATAAGACAAAAGACCTTTTGTTAAGTATGTATAGTTTCAAGGCTGTCAATAATTTTGTCGACATTACTGATTTCATACAAAAATCCGCGCTTAAAATAATCACAAGAAACAATTTTTAACAGATATTTTCGAGCCCTGCTTTTTATTTAACTAAATAAATCTGGGACTGGGATACTTTATTTCAGCGTTTTCCCATATTCATATAGACCATTTATAAAATCGTGTTCAATATATTTTGAAATTCGTTTTTTTATTTTACAAATTCGTAACTTTTACTAACCAAATTAGTCTATCGTGGGTAATTTTACAAGGAAAATAATCAACCTCAAAGCACTTTAATTTCCAACACTGAAATTTCGAGAAGACATAAAGAATTAAGTTTTAATGCCTTTGAGGGAAGGTTTGCTAATTCCCATTGAAACGAGCATTATTAAATAATTCGCGAACAAAATCCTGTGTTGTGTGGATTCCGCCTTTTGAATAAGTTAGTCCCTTGTTACTCTTCATTTGCGGTTAAATATCTTGCCTTGTAGACACACGGTGTAAACAGAATGTGTCTATATGAGTAATATCATGCTACATGGTTTACAGCTTAGCCCTAGCCAAATACATAGCATACTAACGCTAATGTAATCTGTGTGATCACATGATTATTGAGCTAATGATGCTCCCGAATATTAAAGTTGTCTTAATATCCTTAGTACTAATACAGTTGTTACCAAAGATTTATGGAAGTCGTCTGTTATATACCTCTAGTACTCAACTTAGTTGATATGTAGGTATATAAAATCAAGGTGAATATACAGAAATAAATAAGTTTTATTTGAACTTTAGTAGATAACTTTTGTTTGCGTAAAGCTTTCTTGATTTTCATAACGATAAATTTATACAGGTGTGTGCTGAGCCAGTTTCGACAGGTGGTAGAAAAAGATTTGTTTGAAAACAATCGCACAAAACCTGACGTGAACTGGAACATAAATCATACAAGTCCTTTCTAATATCTGTTTTGAATAAATATTTGGTCATTCAAATAACTATATACTGTGTCTGTTTTGTTTTGGAAACCATTGTGTTTCAACAAAAGACACAATCTAACTAATAAAAATATGCCGCTTAACATGGTATAACATAATGTATCAAGATTACGATAATATGATAGATGAAATAACGTATAGAACCCTTATAATAATTACAAACCGCGACTTTTTTAAATCTATCTCCGATATATTCAAAGAAAACGTTATAAAAACGAGTGTACAAATATAATTATTATTTTGAAAGTTCATTTTTCAAAGCCTCAACGACCTTTCCACAAATAATCTGACCATTGAGTTCGCTCTCATTCATCATCAACATCCGGCTGTGACGCTTTCTCAAGTGATTTTAAATGTTTCCGCTCGGGTCTTTTGGTTATTTCCTTGGTAAGATTTAAAATGTTTTTTTTTTACCTTTCCAACTTATTCTCCATTTATAATGAGGGTCCCGAAATGTGTATAAAAATCTTGTGTCACAATGGTTGTGTGTACTGTTGAATATAGAGCCACTGTATTATTAATATTATTAAACTTTGACAGGTAATAAAGGTTTTTTTTTTATAAATAATACCCATTATAAGGTATTGTCAACATTAATTCAATATCAAAAATGATATTCTAAGCGCAAATTTGTAACATTTTATGATATATGTCATTAGTAAGTACTCGTTATACATTGAATATTGTAATAGTCATTTTCAGTGTAAATTTATAAAATGTATAGAAAAAATCTTATCTTTTTTTGCTTATGACTTCTTTAATTTTTAATTTAGGACAAAAAGCAAAATAAACATATTTGTAGGCAAAACGATTTGCTACATTGTGACGTTACAATTTTTTTGTAAAGACGCATACATTCTGAGATATTGCGTAAAAATATTTTCACCCCTTTTTCCAAGATGAAGCCACAAGGGAGGCGACCCCACAAAGAAGTTAAGCTTCTATTGACCGCCCCAAACACGTCCCAAAAATAAAATTGTTGCCTGTAATAAATACCTCATTCGGTCCTTTAATTGTAATATTTGAATGGACTATCTATAGTTTGTAGTCACTTATACATCGGTTAAATTATAATATTGAATACAATTAAAGTATTTTATAATCGTGTAAAGTGCTAATTGGTTTTCAGATATCGTCACTACGAGTGTACTAGTGAATGTCGATAGTTGAACGTTACTAACCGCAGTTAAATAATGTCTCGAAAAACTATAGCATCGACTTTTAACTGTAGTTTTCAATTGTTAATACCCAAATTACATTGCATTGGTTTTAAGTGCAACAGTATACATACCACAGTGAGTATACGCAACTACAAATATTGTATTATAGAAATGGTTTAATAAAAATATTCAAACTTGATACGATTTATGATTGATTGAAAGTATGTAATTTATTTATTATATAAAACCTAAAAGTTATTTTATTTTACGATGTTGAATTCATATATATATATATATATATATATTTTATTCTTAATATATTTTAACTTAAGGCAAAAGAAATTAAAATACCAGTACCATGGGGTCATATTTCTGGAAAATTATGGGGTAAGGAAAACCGACGACCAGTATTAGCACTTCATGGATGGCAGGATAACGCTGGCACATGGGACCTACTTGCACCTATGATATGTGATAAAATACCGATTCTTGCAATCGACTTTCCCGGCCACGGCTTCTCGTCATGGATTCCACCAGGTGAAGATAATAAAATAGAGATTTAAATTATACGAAAATTTATATAATTATAATTTAAACATTTCAGGTTTCCATTACTATTTTTGGGACCTACCAAGATTAATACTGTCCATTAAAGACTACTTTAAGTGGGATAAAATTTCGATTCTTGGACATTCTATGGGTTCTATAGCTGGAATGCGGTTTGCCTGCGTATTTCCTGATGACATAGACTTTTATATAGCCATAGACTTTATTTTATACGATGAACACAACTTCAACCAAGTAGTCGAAAGTATCCCGAACATATTAAGCAAACTTCAATTATATCAAACTCGTCTCAATAAAGAACCTCCGGAATATACGATGGACGAGATTAAACAAATATGGCATTTAGGTACATTGAAGTCTGTTGAATTAGACCGTGTCCAGTATCTCGCAACAAGGGGAACCAAGGTATCATGGACTGATCCCAATAAGTTTTATTTCAGTAGGGATGCTCGACTTAAATATATGCTTAATAATCCCGAAAACAAATCATTTGTCGACACGCTTGTCAAGCGTTTGAAGTGTCCTACTATATATTTTAATGCGATAGACTCTTCCTTCGCATCAGACAAATATTCCGTGGAAGTGCGTGAAGTCATTGAAAAGAATAATCCAAAATTTGAGTGTCATTTCGTACCAGGAACACACCATGTCCATCTAAATAATCCCGAGAGATTAGCACCGACTATTATAAATTTTTTACAAAAATATAACATATTTTAAGTAACAATGTTTTTTTTTTATAGAAGAGGGGGCAAACGAGCAGGAGGCCCACCATAAAGGTGAAGTCGCCGCCCATAATTATTTTCTATGTGTAATTATTGTTATCAGTTATAATTACTAGTTGTTTAACTCGTTTAAGTTTTTGGTGTAATTTCTTAAGAATTAGCAATCGGCAATTAGCTCAGCATCGGGACAGTTAAATTTTTGAGTAGCCTTACAATACTTTAGTTATTTGAATTAGTCATTTAAGATACACAATTTTATATGAAATGTTTATTTCATAATAGCAGCTATCGAGTTTCTTGCTGGTTCTTCTCGATAGATAACTCCCATCCGAACCGGTGGTAGTGTTAAAATTGATGATTCAAAAGTGTCTTTATAAAGACCTACTTGAACAAAGATAAGTTTGAGTTTGAGTTTGTATACGGTATACCTTAAGGGTGACTGGAACTAACCATTACAACAAGGTCTTCACAAAACTTCTTTACACTTTGTTTGACTAATGTCTTGCGAATGTTGTCAAGTAGGTACTCATCACTTTTATACAAAAATATTATATAAATGTAGGTATATAAATTGTTTTAAAAGTCAATGGATTCATTTTTTTAATAAATGTAACGCTTGATAGTATATAATAGATGTGTAAGAAAGTGTGTATTTAATAACACAAAAATATCTAATAATACCAACCATTATAAATTGTCAAGACTTTCCTTACATATTTGGCAAGTGGGAATGTGTAATATCTTGTTCAACTGCTATTTTAGAACAAAGACCTTGAAAATAACAGGTTTTATAATAATTAAAAATGTTATCTTCAAAAACAAGTAAAAAGACCTTCACTTGTTAAAAAAAATATGTTAAACAGATGCGATATTTAAATTATTTATTTTACATCAACTTTATATCTTGTCTGAAAAAATTCTGATAACAAAAACACACTTCTCTTTACTACACTAAAAGACAAAAACAATTAGAATTATAAGTCAAAGTCATCATATCTAAATTACGGAACATAGGACCATTTTGAATCATCTTAAGACAACATTATGCTAATTATGGTCATTTAAGCCTCCGACGATGTATAAATTATCATCCTCAAACTTTTCGATTATGTTTTCAGACTCACTTGTAAGATAAACCACCGTTTCATTTGGAAAAATATCAATTTTAACAACATTGAAATAATCATACGAACGGCATTTTTATGGAATAAACTGACATCCCAGTTTTCATAACCATTGTGCCGACAAATGGTAACTTTTGTCTTTTCCCCAAAACTGGTCACATGATTGAATAACATCTTAAACGCTACTTAATAACATTATACCTATTTTTTTCACCCAATCAATGATCAAAAAATAAGACTCATACCACGTCTATTCTTCGCTGCATTCATTTTTTTTTAACATCTTCCCGTTTGGTCAATATATGTTTGCTGCATGGGCTTCCCATTTTCTTTTGTCCTGGCTTCTTTCTTTACGCTTTTCCAATTTCTGATTCCCCCATCTAACATCCTTCAACCATTTTCTTATTTGTCAATCGGTCTTGTTAATTCATTACAGTACCTTTAAGATCTGTGACTTCAACAAGCGTCTAATGGTGAAAGATTTAAAGCTACTACTACTCTACTTACTACCTACCTGGTATTTCTACACTTCTTATAATACTCAGTATATTGTATAGAAACTTAAGATTTACATTTGAATAAGAACAAAAATTATATTTTCCGCTTTAATTATTATTAAGAGAATTAGTTTAAGAGAGGTGCGGTTAATCAATACGTCAGCAACACTCGACGTAATTAGTCATAAATTACTGATTGTTGTTTTGAATAAACCTGCAATACTTTTAAAAGTTCTTAACATATGGTTGGTAAAAATTGTATACCTAATAAAAATAATTGTTTCTTGTAAATATGAATGGGTTTTTTTATATGGAATAAACATCAAAACAACACGAACGCGTTTTCTTGTTTAAATATCTCACAGTGCAGTTTCAAAATGTGGGGACATGCGATGTTGCGGTGCACCTAAACTAAATTGCGGATTTGAGTGCACAAGATATGTGGTTAACCGTACATTGGTTCACAATAATTAAATCAAAAGCCTTTTCACATAGAATGGACGGTATATTTTGGAATTTGTTTGTGTGCAAAAAATATAAATACATTATTTGACTTGAGAATAAGATAATTTATTGTTACACGAAATTATGTAATATAGATTTTTACGTATAAGTATTGTAATAGTTCGTTTATCTAAAAATATGTCTAACGCAAGCAAAGTGCTGTAATTGAATCAACGAAATAACGGTAACATAGTTACGATGAATGTCTATGAACAGAGAGTAAAAGTTATTAGGGTAAAAAACAGGTAATATTTTAAACTTTGTTTATTTTAATTTAAAACCATTTCAACATTCATAACATTCGTTAAATAAAAAAATGGCCTTTTTACACACCAGACAGTGTTAATTATAATAAAAAAATGCATAATATATATAGAAGATTCTTACGGAACGCTGACGAATATGAAATTCATACAACTGTGGTTCTATTTTAAAACAACACCGCTCCATAATGAAAACTGAAGCGTATTCAAATTTAACTAACGTAATTAATCTACATGTGACCATATTGAAAATCTGCTTTAATAACATTAATTAAGTGCCAATCGATTATATTGTACAGCGCCATTCATAAATTAACCAAAAAGCAACCCACGGTAATAAGTTTAATAAATTATCTTAATAAAATATTACACAATAACACCGCTCCATTAAATAAAATTAACAGAATAGTTATTTTATATATGTTTTAAAAACATTTTTTGTATAAAAATATAAGATTTATTCATTTACACTTTATTGCTTAAACAGTAGAAGTAGATGATGTTAATACATATAAGAGCAACGGCCTTATCGCTAATAAGCGATCTCTTCCAGACAACTCACTTAGAATTCAATAGAAACACTTAATGTCTTAATAACGAATGTGTTTTAACACATTATTTTTAATAATTTAAACACAGTAATTATTAAATAAACACAAAATATTCTTAATATTAACCTATTAATATTTAATAATAATAGGAATATTTTGTGTTTATTTTTAATTGGTACGTCTGATTATGAAGTTTCATTTACTAGTTAATCCTTGCATCATGCATTTTCGTTTCCAGGGAGTAAGGAGTAGTGCAAAGTTGCTCTCTAGACAGTAACAGACTCTAATCTCATGCACTTTCCAATCTTGCCGTTGTAAAATTAAAATAACCTTTGTACATTACATAATTGTAAGTATTAATTATTAATTAATTTTCATATGACGAACATAATGAGATGACAAGGTTTACATTACAGTCTTATATTAATTTGTAAATGAGTAAATTAATTATATAGAGATTATGAAATATCGTTCGGTGTGATCAGTTTACCAAAAATCTGTTTTTGAATCCTGGGACCTAAAAAAGAGAGTTTAAACTGTCATGTGATGTTGTTATATTAATATAATGAATTATTTATATACAAGTGTTCAATTACTCAAAAAATTGACTTGTTCATGCAGCTACGTAGTTAATATTATTAATGCGGGCGATAAGATTGGTCTCTTTCAATATTCGAGTCTTTCGTTCCGTTTTTGAATTTGACATTTACATGAAACACGAGTTATATGCTAATTCACCCAAAAAACACTGGCTTTACATAAAAATGTATTGGGGTTACCAAAATTTTTTTCCTCCATACATTTTCATGTGGCCTTTTCTATATAATGTATTTTATTAGAGGTGGCCTGCATACGTACGTTGTTGGTGTAAAATTTTCATTTTTATATTTAAAAAAAAAAATACAAACAGAAAAAACTATTGGTGTTCAAACGCAAGCGGATTTGTTAATTTTCTGTCACTGCAAGTTTATGATAACATATACCGAAACGTAAACACTAACAATACATTTATATATGGAATCTGTATTTTATCCAAACTTTTAAAATGAACGCTGAGGATGAGCTATAAAAGTTTATTGTGCAACTTGAACATTTCATTCTGTTTCAAAGTTTCTCTTTCATTGGTTGTAAAACAATAAGAAGTTTAGCTTTTAACTTTAAGCTTGTTGAATGTTTTATTGTCATTTCACCTATAATATCACATACGCGTCATACATTATGGATAATCGAAGTTATTGAAGGTAGTGTGAAGATATGCGCGTGGATGAGTGTGTGGCGCACACTCCCATACATACACACCAACCCACACACAAACACACGCCGTATTTGTAACTTTCTATTCTGTTATTCGAAATAAAGTGTTTTGTATTAATACCTGAATATATTAACTAGACTTTAAATTTATTTAAGTGTTTTAGTTTAATTCAGTCTAATACGTTGTTGTGTGTGAGTTTTTTTTATATTATTGTGAGTGGGAGTACCATGCTGTTACTTCAAAGTATCAGCCAAATGGGCAGGCACGGCCGGAGAAATACCACTCTCTCACAGAAAACTGGCGTGAAGTGATGAAATTGGACTTTGTTGAATTTGTACTCGCGTTTCGTTCGGTGAGTGAGATCTTCCGGTGTCCATCCTTTCCCCTCTCCCGTCCTCTTCCCCTACCCCTCCATTTCCGAATATTCCTTTAAAGGCCGGCAACGCACTCATGAGCTCCCAGCAGCGTGACTGTCTATGGGCGGCTTATGGTGGGCCTCCTGCTCGTTTGCCCCCTCTTCTATAAAAAAAATATGTATAAAAGTTGTTGAGTCATTCTGTATCAAAGCAGAATTCGACTTTTGTTCTTCGATAATGTCGTTCAGGCTTTTATATGCCAATACTTAAATTTATTAAATAATTGTAGAATTGTTATATTGAATATAAATAAACATGACTGTTAAAATTAAAAGTTATATGTAACTAATAAAATTGATAAAATCAAAATAATATTTTAAAATTATAATATAATATATATATAATAAATAAATAAATAATGTAATTTTTAAGTAAAACCTTTTTAATACTCAATGTTACGAGAAACAGAGTTGATTACACACATTAAGTGTACTACTTGATTGAGGATCATTCCCAGTTCGTTCGCCTGCTTTTAATTAGCTCTGATGCATTGATTAACTTCCACTTCATTTTAAATTTAACGTTTTGAAATGTTTAATTTTGTTTTAAAAAAAACAGTGATCTCTCTCTCTTTCTTATTACTTAGAACGTTCTGTTAACGATTGTACCACAATGTTTAAATAATATATGCAATACACACTTGAGTAGAAGAGATTAACACTTAGATGAAGTTAAGGAACCAACACCTATACACCTTTCACTGGCACTCTTACAATTATTTTACTATCAAGAGCTGATAAATTATTTTAAACATGGACCTTAGTAAATTTCAGACCTTAGGCAATTCAAATCTTAGCCAAAAAGACTGTACAGACTGAGATTTTCGCGCACGTACGAGCCAACCCGCAATGTGCAGCGTCAATGCATGGTCAGCGGTATGACAGTACTAGTATACCTCCTGCTTTGCCCAATCTTCTACAAAAATCATACATGACACAAAAAACAAAAACATAGACGTTTCACACGAAATCACTCCAACTGTATTCGGTACGTTTGAGTTCGTATTGAGTTTATTTAGTTATTGTTAATTTCTCAAAGTTGTATAAATTAATAATATTAAAATGTATGTTATTCACAAAGGATACTTTCATATACGTAATTATACAACGTACCAACATCGCATTGAACAAAACAGCCTTTGGCAACAAGTGGGGTTGTTTGCTCTAAAAACATACCATTTATTTTACCAAACGTATGAATTCGTTTAACATTCACAAACAATAATTATCTTCTACTTAATAGGCATATTCTAATGAAAATGTGTTCTTTATAGTCTTTGAACATAACCTATATAATAAAGTTACATTTTGTGATTGTGAAACTGTATAGTGGGCTAAATAAAATGATTATGTATTAATTATTTTGAACGAATTGTAATTGGTTTTTTTTTATTTAAATTTTAAAGGGTTTTTGATGAAACAGCAATCTTGATTGTTTAGAAACAATGACCTTTAAGATTTTACAAAATGCAATTTCAATTGCTGAATCTAATATGCAAAATGATATATCTTAGAGAATCTTTAATCACACAAATAATCTAACAACACATTATTGTTCCCGATATATCAATATCTCTTCATCACAAACGAGCTTCATAACAAGTTTAATGCGAAGTTAGCAACTTCACTGAATTATGAAATCCGAACTTACTAACATCATTAGGCTTTTCCATCCAGCCTACTGTATATGTACAAATTAAGAATAATGTTTCGATTTTCAAACGGAGACGTTACTTTTTAACTTATGTGGGTTAATTATAACTTTCATAATAAAACGAATGTAACTAATTATAAAATGCTCGTCAGCAGTGGTCTGTATCTTATTAAATCTTAAAAAATTTGATAGTTTTCCCGACTGTATATAAAATACTTCGCAATTAAATTAACATTAAGACTGAACTAGCCCTCGCTAACAAATATTTCAAGCATTTCTTTTGTAAAATGCCTTTCAAAATAACTCATTAGGGTGAGGACATGAATTTGTACGGCCCTTAAAAAGAACTCTAGAAAAGTCCTAATTAACGTATGAAAGTTATCTTCCTTGTGTATTATACAAATTTAGGTTATGTTACTGTATTTGTTAGGGCTGCCTTGTGGCGAAAAACTGTTATGTGAAATAAAAACCCGTAATATATTAATCTCGTTAATTATAAATTGTAATCTTCTGTTTGCATTAACTCAATACTGTTGATTTTAGTTGTATGAAACGTAACTTGCAAAAGTCAATATTACAAATAATTTGGTTCAACTCCCGTAAACTGTATACTCAGCTGAGTAAACACCAAAACTTTGGATTAATATGTACAAAACATGGGGTCAACGGCCGTCAATAATTCCCCTAACTAATTTCACTAATCGGCTCAGAAATATTATGAGCGTCATCCACCTAAATTGTTTACGTAATTTGTGTTGGTCTAAGTAATATATTTTCTCTTTTATTTTTCAATAAACGATATTATATTCTACTTTGCTCTGAAATAAATATTATCTACCATTTTCACCAAAAGATGAAACCGACCTTTAACTTAGTTAAGGTAATATAGGGTATATTTCTTCGCAATAACCAATAAAACATAGAGTTTATTAATGGATTTTTGGTTTATAACAGGAAAAGCTTGATCATTCTGTTTTGGTGCAAATAATAATTTTTAACTATTTTTTTAAGTATTTTAAATGTGGAATAAAATTTCATTAAAATTGAATGAAGTTGAGCTGGACTGGAATATATCTCACGTTGACCAGAAACAGTTGACTGTCGCGTTCCAACGCAAAAATTCTCTAATACTCCTGAGTCGCCTGTTCTGTGGTTCCTACTAGTTCCCGTTTTTCAATTGGTTCTCCTTCACCCTGTAGATCCCGTGGTACCTGGGTCGTACTAACTGTCTATTAAACCGTACATTCTGTACGTCAAGTTAGCCCAGGCTATTTTTTAATTGTTTGAATCCAGCTACCAAATCATTCATAAATATATTTAATACACGGAAGCTCCATTTATTTAAATTAAGACTACCAGTGTAATTAAAGTCTAGAAGCAACTTCTAAAAATGCAAACGCTTCTGACAGACATAAGACAATTTAATGATGTTTTTTGTATACCCATATTAAATATAGATGTTCAAAGGTTTTTTGCATAATAAGGCTCCGTCGGTAATATTATTCATAGAAAATGGTTGAATTTGGTCTATTGTCGTGTGGAGAATAGGCGGAGGTAGGGTCGCTCTTAAAAACTTTTCGTTTGAGGAACACAACCTATTGTGCGGAATAAACTTTTCCACGAAACTAGAACAGATTCACAGATTACTTATAAATAGTTCATGATTAAAAAGAAACGTTAATTGTCTGACATAGAATAATTATTATGTACTGAATAATGAACTATTAATGAATGAATATTAAAAATATTTATTGATTTTCCTTCAGTTTAGTATATGATAGTGGATAGTTAGTAAAACAATGTATTCCATATATTTCGAGATTCGCTCTTTCTTATTCTATCTCACGTTTCTAAGCAATGTAATATACAAAAAACAAAATACAATAAAGTATTTCTCATTTACATACATTTATTTATATAAATGAGAAATAACCCACTATGTGTGTAAAATAGAGTGTGAAGATGTTAATAAATTTAAAATAATAGTTTATTGAATTATAGTTCCGTTTCATTGTTAAAAAACAATTAATCATGGTTCGGTTTACATAGAAAAATATAACCTATATGTAGAGATAGGTTATAAATTAGCACCACAGGTTATGTCGGATTATGGCGATAAATATATTTCGTATTGGAATGCACAGATTGCCACTAACCACAGACTACTACAAACTTGCCTACGTCTCGAAACTGTGCGAGAGCATACCTTTGAAATGTTTATTTCCATATCTTATACCTATACACTTCATTCCTACAAATTTATCATGTTGTGTAAATGAACATATTAACGAGGAACTCTTCAAGAAGCCAAGAAAATTAAGTATGAGAAGTAACTATTAAGAAAGTCGGTCCTTCGTTGAAACTTATGAGACTGTTTTAGTTTTGAAGTTCTCGCATGCGAATTTGTAACACAAACGTATACATGATGA
Organism: Leptophobia aripa; assembly: GCA_951799465.1. Taxonomy (NCBI): domain Eukaryota; kingdom Metazoa; phylum Arthropoda; class Insecta; order Lepidoptera; family Pieridae; genus Leptophobia; species Leptophobia aripa. The sequence continues at coordinate 5,978,510 of OX637266.1, read as the reverse complement.
ATTAATATCATTTCCACATAGAATAGTATCAGAGGTAACTTGCGTCAAGAAAGTTTAAAACGCCTATATTGATGTATCGAAGTTCAACTGGTGCAAATTTGTATATATAAAAAAATGTATATATTTAATGTTTTTTAATACGTTTTGACAATAGCAGGATAGTGCCTCCATTTAAGTTATTATTTACTTGTTTTTGGAGGACACGCTTTATCTCTCTTTCTTCTGAATCTTAAAATATACAAAAAACAAAACAAACACTGTTGTGTGAAATTGTGTGTATAAGTGTGCGTGCGTGTAGATATATATAAATTATCTGTAAATAACTTCAGGTAAGCTTTCTATATCTTGGAAATGTATGAACACATATTATAATTGATATAATGTCTATCTAACAAACTCACATTTACCACTATTAGACTGACTTGGAGCGAAAAGGCATCAGATAGAGACGAATGGTGAAGTGTTATATCTGCCTTCTGCCTCTCAGTAGGGCCTTAGGACTCTCATAAGTAAAAAAAATAAATTCATTAAAATAATTTCAAAAATTCAAAATTGTACAAAATAATACCTATTCTTGAAAGCGATATTTTGTGAGAAAATTTTTCGATGTTCAAGGCTGAGTACAGACCGATACTTTACACTCGAATAATTCAAGATGTTTGTGGCTTTGTCGCCACACTCGACTATATTCGCAGATTTACTTTTGTTGCTCTATACTCAACACACTCTTATCGCTCGGATTTAGTTGTGATCTAATCGTATTTCCAAATATAGAATTTCTAGAGAAAAATACGATCCATCGATAAGGTATAGTTGAAAAGACTTATTTATTTGGTACATATAAACATATCACAATATGTGAACTACAAATACAAATAATTAAATTCGAAGTAATTTTTTGTCTGTGGTAACTTTAGTACAGGTTTTATATGCATTCATAATTATTTTGTTCACAATTTAACACTGTTAGTTTTTTTTTATTCTAAGTGCTACGGCAGTATTACCGAGTTCTTATAAAATTTTATTTTAGAATCAATAACAAACATTATTGAGTCCGATTTAAAAAAAAACCCTTTTGTTTCAATAAATTAAAAACTTTAAACTCGTAAACTAAGTGAACTTTTTTACGTGTTTATCATAAAGTAATCAATCATCATTAATTACAATCATTAACGAGACATGTACAAGAATGTAATGATTTCAATCTAAACACCTAATCCGTGTTGTTTAATGACACTTAACCTATAAAATGTAATGACAAAACGCTCCGTGCTCGGGATTAAGAGTATTTATTCTAGCGCTAAAATGGCTGAACTATTTAAGTTGTTGAAATATTTCCTTGCTTCCTTCGGAACTACGAGTGGAAATGAATGAGAGCTTCAGTGATGAATCGCTTTAGACTTTAGATAGGATGAGCAGTATTAAGAAATTCGTTATACCAAGACAGCTTAGGGTATTATGTATTCGATGTGTTCATACATAAATGTAATTGTCTTAGTGTGTTTTTTATAAGTAATATTATAAGACTGTCCCGTACAGTGTAGAGTCAAACAGTTTTAATGTTTTTTTTTTATATTACCACATTCAATTTGTCGTATCGACCACTCGCATAATTCATTACGCGTATGACGTCAGGTTGTAGATGTCACTACGATATTTAAGTGTTCACACATTTAATTGTCATATCCTTTTTGGAAGCCTTTGTTAGTATGGTGTGTAACAAGTATTCTTTTTTTTAATAACGGAAAGGAGACCACATTCTTGTTCAAATACAACAACACGTCTTCCTTGTTAATAATTTTCTGTTTGCAGATGCTTGTTTTCTTTTTGTATCAGTCAAACTTAGTTTAGGATACATCTTACCTCTTAACATATATATTATTATAACTTGTATTTTTTATTGTTATGTATCTGTTTATGTTTCCTTAATAAATAAATAAGTAACACAATAGGTTACTTTTTTATTAATAGTAAGGAGACAAAAAATAACCTAACAGCTATATTCAAAAAAATTTCGGTTTTCCTTTGAAACAACAGATTTATCTGTACTAAAAACCCAATACTTAAATCAATTATATAAATGATTTTAGTAACCATATAGATATTTAATGCCAGTTCTTAAATCACGGTCGTAGAGCGGTTGATAAGAACTGCTAGAAACTCACCGTCACTCCTTTAAATCGTCAAGAACGTAATTCGTTACAGGGCTGTGTAATTGTGTGCTCAATTACAAGAAACTTAATTAGAAACATATATTGTTTCAACTATATCTCTTAAACCTGCAATAACATGTGCAGCCAAGTAGTAATTCAAATAATAATCGTCGCAATTACACATACAATCTAAAATCATAACTTTACACATACTTTAAGGCAAATTAAATTTTTATTTATGAATATTGTATATTTATTCATTAAGGATAGGACATAAACATTTAGGGCATAAACATATACATCACAATAAGAAAATACAAGTTATAAGAATAGATATGTTAAGAGGTAAGATATCCTAAACTAAGTTTCACTGATAAAAATATCTATAGTTTAGTTATATAAATTTAGTTTAACGAAGTTGGAACTTCTTTGAATTAATGAATTTTTTTTGTTAGATTTTTAATATAGCCTACGTAAAGTACCTATTTATACGCTATGCAGTAGTATAATAAACATTTATTTCAAACAAACGTTGAAAAATAACTCAAATACGCATAATTATAGGAATATAGTAGTTCTAATCTTTGTAAACATAGCATTGTGAACCCACTGTGATGGTTCACATACATTATGTAAAGCCATATTAAAAAGCCAGCTTTTTCCACCGTGTTTTAAATAAAATGGAATTATAATTTCCGCTCTCCATTATTCTTTACACAAACAGACTATGAGTTAGTTTTCATTTATCAATGTTACAAGAACATTTAAATCCTATTAAAAATGAATGTGACTACGACAAAAATTGTAAGAATAAATGAACTGCTATTTAGAACAGTCGTTGGCAACAAAATTTACATTAGTATGTAACACTATTATTAAATAATGATATTTTTATGTCACTTGTAAATTCATCGTTTGTTTGACTTCAGTAGTTTAAGCTTTGAAAAGAAATATTATTATAATAGAAATAGAAATATTATTAATAAATGTTTATGTTTTATTATAGGTTCGTCTTTACTCTATAGCTTTTTATTATAATATCGAAAGGTTTTATTATAATAGGAAATTTACAATTCGAATTTCAAAATTGTCCATAATCGTTGTACAAAACAGTTGATGTTTCAAGGATCCCTGAGCAGAAACACCTGAGCGTTGAAATGTTAGGGACCTCGAGAGTTTCGACAGGACCGTTAATTTGTTCTCGATTTATGTGTTTACTCTTTATATACTTAGTTGTCCTTATTTAAAAGTTATTTTATTGACGATTCAATAACTTTTCACGCAAGAGGTAGGCGAGAAACGAATACTTAGAATTAAAATGTATTTTACATTTCATTAAAACATTTTAATAGTAATCTTTTATTATTTTTATATTAATTACATACAAAAATGAAAGATTAATAAGCCTACGTGGAACAGGAGGCATACAATTAAGGTGATGCCGCCGTCTATAGACACTCACGGTGCTGGGAGCTCCTGAGAGCCAGTCTTTAAGAAATAGTTCAACAAAATTACATATATATGTACGTATATATATCAGTTTGGTTAGGTATAACACAAGTTATAAACCACTTACCTCAGGGCAAACGGACCACGTGTAAAATTATCTTAATTATTTATTATAAGTACCAAAGACATAAATAGACAATTTACTTTTGTCTTGTAATCGTCTATAGGCAGTTAATATAGCTTAGAAGTACTTGGAAACTAGTCAGGATGGTGTTATGATTATTATATCGGGCTGTTGTTAAAAACAAGGATTCAGGGATCGATTTTCTATGCGGTCAATATTTATGTGATTATATTTGTTTGCTGAGGTCCGTATTAAAAATGAAAACCAAATAAGTTGTAAATAAAATAACTTGGAGCTCACCGAGTGAGAAATGTGTTCTAGTATTTGTTAAGGTAGTTTTATTTAAATATGTTTGACAAGGAATATTCTTGGGAAATATCCAGCTGCGTTATGATTATGAAATTCAAATCTTCGAACATCGACGAGTCGTTTATGCGTCGTTGTAAAGGATCTTTGGATTGTATATTTAAAAGACTCGCGATGCGATCCACTTAAACGGCTCTAAATTGAATGAACAAATGTATTGGAAATATTTACGCAATAAATTTAATTTGTATATGTTATAAGTAGACTTTTATTTATTTATTTATTCACACTTTATTTCACGTAAACAGTAAAAGTAGATAATTTTAAAAGATGTTAGTAGGCAACCCAACTTTTGTATTTGCGAATAAAAACAATTGAGCATTCTAAAGCCCGCCAACCTGTTAAAATGAAAGAATATACACTATAAACACATTTAAAAAAATTACCTACGGACATTCGATCGCTTATTGGAATCCTTTTAAAATTAACCTCGAGATTATTTTATTAATGACATTTGGTGATTTAATTACACTTTTATATATTATATTGTACATTATTTTTTATTATATTCTATCACAGTGCTTGTGTATATAATATCTCCGCACGCAAAATCTTGTACGGTTACACAATTTCCTATAAATAAACTAGGTGTCAGGCAAATAATACATAACTTTGACTAGCTAAAACTAAGTTAACGTGGGATCACTGCGCTCTTTCATCTAAAAGAGTCCACAGAATTTCAATAGGCTTGTAATTATATTTTTTCCAATACATTCAGCAATTTTAATAAGTCATATTTGAACCAAAACAATTTTCTGTTCTTGTAAATAATTTTTATCATAAGTCTCACTCAGTACGTTTAATAACAGATTTCAAATTGATTGACGAGATAAAAACGTTCACATACATACATATTAAATTAAAACGTAATTAATTGTATATCAATACAATAACTCTTAGAAACATTAACAAAAAAATACCACAACAAAATTGTCAACTTGAAAATCTTTTTTGTCGTACAACATTAGAGAGATTTAGTGTCCTGGAAACGAGCCATTTCTAAATTATAACAATTTGTTGTTCAAGGTGGTTAGCGTTAATTAAACCAGAGCTTGATTAAAAGTTTAAATGTTGATTATATCATTCTGTTTGGCAAAAACAATCATGATTTTATGAGTCGGTAATTGAATCAAAGTGTTTTGCAAATAAATTATGTTCTTAACGAACTAATATATTAGGAAAAACAAAGAAACCTACACACAGGATACCTTAAATAACGAAAGAGAATCGTTTCCAGGTACTAATGTCATTTAGTTTATAACATGTCCGTGTGACACCCCGTCTTTATTATTAATATAGATATTGCTATTCGCTGGTTCATGCCTGCAGATCTTTACAAGCGTAATGTGAAACATGCTTGGCGATTTAAAGGAATGGCGGAGAGTTTCTTGCCAGTTCTTCTCGTCCATTCTACGCCCTTGATTTGGGAACTGGCAGTAAATGTAAATGTAAAGTCAACATTTTTTTTTGGAATCTTTGACTGTGTTACATAGTTACACAGGCGAATAAAGATATTTTTGATTTGATTTTGATTATATTAATAAATATATATTATTATAAAATATACCTCATTCAAATTGCCTCAATCTCATCAATTACATTTCGAGCATTTATAACGATGATAAATATTCAAAATTTTATACGAAAACAGAGAATTTTTAGTCACTCACTTGTTCACCGTGAGCGATTGATTTTCCAGTAATTTTGTACTATATTTGATCTTATGGGTGGGAAATCCGATTTAATAGAAAATTTAATAGAATTTTTTGTTTAAGCCATAATGAAACAAGTTAGCTAAATAAATTGAAAACAAATCGGAGTGTTTGTAATTATATTACAATTCGATCCTGTTTTCGTATTTGCTCGTGTTACATTCGAAGCCTTTCTGATTGAAATTAGGTTTTCGATTTGTTTACACTCTGAGGGAAATAAATTGAACTTAGCTGTTTGTTTGTTTGTAGATCACGAGTAAATTGGAAATATTTTCGGATATCACATGATAAATATACAAATTTGATATACCAATATATCTGGCATGCCAATAATACTTCTTAGAAAATGTTAATGAAAAAGTTATGACTTTCAATTTTTTTTTATATTTATCAAGCGTACACGTGACAATAAAGTTACTGTGTAGTGTGAAAATATGAATTCGATTTTCAAACCTGTAGATTTCATAACAATGAAGACAAAAGGTGGCATACGATCGAAATGGTACTCGTACTTGCAACAAGCAATTTCATTCAGAACGGGTCTATTACGGCTATCCCAATGTTCTTTACAATTGCCGTTCTAGATAATACGAAGCAATCTCGGGCATTCCACACGCGTTTCTTGGAAATGTCGTCACGTCTAACAATATTGTGCTACTAACTACTGGTTACACTGGATGACTTTTCTACAATTTAACAATTTTTTGTGTCACACATTTATTTATTTATATCGTTTCCACAATGTTTCAGTGATCACTTGACTAGGTCAATGTTTGGTTCCAAAAACCCATATAAACTCAGTTTACCTATCAGTTATGCAAATGTCCTTATCAAAGCATTTATAGCGAATCATTATAATACGACTTGCCCAACAATTGTTGCAAAGTTTATGAATTTATTAAGAGGCAAATTTAGAACAGCATTTGAGAGTTTATTGAAAAACGTATACATATTTCCCTTTAGTCTGTTTATTTTAAAGTAAAACTAAATACATTGGTTTGCTTTTGATGCCAGTAAATTGTTTCTGTTAATAAACTATAGAGCTTAAAGAACATGCGATTGACGTGTTTAAGCCGCTCGGTATGTTTATAATAATTATAATGTAGTTGAGATTAGTTTCTTTTTGATAATTTTTATTAGGTACTCCATCACTGCCTGTATTCAATTTTTGACTCCCAGTGATACTATAATTGCGTACATCGACCTTGACAGTCCAACATAAGACACTTTTCCAGCGATGCTCTTAAAGTGTATATACAAAGTAACTCCATTTATAAAAAGCCTTATTGTTCTGATTTCTTTGAATGAACAAAAAAGTAAACGCGATTAATGTCTAGACGGGTGAAATGGAAACCTGTCATTCGTTGAATATGAAAACAAACAATATATAAATGTATTTTCAGCGGGTATTGTAATAGCGATACCGTAGTGAATATATGAATAAATAACTCAGGGATCATGGAGAAATCCAAATCGCAGACCTCTCCGTTTCCACTGTCTTTTTCGAATAAAAAAGGCTATGAAACAAAACGCACGTATTTTTTCCATTTTCCAGTTTCTATAAAATAGAAATAAATAATTCAAATGATTCCTTGTTATAAATTCGCAAGTGTGTAAACTTCTCTGCGTATTTATTTTTAATTAGATTAAGTGTTTACGAGAATTTTATTGAGAAAAACCCGAATCACGCTTACAAGTATAATATATTTTCAAAACGATTATTTTTTTTATTTTTGAATTTTTTTGTTTGCCGATAGTTAAATTGTTGTAGTGCAATATACTTGTAATTTGTAGCTGACAGCAAAAAGTACCTTCGGGTGTCTAATACCCGTATCACATGTACCCGCAACTTCAACCCAAAATATTACAAACTTGAATTCAACAAGAAAACTTTCCAACTGTAATATTTAAACTTAAGCTTGCAAGTACAAAAGGTCAATAAGTCGGTAAAGTTTAAAGCTGCGAAACGATAACGAAGTATTGTGTGCTTTGGGTTTATATTATTAGAATAGGAGATTATTATATTAGTTTAACCGTAATATAATAAAACACTTTTTCGCTTGACAATATTTGATAAAGCAACATACATTGATATCAATTTAAAGGACCATGAAAAAGGCCTACAAAAGATTAATTTAATTGAAATATATTTCTTAATAGACATAAAAGTGTTTGAAAAACCACTATAGCAACCATAGCTATGCACCGAATTTTAATCCTTGCCAATTTGGAAAAGACTTTTGTGTAAAATTTGAACATTAAATACTCTTTAGTTATTACATAGTCTATTTCTCTTTCCTTAAAAAAGCTTACTATATTTCTAAACTTGAATTGACTACGAGCACAGTAAATCCTTGTATTAATAATTTAATGTACCCAATTGATTGTAGAATGTAGAATCTTGTATGTAGAATGAGTCGCTATAACTCACCCCGAATATTTAGATCATTAGGTGAAAAGCATGGCTAAAAAATATTTACCAAATAAATTAATATTACAGACGAAACTACCAAAGTATTTCAAAGGCTACAAACGTAAAAAACGCAGTCACGTACTTCGCAGCATGAAGGGTGTAATCCAATCAATTATTCCCACCACTCCAGTCAAAACTGCAGTTGCGAATATAAAAATGTAAATTGATTTATTGCCGAGCAAAAATTACTGTCATATGTTTCACAAACATTTGCGAATTTAAAAAATGTTTTCAATCAAATGTTATGGGACAGGTTAACTATTAATACAATTGCTATAAACCTTTCTTGATCATTTTAGTAAACAGTTTTGGACACGTTTGAACATGTCATGGCCTCGCGGGGGCCTAAAAATTGTGTTGCATACACTATTTGCACTAGTTGCATTAATAATAGTGTTACATACACTATTATTAATATCGTTTTAAAAAGACACAGTTTAGATAAGAAAAGAAAGTTGAACCCTGCTCATTTTGAAACCTCATTTCGAATTGGGCTCTTAAATCACTTTGACGTATAATTCACGTATTTCTTAGCAGTAGCAAAGTTAAATATCGTCATTGCACCCTACTTACTTATTGCAAACTCTATATAACGACACTGAAGGGACTGTTTCTTTTTATGGCGTTATTAAGAGTGGAGTGTTAAATAATAAGTTAAATGGAGTGGTTAAAAATCTGCATAAAAATACAAGCTAAACCAACGAAAGCCAATTGATTTCGACGCTTTAGAGGGTATGTCGTTAAATCGAATGACGTTACATGGTGTTTACACTGTATTTATTAATGAAAAGTTGTTGCACGGTGAATAATACAAAATATGTTTTATTAATTGAGAATAAAATGTTAAAAACAAACAACAATAAAATGTTAAATAAAATACACAATACCGGAAGTATAGTTGAACAGTGACCTAGATAATATAATTAAAACAGATATGACAACACAAAGCGATAAACAATATAATTAATATAAAAAAATTAAAAAAAACAAACCCTTGAATCCTGGTAGTGGTCACATGTATGTCGTATCTTGTTCGTATTATTATGTACTAGCTTTCCGCCCGCGGCTTCGCCCACGTGTAATTTGGTTAAGTATATAGCGTTTTTTAATGATCACGACAGGGCTTTCTTTCACGGGCTAAAATCTTGGTACAATTGGAATTATATATAGCCTGTGTTACTCAGGGATGATGTAGCTTTACAGGATCCGATGATTCAGGGAAATCGAGATAAATTTCAAATTAACTTACAGGCAATTACTTTTCTGACAATTTTATATTCTGATAGTCATCTTCTTATGTGGATGAGCTGATGATGGAAGGTTAAACTCCTCAGCGGTTAAGAGTTGAAAGAAAATTCTTACGAAGTTATGAGTACGAAATACGTACTTGTGAGGTTATTACTTATTAGCTTGACCAAATAATAAAAGGTAAACCTCATTAACGATAAGGACGTAGGTGGAAAAATGGATGCGGACAAACGATAAACGTCTCTTCACTCGTTTCCTTTCACTTGTTTGTATTGGTAGTGTTCACTTAAAATAATCATAGGGTAAAACGTTAATGAAAGTTTGAACTGGATGGTAGTCATTACACAATGAAGCATCTTAATACCGCGATGGATATATTTGGCCTAAGTAGAAGTTCTTTAAAAAAAACTAAGACTCAACCTCGCACACTCACTCACGCAGCAACACCATTGCACACACTGATACACACACACACACTAAAATGTTCGTACTACACATTGTTCCACTTGTTCATGAATATATATATTTTTATTTATTCTTTTCTGTTCGTGTTTTTTTTTGTTATTCTTTTTTCTGATCTTAGATTCTATTTCCGGTTCTATATTTTAACCTTATTTTGGCTTTATTTTTAATCAATTTTTATTGTGTAAACTGTTTTTGATAACCTGTATAGGTTTAAGAAATTAAAAAATAATATAAATCTAGGTTGATGACGAATTTTATCAACGCCATCTATCGAGCACATTGTTCAACACTTCAACCGCGCCCGCGCGCACTGCTTTATTTGTTAATTTTGTTACCTCTCATAAGTTTTAATATTAAGATTAACTTATATTAGAACATAATTAACAATATTTAACTAATCAATCAATATAAGTGTTTAAAAATTTTGAAGCAGTGGTTGAAGTAAATTTTCAATTGACCATAACTTCTTTTTCTCTTAACCGATTTTGACAAAATAAACTTTTGACAACGCTCCCAATTGTATGTAATCCAACTGTGAAAACCGCGTTCAAATCCGTTCAGTAGTTTTCAAGTTATAACGTACCAGACAGACAGACAGACAGACAGACAGACAGACAGACAAGAATTCCAAAAATTACTTTTTTGGTTTCTATGACTCTTCTTTAATTGCCTCCTTTCAGTTTTTTGGAAAAATATTTAATGTACAGATTTTCGATTTTTACTGTCTTATTATTAGTATAGATATTGTATTTTGTTATTGTATATTGTCTCAAATTCCCATTTAATTGTCTTATGTGTAAACCTATTTTTGTTATCTCATAAGTTTATTGTTTTAAATGTATTGAGCACATAAGATGTCTGGGGACAGATATAATAAAATAAAATATCATAAACAGCCTAAGCTAGTATAATTGTATAAGGATTTAAATTGCTATCTTTAACGTAATATCAGTGTGGCGTTTTGAGTGGAACAACGTCAAGGCTCATCAGTTGAAATCGCATGTTGATTTATGTACGTGCTCTAAACTTGAACAACGCGGGAGCGAATTTATTTCTGTGTAAGCGTGAAATATCTGCATTTGTAATGTTGCTGGGCTGTCGGCGGCGACACGGACGAATGGAGGGAACTTCTACGGATTTACTCAACTTGTTAGATACTAAGGTCAACTATAGTGTTGGTTTGAACAAATTATTTAATTCCAAATTTGATTTTTGAGTTTCCAATTGCATTGTCTCTTCAATGTTTAAGTTCACTTGATCAAAAATACGTATTTTTATACAGATTTAAATTTACAATATCAACATTTTTAATACAAGATATTTTATTAATTATTAAATCTAATATACTGATTAGATAATGTTTTTTAGTGTGTATCTTCACCTTAGTACATAATAAAAGTTTATTTATTACTACATTATACTAAAATATTACTAATCTTTTTGTTATTGTAATAATCCACAAATGGTATATACCATTTAATATACATTCAATGAAAAAATATATTACAATTACCTGTGATTATTATTTTCATTTCATTTATTTATATTTAGCCTGACTATTTTTATTCGTAACCTAAAAATAAACATTATAACAAATAATTACTTGGGAATGTTGATATTACAGCCAGTATCCGAGACGTGCTACATCGTACGCAACAAATAACTTTTTCCAAGGAAATGAGCTAACTTTACGAATCAGAATTTAATACTTACAACTCGCATTTGAGAGATACCACATGGTGTATTTATTTTCATACATACTTATAATAAAATCGTGACGAGGAGAATTCTTAATTTAAAACACAGCAACACCATTGGACACACTAATACACACACGCACACACTTAAATGCTCGTTCCTCACTTGTTCATATTCATATCGTATTTTATTTTTATTTTATTTCTTAAACCCATACAGCATATCAAAAATGATTACACAATAAATAATGGATTAAAAACAAAGCCAAATGAGGTTAAGACATACAAACGGAAATTAAATCTAAGATCAGAAACATATATATATTTATAAAAATATATATATATATTTTTTTTTTTTTTTTTTTATTTATTGTTGTTTCTGATCTTAGATTTAATTTCCGTTTGTATGTCTTAACCTCATTTGGCTTTGTTTTTAATCCATTATTTATTGTGTAATCATTTTTGATATGCTGTATGGGTTTAAGAAATAAAATAAAATAAAAATAAAATACAATACATTTAGTCATATTTTAGTTATATTTATATCTATGTTTTACCTCATTATAGCCTTATTTTTAACATAAATATGTTATTGTGCTGTTTGAGTTAGAGAAATAAAATAAATAAAAAAGTTATTTCTACGTGTTGTTCGCTTGATACTGTTAACGTATATAAAATAGCTCTTTAGTCTGCACTCAACTGGCTTTATCAATCGATTAACGTATGCGTGCACGCATTTACGCAATAATAAACATTTTCTAAGTTGATTATAAGAACTCGCGAAATCAAATGTTTGGTGCTTTGTTTTATCTATTAATTATATTATTTGTATCATATAAATAATCTCGTTTTGGAAACGAAGGTTCTCAAAAGTTTCATCAAGTGTAATAATAGCTTTGTTAGTCAGGTGGAAAGCATCATATATTCACTACACTCAGTCTATGTACATGATTACATTAACACAGTCAAATATAGGCCTAGTATTAAATATATACGAAAACTTGTTAAGAGTGTCGCTATAAAGCTTTGGAACTCACTTCCCGATCCTATCCGATCAGCCTCTTCACTATCATCTTTTAAATCTCTCCTTGGAATGTATTTGTTGTCCATAATTTAATTATTTATAATTTTAGATTTATATAGGCCTGTTTTATTTTGTTTGGTTTTTGTATTTTTTTGAATACTTCGCACCCTTTGTACCAGTCAAAATGTATTTAGAGAATTCTTTTATTTTGTGGGTTGACTGGAAGAGATCGCATATTTGCGATAAGGGCGCCCGTTGCTTTTATATGTATAAACACCATCTACTTCTAATGTTTAGGTGCAATAAAATGTGAACAATATAAATAAAATATAGCAGATTGTTATGTGTATCGAACACAATCTATACATCGTAGAGATCTATATTATCTTGCATTCATTCCGTTTGAAATATTTTTGAACATTCTCTAATTAAGTTACTTTGCTAAATAAGTTTAATATTTCTGTTTTAAAAATTGTCGATTTATTGAAAATGAAGGGACCAATAACTCTTTGTTTATTCTTTAATTAAAATGCAATGTTCAAAACTTTAGCCGTCTATTGTGCGGTTCGAATATAAATAACAAAAGACCTTCGGTTTTTTCCGATAGAATAAATTTAATCTTCCCCTTTTACACAATAGAAATTTACAGATTTAAAAATATTTCTTATTAAAACAGGTTGTGTACATTCATTTAGGTCCAAATCTTGATACACATTAAAAATAACGGACCTGCCAATTCTACTCCTTAGACTCAAAATATATGATAAGGTTAGTTAGATGAATATGGTTAGCATTTGTGTGAGAAACTTCAAGTTTTAACGAAATGTGCACAAGACCGAAAATAGGAAACACGAAGATTTCCATCTGACATTTGTTGGCCCGATACACAGCCCGGGGCTTCGGTGGCCGACGTTTCAAAGCTATCTCCGAAATGAGTCACAAAAAGACTCGCTACGAATCAATCGGATCAACGATTTTGTACTGACGAGCAATCACGATTGCATTCATGAATTTAAAGTATGTACATTTACATAGAATGCATTTCCAGGGAAATATCAGTTATAAGAGATATTGTTTTAATGTAAGCAGTTTAAGCAGTGTTCGCGACGCTTCATTGATAATCTTTTAAGAATAATACTGTATTTCCACGAAAATAATATGAAAGAAAGATTATTTATTATTGAAATATGATAATATCAAGTCAACATAGGCGATACTATGAGAAGCTTTCTTGGACCCGGACTGAGAACGATGCAGACCTGTCCTGTAAAACATGTGAAACATTCCTATTGCTTAAAAAGCGATCACTGGAATTTAAAGGTAACATGCACAACAATGCAAAAGGTAACAGCGTAACATGTTAGATCTATTTTATCGTTAAAGTATTTTTAATACAATTGCAGATGGAAGAGAGATAAAACACTACATTACGCAGTACTTTTGACTGTTTTGTGTTTTTTTTTTGTAATTCTAAGTCACTATTTTTCTATTTATTATTATTTTTATATTTTCAAAACATTCAAAATTTATCAATATACTTATATATATTGATCAATTTTGAATGTTTTGTTTATAAGTACGTGCCTGTGTTTGTATTAGGCCTCGCTGAAAATCAGTGCTGTGCTTATTAGGCAAGTCTGAATGACCACGACTAGTGTACTCAGCGAGGCCTAATTAACACTGCGTTTGATTGTCCATATTAACAAATGTTTATTTCTTTCTTACTGACTGTTCAGTCTGGCATGATTCACCATTGGGCGAACTGATTGGTTAATAAGATTTTTTTATAATAATTACTTTTACAATTCAACGGGTAGCAAGAAATATTTGTAATTCAAACAGTAGTTGTTATTGTTATTACTCACCTGTTTCGGAGCAAGAAAATGATTGTGGTTTTGCAAATAAGATACAAGAGCCATACCTATTTGTCTGAAGTACCGTAAAACGCCAAGTCCCATTTATTGATTTTTTATTGTGTACCTTCGTATCATACTGTGAAACGTGACATGTTTATCTATAACTTTAAACAAATAACGATTGTTCGAAACAATAACGGTGTTAACGGGCTAACTGGCATAAACTCAAAGAGGCCCCAAGGTGCTATAAGGCAGGCCAAGTTTTGTGCCCGCTCTATATTTAGACAATATTGTTGGAAATTCTGCCCATTTACGTATGAATGGAGGATAATTTTAAGTTTTAGGAGCAATTTGTGTTTAAGGGATTCCGAAGCCTGACCCTACATATTTGAAATAGTTGAGTATTCTAATATCCATATAGTATATGCATGCAACCACATACACTTTTACTTAAACAAAACAACTTCAAAGAGAGGTTATCCAAATTGCCGATATATAAAATTAAGTGTCTCATGAAGTATCTAATACTAAGGTACATAAATGAAATTTAGCTGAGAGGTAGACAGCGTTAGTTAATGCTTTCTACGAAAGGATTTTCATACAGGGCCGGATTAAGGAATTCTAAGGGCTTTCGTTGTTCTTCATTTAAGTGGACTAACTTGAAATTGGAGTAAAGTATTTTTATTATCAGGAAAATATTACCATATAATTTTATTTACTTTTCTATATATAATATTATAAATTTATAAACGCATAATATATTGAATAAAGATTTTGTTGGCTTAATAATGAATACGCATTATTTTTTTAAATTACGACTTACAAAAATCGTATGAACAGGTCAATTTAAATACATTCCATAATCAAAACGATTTACCACAGTATCTGTGGTATGTATGTATACCTTTAAATTGGACTTAAATGTCTCCTTGTGGTGATATGATTGTCAATGTACTATATAGAAACAGTAAAATATGACTTTCAGAAGGATAAAAGATGTTTCTCGTTGAAAGCATTACAATAATATTAACCCCTTTTTCATATTATTAAAATATCCTCGATACAATTTACAAACGAATACCTAAAAAAAGTAATTCATATGATACGTTACCCTACTTTGTACTTCTCAATATTAGCATACCTTAGCCTTAATCTCTAACACTACTAATATATATAATATTTCTAGAAGCTTTTGCTCGCCACTAAGTCTGCGTAGTCTAGAGAAATTTGTGAACAAACTTTCATATTTAATCCCTTCTACCCTTTCGGGATAAAAAGCAAGATAGCCTATATAAATTTTCCTAAAATTTAGTTTATCTCCATATAAAATTTCATCGAAATCAGATCAGTAGTTTAAGCGCGAAAGTGTAATATACATACATATTTTCGCATTTATAATATTAGTATGTTTTTTTTAATATTCAGATGTGAACTCTATATATATGTGTATATAGATAATAAATCGTCTCGGAGTTTTGAAGTACATTAATGAAATATAATATGAAACTTTTATCTAATACTTCCTACATATACTTGTTATATCTAATCATAACATTCCTCACTCGGAAACACGTGTGAAAATATTTTACTTATGTTGAAGAGATCGTGTATGTTTTCCGAGAAAACTTTGTTGTTTCCCTAAGATAAGGCAACTTCTCTATTATATACTAGCGATTATAACTGCATTATATTTTATGCCTTCATTCTATAATGCTTTATTAATTTAACTTCCTTAAGTTTAATTAATTATGATTATAATTTATTATGTTAAACTAAGGTATAAGATACTTTCTTAAACTGTATCATATCGATGGCTTTCTGGCTCGGTTAATAATCGGACAATCTCAATAAAAGACTAAGTTTTATAGTAATGAACAGAGACAACATAAAACAGAGAACGACCAAATTACTACAGAAATAATAATACATTCTAGTCATAACGTGAATAACGTTCCACAATAGAGCCGCGAGAAAAGTTGCCAGTAATATAATTAAGTTAGCTTGACTTTACAAATATGAGGACAGGTTTGAATTATTTTTTAAACATCATACGGATAAAACAATAGACAGGGTATTTTCATGGATAAATATGGTTGCCTGGAATTGATGATGATAAGATTGATGCGAGCGAAGGCCACCAGTTGTTCTGCTATTTTTATTCGGTGAGTATTTTTAAATATATCTTTGTTAAACCCGGGAAAATCTATAGACAACTTATTCCGCAAGTGACTGATTTTTTTTTATTTATGTTTCATTGCAATTATTATGTTCATAAGCAGGATTGTTTAAGTTTATTTTCTGTTCATAAACGTTATAAAATACGTAATAGTCTATCATAATGTATGTCTAGTAACAATTATAAAGTTGTTTATATTTTCTATCATTGTATATAGTTCTTTATACGTTTATTACATAAGAGTAATTTTGCAATTAACAGTGTTCAGTGACCCATTGTGATTGCTACGCTGCTACAGTTTCCGCGTAGCGCTACGCGAAGATAGTTAAGGCACTTACTTAGCTTCTTAGATAAGTAAAGTGCCATCTAATACGTTTATATTGAAATTAATTAAAGTTCTAATACATATTCTAATTTATATGATTAATTTGATAATACAAAAACATCTAAAAACAAATTATTAAATAAACGTTTATTAGAAAACTGATAATTTTTGAATCACTTGGACCGTATGTCATTTGAATTTTACTATAAAAGTTATTCTGAAATATGAATACTAACATAATCTCATATAATATATAGGTTTTATCTCAATTATGTGTTTTATACAAATTACCTTTGTTTGGGAAATCATACATATGTTTTGTAGACAAATAAAAAATTATTTTGATTAATGAAATAAACAAAACCAGCAAAACTAGAAATTAATAACATGAACTTGTTAGCGTTACATATATTTTGTCTAATAGTTGTACTATGTTCTATAATAATTAACTATTTAGTACTTATATGTCTCATTGCATCATTATATATTATGCTTAATTATCTATTGTCAGGATTATAATACATATATAATTTACCAAAACATAGTAATCAATGTCATAACAGTTATATTTTAATAAAAGTAGCTGTTCAATAATAATTTTACAAAAGTTCAATCAAGGAATAACACTTACGTTTATCTCGTTTGTCAATCGGACTCAGAATGGCCGCTTACCACCGAAATAACAAAAGCTATCGAACGTTAGTAAAAAATGATTCAAATCAATTCTTTTAACCAACAAGAGGTTGTAATTAATTTATTTCACAAAATAGGTTTAAAAAAAATTATGTATCATCGTCATACTATAAGTAACATCGGTATATTAATATACTGACAAAAATGTAAAAAATGATTCGGTAGTAAAATTAATTAGTTAATTAGAAGCAATAACACTATTAACTGTAGCCCGGTTGTCTTTCAATCGAATTTAAGAGATAACACAACGAAGTCATTGTTAAGTAAAAAGTCACTTCAAATGTCGACATTAATATGTTTAACGCATTAGCTGAAGAAGTGCACACTTAACAGTGATATTTATTTTTCATTAGCATAAAATCCTAGTTGTCTCGGCGGTTCTTACAAAATAACAAAAGTAACGAGCTTGTACAGCCTCGCTAATTCATTCAGAGGGCATTTTTAATGTGTACGAGTAATTAACATTAATATCTAAACAAGACTTTAGAACAAAATTGAAATACTAAAATAATATGAAATCAAAATTCTTCTTTTTTTGTTTATATTGAAAATTATACCGCATAATATATATGATGTATGTACATTGCATTGTTATTTATGTATTTTGTGGGTTTATGATTATATATGTATATGGCTAACGGCATTTTTTAAACACTTAAAACTTAGAGGCTTCCTCTAAACATGATACATATTTGTTTAAACCATCACAACGTCTTCTAAACTATATTATGCATTTATGCCACATCCTGTATATAAATTTTATAAATATAAATTAACCTACCTATATACATCCAATAAATCAACAATACAATAGAGACTAATCTATCCACTAAGTCCCGTAAACACTTGACCATATTGATTTGGAACAAATGTGCGCTTCAGAGTTGAGAAGTAACCGGTCCTAATGCCATTACCGAACATGTAAACATTTTATCTTTTCAGAAGGATCGACCCCGTACGTTTTACGTGCTTCTCAGACGTGAGTTATCTATAGTTATATGGCAATGCCAGCCATGTTTTTACCCTTAACTTCGTATAGCTAAGACAAATGATTATAGCCATTGTTTTATTAAATATTTTGTTTTATCAATCTAATCAAAGGAAAACATAACATATCTAAATACATATTAAAAATCAGGTATTTAATATTTTTATTATTGAAAGTATAATTAACACAAAGAAATTAGTAAAACAAAAGAATAGCTTTTTTCCAATAAATTAAATTCAGCTTTTTAATTTCAATATCAGACATAACGCTTTACAAATTACCAAACCTGTTTTACAACTAATTCGTTATTATCGCTTATCTATTGGACTTAACTGCGCCATTACGACCGCGTATGGCTCTATACTGAATAGACATTGGATTTTACGACATCATTAGGATTCACTGGATGTTGACATGAAAATAAAAAGCAGAATAGAGCAAATCTACGAACTTCAATATCAAATCTTCAATATTTTAAACAATTAAACCACAATGGTGTTTCTAAAACCAATCATTCTCACAGATTTTTTATCTGAGTTTACCTTTGGTCCATTGAAACCACATCTAAAAACTCTTACTAGATCACTATTAGCACATTGGTAGATACTATGTGTATTTAATTTTCTTTTAACAGTTTTAATTGTGCTTTAACAAACATAACTGACGCGCGACCAGTGTTTTGTTAAGCGGTAAGATTGTTTTATTATTATCACGTATTATTAATTAATATCCTGTGGGATTTCTCAATTTCTCAATTCTGTAGGAAACTAGTGTCTTACGGTCAATGTAGTGCAAACTAAACGAGTCCAACTAAGAATTACTATTACTACTAATACTACTACTAAGAACCATCGCCTTCCGAACCGGTGGTAGTGTAAAAATTTACGATTCAAAAGTGTCTTTATAAAGACCTACTTAAATAAAGATATTTTGAGTTTGATTTGGAGTTTTTGTTTGAAACATCGAAACACTCGGTTCATTCTTATTATTATGTGTAATTTGTCGGTAAAGTAATATATAAAATATAACGGATAATACACAAAACTAAAACAAATTTAAAAAGTTTGGTCCCTGTGGCAGATAACCCATAATGATGACATCATTTCCTTGCTGTATCGCGATGCTTATTCGCAAAGCGAAATAATCACCAGCTCTTGGATCATCGATACTGACTACCAGGCGCTTACTTAATTCCTTAATAAGCGCCTGTGCACTAGTACCCCAAGGTCCAAAAGTCTCTACTCTATAAATAATTAGGGTGCGTCTATATTTTTATCAAATACCTTTTTTGTTTTTTTGGGTTGTATCTTTTTGTTTCCGTGAAATAAATAGATACTATTTTGTATATAATTAAAATATATACAGTGGTTTATATAAAGAAGAGATTAACATTTCATATCAACGATACATTCGTGGGATAAGCGAATTGAGTCGGATTCAGTCTCGTACTACGTAAGAATCCTCTACGAGCAATGATACTTTAAACAAGACTTGACTAAGACAGGTATTTCTTAAATAGATAAGAAGTATTTCTAAGAAGTAATATAAAACAGTAAGTAGTTTTATTTATTCGTAAGTATTTAAACTAAATATACCTTAATAAAAAAAGCAATAAAAAAATTTTCATCGGTTCAAAACTGTAATCTTTATGTTAATGAAGAATAGTTATAATCAACATATGCAAACAAATGGCGTTCTGATAAATAAAACATGTTTTATTCGGTATAATCAATAACAGTTTGAAGCAATAAATGTAATATTTATATAAAAAAAGAACAAATATTATTAGAACAACCAATCGATCGTGTTAAAAAATTATTAAAGAGAATATAATATAACCGAAGTTGTTCGGGTGACTGGCTTACAATGAGAAATCACAACTCCCGATCCGCTCATACCTAAAGCGTACTGGTGGATAATTTAAATATTTCTCTTTAGTTATTTACGGTTAAGTGAAATCAAAACATTTCTAACACAATACGCGTAGCTGTACAAATTCAAGACTGAAACAAAATCTCTCAGTGATTCGTATAATATTATATTATTTGTTTAAGACGTTAGTATTATTTTTGTGCATTTTCTTTATTTTTATTAAAACAAAGTTTATTAAATTTAATATATATATATATATATATATATATATATATATATATATATATATATATATATATATATATCTAAAGATTCATGTAATGCAACAGGCATTTAGTTACAGATTAGTACTGTGCGCCTGACAGCAATATCGAGCAAGAATATTTATCACCAAACGCTGAATTTCAGACATGTTTTTCTTTTGAGATCGGTTTGTATTTTTAAACAATAATTATAAAATCTAATTAGAAATAAAAATCGATATTGAAAAATCGAAAACTTATCAAAACTTCTAGGAACATTGTACAAATCACTACCTAACGAATAGTATTAGGTAGTAAAACGTTATAGTTTACATACAAACTTAAAACATTACTATAGTAATACGAGACCATGGTAGGGAGCGAGAATGTTGTATCACAGCAACCGACCAAGATACACCTATTGTTGAATATCTTTAAATTTTTATTCCAATAGATATAATTTATAGTATGGAAATGATTATACTTACGGAATGTTATTATTACAAAAGTTTTCTACGCCACGTTTTTGAATATCTAAGTTATAATTTGCAATATGCATGCACTTCGCAAGTTTGTTATTTATGTGGATATTTCTCGGAAACAGTCCAATGTTAATACTGATATTTTAAAAGTATAGGAAAACTTAATAAACTTTGTCTTAATAATGAAGAAAATGCATTGTTTCGAAAAATACTCTTCTATAGAAACTATTGGCGATTGAACGAACTTCACGCCACTTTCATGTTATAAGTATTTTGAAAATACGATGCCAATTATCAATTAATACCTTATTATGAAGTTTTATTTTATTATCAGCAATATATATAATATAATAGTTGTTTCATTTTATAACAAAGAGACCTGATCTCCAAAATTTCATTTCTCAAATAAAATATTAAAATAAATAGCAGTCTTGTGTCGCGTAGCCAGAACTTATAATGAATCCTATCTGTCCTTGCACATATATGGTCTGAGGAGAAATTGTTGTTAAAAAAACTAAGAGTCAACTTAAATGCTTGTTGATATACTAACGTACTTGTTCATATATATATTTGTTCGTATTATTTTATTATTGTTGTTTTTGAAATCTAAGAGATTTAATTTCTTGTTCTATGTTTTTTTATCTTTTCTTTATTGTATAAACATTTCTAATTGATGTATGGGTTTAAGAAATAAATAAATAAATAACGGTGTCATTTTTATCAAATTCCACAAACTTATTCATAAACCAAGATCAATTAAATAATAAGGAATAATATAACATGTAAATTGTCCTCTTTAAATCGGCTGAGATTTATGAACTCTGCTTATATTACCATGTTAATTGAACCTTTTACACTGTCACGTTCTGTGCATTTCATAAAACGAGTTTATTATTTATTCATTAAAATTTTGGCTTTTTTCTTTTTAATCTCTCGCCGGGTTACAACAACATACAACGAACATGCACCATACGATTATATATGTTTTATCAAATCTGAAGGCAAGACATATTGTACCTCAATAGATTTTATTTCGCTTTATTTGATTTTGACAAACACGAGAAATGTCTTCCGCTATAGTATTAAAGAAAAGTGTCGTTCGTCTTCAAAAACGCTTAAGTGATAATACTACTATAACACACACTAAAATCATCATGCCCGTCTATCCTTCAGCGAGATATCTTGTATATTGGTTGTAATAAACCTGTCAATGATGATAGACTGACTCCAATAGCGCGTAACCATTATTAAGCAGGCTTGGTCATAACTTGGTATCTCAGATGCAAGTCAGTAACTATTCTCATGAATCGTATAAGATTTTCTTTTTTTTACTGGATTTAGTGGTTTTATTACATAGAAATAAAAATGCAATTCAAAGTATAGTTGTCTCACACACCTTTATAACACTATAACTAAAGAGTTAATTATATATCCCTTAACATACGTGCTATAAAATAAAGTAAGGGAGTGGTTATGTAGTATAAGTGAGTTGCATGGACAAGATCGCTTATTAGCGATAAGGCCGCCCGTTGCTCTTAAATGTATTAACATTATCTATCACTATTACTCTACTGTTTAAGTGCAATAAAGTGTGAATAAATAAATTAAAGCTACCAATATAAAACTTACTAAAAGTTGTTTTTTAATCATTTGTAATTTATTTACACGCATTTTGTGCACACATAGTGTGGTATATAGTTCCAAAGAAACAGTATTTGTCTAAAGACATGTCCAATACATTGAAACACCTAGTGATCACTTACTTTTCCTATCCTATGCAAACTTGGTATTTTGTATAGCTATGGAGGGAATTGTTTAATATGTGAGTTACACACAATATAAGTTTATTCTCTTTCTTTTGTTTTTAACTCTGACGTTCTGTTATGTAATATTAATATAATTAGTATATTACTATTTAATACTAGAAAAAAATTAAATATCATGTCCTGGCATGATTTCTGCACTTGAACTTCCTGAACTTGATGTATTGTTTAATAAAACAAGGATAATATTAATATCAGCACACATTAATTATTTGTATTAATAACATATAACAATTATACCCCTATATAATCTAGGCTAGACCGTATTATCTAGATATTTGTCAATGTGCCCGAGAAGACAGCAGTTCATGACTCCTCGCTGATAAACGGACAACAATTTAATTGAATTATGTCACCCGTTCAGTTCAATAATGTGCATTACTCTAGGCAACAGATATATTTTTTAATTTTATAAAGCGTGGATGTCTAAGTCAGCAAATTTTAAGTCGGATTTTTCAGTTGATTATTTGTTTGTACGTGCTCAACATTTTCTTATATGGCGAGATTATAAAAAGGTAAGGAATAAGCTGTTGTTCCATGTCTTAATAAAGATTAAGATTCTGTCCAACAACAACAAACAACAACAACAAAAATCTGACCAAATTGATTGTAACGCTTATTATCAACAAAAGCCACTATCACAGAGTTAACGGTATTATGATAGGTCCTTATGAAACTTGAGGCTGTTTATTGGCAAACCACTACAAACTTGGGCAATGAAAGATGTTGGATACACAACTTGCAACATGCACTTAATAAGCAACGAGAATTAATTTTGCGGCATAAGAACTTCAAACATTTAATAACATCAATTTTTAACAAAGTTTACTAGATGAAAAATACTTATTTTAATAACTCATCAACTCTTCAGATAATTAATATATTTTTTTAATTAAATGATTTTAATAATTATTAGTTCATTTTCATTGCAGCTAAATTTGATTCCAGATGTCCCTATTCAAACTCAAATCTTTATTCAAGTAGGTCTTTATACATAAACTTTTGAATGGTATTTTTTTTATATTACCCCTAGTTCGGACGCAGATCTAGCGATCTCTTTTTTAAAATAAAGATTCAAAATACAATTACTTTAGTACAAAAGTATTTTCGATGTAAGCTTCTTTGACATATTTTAAGGTATTTTATCCTATAACTATTATATAACTGTAAACAAAGGAAACGTAGCCTTGTTTCCTTTGTTCATAGGTGCATATACATATCTTCTAAAAGCGGACTCCGAACCTTAAACTATGGTTAAAATGATTTATATTTTAATCAAAACTTAATTAAAACTGTCGAAATAATTACGCATTCGACAAAATGTTGAAGCAAAAACTACGACGGAATTAAATATATGAACGAACATCTAATTAACGTCCGCTGCGTCGGGCGAATGAATAAACTTGTGAACACAATGAATGCCGGGCTCTACAAATATTTAAGAATTGTATGTGCCAGACTTATATAATAATTTATCCTTTGTCGTATGTTTTATATGTAAATTAGTGATTTTATGAAACAATACTTTATGAACTATAATTGTTGTAAACTGCATGTAACGTCACTGGATTTAACTCTCTAAAGCGACGAAATCAATTGGCTTTTGGTTGGTTTATCTTAAATACCATACAATGATTTATCTCCATTTAAGCACTACTCTCTATAACACCATAAATGCACAGTCCCTACAGTGTCGTTATATACAGTTTACACTGAATATTAAACCTTAATATTTACGCAATTATCAATAACGCTAACTATAATTTTAAATAACGTTAAGTTCCTTGCAGAGTTTAATATAAATTAGATACTATGTGGCTTTAACATAATAGTTAAAGCCATAAAGGGTAGACTAAACTTATTTTACCATTTGCATTGCTACAAAAATATATATCAAAGAATCACAGTTTTGTAAAACTAAAAGTGTATCAAAAGATATGCCACATCTCTTCTACGGCGTAGCACATTAACAAATTAATTTAATGACCGTCGTATTAACTTGAGTGTTATAAATTATTGGCCGTTCTAGGCCTTACGTCGATACTTTAGACACAATTAATCGGTGCGTCTATTACCTAAAAGTGGCTAACGTGAATGACCAAAACGGCCATAAAATTAGGCAATGTCGAGGAAGCAAATCTGTAATGCTGAACGGACACCATTAGTCAGCTATGTCGATATTTATGGCTCAGTTGCGAGGCTTAACACGTCCGTATGTTTGCACTAACGACGATAAATTCCTAACAAAAATACGAAACTTTTTCAATTACTTACGGTTATATTGGGGAAACCCTTAATTTTAACTCAGGCCATTTGCATATTTGAAGCGGATTTAATATTGAATGGTCTGTTAATACACGCATACACTTCTATGCAGGGAACATTCGTGGTTCCTTTTTTAAGTTTATTTGCATCGTTTAAAAGTAAATTAATTAGTACACAGCCGGGGTTCTAAGATTGACGATTTATTGAGATTTTCACGTGGTACTGCCACGGAGAGCCAATATAGCTAAAATCATGTATATTCCAACCCGAAACCAACTACGTTTTCGGAACCTCATAAAAAAAAGACTAAAGTCAAAAAAACCTTTGGATACCATTATAAAATGTGTTATGTAAAACAATACGAAAATAAAAAACAAATTAATAAATCAATCAAAATGCTATATGGAATACCGTTGAATAAGTTCCCACCACATCATTCGACTTTAAATTCGCTTTTCAGGTAACATATTTGAACATTTAAGAAACTAAACAGAGATACAGAAACTGTTAATATGTCGTATCAAAAGCTTAAGAATATATTTAATTAAAATATAATATAAACCCTTTTAATTGTTAATTATATAAATTACATGAAGATAATAGAGTTAATTATTTCTTGATAAATTCTTGTATTCTATTCATCTCCGTGTACTGTGTGTTTGCGGGTTGTCACTATAACGTAAACTTGTCCTCCAATTTCATGGTGACCATCGGTAGTAAAGGTTTTTTATCGTTTTAAATATATCATATAAAATATTTGTGCTGGAACAGTGTGAAATAGTTGCAGCTCTTTACAACCGTTCTGTAAAACATATTTGACGGTTTAAAGGGAAGTTGGAAACTGGGAACAGGTAGTAAATTTAAATTTTGTGTCATTTTTTTTATTTGACAGAAAGTTAACACAATTAAAAGTATATTTGATTTGATATTTATGCTCACCGCTTATACTTATATAAAATTGTGTTTATTATATTAATATACATCTTTTTTTAATGTTAGAGGAGGCAAACGAACAGGTGGGTCACTTCGAGTGATGTGCCAACCGCCGCTCATGGACAACTGCAACGCCAGGAGGCTTACAAGTGCCTAATATGATTAAAAGAGGGCAATTAAAAACAGCGAATTTGCTATGGAAGAATATGGAAGATTTAGTCTTCATTCGATAGTAAAATTTTATCCTACGTTATAAGCGAAAATCACCCATAATTTTCAATAAAACCGTATTGAGACTGAAGAGAATGAAATTCGTATAGATGTTACATTTGATTGCGAAATTATATTTTATTCATGTCAGAGTTCATTTCAATGAAATCGTGTGAGGTGCACATTTTATTGTCGCTGTTACTAAATAAATTGTGTCACATTCAGAAGCGTGTACAGAGATCACGTACCGACTGCCCGATGAAAGGTATAATCCAATCAATTATTACGGCCGTGTTCCAATTCTGCAAATGCATAGAGTAAAGATTTAATCCCCGATACAAAAATATCACTCCATATTTGCGCATTAGTACGCGTGTTGAGTGAAACATCAACTTCTTTTTTTATGCAAAGGCATGTTGACTGTCCCGACACGGAATTGTGTGTATGTTGCTGGCTTCTAAAGATATGGTAGGGGTAGTAAGGATGAAAAGTGTACAGGAATGATTTAAAATGGCTCATTCGATTAAAATGGAAATGTGACCCGTGGGTGGTGTCTACCGCTTGGCTCACATCACACATTTATCCTATTAAAGAATATTATTATCTACTTAATTACATTTTACTTACTTGAATGTTGAAAATTAAATAGTACGGTAACATTTTTAGTGAACGTTATATCAAATCTAAGGTAAACAAACCTTTAATCTTAATAGCATTTACCACAGCCTTTCATCGATTCACGAGTGCAGTGAAAAGCTCATTTATATTGAATTTACTCAGCCCTTGATCGCTTGTTAGTTAAACTGGTTTAATTAAATAAAGTTTAAAACTAAATCGATTGAAACTCTACTCACTCTACTGCGTGTTTACTCAGTTCCTTTGATATTAATTGCCCCAGCGTGGATGAGAAATGGCCATCATTAGAAACTGAAAAGAATCTTTCGTATGCCATTTAATATAATTTTTTTGTTAAACTAATGTATTGTATACTATCGATTTTTAAACGTTACTATGTATAAAATTACAATCTTTTAAATAATTATATATCTATAAAAAATAATTCATTACAAAAAGTTCATGAATGCATAATAAATTGATGTAAAAAATGTACTTTTTTTATTAATGTAGAAACTTAAGAGCACATGTGATGACTCCACAATGAAGGCCAGTTCCCAAATCATGGTCATAGAGATAGCGGGAAGTACACACTTTAGTGAACACTCTCTATGTTTTACATATCAGCTGTAAATAGCTTTTAAGATTACGCCATACTCCAGCGAACGCATCAATGTCTCTATATGATTATCACAATAGAAAAAATCTACCGGTTATCATAGTTAAATAGAAACACACATTAAAGAACAACCCGCAAACAAGTATACGATATGAATCTAGACAAAATGATAAGCACTGCAAACATAAATTCAAGTACGACCTGTCATCACAGCACGACGCATTTAAATGGTAGCCGAAATTCTTTAAAAATACATAAATAGTGTTAATGATTGATATGTTACTTATAATAGTTAATGAGCTCTTAATGAATTTCCAAATAAAATAACAAAAGAAAATTAAAATATAATGAACGTTGAGAGTCTTCTGTTGTACGAACTTAACAAGAACACGATGATTATGAAAAAGATCAGAAACTTTTGTTCATTTAAATTAATATCTCAAGAAAAGGTGATTTCTTTTTAAGTTGAACCTTATGCAAGTCTTTCATTTAGCGAGTACTCTACGATTGAGTACAAGAGTTTCATTGCTCAATACTGATTTATCGATAGATATCTAGTAATTGAATTGAATTTAAATTACGTGATTTGTGTCTTGAAGAGGTTCTCTTAACATAAAAGAAAGGCTTTAGTGATTTAAAAAAAACCGATAGCTTTCTACTCTCGTTTGACACATTGGCAATAAGTTGGTATACGCAAGAGAAAAAGACGATTTTATTGGATAAATTTATTGGTGAGAAAAAAATGTGCTAAACATACATTTAAATTTAAGCTTCAGGGTCAAGCCAAACTTAGTTATGCCCTTTTCCAAATTAAAAAAACCATAATTCGCTTTTATATTTTTAAATATAGTTTTTTTTTAAACAGGCAATAGGCAATAGCTGTTTATACAGTTTCTTTTATATTTTGAAATTGGGTTAGTTATGGGCGACAGTTAGCACTGCACTCGAAGTGACACGCCTACTCATTAGTCTCTTGTCACATAAAAAAAAATTGAAAAATTGTCGGAATTTATTTATGATTACATTTAATATGCTGTTAAAAAGGTTTTTAATGGATGCGCAAACAAAGCAACATAACATAAAGGTCTTACACTAGAATATTCTCAGTGCAAAAATATTTCAGGCACCTAAACTACTCTCGTTTGGACATCAGTTTATATTTTTCACAAAAAAACATAAGAATTGTAAGGTCAGAACTCTCTACCCTCTGTCCCGATGTGGGGTATTAGGACACTAAGTATGTAAGGTTAAAACATCTTACAACTTATCTTAATTTTACTATGGTGTTTCACTTTTTTAGGGTAAGTTTGTTTTAGTAAATCGAATCCTTTTACACAGTACAAGTAATTACATCAGACTATCAGTCTTATATATAAGAGGATCGTGGCTAAATATATTTAATAATTTAAAACACATAAAAAATATTCATATATTTTAATAGGAAATAATATTGACTTAAAGTATAATTTAATTAAACTATCACAGGAAGTTCTGAGCTAATATATAACATATTACATATACCATGACATACGATAACAAATAAATGAACTAATCAAGTCTTTAAACAGTTGTATCGGTTTTAAACTATTAATTTATTAAACCGGTATTAGTATCAAGTGAAAACCGAGCTTCCCGCGAATATTATTTTGAAATGATTTTTTTAACAGAGTTATAATCATGTCTCGAATATGCTTTTAAAAGTGGGTAGATTGTAAAATCGGAATAAAATGCGTTTGAATTCTGTTAAAATGTAAACTATGTAACATTAATTGTGTTGGTTAAGTAATTCAATTATTAATTACTGTAATAAAGATGTTAGTTGTTTATCAGGTTAATGTTATAAAGGATATGATTATAATATATTATATTTAATTTTGTCAATTTCTTGATAATAATGTATGTTACTTGACGCAATTTCCTACATTATTACGGCTTCACTGTGTTGGAAAGTCTAGCAATTGGCCAGGTTATAAGAAAAACTTTCAAGAAGCTGTCAAATCATTTCCATGTTTGACATTCGACAACACGATTTTGAGTTTTGTGACAAAAAAAAATAGTTTCCATGATTAAAGTTTTAAGATATAAGCTACGTATAGATACTAGGAACATATACTAAACATTAACGACCAACTAAATGCCTTTTTTTTATATTTCACGAGTTCCATTCGCAGTCTTTGGCCCACAATATATCTAGATCCATAAATATTATGTAATGATGTTAAAATTAGGATTCACATAGTTTAAGATCAGTTGTTAATAATCAAGTTTTACAATACTTTTACATTGGTTCGGTATACGAAATTATTTTTTAAATAATAACAACAATAAATAAACATATTGCTCCTGCGCAAATATTATATAATACATACTGAGCAATATACAAATGAGATTCAATCAATACATACTTTTTGCAAGTTGACTTAAACTTGGCAAATGAATGGAAATACATTGTCAAGTCTATGTAACGCCCCTCGATTTAACGACAATCTTTGCAAAGCGTCGAAATCAATTGGCTCTTGCTCAGCTTGATTTAACTACGCCCCATTTAAGAGCCACTCTCTATAACGCCATCAAATGCACAGTCCCTTCAGTGTCGTTATATAGAATTCACACTGTATTTCAAATAGTTTTATAGCACGAATAATATACGAAGAGTCATCGTTAAATTTTGTATGGGGAACTTCAGAAGCGCCCCTTGCATTATGTAAACGAAGGTAATTGTTCAAATGGAATACGTATAATAGTCTATATTTTTATTTATACGCGATGAAACCACCATATACTTAGTCCTAGTCTGTCAATGGAGCCTTGTATCGCGTTTTGATATAACTATAGAAAATTGAACTAAGTTTATCTTAAAATTACCAGGTAACTCAACACACCGCTGACTCCGCGAAAAGGCCAAGTTTCACCCACCCATAAATTGTTTACAGTTCAGTGAGCATCAACTTGAAGTTCCTCACTAATTACTAAGTAATTAAAAATTCGATTCCGTACTTTCTACGTCGATCGCATTACGCGGGGACAAGCGCAGACACGAAGGGAAATAGCATTGTTACACTCAACACTAGGCTGAGTTGGTTTGGAACACCGCTGCTCGTTAGACCGCACTCCTGTCCGCGATATTCCAGGCAGAAGTTCTGTGGAAATACCAAAATGGAAAATTAATTTCATTAATTATTCGTTATGTGTTACAAACGTTGAACATTCGGCACAGATAAAACAATGTAGTTTAGAATCTGTATAATACTGTCCTCAATCAATATAAGTATCTAATTGTTACACTCTGTTAAAGACGTCATAACAGCAGTCTATAACTTACAGCCAATTGCCTAAGCTTGAAAGATTCCACAACGATTCTTAAAGTAGGTAATTATTACAATATATTCATATAACATACATATACAAACATATAAAATAACTTAAATTACGTTTTTTAATTTTAGGAACAAAACGTAACGTAAGGCAACGTAATGTAACTTTACGCAACGTAACGTATATTAAGGCAACCTAACGGAACTTCTTAAATTTATCTAGAGTTTCAATTACGCCGCAAATGAAAAATTATAGTTTCAGCTTTAATTATTTCCTTGCTTTCAAAGACGTCAATTTACCTAACGAGGAAACCAAAGCTCAATTATGATATTAACAACAAATAAATAAATGTAATATTAGCAACATTTTAAAATAATATCAATAAATTCATTCTCATATTTCATTGGTAATCTTAATATACCTTTATAATGTTAGATGCCATCCTCTTGAGGAATGCGCTGGTGAACAAGGCAGCGTCGTCTCCACATGACCTCTGAACCGTCCTCTCAGAACACTGGAGGTATTCTTGGAACGAGCTGGAATGTGCAATTACTTATGAATACATCGCGAATAAGTGAGCGATCCGACTTTGTGTTTTATTTTTGATATAAGTATTGGTTATTTATTTTTGAACCACAGACAGCGTTAAGTTTTGACGACTGGTATTAAATTTATATTTTCTGATGCTTTTTTTTTTAATTACATTAACGAGCCAGTAACGCAAACACTGTATTAAATAGCCAGGCAATCCCCATTACTATGTTACATAGCCGTTTAATCTGCATTACTATATTAGATAGGCAGGTGTCCAGGGGCTGATAATCAGCGCAGATTAAAGAATCGTACTAGTAGTATGACTTGTACTTATAATAAATAGTTACCGAAAATATAACATCTCGAAATAATTGATTTGGTAAAACTCTATACATTTAGGAAATCTACAGCGTTCAATATTGAACCCGTTCCATTGTTAGAGGCATTCTATAAAAAAAATCACAATACCGTAAAAAATCTACGAGAAATATTTGACTGCATGAATTGTTTCTCAACATTATTTATTAATTAGACGCTTTAAGCGCTATATTTCATTTTGTTTTGCCATTCAATTAAAAGGTTTTAAAAGTTTGCAGTCAATTCGCACAGCCATTTTCAACGGAAACAGTTTTGTTTATCTTTTCATTGTGTCGACGGTCAGCGATGTATAAGTCCGGTGATATTGGCTGAATGATTTTTATAGAAACTGGCTTTAAAATATTGAAACGTGTTTTTTTCTAAAAAAAACGAAAAAACGAATGATTAATTTTATTTCCGAGTGTCAAATTAGATTACATGGTTACTTACTTTTGAATTTCAAAATTATACACGGTTCTTAAATCACGCATAGGAATTTATTTTAGAAGACAAAATAGAACCGCGATATGAATAAATTCTATGCTATAGCTTATTAACGCAACGCGAGACAACGTGATTATTACACGTTTTTAGATGACGAATTAATGATATGAAATATTAAGTGGTAACTTCAGGGTTATTGCTTCAATGATTTTGACGCACTAGTAATAAAAAGTAATATAAATATGATGTCTTTCGGTTAAGCTATCAAGTTAAAACTGTCATTGTTACTTATTAATTTTACATAGGTTTTTTGTTTCTGCTAAAATAAGCTTGCACTAAAGTTTCGCACTTTTTGCACATTCCTTAAATTCTCTTTTGATTTTTGTCTTCTTAGTTTGTTTCGATTTTTTTATTAGCGATAAGGTCGCCCGATACACCATATATTATGGTTTCTTATTTTTTGTTGGTATCTGTTAATTGTGTATAAAAGTGTATATATAATTTACATAACTGGTCGTTGAATGCTTGCAAAGCCTCTAATCAATGTAATACAAAAAATAATCTAAAAGCCGCGACACAGCCTTGGCATATACCAGAACGGGCAACAAAATTTAACGTATAATAGAGTTAAATGATATCTCGTGAAAAATAAATTTTGTGGATCTATTATCAAAATCGTGAGGTAAGAAAGTTTGTAAGCCTAAGAAGTAATTAATTATCTAGGACTCGTTTGAGTGTCTCAATAAATTCAGTTTCTTGACAGCTTTGTGAAAGTTTTGAGTGATCTCATTAAGCGTCCAAAATTCAAATCAAATTTAAATTATTAATCCATGTAAGTGAATCATCTAATATAATTGTATATTAGATGTGTATATCTCATTAAGTTCATTGTACGTTTTTGTTTCATACATCATATTGGTATTTAATTACTACGTTCCAAAGACATGTATATTACAGAGATAGAACTTAGATTGCGATGGGCCGGTGTAATCGGTAATAAAACATAATACAAGTAAACTGGTAAACAAGTGCAAGAACTACTACTAATATACAAATATACAAGAAACGAACAAAATAATATATTTAACATTTTGATGATTCACTGTAACTTGTGGTTTTCGCTTTTTTTTCAATACAAAATACGCCCACCGATAATTATCACATTTATGGTTTAAATTGAAGTGGATAGGGCATTTGATATTAGCACTCAAATACTTGGTCCACTAATTATTTCTATACCAAATTGGTATAGCGATTGAATAGCGATCAATGTCTTTTGTTCTGTTTGGTATTAAATACAGATTGCTTGTTTAGAAATGTTTAGGTTTAGTAACCAATTATCTGTTAAGCTTTAACTCCTCTACATAGCTTATATAAGTACTAAAAATATTGATTAATTATAATAAGTTTTCTAGTTACAAGTGTTACATCTAATAATCACATACGACGAATCTAAAGTAATATGCATGCAATCTGCCATTTGCACCAAGTTTTAAGGTAATAAATCGCGTTAGCATTGTTTACCAAAAGTAAACTTTTATTATCTTTTGGTGCAATTGTATGTCTAATAAGCTGTAAATTGTATGGGGTTATGCTTAAACAATACAGCTATAAGTAATTCTAATTCTAATTCTGTATAGGTCGACCAGAAATGTCTGCATTTCATACATTACTTTTCTACGTATGATTGTGTTTCTGACATCGAAATGTTTATAAAACCTTACACAATTTTGATTTAATTTAGTAATATTTACGAGCTGATAAAATAATATTTCTCACCAGCACATAGTTCGCAAATCCTCATGGCTTCTATTATCAACTTCGTACTGGTCTCCCTCAGGGTGATTACCGAGTGACGTCAGAGTCACCTCATAGTTTCTGCTACACGTCTCATACTCCGGTCGAACCTTCTTGACGCAGTCAGCATATCTCAGGTATTCATCCTGGTAATTGCCCCGGGTACATAACTCTTGAACCACATCGGTTATGCCGGCGTACATCCGTCTAAACACGTCCTGTTCGTTCTTCTCCATGCAAACTTCTGTGTAGTTGTCTATGCATTTGATTCCAGCGCGAAGTTCTCTATAACAAGCCATATTCAATATTGTAATAAAAGCAATTGTCTAAATATTTGAAAAATTAATACTGGCTTAATATTACAGTCTTACTGGAATAAATTTTACAGAATGATCCAGTTCGGCCAGTTTATTTTCAGTCAAGAAAGGAATAAACTTTGAAACTGCATTAGTTAGTATGCGAAAGTTATCTTTCTTTAAAGTTTCTTAACACTGAAAGGCTTTTTGTCAATAGTTCCGAGTTTGTGGCTAACTGAGTAAAATGGCTAATGAGTAAACTAGTTTATTTTTTTAACAGATAACTTTAATACTCGCAGACAGTTATCGAAATTATATTATGGAAATTCATAACTTTAAAAAAAAATACTATAAATAATTTGACTGAGAACTCATAAGTGGAGTTCTCATTCAAATTATTTATAGTTCTCCGCGATGTACTAACCAAATTACCCTAACCTATCTAATTAATGATTTTTTTAGATTTATTATAATTCCAGCAGTCTCAGAGTCTGTTAATGATAGATCCTTAACGGAGTATTATATACATATAGACAGACATATGAGGCACTTTTGCCACACACATCATTAATAAATCAACCATTTCGAATGGACAAAAAACCGAGAATAGACATCACAAAAACCACAAAAAAGTTTAGATTAGCCATAAACAAAAAGGCGCTATAATATTTATATAGATTTCACAATATTATTTATACGTTTTAGTTCCGAATAAAGACGAGGATTCCTCAATATTCACGGCATTTCACTTGTATTCTTTGATATGCATTTTCTGTTTCCCGTTTTGAATGCCTACAGCATGTTAACTATGCCAGCCAATTGTATAATACTGCTACAGTAAATATTCAAACTGACATAATTATTTACTTTGGGGATTCAAAGAGAAATACCACTTTAGCACACATTATTTAACAGTGAATTTTACATATTTATTTTACATTTCATTTTATAGATTTTTTAATGACAACTAAAGTCTGTTTTACTACCTACTAACAAGTAATTGTTTATGATATTATTAAAGTCCTTTAAATTTAACATACGGTTTGAGTCTAAACTATCTTGCAAAACTTTACGCCTAACTTACACCTAAACTAACTAACTTACAAACATCGATTGCGTTACCGTCAAGCGATTTTTATAATAGACAAATATTTTGTTTCATTAATACTTTTATAAAAACGAGCACATCTTAAATATTTGCCATTCGATTATTTAATTCGTTTACCAGTCAACCGGCCAATCAAGTGGAATATAAAGTTGTGGGACAACTAGTCTAAATTGCTGTTCACCGCAAACAAGAACAGCAAATTAAGATGAGCTAACTGGGTACCGCGGACCGTTTTGGAAGTTAGCTGGCGCTGACGGCATCTTGCAAAACTTATTCAACACGAACTTCACTTAAATGAGTGAGTCGTAAATTTCCCCTTGGTACCAGAGTGCAAAAGGCTAAATTAAGTTATGAAGTGTGTACTATGAAACGATGGACGTACAACTTTAATAGTTAACCAACTTTTCACAATATTGTCTTGAATTTATAATGCAAGGTAAATTTCTTATTAAGCTTTTCGCTTGGTTGACTCTGATTTTTTTTTTGTAAAATATACGATGTACAATTTGAAAATTACCAAACAAATGCTACTTTTTGTATAGATTGTTTTTTTCAATTTCTTTCTGTCTCTCTCGATTGACATATTTATTTATTTTTATTTATTCACACATTCTCGCACTAAAACAGTAAAAGTAGACAATGTCAATGTAAGTACAACGGGCGACCTTATGGCTAATAAGCGATCTCTTCCAGGCAACCCACCAAATACTTATGTTTATTATTTGTATGTAATTGTAATTCGTTTTTTTTTTTTTTTTTTAGGAGTGGGATCTCGCTGTTGGCCAGGAGGCCTTTACAGCTCAGCTCGGGTTGGTTGGCGAGCTTAGCTCAGCCTATTGTAATTCGTTTATTAATCTTTGTTTATAAGCAATAAGACCGCCCGTTACATGTATATTTGTAATGTTTCCATTCCTTAAAGCATATAATAAAAACTAAGAGAATAAAAAAATCGAATTGTTAGTATACACTGTACTCACATGCAACTTTTATCGAGCTCTTCTCTTGTGAGGGCGAATGATATTTCTGGTGAACTCAGCACCGGCAGTGCCATTGAACACCTCTGAAGTAAATCCTCCTGTTTATTACACTGTTCCTTGAGAGCTTCTGTAACAATAAATAATTAATTATAATACAAAATATAGCTTCCGTGTTGTCCAAATGGTTCAAGAGTGATTATGCGATCTAGAATGTGTGAACTAATGGATTTTTCTTTCATGTGCGTAATTAACACTTGTTTTTACGGTTTTACTTGTTTTGACCCAAGGATATGCGTCAGGCACAGAAGGTCTATAAGCACATATAACTCAAGTAACGGAATCCAAGGCTAAGTTCTAAGGTTGTAGCGCCACTTAATTGGAAAATAACGTTTTGTCATCTTAAATTTATATATAGGCAAATTTAATAAAATTCTACTTATCTAACTAAAACTACTAATTATAGATCGACGTTCTCGGTACGCCAACAAACGATCGACAAACGAATAACGATCATGCATGAAGCAAAACTAAGAACTTAGCATATGTCAAAAATGTATATCCTATTCAGGATCATGATACCTATGATCATATGTATAAATGTGAGCATCGCGACGCAATAATATATCCTAATAATTATTGGAATAATTATCATTTCTTATTGATATGATTGTTTAAAACAGTGCAAACTCTATATAACGCCACTGAAGGGGCTGTGCATTTTATGGCATTATAGAGAGAAATTAAAGTACTTTACAAGCTAAACCAACCAAAGCCAATTGATTTCCACGCTTTAGAGTTTGTCGTGACGTATACTATATAATTTGTGTATTGTTACTGTGAGCATAACACGATTCACACATGCGTAACTCGATAAATGATTTATCACAAAAAGAAACACGCAAAAATATAGTTGTGTAAGCATTTATAAGCATAAGACACTGTCCTTTCACTTATCTCGAGAACTGATTACTGATAATGGCCTCGAAACGTAACGTGTATGTTTCAACTAGTTAAACGAGTTTATTTTTACCGGTGCCATTCTATATACATTCCAATGGTAGTGGGGTGTCGAGCCCACAACGAGGCACCATTCTATTGGTCGTTCACATCGTACGATGTTTCATTTGTGCATCAGATACGTCAACAAAATCATAAAGACAAATTAAGATACATCTGCGCAATTAATTATATTGATACCATAGGAAACCTATTTTCCTTGGAGTTTATTATCATTGATTGTTGTTTGACCTTTATATTGCAGATGCCGTCACTTGTTTATTGAGAGTGGAAAAACTAGGAATCAACAATGAAATGTACGATGAAAGGAGTATTTTCTAATGAGGTCACATATACATTTAAATTAGTCAAATAAATACTAAGTTAGTAGTAGAATATATCATATGAATGTATACTGATGTAAAGTTTATATTTCTACTGATGGACTGATAACATTAATACTATATTATAGCTGTTATATTTGGTAGAATTATAGCTTATAATTCATATATAAACAAGTGACGTGTAGTCTATTATTATTCGTGGGTTTCCATTTAAATATATAAACGACATCTTTGCGTACAGGTGTACAAATAAAAATGTAGCAACGTGTGAGAGCGTAATTAGAAAAATAACAACCGTTATAGCGATTTTATCCCGTGAATAAAATGGCGTTAATTGCAGTAATTGTTAGCAATATTAACAGTAATTCAGTATTAACATAATATGTACGGATTATCCAGCCACAACAAGCATTAAAAGTCAAATGAGAATAATAAATTGGGGATAAGCCGGCGGCTAGCTACGTGGTATCATGTGCGATACATACTAAGTTTTAAATTACACTCTCAAAATAATATTTAAAAATAAACAAATTCTTATTTTACATTTTTACTCGTTATATTTTATATTGTTTTTATATTATATTATTTTCTTTTTTAATTAAGAAAAAGTCTGAATAGCAATTGTTAAATTTGAATGTTATATTTTTATTGGCTGGATAGACATGTATTCCAATTTTGAATTTGTGTTTCTTCGACTCAATCAAATTCGATATACAAAATGTGTTGATCATGCTATAACGTATCTATTAGAGTTAATGCTGAGTACAAAAATATAATCCGGATAAGCCGGAATTGAGAATGCGTTATCTTTCACAGTGGATAACTGCGAATAAAAATAATATGAAGTTATCTGAATAGATCCCCATGTGAATAGTGGTTACTAGGAATGATCGCAAAGCCAATCGCCCATCACTGTCCCACGTGCACAGTCATTTGTCATTTCCCTCAAATCAGATTGGGTCACTTTTTCTACCTATTCACGATCTGCTGAATCCGGACATGTAAGATGTCATTTCTTAACGACACACGAGGATTGTGATATTTCCTTAACTATTTTCACCTCATTTTTTCTATTTGATATACGATATTTAACAAACATAACATATCAATTTTTGAGAATTCTCAAAGTAAAATATTTAAATCGACACTCATATAATATATTAAAACATGGGCGTCTGCGGTAAAATAAATATGTGGGAAACTGGTCTCGCTCAAAAACAAATACATAATAAATTATTATTTTGCTGCATATCAGTTTAATATCGGAATTACACGATTCAGTCTCCTGTGGGTCATAAATTATTATCAGTGCTACAATTTTACTGAACTCGCACTGACAATTGTGACCAACCATAGATTCCTGTAAGTTCTCAAATGAAACTTTATTTTACATCTGTATAAATTTATACCTAGCATAGTCTGTGTTATAAAATATTAAACATGATTTTGATAGTATTAAAGCAATCACGATCTCCAAAACTTCTCAACTGACATTGACATCCATTATTACATATATGTTTAATTCGGAGCATTATATAACTATGGTTTTTCTTATGATTATCTATGTATCTATTATATAGTCATTAGTCATGTATTTGTTTTTAATAAGTGTTCTTATAAATATTGAATATAAAACTATGTAAATTATCATACCTGTTATAACAAAGTGAGATCATATTATAATAGGAGCCAATTAATAAAATTCTATAAGATTAAAATAGCCGTCAAGGTGTTTGGATGATCGCCTGAAACGTCACATAATCTGTTTACACAAATCTACTGGAAGATATCTATTTACGTAATATTACATTAGATCTCTTTGGGTTGTATTTGCATTCATACATTTTATTACGTTATATTTTATTACGTTAATATATATTTTGTAAGTTATTTAATATTTAGGCTACTACTATATATAATGGTTGTTTTAATATATAGTTAAAGTGTATAGTATAGTATAGTTAAAGTGAATGAATGAGTGTAAGGATAGGTATAAATATTAGAATTAATGGCGCCGTTGCCTTTCAGTTATTTTTAAGGGTCTAAAGTTAGAATAAGTTAGATGTCTAACAGCGAATTACCTCGGCCTAATTTAATTTACTGATATCAAGTAGATAAATAAAAAGATAAAAAAACACCATAAATTTCTTAACTTTGAGCGGATGCAATGTTATCACTTTATATAATATATAATAGTTATTTGTAATAAAAATATCTTATGAAGATACCACCTTCACATTTTCAACGACCTTGCCTTGAAAATTTCATGTTTTAGTTTATATATGAATAAAAATTTTACCACAACCTACTATTTCATCGCTAGTCTTGCCTTGTTAAGTAGTAGAAAATATTCACATCTACAATAACACTTTAGCCGCAGTTATTGAAGTCGTTCACTTCATTTCTATATAAGTAACAGTTTACTTACCGATTCTATTTATTAAAACAGCGGCAATCCAAAACAGTATAACTTTTCGGTAGGACATCTTTGTAAACTTTCGGAAAAGTTATTTATTTTGATAAATTATTAGTACGTTTACGATAGAAACAGGGATTTACTTGTAAGAGTAATAAATTTTTATCACAAAAATATTTTATATACACAAAACTAAATAATGTTTTACGATGTTTCACGCTTTTAAACTTTTTACACGACGCGACACTACTCCCCTACACACATGGAAAAACTAATTTAAATTTTCATCATCGCTAGAGGCGCTTGACATAAGCAGTAGAATATAGACAGTGGACACTAGACAGCTTATACTTTTGAGTGTCCCTCAGGTTTTACGTTAGAGGGCGCCTAATTTTGCCGCTTCTAATTCTAGTTATGATGTCTAATTTATTTGGTAAAATTTTCTTTTCCAATTTAAAAAATATGTTTTATTAATTTTAGTCGTAGTATTACATTAGCGGCAAAGGGTAATTACCATCGCTAAACTTTCTATATGAAAAAAATGTTTGCAAAATTTTCTCGTCTATACTCTATGGAATCTGAGAGTTACTAGAAGTAAAAATTTTAAATGCCATTTTATAAAGTATTTCTCGTTGCCAAATCCCAATATTTGTGTTCAGTGTTAAGTGTTTACTCCGACGTTATTATATTCTTAGTTGTTGGGTGTTCACAAACTTCCTAAATTTTAACTGTAAACATGGTTAGTAGAAGAAAGTCACTGTATTGGCGTAAATGTTTTACTGATACGCGCTATAGAAACGGGAAGATAAGAGATGTTGGAAAACGCTTTGGATTTAGTCGCTCTACCGTGTCCACAATATGGAAAAATAAAGAAAAAATTCTCCAAGTAGGGCGAGGTGAGGTAGGATGGTGAGGGAAAATCTTGCAAAAAATAAAAAAACCTAAATACGAAGATTTGGATCAGGTATACTATTACGGTTTCACTGAAAACGTTCGAATACTATGTCTATCTCGGGGCCGCTCGTGAAAGCTAAGTCGGAGAATTTTGCTGAAGAACTTAGGTTTAACTTCTTTCAAAGCTTCGGAAGCATGGCTCGTCATATCAAGTATGGTAAAGATGTGTCAGAAGCACGAAGTGTTGATTAAAAATACGAAATACGGCTCAAGATTCCATTACTACAGTGAGAAAAACTGAAGAACAAGGAGGTGAATAAAATGGGACGGATGAGCTTGAGCCTCCACCAAGCATTAAAGAAGCTCTAAGAAGAAAATTACTTCCATTATCACCAAGATGCCTCAATTTTACAAGATATGAATAAAATAATTTAAAAATACAACAAAAATTCTGTAGCAGCAACAGACGTCAGACAAAAATTATCAGACTATATGTAATAGCATTAAAAAATAGATTATTTTTTATGAATGTACCTATTGACACTAGACTGAAATAAACTCTTTTAATTCTGAGTTTTCTTCTACTAGCAAGTTCCTTTCTACTATACAGCTCTGAATGATAAGTCTTTTCAATTAACATTAATTTTGAATATCTCTTAAATGATTGTTTATTCTATATTATTGTTTTATTAAACTTTGTTCTACTGTCATTTATGTTCATGAGTGAAATTTGTTATTGCGTATATAACTATCTCTGTTGTAAGCATGTAACTTTTATTAAAAATAAAATAAAAACTACGTGTTTTGATAAAAACTTTATAAATATTAAACTTTTACAAAAACATAATAGTTGAAAATGTAATGTAAAATACCTAAAATAATACATTGTGTTAGTAAACATGTAGGCTTGTGGTATTTTGTTATTTGTGCAATCTTATAAGTTAAAGTATATAAAGGTAAAGTTATAGTTAACATTTGACAAATTAAAGAGTTAATTATATATATCAAACTCAACAAATACAAATATAAGTTTTAAATAAACTTACAAAAGTAGTTACACTGTATTTCAAAATCATTGAAAGTTTTAATTTTCTTAATAAAAGCTGACATTATTGCTTCAAATAGTTTTTCATGCCCTTCATCTATATTTTTTAAAAGTGGCATCAATGCCAAAGCAACAAGCACCATCTCTTTATTACCATCAGTCACTAATTTATTACATACCATTGCCATAAGTATATCTTTATTAATGTCTGTTGACAAAGCAAAATATTCAATATTGTCAGTTATTATTCTCTTAAAACTGTTAATTAAACTTGTCATGAGTTGATTTTTCAAAACAAGTTCAGACATAAACTTGACTAATATATTAAAAATCAAATCTGAAGCCTCTTCGACATTTAATATTTTCTGAGACATAACTTTCCTTATATCTATAAAAAGTTTTAAGTTTAAAACTAACATAAATACATCTGAAGCTGGAGAAAATCCTTCAAGTAACGTTACAATATGCTCCATTAATGGAACAATATATGCATTTTCCTTTTCTTCATCATCAGAACTTTTGTCTTTTATTTGATTTATAATGTAATAGCAAAACTTTATTACAATAAAATCATTCTCGGAAACATAGTGCCATTGGTTAAAAGTCTCTTTTAAAATTTGTGTTGCTATCTTTTGAGATACAATAAATTCATTGTCACTTTTGCATGTTATGAGGTATTTAGCTGTTAAATCCCACAAAGCTTTATTTAAAGTATCCTCATGCAGACTGAAGTTATGTTGAATCCCTTTTTCAACCATCATAACTTGAATATGCTCATTAATGATATTTTCACAATAATCCCGATTTATCATGTCAATACATGAATCCATACGACTAATTAATTTAGTTTTATTTATTACATTTCTTTGTTTTTTATTTGATAGGTGTTTTACAGAAGACCAAGTATTTTCAAGCAATTCGCCAATAAATCGTTCAGGAATATTGCGTGATACAATAAGATCAAATATTTTATCTTGATCATCAGCATGTAAGGTAAGTGTAAATGATTTCAATGTTTCAAACATATCATCTTGTGTCACATGATTGCTGCTACCTATTTTACTTACAAGAGCCTGGTAAAGAATAACTCTTAGTGATACATTTTTACTTTTTTGCCAAATACCATTTATTAGAGTTTTTAAGTCTTCTGTGGCATATGCTTTAAATGCAAGTCTTATTCCATGTTTTTGTATAGACAATGGTGCATCTAAAATGGCAGTAATAAACTCAATAGATTGTGGCAATGGTAAATTTGATGAATACATATTAAACATTGGTATGCAGTAATGGACATAATCTCCTTTAATATATGGCAGAATGGAATCCAGAGGTACTGGAGGACGTGAATAACAGGCAAAACGGCATATTGATTCTTGAATATCTAACACTTTTCTATTAACCTTGCTGTGATCAATTTTAGGCTCTTTTGGAACATACTTAGATAACAATTGTATTTTGGTCTTTTCATCACCCAATACAAAAATTCCAAAAATTGCTAATCTTGTAATCCAATCATTGTAGTCTTGTTTATTTTTTAAACATTCATTAAAAAAGTTTAAAAAATATTGATCTATATCATTATGAAAGTAAACTTTTATTTTCTTTAGTAGAGAATTCATCTTTATTCTTTCGTTTTCCAAATCTTTTTTTATTTCTGGTAATTTTTGCACTAATAAGTTTTTATCTTGCTTTAAGAGTCGTAAAAGGGATGCTTCTGACATACCCTCTAACTTTAACAACGATATAAATTTAAATTTTTGAATATTCGCATTTATAAATTCTAACATTTGGCTATTTATATCATCTTTCGTCTTTTCGAAACAATCAAGAATATTTAAATAAGTATATGCCAAATTTGTCTTCTTCTCTTTTAAATCTTTTTCGTTTTTGCCAGAAACATTTTCAAATTTTTTCAAAAAATAGTCACTGAGATAAATGTAAATAGTATGTAATTGTTCTGATGTTAATTTCTTAAAATGGCGTTTTAAAGAATTGCAATCTATTTCAGTATCCATATAATATTTTAATGCTTCTGGCATATCCAATTTGTATAATATGTTATACATTACACAGAACAGCCTGTAGCTGTTCTTCCCGAAAAATCCCGGCGTATAAACTTCCATACTG
Source organism: Leptophobia aripa (assembly GCA_951799465.1). Classification (NCBI taxonomy): domain Eukaryota; kingdom Metazoa; phylum Arthropoda; class Insecta; order Lepidoptera; family Pieridae; genus Leptophobia; species Leptophobia aripa. Next base: position 5,934,050 of record OX637266.1, on the reverse strand, counting down.
TATAAAATTTTATTAAATGCAGCCCAACACGATGCATCAAATTGAAATATATTATGTGTTTTAACAACTGTGTCAACAAAATATTCTTTGTGATGTCCACTTTCATTGACAAATCTCTCATAATAGTATATGAACAATTTTTCTAAATCTCTTTGACTTTTACAGGAATCTATTAAAATAACTGCCATTTCGTTCCTTGCATCCTCATCAGTTGTTACAAGAATGTACTTCTTGATAGCACAGAATGCTTGCTCGTAATTAACAAACTTGTACCAAATAAAATCTTTATTGCTCCCAAGAATCTCATTTCCCTCCTCAATATTTTTTAAAGCCCATTTCTCTCTATCCTCTTGATTAAATAACTCGTAGTAATGAAAATCATAAAAATCAAGAGTCGTTTCAAATGGCTTGTCTCCAAATAAATTGTTAAATGTGTTTTTAAAAAAATAAAAAACTTCATTCTTGGGAATCAAATCAAAAAGAGGCTTGTATGTGCCATATATGTTCTTAAACCAAAACTTTTTTAAATCAGTTGGCAATATAGCCATCAAATACTTTTTAGCATCTTCACTAGTTGTATTACGAGCCAACATATACATATTAAGTTTATGTATATACAGCACTGGGAATTTAACAATTCTATTTTTATGTTTTTTGATTATACTTTTTGACATTCTTCCACCAAACCGGTTTCCACCATTGGTTTTAACATTCTCTTCAAGTAAATTCAAGTATTTTTCTTCATTTATTGAATATAAATATGATAGATTCATAACATGATATTCTTTAGCCGAATCAAACTCAATTTTGGATAAAAATGCTTCTGCCAATGTAAATGAATAACCTACAATATTTTTTAAATTGGTATCTGTCTTGACCAAACTGTAATTATTATTTATAATGTCCAGTTTGAAGGATTCTGATGTGGCATAGAGAAACTTTAGTGCAAGTTGATCGATTTTGAGATTGCTAAAATATGTAAAGAAATCAGTTGCCCTAGTATTGTTCCTTAAATGTGAAGAAATTTTGTTGACAAATTTGGTCTTCATTTTCATTGACATATGGGGGAAGACTTCATGATGCAAATAGTCAGGGTTCACCAATGTTGAGAATTCATCATTATACAACCAGTCACACTTCAAAGCCCTGGAAATGCAAAGACTGTCTCCAGATTTAAGTGCTGATATGATATAATTAATATTTTTATATTGTGAAGCAACATCAATTTTAAACAGGTTTTCAATATCAGAATGTTCTCCAATTTCTTTTAAGTTTTCAAAGTCTTCCTGTTTCTTGACAGTTTCAAAAACTCTTTTATTATGCTCTTTTTGACGCTTTCCTAAGTTTTCACCTGATAACCGAGTCATTTTTCTGTAAAGGGATTAACGGTTTTTTAATGGCCTGTTATGGCAAACTTTGTGCTAAAAAGTTTTTGCTTATTGTATATACCCACAATATTTATACAACATAGGTAGTATATATATAGAGTAGATATAGAATATTAATTATATAATTAGAAATAAAATACAAAAAATGCCCTATTTGCTATCTAAGTATTAGATAAGATTATTAAAAGAAAGAATGTATAGATTAATGGAATGACTCACTAAATATGTCATTTCTAAATGCAAAATTGCCGGCGTGAAACTTTTAGCTATGTAATCTTTAGTAAACCTACCTCATGAAGTTTTCTATGATTGTTTAAATTAAAATTGTACGTTTAGCGGTTTTGTTCTTACTTCTCAGACGAAACTTTTAAATGACTAATAGGTAATTGCTAAGCTTTATTATTTTCAATTCTCTGTTTATCAGATGTAGGTATTGGATATTCAGTTGTCAGTTTGTCAAGAGTAGTGAGTACGTTAGACACAATTTGCATGTTTTTGTTTACTTTTATTTTAAGTTATAAAAAATACTTACCACAGATAAAATATAAAGTTGTAGGCAATAGCCTCTGACAGCGGTATAATGTAAACACAGAGTACAATTTTATGTGGTGAACATAAAATTTGTACTCTGTGCTTCCGAGCTCTCGACTCTGTTACATATATAATTTTATCTAAAAATTATACAATTTATAGCGATTTTGAACCGGCACAAAATATGTGATAAGTTTACGGAAGATGTCTTTAAATAGCATTTTGTCACGTCTGTAAAGTGTTAACTACAATTTAAATTTTATAACCCAAAAAATGGCTTCTAATATTTTTAAAAGTTTTATAACCCCTAGATTAAGGACCCTATTTTTTAAAAGATACGAAAGTTCTGAAAAACGGGTGGCTATTCATGACCCATTTTTTAATAAACCCGAAAAGAATAAAGACTCTTATTTGCAAGTTATTAAGTTATTCGAAGGTCGCGATCAAAGAAGACGGGGTCACGTAGAATTTATTTACGCTGCACTTGGCCGGATGAAAGAATTTGGTGTTCACAATGATCTAGAAGTATATAAAGCGTTAGTAGATGTCTTACCAAAGGGAAAATTGGTTCCCACAAATATATTCCAAGCAGAATTTTTGCATTACCCAAAACACCAACAATGTGCTGTAGATCTATTGGAACAGATGGAAAATAATGGTTTGTAGAAAATTTTACCAATAATTCATATGCCAATTAATGTTCTGGTAAACCTAAGTAGATTATTTTTCTAACAATTGCTTTATGAAAATAGATCAACATTAATATTTCAGGTGTTATGCCTGATATTGAAATGGAACAAATGCTCCTAAACACATTTGGTAGACGAGGCATACCACTTAGAAAATACTGGAGAATGATGTATTGGATGCCAAAATTTAAAAATCTAAGTCCTTGGTACCTCCCTAATAAAATGCCAGATGAAGCCTTAGAACTGGCTAAAATAGCTATACAGAGAATTACATCAGTTGATCCTGATACTAAAATTAATATTTGGCAGGTGATTGAATCAATTATACATATTACAATTGTGTTTAGTGTAACAACATTTAGTTTGTACTCTAACTGAAATTTTATTAGACAGAAGAGATAGAGGTCGCCCTAGACAAGACATGGATTGTGAGTAGTCAAAGTCGAATACAGAAGCACCTCTTGGCTGAGCAACCAATAGAGGAGCCTCTGGTTATAAAAGGCCCCTATTATGTATACTTGAGAGACCAAACTGTTACATATTTTACCCTTCTAGGTAAAATAAGGCCTGAACAAAACAATGATGTTGATTGGGATGGTAAGTGTAGTATCTGTATGTGTATATTTTTTTAAATTTTGACTTTAATTTATTACTGATTTAGATGTATCTAAAATTGAAAAACCTTCTGGAATCCCGGGCTTTATTGGAAATACAACTTTACCGTCAATAAAATGTACAGTACATGAGCAGGATGATGGAACAATTTTAGCCATTTGTGCTACAGGTATTTAAATTTAATATTATTATTTTAAATATAAATCAATTAATCTTGTTTTTTAATTTTATAACTTGAAACTATTGACAATAACTGAAATTAATTGCAGTCTTGTCTTCTCTCAGAATCATCAGACATCATTACATCAATATTAGTGTCAGAATAAGAGTGATGTTTTATATTCATCCTCAACAAATATACTATCAAACTACAAATTTTGCAATTGGACTTATCTAAATATGTGTACAAATTCTTCAGTTCATTATTAATATTCAATTTAAATGAGTTGCAAGTAATAAATCCTTTATTTTTAAGAACTAGATTATTTATGTACAATAAACAAAATAGTATAAGTATTTTGAATGTTTACAGGCACTTCATCTAGAGATTCATTACTTTCCTGGATAAGGTTACTAGAAAAACATGATAATCCCCTGTTAGCTAATATACCTGTTATATTCACTTTGTTAGCCCCACCATCAGATGTGTCTCTGCAGGAGACCCAACCGGCATTACAAGAGGAAGACAGTATAGAAAGGGCAGGATAATTAATAATGTAGCTAATTATATGATAAAAGCCATTACTTGAAGATTTATTTACAATATACCTCTTTAAAAATTAACGACTATACATAGAAAACATTGGAAACTACATAGTACAAGTTATATACAAGATTTTAACTGTTTAATTTAACATCTAGTTTACAAACTATCTTAAAGGATTCTTTCGGAGATAAGTACAATATAACATGACAAAATATTCACTGTTAAGTCCAATCATAGTCTTCGTCAACCTCAAAAGAGATTGTCCCCCACTGTCAAGTAATATTGTGCCAGTCAGTTTGTGGTAAGAGATATGTATCATTGTCACTTCTGATAACATCAACCCCAGCTCCATAATAGGGAATTACAAAAGCGGATCCATCAGATGGACCAACTACCTGTGACAGGAATTATTTTATGTTATTATATACTAATCTGGAATTGGTTTTTAGTTATTGTCCGTTAGTTATTTCATAAAATAATACTATGGTTATTATAAAACCATATAAATTGTGTGGCACTTCAGTAAAATAATCATAGTTTACCTGTGCTGCTATAAGTATAATATCTAGTAGTTGCCCAAGAAACATGAATCCAAGAGTACATAACTTTGCCAGTCCTATGCCAGGATATCCTAAATAAAAGCGGTCTAATCCAAACATTCCTAAAAATACAGACAGCAACAGGGCAATTTCTAGAGAGTATCCATTTCTGAAAATAGTATTATAATTTAATTCTAGAGTTATTATTTTAGAAATAAAAGATCTTAATTAACTTACGTCCATTTGCACGGCATTTTGCGAGTGAAAGTTGAGTTATTAGTTTCATTACAAATTATTCCATCAGCAGCAATACATTGTACTAAAAGAAAAATAAGTGAGAAATAGATAATTTCTATTTAAATATTAGGTTGAAGTTAATTACCATCCGCTTCCCCTTCAGATGGTACAACCGTGCCTTTTGTACAACCTCGAAGTTGCTGAGTATCTGGGTCGATGTGCTTATAGTTGGGATGAGGGCATATAAATTGCCCTAAACGAAGGGTACTACAGTCAACCACTACATTCTTATCTCCTTTAACTTCGTCTGAAGCTGTTACGTAAAATGTAAGTCTAAGAAAGCATACAAAAAACAAATTCCAGCGAAGCATATTACTTTAAAGTTGTGTTTAAAGAACAGTAGCCACAAGCAATAAGCATAACTATGAAGTATAAACAAAACAATGTTATTCCATAACTTTAGACATGACATATGAGCATGAAGTATGAGTTATGAACGATGGAACCACAGATGAGCTGAACCAGAGATACACTGACATGTATAGTAGTTAGCACAGATAATAATTCTAGTCTACAATTAATTATACACAAGTCATTTCTCAGGGCTCTCTTTACCAGGCTATCCGCTATAAAATCTCTAAATTTCTGAAATACTACGTTTTGAAAAGCCTTAACTAATCCACTCATTTCTAAAGAGTTTAGTGTTAAAAGCTTAACTTGTGACCTTAACTTTAAATTTATGTGTTATTCAAATAAATCAGATATACAAGCAATTGACTATGTATATCAGTTCTTTTGTATGCACCCGAAGGGCGCACTTTATAACAATAAATTATAAAGTACTATCTTCCGCCACTGAACATATAACGCGAGGAGGCTTATAGATAGCATCCTCCTTAAAATATAACTTAGAACTTCTTATTTATATGGTTAAGTGCTAACTATTTATTTATAAAATACAAGAATCGCGCAATTGGATTATTAGTTTAATATATTGTATTTTTAAAATAAATAGTTAGCACTTAACCATTTAAATATATATTATCGATATACTAGCATGTTAAACTTTCATGTTAACTGTGTCTAGTTCTTGTTACGTAAGTAAAAAGTTTGTTATACTGCCTGAAGTGATGAAAACCGAAACCGCCTTCGGGCATTTTCTAGCCATCACTTTTCTAAAATGTTTAATTCTTTTGTTACAAAATATCATCACTGACTATTTATCAGTCATGCAAAATACATAAATAATTTAACTCCATTGATTTAATAAATATAATTTGTCAAATGCTGATACTGTCTGGGATTACATTTCGTGGAGCCGAATATAAAAGTCTTGCGTACTTAACTAACGAATACATAAATTCTATTCGTAAGTTACGAGCCTGGTGGAATCTCTTCGCATCGGACATGTATGCCTGATGTCGTATACTTTGCTACATTCTGCTACCGTGCAAGGGATAAAGTTACCTAGTCTGGCTATCATATTATCTCAACATGATTTTATTTAGATATATTTATTTTAGTAAAGCATTATTATAATTAGTTCGTTGGTGGTTTTCCTTTAGTGGTTTTCGTTGATTATCACTCATACGAAAAATAAACAACAATACTGGCATGCCTTAAATAGAAATACAATCTCAGCTCCGAAAACGTTAATTAAATGATAATAGTTTATTAAAAATGTATTAAGAGATAAAGCGATTTTAATAAAAATGTAACCTGATCACTTCAACAGTACGTGAGTTCTTGAATTGATTGAGAGTGCTTATAGCTCGCACTTCACTTTATATAATTGCAATTATCATGAGAGTTCCTACAGTTACGACTGAAATATATTTTTTTAAATAATATTATTTTATACTTGGATATTTACATTTAGCACGTTAGCATTTCATTTAAAGAAGATGGAGAGTTAGCGTGTGTTTTCCAACACATAGTATAATATACAGTATATTATTATTATTATATATATGTTTATTATTTATAAATAAATAAAATGATATATTATATATGCCATGCTCATAAATGTTTATTATATGTTAATAAACAGTTACATTTGCGGATTCCGAACACCACAATGTCCATCTTATAGAATAAAGATGCATAAAATTATTCGCCCTGTTCGCTCATTTAAGTTAGTAGTCTGGCTAGTTGGAAACTTGGTTATTATCTTTGAAACAAAGTTTTGTAACAAACCGGCATATCTTTTCAATTTTCCAACGAGCGCATAACGAATCAAGTTTGGACAAGATAGTCGCAATTACATAACTGCGTTAGAGGTTTCTTTACAATTTTAGTTTGAAGTTTGATACAGAATGAATAACTTTTTTCATTGTGTGATATTGTAATGTATTTTCCATGAATTCGTATAGATCCTATTGGCTTTATTTTTTTGATTTTAATTTTGTACGAGAATTGAAATAGATGTGTAAAGTCGAAGAAATCGACAAACCCTATTTACGATGAAGTACCAATTATCAAATAACTCGGACAGAGATAGCTTTATGACGAATATAAGCGGTTATTAGGTGTAAGTAGCTTAAGATTATCGTGTATTGAATTAACTTTTGTGTACTTTTTGGCTTCGGCAGTAAAAAAAAAACTTATTTTTTTTATTATCCGTTAGAGCCAAGGAGTTAAAATAAGGTTAAGCATGGAAACATCTAGCCCAGGGGTGATCAAAATGTGGCCTGTTGAACAGGTGTATTCCGTATATATCTGTGTAAACATTTTTTTATTTAGTTTTTATCCAAATGATTGGCACTTCTGTTGAAAATTGGTCCTTCGATAGTTGGTCACCCTGTTCTAACCATACACAAATATCATGTGCTCAAAATACCCACTTCACACATTCTTAAAAGAAAAAAAACGTTAGTGTTAAAAAGATTTATTCAAAAAATATTACACTTCTGATTAGCAAATTAATTTTATTAAAAATATTGTCGATTTAATGTATCATCCGCGCCAACCAGTGAATGAGGGCGACCTGAAACAATAGATTTATGTATTTCATAAACAATTTTTGTTACCATTGCTTAATACCGTGTTAAACGAAAAATATTTTATATGATTTCATATACTAATAAGACGTCATTTAAAGACACTTTAAAAAAATCAAAAAAAAACTTAGAATGAAAATAATGTAAAGGCAACTGGGACCCTGATTGAGGGCGACACCAGGACTTTTTACTGCGGTCTCATAGATCTGCCCGAGATAGTTTTATTATTATAATACTTTTGTGGTGAGAGAAACAGTTTGATTAAGTAGGTTTTAGATGGTCTACCCCCTAAAACTGTCTCGGGTAGACCCTATGAGACCTATCACCATGATTCTTTGGGACCAGAAAATTAGGGAATGCATTTCCACCTCGGCCAGAAAAAACCGCCAATAATCTAATGTAACACAATATTGGGTAGTGTTCGAAACGATAATAATTAATGGAAATAACATTAAAACAGAATTAAATAAATTTAATGGATTTATATTAGGTCAATACTAACGTGTTGAAGGCAGTCGCGGCTGGCGTCTGTTGTTGGGCGAGATTGCCAAACGTCAAAGTATCCTGTGTCGCTAGGTTCTCGAAAGTCGCGTTCGATTGGGTCGGGGAGCCGAAACCTGCTGAGATAAATGCTGATTTTGATCTGTTTATACGAACTAACCAAAAGTACATTTATCTGTATAAAATGAAATTCTAAATTCCTTCTCGGATTATAACATTTTTTTGTTATTAAGTTTTTATTAATTTTTTTAGTACAAGGTTGTGCAGAAATAGAGAATCGGTACTTAACGCGGTTAATTAGTTACGTAGAAGCCGGGGGAGAAACATAGAAAGATTATTCGAATGTAAAAAACGACTTTTAGAAGTCACGACAAATAAAAGCACAATTTTTTTTTGTTGGTGGATTTAATTTAATTTCTTAATCCAAAATTGGAAACTAGAAACTTAAGCTTTTCATAGATCTACTTACTAGGTGATGCAGCACCAAACGCCTTACCAGGCGAAGTGCTCCCAAAGTTGCTTCCACCAAAAGTGGCGCCACCGCCAAAAGTGGCAGATGAACCGAAACCGGGGCTATTGTTCACGCCACCGAATGCTGATCCACCAAAGCTTTAAAAAAACTTTTAATGGTGAAATGTGCTTGTACAGCAAGAAATAGGGGGGAAATAAATGCCGACAGAAGTGACATATGACATGATCCACAATTGTCAGTTTTTTGACATCAAGGGGGACAAATACACACAGAAGCGTCTTCCAATTACCTTGGAGGGGACCCAAAAGCTGGCTTCCCACCAAAGACAGATGAACCTCCGAAACCAGGTGCTGAAAACAATATTTTTTAATAATTAAAATTATTATTTTTTAAATACACATATTTTAAAACATGTCGTAGATAAAGTTAGGTAGTGTCATACTAATAGTATTGATATGAAAAGAACACTTGTGTGACGAAGAGTTTCTTGCCAGTTCTTGTCATTCGCTAACGTTTTTATTTTATTAAATGTTTCGAAAGAAATTTATTTTTGATTTGATTTATTGTGTGTTCATTATGTAATAACACTTCATTCTAGTGATTTCTCCTTATGGCTTAATATTTATAAGTTAATTGCCTCTAAGTTTAATATTTGTAAATAAATCACTGTAATGTCTGTGTGTTATATAAAAGTACCTGATTGCTGTTGTGGTGATGAGAACGGACTTGCAAACGGCTGTCCCGTCGACGGCTGACTAAAGCTTCCGGTTCCAAAACTTGTTGTGGTTGTGGTTTGACCTTCAAATATTAACGTTTCAGTATTTTTTTACAATATATATATATATATATAAACTAGCTGATCCCGACAAACATCGTTTTGAAAAAAAATGTCTCTAAAAATAGATGTAGGCCGATTCTCAGTTCTACTCAATATGGAGAATCGGTCAACCCGTTTCGGAGGAGTACGGGAGTACAAACATTGTAACACGAGAACTTTATATATTAGATACAATATATAGTGATGTTGTATTTGCCGTGTGCGTGTTCATATAAATGTATTTTCTCTCTTTCTATATAATAGATGGCTTAATTATTATTATATACATTCATGCATTAGATATTCGTGTAAAAGTTTCTTGCATGTTCGTCCCGATATAAGAACTGGTTAAATGTAATTTGAGTCCTTTTAATCATTGTTACGTGTGTATTGTAATGTGTAGATGATTTCATCATTAAAAAAAACAAACAGACAAAAAACAAGATGAATTTAGCTTCTGTAATTCTAGTTAGGTATACCTATCTTTTTTTCTTCTATAGAAGAAAAAATCACCATTAAATAGTCTTCTATAGAAGAAAAATTCACCACTAAATAGTCTTTTTATTTTGATTCACGCGTTGCATTCAAACATTTTTATGTTTACCATATTTTTATGTGGTAAAACATATCTAAGATAACTTACCAAAACCACTCGAACCGAACCCGGTGGTATTAGTGGCCCCACCCCAGAAGCCAGAAGGAGGCTTTTGATTGAAGGAAGAACCACCCCCGAATATATTCGCTGGTGTAGAGTTTCCACCAAATACGTTAGAATTTGGTTTTCCGAATCCAGTACTATAACGTTAAAATATTTCATAAGAATAAAGGTAATATTAGGTCTATGATTTTTATTTATTTATAATAAAAAAAAAGACAAATAAGGGGACAGATATTGTAAATAAATCAATTTCAGAATAATAATGGCATCGAAATGTCGAGTTAAATAATCAATAAAAAAAAATTGCTTTAACAAACCTTCCCCCAAATAGACTTGTTCCCGACTGTGAAGCACTAGTAGTGGAGATACTTGCAGATGAGAATAAGTTGTTGTCGTCACCGAATAAACCACTACTCGCATTAGTGGTTGATCCAAAAACTGACGCCTGAGTCGTTGGAGTTGATCCAAAAACTGACGCCTGAGTCGTTGGAGGTGATCCAAAAACTGACGCCTGAGTCGTAGGAGCTGAACCAAAAACTGACGCCTGAGTCGTAGGAGTTGACCCAAAAACTGACGCCTGAGTCGTTGGAGTTGACCCGAAAACTGACGCCTGAGTCGATGGAGTTGATCCAAAAACTGACGCCTGAGTCGTAGCACTTGATCCAAAAACTGACGCCTGAGTCGTAGGAGTTGACCCAAAAACTGATGACTGAGTCGATGAACCGAAAACGGAAGTTGGCGAACTTGACCCAAACGCGGGTGCGGTTCCGCCGAACACTGGCTGCCCAAAGACAGTTTTAGAAGGTCCAAATATAGATGCCGTTGTACTTTCGGTACCAAATGCCGGCGTAGTCGATGGTGATCCAAACAAGGACTGCGTAGTTGAAGCACCTTGTGTTTGACCAAACGCACCCTGTGCGGCCGATCCAAATACAGCGCTGGGCGAACTAGTTGTACCAAAAGCAGGTGCAGCTTCAACAGCTGCGGACGCGGTTGAGCCAAATGCAGAGTTTGCAGCGCTAAAAACACTTTGTGCGGTACCCAACGTCGAAGTTGCCTCAAGCATCTTCCCTAAAGTTGGGGATGTTGTTTGTGATTCAGATGGTTTTGCCTCAGGGGAAGTGCTGAATAAGGTTTTAGACGCGGTGCTGAACACAGATTTTGCTGTTGGACTTGCGGGCTCGCTAGTCACAGCTGGTGTCGTATTTGATTCTGTTTTGGGAGGCACTGATTGTATAACTTTTTCTTCTTTATCTGGTTGAGCTTTAGGAGGTTCTTTCGGTGAAGCTTTTATTGTTACGGTGGCTGTTACAACAGGTGTGCTGGAAACTGAAAAGATTATTTTATTTCTCTGACCCATACAGCACAATACCACAGATTACATAAAATTAGGACAAAATATTAGATATAAAAATAAGCTAAAATGTACAAGAATGAAAACAATATGATTTATATACCTGCAGTTGTAGGGCTCGAAGTAAAAAACGAAGTAGGCAATGATGAGCCAATTTGAATTTCGTTTGGTTTCTTCGGGTCAACTGTGAAATGGAAACTTTTAAGTTTTGTTATGAACAAAATGCTTATAATTCTAGATGAAACGATATAATTCCCACTCTTTTTCCTCCTACTTTTCATCCCTTTCTCTTTTTATACAATATATAATGTAGACTTTTTATATAGCAATACGCCCAGCTTTTCGGTGCCCATGGGCAGTTAAAACATTGTTTTATGTGATCCGTTTGCTGCCACAAAATATTTACCTATGAAAACGGTTTGCGCAGTAGAAAAGGAAGGTGGCACTGTTGTGCTTTGTATTACAAATGGCTTCAATTCTTGCTTTTCGGCCGTTATTGTAACTTCACTTTTAGGCACAATTTCTTTAGGCTTCTGAGTATCTTCAGTCTGTAGTGTCGGTTCAGTTTTACCAAAGGTCACTTGACTTTTAACAATATCCGGTACATTTTGGACATTCGTTGGATTTGACGGTTTCAGGCTGAATATGCTGCCTAGGGGTTTATTTTCTTTCACTGGCTGTATGGATGTTTTGATAGGCGTTGAGTTAGACACTACCTCTCCAGTCTCATCTGATGTAGGTACGGGTTTAAGATTAGTATCGGGATTAATCAGTCTATTGAACATATTACCCATTTCAGTTATCGGTTTTGATGAAAACACCGATGTTGATTTTGGTGCTAAAAATACAAAAATCCATATTAATATGTTGTAAGAGAGACAAGTTTAAAATATTCTAATTCTAATTATATTCAAAGTATTTGTACAAATTAAGTCCCAGCACGTATAACCAAATAAACTTCTAGTAAATTTAAAACGCGCGTAAAGGCATACTTTAGAGTAACTGAATATTTAAGGCACAAGGATCTCTTTAATGTGTCGGCAATTAGCTCACAATCGGGACAGTTTAATTATTGAGTAGCCTTTAGATGCCTTAGTTATTTGAATTTGTCATGTAAGAAACATAATTTTGTATGAAATGTTTATATTAAACAGCAGCTATCGAGTTTCTTGCCTGATGACTGCCTTCTGGTAGTGAAAAATTGACGATTCAAAAGTGTACTTATAAAGACCTACTTGAATAAAGATTGTTTGAGTTTAAAGTAACCACAGCCAACAAAATTGTTGACCGTATCGTTGATCGAATACGACGAATGTATTATTGCAGTAATACAGTAGTAAAATTTAAGAGCGTTTTAGCTATTTATACTTTTGTATTATGTCTTACTTGTAAAAGCCGTGGGAGAGCATATCTTTGGTATTTCCAAGTCACTTTGTAATTGCTCCCTCAAGCGACTGCCTTCTGTTTTGACGGGCTGTACTTGGGGTACTATAACTTCTTGTTTTGGTACTAAAATATTTTAGTATATTATTTAATAGTTTGCATAAAAATTGTTACAAACAACTTCAATGAGAATAAAATTGCACCAAAAAAATACTTAACATAACCAGTATTTTTTTATTGTCCCTCGAGAAATTATGACATATTTCAATACTTATTGAGATTCTTAGAATAATAGTAATTTAAACCTAGACAAATATATTAAATTTAAAATTTAACAATCCGGTTTTTATTAAGTGGAAAACTATTTTTGGTGTTCTGTTATAAAACTCATCACATACTCAGCCGATTTGGGTAAACTTTTCACTGTAGTTAGTAATAATAATTATTATAGGTTTTATATATTTGAGTTAAAAATACATACCATTGCTAAATAAATTCTTAGAGACGCCGGCAAAGGCCGGTTTCGTCGGTTGAATTGACGGTGCAAACGCAGGCACAGATACAACTGGAGCTTTCACATTTTTATTCGTATCAGCCACGTTACTTTCTGATGCTGGAGCTTAAATTGTTACAAACATTTCACATATCAGTATACTCAACACAGTCGTTATTAACAACAATTAAAATTAAGTTTAAAAACATAAGATGAATACTTTAAGTTTGTTACGCTGTGAAATGTCATCTTTATTATTTCAATACGGAGTCTGTGTAAACACGTGTTTCTTTAAATAAATAAGTGGTTATTATAATCGACTCAATCGTGATGTTGGCAATGCTGATGCTACCTACCTACAGAGGTACTCACTCCGTTTTATACATAATCTAGATTTAGGGTTCAATATTACGTTAAAAAAAGTTTTAACCTTTCAACCATGGCAGTCATGTTTCATTTAATTAAAGCAAGAGACGAAAAATTTTGTAATTAGAGGGTAGTCTCACCTGGCTTAGGAAATTCAGTTTTCATTTGCGGCTTAATCTGTCGTTGAGCTTCAACTCTTCTCTGTTCCTTCTTAGCTGCTTCCACTAATTCATACGCTTTAATTTTGGCTTGCTCCTGAATTTCAGCTTCAATCTTTTGCCTTTCCACTTCCAGTGTTATCTGTTTCTCTATTTCTTGCTTTTCTAATTGTTTTTCCACGTCCCTCTTTTCTGCTCTTTCTTTTACACCATTTTCGTACCTCTGCCTCATATTCTCCATATACTGTCGCACTTCAACGCTGACGGGTTTAATTTTCTTGGGTCTATGATTTGAAAGCATATCGCGTAGCGCGTCTAACTTTTGCGAGGATAATTCTTTATTTTTGTTATCCTGCGGTTCAATACTCATGTTCAGGATGTTCTTTGTTAATTTTGATAGGGGATCCCTTAAAATAACAAAGTCTATTATCATTTACAGTGTAAACTCCGTGTAACGTCACTCGATTTAAAGACAGAGTCTTGTTTGGTTGGTTGAGCTTGTTTTCCCTACAATATATTTTTATTTTTCCATTTAACGACCACTGTCTATAACGTCATCAAATGCACAGTCTCATCAGTGTCGTTATATAGTTTACACTGTATTTTATATACACTCTCAATGTTAGTGCATGTAAATAAAATGATAATTAAATAAACATGTTTTTTTATTTAAATCTAATATTCTAACGAAACACCTGACGCGCATTCAATACGCGACGTTCATCAAAGGTTACATATGTACTGTGCCGCCCAATTTTCATTTTGCGTTACCCTAAGACCCTCACAAAATGTCACCTGTCAAAGTGACAATCTCTCTCACAACCAATTTCCGAAAGAATCAACAATACTCCACTCTATATAGTCTCATAAATAGCATAGTGTGATCTGGATTCACAATAAATTAAACAGATAATATAAGACAATTTATAAATCCCAATTTTAAATCGCTCACTTGTTTTTAAAGGGCGTGCTCCGAAGTATCGAAGTGGACCTGAACAGGGGCGTGGCGGTGCACTCGGTCATTGTACTTCTCAAAGTTCGAAGTACGGCTTTTTGGCGGCCCAGGATTTCTTGCTGCTCCACCAACGGTTGGTAAACGTCATCTAATATCGGTCGAAGCATTCTGTCACCTCTGAAATATTAATATATTGTAGAAATATATACTATACTAACTGATAATAATAAACATAGACAAGTTAAGCCTTGTTGGCGCAGCTTAAAAATAAATAAAGATCAAAGGTGTGAGTTTTTTTTTAAATATTTATATTATATATTAGGCTATAATATATTATATATTAGAAAAGGCTTCAGACAGAGAAGAAATCAAAAATTTCATATCTGCCCTCTGTCCCGACGTGGGGCCTTAGGACTCTCATAAGTATATTAAGTATTAAGTATATTATATAAAATTTTAAGAACCGTTTTATTAAATCGCTAATATTATATTTGGTAGACGTTCTTAAGGAAACGTTATATAAATCCGAATATGTCTTGTGTCAATATTTAGTATTAAATAAGGACGCTATAAACGAGTCGTTAAATATTAACTAGTGATGATACATACTTTCCACGTTGATTCTTGGAGATCATATCGTTCCACTTGCTGTCCAGCTCCCTTTGGGCTTGATCTAATTGGTTTTGTACGTAGTACGCGATTTGCTTAATTGATGAGAAGCGTTTGGTGGTGAGCGGGTCCACTTGGCTCCATTCGTGATGCTCTTTTGCACTGTTATATCATAACAAAACAATAATAAATTTTCAACACTAAGACATATAGGGATAGGAAGTGTTAAACTATACACTGGTTAAAAAGAAAGGTTATTACTACGTCTGTTAAAAGATATTATGATTGTTGGTTCGCAAATCAATAGGAAACTAATAAACCGCTACTTTCACTATAGGTTATAGTAAAAAAGGTAATCAAAATTTCAAAATTTTAATATGTTTTTGTGTTACGTTTAATATATCTATACAAACTATTTAATTTGTAAATATATGTCCACCTTACTTGTAAACAACCGGTGCAACGGGCGAGCCCTACTACCGAAAGACCTATATAAGGGCGCGCTCAGAATGGCCGTGCATAACGGACGGCAAATAAGTTCATAGTAAGTATGGAATACTTACTCAGCGTGTGTCCTTGCTTCAGCGACTACAGCGCAGGCCCTTACGAGCTCCAGTTTGAGGTGTACAATGGAGTCCCTAAGTTCCTCGAGACCGCATACCTTCTTCAATTGTTCACCGTTCATGTTTTGAAGGTCACACTCCGGCTTCACAGCATCCAGCTGTTGTTGAATCTGTAAATGCATTAAAGATTAAAAACTTGTGGTTTTTTTTTTAAATTTTGTGAAAAGTGTATATAAATTTATAAGCCTTTGTAGCGCTTCTAAAACTTTCTTGTATGCTGGCTATTGACAACTGGGTCAACACTTATTTTCATTCAAAAGAAACCTTTTCTGTGGGATTTTAAATATTTTTCTACTATTTCGTACGGCAAAATTGCAACATTTGAAACATTAAAATTTTAAATTGTGATTAAGCTAAACATTTATGAACACACCTTAATCTGACTCTCACAAGTGTTAACACGGAATCTATGTAGCTCTGATTGAAAGTCGTTGACTTCTTTAATAAGGATATTCTTCAATTCTTGATCCACTTTGGCCTTGTTGACTCTCTCCTGCTCCCGTTTGATGGCCGCGGCCTCCGCTCTTGACTTCTCAACTTCAGCGGCTGATGGCGAGTTTGTCTCCAACTAAAATCATTTTTAATGATTATGATATATAATCCCAATTTATTGATTAATTTAAATACTGATGAATATTAGATAAAAAAATGTTACTAGCGCCATCTACATTTAAATCATTAAAACATTTAATTTTTTATTATATAGAAGAGGGGACAATCGGGCAGGAGGCCCACCATAAAGGTGAAGTTGTCATGTGGCTGGGAGCTCGTGAGTGCGTTGCCGGCCTTTTAGGGAGTGGTACGCTTTTGTATTGCGGTACCCTAAGTCGTAATGGTTCGGAAATACCGAGGCGGGCAGCTGGTTCTATAACGTGGTAGTGAGCGGTAAGAAATCTCGACAAGAATTTCATTTGATTAAATCGTGTTAGAGTTAAAAAGGGCTTAAATACGATTTTATAATTATTTTGTTGTTAGACTAGAAAAATATAATGAACTGACCTTAACAGTAGGAGATACTGCGGTAACCGGCTTCTGAGAGTTTGAAGATTTAAGAGCTGAGGAGAAAAAAATATTTAATATAAAGGATATGTGATATATTAAAGATAAAATAATTACTAAAACTTAATTTACCTTGTTCCAAAAATAATCCAGTAGATGGCGTTGATGCTACTGCCACTGACTGCTGTGTGATTGCTTGTTGATCAACTGGTTGATGGATTGGTTGGCCAACTGGGTCGGGTTGTTGGTATAATTGTGGTTGTGTTTGTTGGACAACTGGTTGAGGCTTTGTCACTTCTTGTGCTGGCTGTGAAAAAATTAAGAAAAGATATGTAATATATATTTTTTTTCTCTTTCATAAAAATTACAAATATCTTTGCACAAAAATGGATGGTTAACCAGTTTTGCAGTAACTTACTTGTTGCGGTTGCGAGAGCACATCATTTGGTATTTCACTGTAAAAGAAATATATTTTTAATTTATATTGTAACAAACCATTATAGACAATCAATACATTTACTAGCGTGCATTAGGAAACACACTTCAATGAAGCTACACTAGATGGCGCCGTGCAATCCTGAAACTCGATGTTAAGTGGTAATCGTGATTTAATGACCTCCGTGAATATATTTTGTATTGTGGAGGAACTGGCCTAGCAGTGCATTCGTTGGCTACGTCCTACTTGAAAATGATTTACGGGACTCTGGTACTAAGTTCCAGGTAACTCATTAGGTTGTGTGTCTATGTGATTTTTGGTAGAGGTGTTACACACAGATATTAAGTTGACTTTTCTGTAACAGTTATTTGATATGTTAGCTTACAGATAGTAGGGTATCATACCTATTATTTGGTATTAGTCAAATAATAGTGAAGTGTGAACCGATTGAATATTATTATTCGTTTATGCATCAAACTAGAATTTTTGATAGGGGTACATAGGTATAATAGGTACTTTACTCAAATGACGTATCAATGTAATCTTGAGTTTCTTTTTGAAATTACCTGTTAAATTTGAATTTGTCATAATAATTATGTAGACGATGGCAAGATTTAACCATTATTTTGTCAAATAACTAATAGAACCATTATTTTGATTAAAAAAATAACTATCAAGTTGTAAAAGACAGCAGTAGAAAACTGCTAGCTTTGAGTTATCAAAATATAAAGCAGTGCTGCGAACTCAGCCTCTAAAAAAAACACCTTATTTCAATAATGTTTTTTTATTGTTTTTTTTTGGTACTTAACCTAACTTTAGTTTACTTAACTTAAAGTTTATAATAAATTTTAATAATTTGCATAGAATATCGTAATATCCGCTTGTTCGCACATTTTGCACACATGCGGAATTTGGAATATAGCACGGATTTTTAGTTGATACGACCGCACGCCGCCAACGGATCGGGTTCACAATTCACATAAACATAAAATAATTTGTTAACAGCTATCAAGTGTTATGTTTTTTATGCTTAGTATGAGAACTGGTATAAACTTGAGTTTTTTTGTTAGTTTTCAACAACAGTGTCGAGTGATGTAGTGAGTATGATACGCTAAACACAGAGCACTTTGAGCACTACTTATGTTAAAACGATCGTATTTTAAAAAGTTAAGCGGGTTGATGATTGATGAATGACATAGGGTTTTTTTATTTTGAAATACTATATTTTGAAGTATTGTTAAAGTATATAGATAAAACCAACCAACTGTTCATACAAAATAATTTATTTACAGCCCTTTAAAAACACATATTTTGTCGGCAAAAAACTGCAGGAACGAGCAGTATAAAATCATCAATTTGACATGTCTTAAATTGCAAATATTTGCACAAGTAGGTCTTTAATTAAAGTTAAACAACTTATTATTAAGTAAAATAATAATCTTTTATAACAATTTACTTATGAAAATTAGCGCAACAGTTCGCATTCACGCAGTGAAATCACTTTGTTTTATACAAACCATACAATACAATAATAACAAACATAGTCCTTTTAAAGCCTTTTAAAGGTATCACATATTACATCGTTAACGAAATGAATTCAAAGGTAAACAAAAAATTAAAATAAATTGTTGCGTTATGTAAAAAAATCTACACAGATAAATGAGTAACATACAGTTTTTATATTTACATTTAAAAACATTATTTGTTTCACTTTTTCTGAACTAAGCCTTGTTCTACGATCCGATATAATATACCCACACTTTGAAAATATACGTTTGCAAGTCACTGATGACTGATTGCGCAAACTTTAATCTATACTAATAATAAGACAGTAAAAATCGAAAAACTGTACATTAAATATTTTTCCAAAAAACTGAAAGGAGGCAATTAAAGAAGAGTCATAGAAACCAAAAAACCAATTTTTGGAATTCTTGTCTGTCTGTCTGTCTGTCTGTCTGTCTGGTACTTTATAACTTGAAAACTACTGAACGGATTTGAACGCGGTTTTCACAGTTGGATTATATATAATTAGGAGCGTTGTCAAAAGTTTATTTTGTCAAAATCGGGTAAGAGAAAAAGAAGTTATGGTCAATTGAAAATTTACTTCAACCACTGCTTCAAATTTTTTAAACACTTATATTGATTGATTAGTTATATATTGTTAAATATGTTCTAATATAAGTTAATCTTAATATTAAAACTTATGAGAGGTAACAAAAATAACAAATAACGCAGTGCGCGCGGGCGCGGTTGAAGTGTTGAACAATGTGCTCGATAGATGGCGTTGATAAAATTCGTAGATTTATTTTATTTTTTTATTTCTTAAACCTATACAGCTTATCAAAAACAGTTTACACAATAAAAATAGATTAAAAATAAAGCCAAAATGAGGTTAAAATATAGAATCGGAAATATAATCTAAGATCAGGAAAAAGAATAACAAAAAAAAACACGAACAGAAAAAAAAAATATATATATATACACATGAACAAGTGGAACTATGTGAAGTACGAGCATTTTAGTGTGTGCAATGGTGTTGCTGTGTGAGTGAGTGTGCGAGGGTGAGTCTTACTTTTTTTTTAAAGAACTTCTACTTAGGCCAAATATATCCATCGCGGTGTTAAGATGCTCCATTGTGTAATGACTACCATGCACTTCAAACTTTCATTAACGTTTTACCCTATGATTATTTTGAGTGAACACTACCTATACCAACAAGTAAAAGGAAACGAGTGAAAAGACGTTTATCGTTTGTCCGCTCCCATTTTTCCATCTACATCCTTAACGTTAATGAGGTTTACCTTTTATTATTTGGCCAAGCTAATAAGTAATAACCTCACAAGTACGTATTTCGTACTCAAAACTTCCTAAGAATTTTCTTTCAACTCTTAACCGCTGAGGAGTTTTACCTTCCATCATCAGCTCATCCACATAAGAAGATGACTATCAGAATATAAAATTGTCAGAATAGTAATTGCCTGTACGTTAATTTGAAAGTTGCCCTCGATTTCCCTGAATCATCCGATCCTGTAAAGCTACATCATCCCTGAGTAACACAGGCTATATATAATTCTAATTGTAACAAGATTTTAGCCCGTGAAAGAAAGCCCTGTCGAGATCATTAAAAAACGCTATATACTTAACCAAATTACACGTGGGCGAAGCCGCGGGCGGAAAGCTAGTTCGATATAAATGCGCTAAGTTCGGGTATACGAATTGATGATTCCTCCACGAATCACAAGGGTTATTAAAATGTTCTTGGTCGTCCTTAATCGGCAACAATCTATCTTCAAGGTATCGTTGGACTTCTCTTATTGCCAATGCATATGGAGATTGTGTTGGCTGGACTTCTCCTAACATTTCGTCAATCTTATCACATATTGACAACCCGTCTTTTATAGGAGCTCTAGATGCACTTGTAGATGGTTGAGGTGACGCTGGCCTGATGCTATTGAGTTTTCTTAATGATTTCTGTAGTTACGAGGTCTATAAGTATTTTTTTAGCTTTTTCAGCAGCAGATTTATCCTTGAAGCAGTAAATTTTGTACCTGGGATCTAGTAGTGAGCAAATGGAAAAAGTTCCGCTGTGCTCTATGTGCCCCAATCTCTTTTTTAGTTGGTCTACAATGACCTGACAAGATGTGGCTACATCCGGGTGGATTATAGGTGGAATTTTATTTTCGTACACGTTTAAAATATTCTTGAAAACACAATAACTAGGCTCCCGGTTGCATAACTTTCACCACTCATCTGTTGAGTGACTTCCTGTGCAGGTTTCAAAATGAGGCAGAGATCTTTGCACATCTGCCATTCATCTACAGATGGCATCGGTACATATGTTTCCAACAATCCCTCCGTACTACGTAGTGCATCTTGTGACTCCAGCAATCGTTCTAACATAAAGAGTTCCACCGCGTAGAAACTGCTTGCAGAAGCCTCTTCTGTTGTGTAACTCCAGTTTGAATTTGATAACGTAGCAGCTTCTCCATAGCTGTGGTGCTTCGTTTATAGTGAGAAACGATAACCTTAACTGTTTCTATTGTAGGCGGCAACGTCTAAAGCCTTCTCAACTACCAAATTCAACGTGTGGGCAAAACAGCCAAAATGTTTACGTTTTAAGTGTAATTTTACAGCATTTTGCATGTTCATTGCATTATCCGTCGTAATCATAAGGATTTGTTTTTTTTTGTACTTCAAATTCATTAATAGTGCGGGTTATTTCGTCCGCTATATTTAGTGCTGTATGAGAGCCGGGCAATGGTGCACATTCCAGTAACACTTTTCTGTTATTAAATTCATTATCAATGAAATGCGCTACGATGGCAATGTAACTGTCTTGAGACGCTCATGTTCACAAGTCAGTCGTTAAACTTATTGAAGTGAAGCTTTTCATGTCATCAGTTCTAAGCCTGGACATAATTTTTTCATACAACGCTGGTAAAAGTGTCTTTGATATGTGTTGTCTAGTCGGTAATTGGTAAGCGGGATTCAAAGCGTTTGAGTATTCCCTAAAACCTCTATCCTGGACTACAGAAAAGGGCTGGAAGTCCTTTATAAAAAGCAGTAATAGTTTTTGGTCAATGATTCCCCGTTGAGATACAGACATCTTCTTCACCAGTAAATTTATTCTGGTTTGAACCAGTGTTTTTCAAAGAGCCCGATGTAGGTATCTCACCAGTATTAGTTTGAACCATTTGTCCTGAAGAGGTTATTATGGATTGGTTGGTGGTGCCTGTGACATGTTCTGGCATTTGCCTCAACTTTGAAGTCGACTACCCCAATATGCTTGTTTGAAATATGTTTTTTTACGGTTTGACACTAGTTTTAAATGAGCACTTTTGTTTGCATATATTGCAAATAGCAGTTTTGTGAACTTCTGATTCCACTGTAAAATGTGTCCAAACTTCACTTGTTCGTTTCATTTTTAAATTCGTAAATCAAATCAATCAGTCTGGTACCTGCGCTTTGTATCTCGT
The DNA here is from genome assembly GCA_951799465.1 of Leptophobia aripa. NCBI lineage: Eukaryota > Metazoa > Arthropoda > Insecta > Lepidoptera > Pieridae > Leptophobia > Leptophobia aripa. The sequence continues at coordinate 5,911,546 of OX637266.1, read as the reverse complement.
TGCGTTATTGTGAAAGACTTATCACTAATAATGCATACAAACAAATATCCACTTAACTAATCCAACCAAATTTGATTTATCAAGAAATCCCCGAAAAAGGTTGAAACGGTTTTCACTGCTTGCTTACCTCCAAACCAACACCGCAAAGTCCGCGACGTTCCTATTAAACGCGACGTGTACATCAAACAAAATATCCTTAAGTTCCATTTGTTTTTTATCGGAGTAATAACGAAAAAGTCGCAGTGAATATGTTTTCACTGCTTGCTTACTTTCAAGCGAACTAAGTAGCCTTTATAGGAAACCAGACTTGTATGTCAAACAATTTTTGTGATGTGCTTACGAAGTCACGACTCCAACCATCTCTTTTCAAATGATGTAGTCATCTCGTTCACTCGCTCTCGCGATATGAAACCTATTATATTTATATTCGCTTTGTTGCATGATCTGTGGCGCTCTCGGCACGAAGCAAACACGTATCGCGTAGAATAGCTAATATTTCGATACTACCCAATATTTGACTAATACCGAGATAACCTATTACTTTATTTTCGAATAACATAATATGATATAAATAACGTATATTATATTACGTGTACATATTACGATTATATTAGTCACACCTCTAGTTACTAATTCCAGGTAACTCACTAGATTGTGTGTCTTTGTGTTTTTTGGTTTAGAAGACTAAAACCTTGCCTTCGTCCGAACTGGGAAATAGTGGTCGGGACTTGTCCTATCGAAATTCTACTCTAATTCTAAAGAGTATTAAAGTCCTTTGTCAAGAACTGAGTCTTCACTTTGTGTCGGCATCCATTTACAATATATATATTTTTTAATTATTATAATTTACATTCAATCATAGACATAGAATCAAATAAATTTAACTAATAAGTTTTTGTTAATCCATAATGTTTGGAATACTTAAAAACAATGCTTGTACCTTGTTAATGCAGCTTCCGGTAGTGGCAGAGCTTGTACAGGTGTACAAATCTGTGGAGCGGCTTTATCCAAATTGATGATGTTGAATATAGTCAGAACACCGGTGTGGGATACAGCCAGGAGTAATGGCATTGGTGGCAATACTTCATTCTCACCTGGAATAATAAAATATTATTTAAATAAGAAAATATTATAAAATAAAAAATTTTATTTTCCAAAAAAAAACAGCAATCAGTCGACATCGACAACAATTAGGACATTTTGATATTTTATAACAATAAGTTAAATAACTTCTTAATTAAAACAATTATAAGAAAAAATCGGATGTTGTAAATGTTTGTGATTATAATTAATTTTTAATAAATATTAATTTTGAAAAGTCATGTTTCTCATCACAAATTAGTCTTTAGTTAGGCTAACAGAAAAACAATGTTACATTAACTTACCCCATGGTAACTGTTGTACTGCAGCTGTATCCACACACAGACCAACAGGATAATTTTCAACACTCTTGTCTGTTAGTGGTAACTCTGGTCTGGCTTCATCGCTCTGAAATAGAAATTAAATTCGGTCTATATATGTCTATAATGGATAATCGGAATGACATATATTTAACAATAATAATGTATAATTTCCACATTATAGGAATTCCTAATTACTCTCTCATAAAATCCTTTAAAAGTCCGTGAAAGGTCGCTGTTCAGCTTCGCTCACACTTTGTGACTTCCTCACAAGGCCCTTCAGGTCAGTCCCCAGCCCTGACGGCCCACGCCGAGGTTCGAGTCTCACAGGAGACGCCCTTGTGCTAGTCAAGGCATCGCATCGCATCGCATCGCAAGTCTCAGCCGAGCTCGGTGCTCGCCACCCAGCCCTCTGCTGAGCTGTAAAGGCTTCACGGCCAACAGCGAGATCCCACTCCAAAAAAAAAACCGCCCAACACAGTCACGCTCAGGTCGTTGTACGGAACGGACCTCTCTTCAAATAGTGAAATATAAATCTTGGAAAATATCAGTGAAGTGTTTCTTTAAATAAATAAGTGGTTATGACCGACTCAATCGTGATGTTGGCAATGCTGATGCTACCTACGCCTTTCAAAAATAACCCTGCAGAGTAGTGGGGTAGGCGCCTTATAGAGGTACTCACCTCGTTATACATAAAAAAATTAAGATAATAATTACACAGTAGAAACCGGATAAAACGACATTCAGTCGACCGGCGATACTATGTCGTACTATACGGGTGACGTACAAAACGGACGGATTATATATTAATATAATACGATACGAAACCAGACTTGAGTAAACATTACAGTCGCTAAAACCAGTCGGTTATAAGCGAAGTCGTTATATGGGAATTCTACTGTGTATACAAAACGGAAGTGTACCTGACACCACTGTATCCAGTTGGCGCCATCTTTGGATCCCATTGTTGCGATCTCCATACTGTTAGATGACGACCCCATAATTAGGTTCCTGTAAATAGATTACCATTCGTTTACCACATGTTTACTTTTTAGTAAAAATTAATATGAGTCTGACTAATATTTCAAAAAAATATTAATGCCAGTATCTCATGACAATGAGAGAATTCAACTCGATACTAATTTTTAAAAATGCATACCATTGCGATAGACCCTGTAAATAATAATACCAAGGTCGGTTAGAGCCCATACTGTAGCATATGTCTTCCAAGTTAAGGCATGAGGGTTTTCCACCCTTTGGTGTGTTTACAATTGTGACCACTGAAATAATATATAAAATCTATGAAATAAAAATTCACATTCAGTTTAATCAGACAAAATTATAACACTCATAACTAAGCTGCTCTTTTGTGTATGAAAAGTGTTTGTAAGATAACATTTTCTTAAAATTTAAAAACGATGCAATTGCACTTTATTATCTACACTTATTAAGCTTCTGAGCACATTCATGATGTAATAACGAGTATTTCACATGTAGGTCTGATTGTTATTTAAAACAAAAGTAATTTAACAAACAAATGTAATTTTTAATTAAACAAATGTAAGTTTCTCTTATGTAAGTGGAGGCAAATGAGCCAGTGGGTCACTTTGAGTGATGTTCTAGCTGTCGCCCATGGATACCTGCAACACCAGGAGGCTAAGTAATAGTTAAAGTCTATTACCTGGTCGACTATTGTCAGATGCATTTCTATAAACAACTGCGAATTGGAAAGTAGATATCCAGTGAATAGCAAGGGTTTCTACGGGTGCTCCTTGAAATAAGTTGGGAGTTGGCACAGACTTCATTGGTGACAAATCAGGCTTGTACTGGCAGAGAGTGCCATCGGAATTACCAGTCACTAGTTGCTTGCCTTTTGGACTCCAACAGATGCACCTGGATTTAATATTTATGGAACTTATACTGTTAATATTTTAGAAAAATTGATTATTTGTATAGTAATATTGTGATGCTTAAAAACATGGAAATTCAAAAAAAATCTTTGATGTGATAAAATTTCTTTAAACATAAAAAGTACTCTTTCTTCTTCTTATGTAAATATCTTATGAAAAAGTGTCAGATGAGTTACAAATAATCCAATTACATATGAAGAAGCTCATTTTACCTTGCATTTGATTGTATTTGTTTTTTCTGATTGGTGTTTACTTGAGTGACCAACAATGTACCATCAAAATACACTAAGGCAATTGTATCTGGAACGCAAGGGTTCCATTGTATGGCTGACAGAAACGTAGAAGGATTTACTTCACATCTTATTGATATTGCAGGACCTACAGCCTGAAATGTAAAATAAGTTTGATTTTAAACTAGTCATCGACACCTGCCCAATACTTTGTTGACTTACGGTAGGTTCAAACACTACTGAGACACTATATACTTTAAATAAATACATATTATACCAGCTACCCACAAATGTTGAATGCACCAGTAATCAACTCTAGTGTGCTTTGGCAGTAAAGCATGATGAAGAGAAAGGGGAAGACTTATTGAAGAGAAAATTACTCAAAACCTTCACTTTTTAAGTAAGCTTACAGTTACATCCATAATTATTTTAAATAAATTTAAAAAATATAATGAATAGATTATGCTCAATACTTACAGGATCTTGAAAATCGGTTACTTTATAAACCAAAAGTATTTGGCCTCCAACAACAGCCAGCCATTCTTGATCACAGTTCACTTCAATGTGACTAGGTTGTACTTGAAGATTTATTGACAAATGCCGGGGCTCATTTTCAGTGTTTATTAGTTCTTTAAGGCTATAAGCTGTAAACATATGATAACAATGTGGTAACATACGCTGTCAACTAGTAAGCAAAAGAAAAAACTTAATACACCAAATTAGATTACCAGACAATACAGCTTGAGGAGATGCAACAAACACAATTCCATACTTGCTTGATGTGGTTATTAAATTGTATCCACGAAAAGGTAATAAATCGGACGTATTGAACACCTTAACTTTACGTTGAAGTTTATAAAGTAAGTTCTGAAAATGCCGGTAATTTTATACTTATTAACTCAATTGTTACAAAAGAGAAGTATACATTGAAAGTCATATTAAAGTTCCTCACCGATTCATCTACAGGATTAGGACTAAACTGAACTTCCATCTTAATATAATTTTCCTTCGTTTAAACGTTCAATAATATTGGGTTTAAAGCGGGCTATTAGAAATTAAAGCTTCCTAACAAGAAGTATTAAAATAATTACGCGCCTAAAAGAAATATTATATTATTCATAACTAAATAATCAATTAATTTATTAATTCACAGACATTCTTTCAATATAAAATCGTTAAAAATTGGCTCAAAAATATTTCACCATAAAACCACACTGATTAGTGATTGAAACTTTACAGTTTACACTGACTTTTGACAATTTACGTAAAAATAGTATATTTAACTCAGGCTTTATAAGTCTGCTTATAAAGCCTGTATTCCATGTCGTCAATCAACGCTCAATTGCCTCTTGATTGGATATTTGAGTCACTGTTGATTGCAGATTTGGCTTGGGTTAACGAACGACACTCAATGGATCAACGATCAAAAAAATCGACGCTCCGCCTTATTCGTAAACGCGAATCAAGTGGAGATCTACGCTTATGAACAGATTCAATTAAGTCTGGTAAATTGGTGACTTAAGTGCTGATTGTCTGTGCAAAATTGTTGTATTTCTTGTTTTCTCGATGTTTGTTAAGTTTATAATACAAATATCTATTGTTATTACTAGAAAGAAGAAACTAGTTTTCTCAAAACGTTGTTCAAATAGAAGTATACAAATTTATCACTAAGGGACAACTAGTACCATCTGAAGTGCTAATTCTGCACATTTTCAAGTAAGTTAAGAAAACTATATTATTCCTGATTCCTTTTCTAAAACAATACATAATAAATTCATTGCATCTTTGAAATATTTGATCATAACAAATAAAATATCTGATATAATTCTGAAAAGGATAAATGGGGATTTGATAAAATATTCTATAGAAGTCGATATCTTAGATAATTCAGTTTTCAGAGCAAATAAAACATCATAAAATAAATAAAACAACATATATATATACGAGTATATGATGTTTTCTTTGCTCTGAAAACTGAACTATCTAAGATAAAAACTTCTATAGAATATTTTATATTTATATTATATATTTTTTTTCCCTTGTCGATTCTTCATCTCTATCATGTGCATCTAACATGCTTTTTTCTCCTCTGAATGTGTATGCTCTCTTTCCAATATATATAAATAACGTTTGCATACTTCTGCACACCATTTCTGAATGGTAGTAGTAGTAGTAGTAGTAGTAGTAGTATTTGTATTACACGTATTAAGTAAAATATAAGAAAATTAAACACGCTTTCCACAATGTAGTTAAGCAAATAAATATTGCTCTTAAACTAAGCTTATCTTGCCAATATGTTGAAGTTAATCCAAATTTAGGCTTATAAATTCCATTTCACGTTATGTAGCCCTATAGCATTATCTTTTCATTTGTCACTACAATATATTGTATTTAACACAGTAAATGAATGAAAACGTTATTTGAAGCATTTTTTTTACTTCTTTATAATTAAATGCTCTTAAAGAATAAGTTGTATTTAATTATTTCAAAAGCAAAAGTTATAATTAAATCGTTTTTCAATCATACAGCGTGTAACGAAATCAATCTTTTCTTTATATTAAAAAGCAATCTCGAATCAAACATAGAGCAACTCTTTGTTGATTGTAGATCAAATCTGGACTTATATCTAGAATCAACTGATTGCCACTCAAATGACGTCTTAGAATAAGGCAGTCACTTGAGTGTACATTTTAATCTCCAATCAAGAATCTGTTGATCATTGATTTGAGTGACGACTTGGAATACTAAAATAAAATTGATAATTGTTACCATATTAAACGTTTTCGATTTTATCTAGTTGTTCATTTTTATTTCCAAAGGAAAGAATAGCACATATTGTACTATAATATTGTAGTAAAGTTTAACGTGTACAAACAAAAAAAAAAACGTTCATCGCTTTAATATTATAAAAATTAATACACGCCCCTCTGGTGAACGTTCCGACAGACTCATAACCCTTGTAGGTGGTTACTTAGTTTTGGTTATTTAACAGTAGTTAAATTAAAAAAAATGGTAAGGAATCAAAATTTTATTTATGACTGCGTTCTGTCGTACCTAAATTGAAAATGACAAAACAGAGGTCGCTGTCATCGTCGAGATGAATAAAAATTCTGCCAGATAGAGAAACCCGGACCCCGAATAAATAGTTAAATATATAAATATTATATATTTATTCGGTATATCAATATCAACTTCATGAACTGTGACATCATTGACTACTTGAAGAAAATTTATTTTTGTCTTGTGACTTGTGTCTAAATACGCAATGATACTGGCTACTGAAAAATAATAACGAATAAAAGAAATACCCCCTTTTGTTAATAAATAATTAATTATGTTAATACAGTTAGGTTAGGTTTCGTTTTAAATTTCCCTTTTTCCTTTTCGATACAATAATATACAAATAGACAGTACTATCTTATTCTTAAGATTATTATTAGTGATTACTTTGTTGAATTATCGTAGGTGTTACAATTGCTCTCGGTTGAGCGCAGTAGGTACAGATTTATCGCGCAAGAGGAGACAATATAGACAGTCAGTGTATGAAAATATTTATTGGCATCCTCATTGGTACACTTTTTTATTATAATATTGTTAATACATGCCTATACATTATCTGTGTTGTTGTATGAAGAGTGCATAGCAAACTAATTAGCTTTAAACCGGAAATCTCAAGAACTTCTTAATAAGCCAAAGATGTACAATTTCAGGAAAAGGTATTTTAAACAAAGTGTAGTAAAACTTGTAACGCCAAGATTCTACTTTGTATTGTAATTTTGGCTCTTTCGACAATGCAGCTTTCATGAATGTTTCAATTAAGTTTTCATCTTTCACAGCATCGTAGCAAGGTGTCTGTACATTTGGACATAGGTAATCATTTAATGTTTTGATATTGGTTTCGTAAATCGCTTTCTGTTCGTTGTTCAAGTGTTTCAATATGATTTCTTCTTGAGTTTTCTGGTTGACCATTAGATTACTGGCGCTAACAAATCCACCTGCAATCAAAAAGTATTATTTAGCTGATCCCGACAAACGTCGTTTTGCCAAAAAAAAAAAAAATCTCTAAAAATAGATGTTGGCCGATTCTCAGACCTACTCAATATGCTCAGAAAATTTCAGGAGAATCGGTCAACCCGTTTCGGAGGAGAAAGGGAACGACAACTGTGACACGAGAATTTTATATATTAGATAAATTGTCATAAAGTTTATTATCCGAATGAGTAATTAATACAAATGCGGTAATCATAACGATTTCACATTAATTAACTGACTCCGTTAATATATATAAATTTGTCTATATTATTTTATTTAACCTCAATCGACTTTAAACGTTGGTACCAATTTAATACCTGGTATAAAAGCCGATACACTCAGTCCGGTACCAGAATGTTCCAGCCGTAAAGCTCGCGTCCACGCGAGCACTCCTGCCTTGCTAGCGCTGTACGGAGCAAAACCAGGCAGTGGCTGCAGACCGCAATGACTGGCGACGTTAATTATACGAGGTTTTAAACCCTGCAATTATGTACAAATTTTATAACCCAAATTCGTTTGCGGGACATTTTAATTGCAGATGTATTAAAAATTTGTTCCTCACGATTTATCTAGATAAAGCAGTGACCTATTATTATTATAAATTAGTTCGCTATACTTGTTCTTGGACATTTCTTAAAAAATATTGATTGAACCAACATAAATATTATCAATATAATAGCTTGAATACACAAAAGACAAAAAGATACATTTGAGTTTAAACTTTTAGCGAATTCTTTTTATGTGAAATATATATATATATATATATATATATATATATTTGTAAAAAGTGAAATGATTTAATGTAATGGTATAATGTATGATAATTACTTCGGGGGTTATAAATTTAAAATTATTATACCTCGGAAGCATTTTTTCTCAGCTCGGGTAGAAATGTTGATACCATTCTCATCGGGCCCATTAAATTAACATTTATTGTATGTTCGAATATTTGTGGTGGTTGTGTTTCGTAGTCAGCTATGGTCATAACGCCGGCATTGTTGATCAGCGCATATAGTTCTAATTAATTATAACAAAGTGAGTACAATAAAATTAAAAATTGTAGCGATTGTGTCAATTGTCATACCTGTGCATATCAAGCACTTAAAAAAAAATGTGCGACTTAGTTAATACAATTAAAATAAACTGTTGATAGGTAGAGATAGAGTAAAAAGTCTAGGTCATTGACCTGCCCATATATTTGTATGTGTTTATGAACATACACGCAAGAAAGAATCGACAAAATAAAAATATCGTAATTGATTTGAAGACTTTAATTTCCCGGTTTTGTAGTAAGCACTTAATCTCTAATGTTTTTGTCATATTATTAATTTAACGTCAAATGCAGAGCTTTTTATGAATTTACCCTTACCAGGTGAAACGATAGAGTAATGAATTATATGACCTAATTAATTCGGACTTATTTATAATAGTAAAACAGGAGATTTATGAGAAAACTTACTGTAATCAGGATTTTTCTCTATAAGACATTTGGTAAAGAGATAAAAGTTTTTAATGCTTTCGGGTTTCGTCACGTCCAATGTATGAGTATGCGCACTCAGGGCATTCAAGGCTTTGGAAGCAGCGGTGTCCGTGCCATTATACATCCCTGTAATTAAATTTTGTTGTGATATATGAAATCTATTACAAATTAGAATCTAATTAAGAACTATTATCATATGGATTCTAATTTTATATTTACCGACTATAAAAAGCTTTTACATAACAACATTTCAGGCACTAATGAAAACCCTGCGTGGTGGCTAGTTAACAACTCCTCCAATATCGTCATTGATAATGGGCGAGATGGACTTTGTTTGTGTGTGTCTGTTTGTGTGCGAAATGAGGCGCTGGTATTTTCTGTGATATTCTCATCCAAAATCTATTTTTGATTCTCAATATTGTAATTGTATATAATGCAATATAGCTATATATATGTTCAGTCGCAGGACTAAAACCTTTTTACGTGGAAACTATTTTTATTTCGTTTTTTTTTGTTCCTTTTGTCATTGGCCATTTATAATTTTCTTTTCTTTTACATTAATTGTATTGTACGTGAGATAATTCTATGACATTAAAATTCCAGATCTGTATATGTACCCTTACTAGTTGGTTCAATATGTGTACTGGATGTGAACTGGATATATGCATATACTTTTTACAATAAAAAAATAAGTAGCTACTTAACAAAACATGACACAATATTAAATTTATCGCAAGCTTAAGTAGCGCTTTTCCAAACAACGTATTAAAAAAAACAAGCGTTATATAAAGTCACAGGTCCTTTCGGTAAATGCCTAACATTGTTCTTAACATACACAATGTATCTTTGTTTCTAATCATCAACCATAAATATCGATCTTACCAGCCACTTAATAACATTCAATATACATACCAGCCACTGTAATAAGGCCTTCACGAGACAAACGAGCCGCTAGTGCCCAACCAAGGCCGCTGTCGCATCCTGTTATGGCCACAACTCTAATCCAATTCATACTAATGGACGAATCTCACCTTACAAACAAATTATTGTATAGGTACCTACATGTGCTAAGAATAATAAAGCAATTGGAAATAATTAGCATGCAAAATTATACGGGCGATTAGGTAGAAGTAGAAGAAGTTAATATATGTTAATTTTAACATATAAAAGCAATGGGCGGCCTTATCGCTAACAAGCGATCTCTTCAATGCAACCCACAAAATAAAAGAATGCATAAAATACAATTTGACAGGTGCAAGGAGTGCGAAGTATACAAAAACAAAACACAACATACATTAAATTAAATAAAACAGGAGAAGTGGGATAATTAAAATCTAAAATTATAAATAATTACATTACGTACAACAAATGCTTTCCAAGAAGAGAATGTATGTCAAAATGATTTTATTATACTTAATGTATTTCTTGAATACTTACAGATTTAAGACAGCTTGAGGGACAAAAGGCGAAATGATACTGTCGGAAATCTTGACCCAGACATTGGGCGTCGGGTATCGTTGCATATGAAACAGGAATTTCATTTGTACGAATAACATTATGTTATCGCTTCGAACAATTTTAAATGGTGCTAATCGTTTCTAAATCTACCTTCCAAAAAATTATACAAAAGTTAAACTTTGCTTAATGATTTCTAATAGCTCACGAACTCGTCAACCAAAGGTTTTTTACGACGATAGTATATTTATTTAAGCTAAATCCTTTTCGGGTCCCCTTAACTTTATTTCATTGTAGGCCTAGTTCGACTTCAATAGTGAAAATTGGGGACTCGATTCCCCTTGCGATATATTTGAAATGATTCGTCGTATTACTTAACAAAGGCGTCAATAAAAGACGATTATTTCAGCACGAATACTCAATCGGTATTACTGCTTATTGAAAGGAATCCTTGTACGGCTCACTTCAGCTGGGATTGGGTCTAATTTGGGTAAGGTTACAGGAAATACCGCAACTTATACACATCACACCCTTAAAATCAATCAAACGTAATAATTCTAATAGCAAATTAGATTAGAATTAAAATATTCATGGCGGAAAGATTAATTATTTAAAAAAAAACCACATTTTTATGGCAATGCAAAGATATCGCATATATTTTGGAGGGTAGGTACTAATTAGATACACTTATAATTTCAAATAAATTTTAATTAGAAATTCCAGCTTTACGGACTAAAAGAACTTCGAATAAAAAAAATTACTTTCTTTAAAAATATTAATACGGATACTGAAGTTTTTTCAATCTCAATCACCAATGCAATTTACCGACCTGATTAGGGGCACAACCGGGTCTACTCTGGAACAGTGCTGTCCTGACGCTGAGAAAGGAAGAAATAATGGAACACCTGCATCACGCAGGTGTTCCATTATGGGGACCCATCCCATAAAAAGACCGTGACTCTGTAATTAGTACGATTACCAAACAGAACGATTACACACTTTATTTACACGAATTCATAAACAATACTTGTAACGCGCAAGTTTGTGTAGAGTTGGTCGTGAGTTAAAATTGTGAATGATGGCTGTTAATAACTATTGTACTATTGGATTTCTGATTAATTTTCCTTTAATTCTACCCTCTCCAAACAAGTAGTACCTACACTTGAAAATGTATAATCAACACAGAATTGCCATATTCATATTGTAATTTGTCGAATTTGTTAACCATTTGATATGTTGGTTTTTTTTTTATTATTTCCCATTTAAACTACGATTTTATCGAATTGAAAATCACATTTAGCCGAGTGTCATCGACAACTGCAAAACTATTCTATTCCAATTTTTTGCAAACGTTAAAACAGATTTAAAATGTCTCGTTGCATATTGCGTTCAATGGCTAATAACAAAACGCATCGGCTCTCCCAAATTCGGGATACACTTTTATACAGCGACTGATATTTACTGCGACACATTTTATTTATTTCAACTTGTTTTAAACTAGGAAAGAATTACAGGTCACGGGATTCAATACTGATTTAAGAAGACTTTCAAAATGTAATTTTAGTCATCTGTAGTACAAAGTATAATTAATGCTGATTCATAGATTTGTAACGATCACAACGTAATCGTGGGTGTCTGGAAGAGATCGCTTATTAGGGATAAGGCCGCCCGTTGCTCTTATATGAACTAACATCTATTAACGTATATATAAGAGTCGAGACTAAGTTTACCTCACAACTCTCATAGTTTTGCGTGTTACCAAAAAAAAATAATGACAGTAATATTCTCATTTTCGTACATTCTTTTAAAAACGTTAAGCTTTCGATATTTTAAAACTATAGGCGATATTTTATGTCTAGACAAAAATTTATCACAACCATAATTTCACGGCGTATAACTTTTAAGATTTTTGCGCGGTGGCGGTCATTCGGCCGACATTTTTAAAGAGAAGTGTTCCCTTGGGAAATCTGTGAGCCCCCGGCAACAATTCTGATAATAGTGTTTGCTCATTTAAGTGTTCTCTGGGCTGGATTGTTTTCCGTAACGCTTAATGGCCTTCGCAAGGAGTACATATTTGCTCATTGTGTATCGGAAATGTTCAGTAATGGGGGTTGCGTGTTGTTGAAAGGACAGTGTTATGACTCAATTGTTTTTCTATTATTATATTAAATAGCAATCACCTATTTACTTCATAATTAAATTACATTTCTTTTTACTTATTGTTGCCTGAGATTTCGAATTATTAAAGTTTTCTCTGTGGAGCTAATTTAATTTAAGAGTCTTCTTTTTTATATAGGAGAGGGGGCAGACGAGCAGGAAGCACACTATGATGATGAAGGCACCGCTCATAGATACTCACGTGGCTGGTAGTTCGTGAGTGCGTTGCTGGCCTTTTATTGAGTGTGCTCTTAAGTTGGTCAAGCAACTATATTATGCTAATATTTTGGCATTCCTAACATTCCTAATAGACGATTATTCCACGTATAAAAAACATACTTAAAAATAATATAATTTACATACTAACAATTTGTTCCATACTATTTTAATATTAATATCCGTTAGTATTCCAAAAGCGGTGTTCACATAATTTATCATCCGAAACTAAATAAGTTTCAAGTTGAAAACTCATTTTGTATTTTCATTCCGCATCCCGAATGATACGGCTGTCAAACTCGAAAGCTTGAATCGGACATTTGCAATTTTAAGTTCGCATAATATTTTTGAGAATTTTTTCTCACATAAAACCTCAGTTATCCGAGGGCATTATGATTATAATTAACAATATTTACACTATTTAAACTATATCGGGAAAAAATTAATAATACTAGCACTAACAATTTCTAGCACCTACCTTCCACACTTGTAATCAAGCAGACACGAGCACAAGCTACGTTTAGACCTCCGTTATCATCTCTTACAATAGAATATGTATCGTTGGACTTTTTAATCACACAAGAAAATCATATAAGAGCAAAAAAAAACCCAACAAACAACCTTATTCATACACATACACACTTGCTACACGAAGCTCCTTAAAAACGCATAGTGAAGTTCAAATTATTATTTTTCAAATGCAATTTATATTTAGCTTTCGTTTGTACTAATCTTTAAAATATGTACTAATGGCATATTATGTCATCAACTAATCCGCACTTGAGAGAAGTAAGACGAATGATCTGTTAATGTCATAATTAGAGGACCAGGATTATATAGATATATCTATTCGTTTTTGTTATGTTCACTAATATCCTGAATTGATAGGACTTATTAGTATATTTTGAAATTGAAATAAATTTCATTAACATTAAAGGAATTATATTATCATTACGTTTTTAATAAATTTAGGAGATGCTGTATAACATTTATAATATGGTCATTATCACCAAAATATATACATACCAGAAACACCTTGCGGCGGGATCGCATTGCCAATTAAATAAAAACATAAACATAATAAATATTTTTTAATTAATGTTGGGTTTCCCGAAATTAATTCTTTAATTCTTGCAAATTTTAATCTTAACGCATAAAGAGATTAAAACAAACATTAAAATAAATAAATAAATAAATATATATATATATATATATATATATATATATATATATATATATATATATATATATATATATTTAGATTGAATTACTGATAACATTTGTCAATTTCTTTATAATAGAAATATTTGCGATGTACGAACAAACATTTATTAACGTACCCCATTCATCTTTATTATTATAATTTAGGATGATCGAATATTTGTTACATAAAAACAATAGTCAACAGATAAATGTATCTGGTCAAAAAGAGTTATCTAAATGCTATTCCCTAATAGTATTTTGTATCCAAGTAATATATTGATAGACATTAGTATACAGGGATGGTACTTTAGACCCACAAGGACTATCAGCTCGTTTACCGCTAACAACGCCTATGATATGGTAGCTGCCTTTATACAACATCATCAGTGGTCCACCAGAATCACCCTTGCACGTGTCTTGGCCCGTCCTACCGGCGGCACACAGATGGTTCTTACTTAGACTTGGATAAGACTTTTTGCAGTCTTCAGGTGGTACCAATTGGACAACGGTCGATTGTTTCACATCAGTGACATATTGATGGTCACGACCCCACCCAACGACGGCGAGGGGCAAGTTGGAAAATTCCGGTATGTCAATGTTGATGTTTGGTAGGCAGACAGGTCTAATATACCCTAAAACAGTGAATTAATCATACAAATTCTTTCTAGTGCTTATAGTCTAGCATAACTAAAGCTTTAGTTGTAAAGGTCATACTTACTTGTATATGGCGCCAATGCGTTAAGTCTGATAAGAGCAATGTCGTTGAGAAGACGATCGTCATCATATTCCGGATGGTGGACCACGTCTTCAGCGTGCATTAAAATATTCTTCACACACTGACGACCCCCACCAAAAACTGTAATGCAATCGATGGGGAATGTTCGCTTGTCGTACTCCGCTAATGTTACTTCAACACTGAAATGGATAAATGTATTAATAAATGCCAATAATACATATAATGATACAATAGACAGATCTACGTACTCGCTGATCCTAGCTTTGGGTTCGTAAACGCAATGTCCAGCGGTGAGTACATAACGCCGACTAATCAGTGATCCTCCGCAGCTAAACGCAGATATTTTTGTCCCATAGTCGAAAGTTGTTTTCATGAGAACAGTCCAAGGGAATTGATCGAGTTGTGTCTCCCTACCTCCTGTTATTGAAATATACGTATAGAAAAATATATAACGAAACTGAAATTTTATTTCGATTAGATTGTAATTACCTGCTATTCTGTTATCGAGTGATAGATCAGTATCATTTTGTGCAGCACGTTTTTTTCTTTGGTATGAGGACGTCGAAGGCCAGTTTTGATGTCTATGGTTGTATCTTGGTCGATTATAAGAGTTCTGTTTCGGTGGCGCAAACATGTTCAACAGGCTCTGTAAATCTATGGAAAATACATTATTAAAAACACATAAAAGGCTCCCACAATTATATGCAAAGGTACGAACCAGTTATTTTTTCACCGTCTGACATGTCTCTTCCACAACATCCAGTTTCAGGGCTTGGGGGAAAACTTGATTTCATTCTTTGACACTCTTTTTCGAGGTTATCGCCCCCATCGTTATCGTACGAATTTTGATTCTGATTTGGATTTGCTTGGTAAGGATTTTCGTTTGTTGAAGGTAATCCAGTATTCAACCCAGGCTGTAGCTGTTTGGGATCAGTGGACGGTGGATTTTGGTATCCCGGGACATTGTTTTGAATACCTTCAGTTGGAAACGCAGGATTAATATTACCTGGGTTAAGTACATTCGTTTGTGGATTCTGAGAGTCCGGTAAGAAATTATTTGGGTTTCCCGGTGTATTAAAACCTGGTTTGAAAGTTCCAGGTTGCATTTGGTTTGGAATATTAGTCTGTGGATTATTTTGGAAACCTGGGAATGCAGTATTTTGACCTGGGTTTAACATGCCTGGTCGGGTTTGGGGGTGTCTTTGGTATCCCGGGTTACGATGATTACCCCAAGGAAAGCCATTCGAACCAGGATACGATGGTCTATTTCCATACTGAGGATTGTTAAAGAAGTTTTGATTCGGCCCATTTTCCTGTCCACCATAGGGATATTGGTTTGCTGGTCTGTTGTATTGGCCTCCTAAATTCTGTGGAGGACGTTTATTTAAACCTCCAAAGAAATTTTGATTTGGTGTAAAACCATCATTTTGATCAAAAGGTTGACCGTAGATATTTTGGTTGTCAGGATATTCATTTCCGTAACCTCTGCCTGGGTAACGTCCCTGATTTCCGTAATTCCCCGTATTGCCATATCCAGGTTGTTGTCCGTACCCATTTTGATTGTATGGAAAGTGTTGGTTACCATACATGTTCTGATTAGGATAGCTTTGTTGTCCTCCGTAGGGGTTGTCCGGATACTGTTGATTGCCATACATATTTGGATTATTTCCATACAAGTAAGGATTTCGTCTCTTTGGCTGATCGTACAAGTTTCCATACTCTGGTTTAATAACGGGATCAGAATTGTTTGTTCTTCTTTCGTCACCTTCGTGGTTAAAACCCCAAACTTGTGAACTAGGACAGCAAACCTTGAATTAAAATAAATAATATTAAAATGGTTTTAAAAATCAATTTTTTATTATGTTTAATAAAAATATTAAAAAAGCGTGTAATAAAATTTGGAATTGTTAAAAAAAACATACAAATCATTAAGTTATTCAATTAGAAATACGGCCTCGTAGATCCCTGGTATCTCAATCGCAAAATTGGGTCAAACACACCAAACACAAAGTGGGCTTATTGGCTTTTTAAGTCGGATAAAAAGGCTCACTATATCGCTATTAAGGCTTACCATATCTCCTTTTGCAACTGGTGAAAATCCAAAAACGTTCTTATTTTTATCCTGTTGGTTACAAGGAAACTTTAAGTTCCAGCTAATTTGCTCCTGTCCGTTCATGCTTAAAAACGACGCACAATTTTCTTTTGCAAGACATTGCTCGCATACTTCTGAAAAAATTAACTAACTTTTTAAATTTGTTTCAGTTTTGTGTTTTATTTTAAGTTATATTAGTAAGATTAATGTTTTAAATATTGGATTACGTATAAAAAATCTAAGGGATTCCAACTCGAATTTATAACATGATTTATTTAACTCTCCCTCATTAACCACGATTCCTGAACAACACTTCAAACGAATACAAAAATGGGTAAATTTTATTTTAAATCCTCTAAACAACCAATTCAAGTAATTAAATAATTTTAAAAAAAATGTACTAACTAGTCATTTAATATTTTCAATATCAATTTTATTATAATATTTTTAAATCCTTAATCTTTCGGTTTGTTACGCTTGTATCAATCACAATATAACCTATAAAGTTATATGAATACATAAATTAATTTCTCCACTATTAGCAAGTTAGCATCGAGGTTTCAAATTTCAATCAACTTTAAGCGTAGAATCTGGCAGTGCATTATATTGGCAAATTAGTTTGTTGAAGTTATATCTTAAATGTTCATATCGAGTCTGGAAAGTTGCCTTGTTGATATGAATCCTATTTGGTTCCTGTTGGTTTCGTATAACGAAAATATAATGTAACGTATACATACCTTGTCTAACGGAAATACTTAAAATAACTTTTAATAATACAATAAATATTACACTCTTCATATTTAAAACACTACACCATGTGCTCCTGAGCCCTATTGACTAATAACTGTTATATCACAGATATTGTCACTTAATTGAAGTTGGTGGGTATTTAGCATTAATGACGTGACGTTGTAGACTAATAGTTTTGATAAAAACAAACGTGGCTTAATTCTTGGAAAGGAAATATTCTCAATCGATTTAATAGCTCTAAGGGAATTTTTTAATTAAATAATTCTGTGTGATCAGGAAACAATGACATTGTTATATGTTGCGTCGTATGATCTTAGTGTTCTAAAAAATATTTTTATTATTCTAGCAACTGGATCCCTTATAAGATTACATTTGTTACTAAAACTGCTAATATGAGTAGTTGAAAAGATTTTTGTGTTTTTTCCGTATGAAGGATACATGAAGATACATCTTTAGGAATGCGTTTAAAACCCGAGGTATTATATAATTTTAATAAAAAATAGTGTGGCAGTAACTACTTAAGATATTTCTTAAGCAATCATCCATTATGTGGTGACTTTATGTTACTAATTAGGTGAGCTGATTTTAGTGCCGTTTTAACATATATTTTCACATAACAAACACGGACACTTGAAATAAAGTAACCGAAAACTAACTTAATTCCAAACATATTTTTTTAAAATACTAATTTCTCATTGAATGTTCCATTTCCATTTTCTTCAGCGCTGTCCTAGATTAAATTCTTAAATCCATAGAACATTTCAAATTACCAGTGAAGTATTCGTCTGTTAATTAAGAGATACATTTAAATTAATTTTCTACTTATTACTTCGGTAATTATTATGAAAACCCCAACCTTAATTAGGCTAGTCGTTATGCTATCTGCTTCGTTAAAGCCCCATTACATATCTATTTAACTGGGAATCACTGTTAGTAGTGTTATATTTAATATCTTATTCAATTAACATTTTTATAGGCATACATGTAAGTGAGTTTTTTAAATACATACGTGAGCTACAAGTAATCGTGTTTTTTATCATACATCATTTTGGCTTTATGTAATTTGGTACAAGGACTATAAGGAGTCGCGACGAGATTAGTATGCATACGTGTCAAGAGAGAGATGACAAAGGAACTCGTCATAAGTATGTCGTTTTCCCTAATACTGTAATATAAGAGAGTGAAAAACCAGTACTGTAGAAAGAGAAAAAAACAATTGAAATAGGACAAAATGGATTGATTAGTCTACACCGGATACATAATACTCGATATTTAGTATCCAATGCATATTTTTCTAGTATAATATCGTAAAATATACAATTTCAAAAGCTCATTATAAATATTGAAACAGCGTACGCGTTTAGACAAAATTACGTAAGACAATCCGCCATTGTAATATTTAGAATCATATTTAGTTAATTTAAAAATTAATTATATTAATCTCGATAATCAATAAGTGTCAATTAAATTGATCAATTATGATTAGTCATTCCGACTTATCTCAATTGTGGATATACATTAATCCTAAATCCGCATATAGAATATAATTTTTCATTTCGATTTTATGGTTAGTTGAAAATATATTAGGTATGTTTGAAGATGCTTTAAACATACCTCATATATTTGTTCTTTATTACTATAACTTTTGAAAGAAAAGTGTACCAACACATTCTCTCTTTTTATATCAATTAATCTTAGGTTTATTGAAGTGGTACTTACTTGCTAATGGGTTATGGACTGCAAGCAGTGAGGGATCTGTACCGAATTTATAAAATATAAATTAGAGGGATTTTTTAAATATGGTTTCATCGTATTTTACGACAAAGACTTAGAAATATATTATAATTATTTTAATTTTTTTTGAATATTCTGGATGACTTAGGTAATTATCACCCTGGAGTGCCGAACGAAGGGTTAGATTCCCGGTACGGTGATCAATTGTCTGTTGGATATATGTTTTGACTATTTAATTTAATTATTGTGTCAAAGGTATACATGTTATTTATAATATTTTATAAAAAAAAACCTTAACAGTTTCATCCTTATGTCAGAGTATCTATAATGGCCTTCTTGCATCGCAACGCTTATACGATGAGAGAGAAATCCCAACCATATATATTGTGAATGATGTTTTAGTTAATATATAACAATTTACCTTGTGTGAAGGTAACATTTCTCTCACAGCTGTACAAACAATTCCTAATGATTTGGATAAATATTGTATCTATTAAATTAAGCAATCACCGCTGACAAACACCTTGGGTTACATATAATCAGCGCAATTTTCTTTCGTTAACAGTTTCTTAGGTACTTGGTCTGATTCATTTTAATCTTTCACAAGCAGTTTTTTTTAACTTAACTGTTCCAATAATGTTCTTTAATAGGGTCGAGTCCTTATAATAAATTGCTACGCCAGAAACCGAACGCGACATGTGTTATACACACAGACCCACAAATACAAATTTTTAACATAAATCACTGAAGGGACAATATTAGGTTTTAAGGATTCCAAATTACGTCGCACCTTTTATGCGCATATCAAAATCCCATTCAATTTGCAATTCGGACACGGGACGTGACGATTACATTTATACGTGAATTGTGATGTTGAGGATATTAAATTGTTATAAAAATTCAAAATACCTTCAGCGGAAATTTGTTACAACCGGAAATGGTTGGATTCGGTTTACGTATTTGTGCCTTTATTGACCATTTACATTTAATCATTTTTTTTATAGAAAAGGGGGGCAAACGAGCAGGAGGCCCCATAAAGGTGTAGTCGCCGCCCATAGAACTTTTAGGAAGTGTAGTGTAATTAATGTAGGCAGAATACAAAATTCCACCCGTATCACCTTGATGTGTGTCGTTCCACCACTGCGCGTTTCGTAAGTCATTTTCCACGTCATGGAACCAGCTGCCCGCCACGATATTGCCGAACCATTACGACTTAGGGTCCTTCAAGACAAAGGCGTACCAATCCCTTAAAGGCTGGCAACGCACACACGAACTCCCAGCCACATGAGTGTCTATGGGCGGCGACTTCACCTTTATAGTGGGCCTCCTGCTCGTTTGCCTCCTCTTCTATAAAAAAATAGGTCACAGAAATAAATGTGTTGCGGGATTGTATCACAACCTGTGAGTGTTCATCCAGTCGTCATTCAGAAAAAAGACGGCCTTTAGCACGTCCAAATGACCCCTTACGATCAAATGCATTAAAATATGTTTATAAACATTAATTCCCATACTCCTTTCAGCGTCCTTTAATAAAGCGCATCGTTATCATTAAAAAATTATAACAGAATGTTTTCACACACCATAAAGCCCTGGTCGTAATTTGAAACACTCGGCTATTCACAATTTGTAAGGTTCACGGGTACGGCTCATGTTTTCCCTCTTAGAGCTCTTAAGCACAATCGTTAGCACAATGCTCTTTTGACTGGCTGCAGAGTGCAGTACCCTAGTGCACCCAACTCGCAGCTGTCGCTCATTTAAAATGCACAAAATTAGACGCCTAGTCGTTAAAACGTAATGAAAAGCGGTTTGAGTTTTTTGCTGCGTGCACTACTTTTCTTTCTAGTGTTTTTTTTAAAAATTCTATTACTCGTTACCATATAAAAGAAAAAATGAAACAATGGCTTGATCTTGATTGGTCGCTTATTTGCGAAAAGAAAAGGCAAACGTGTCGTTGACTACACCTACGATAATCCATAGTGTTTACTGTCATTTAAATTACACTACGGCATAGATAAAAAACGACCCAACGCTTTAGAGGTTACATAAAAAATGCGTGTTGTAATCTGGTACTTTATGTCCAGAAATTATATTACAAAAATGTCATTTTCTAAGCAATAAAACAGTGTTTGAACCGCAAATATGACAACGCACAGCGCCGGAGCCGCAGCGAGCAATCCTCTTAAAATTCATCTTTTTAGTAAATAATGAAGATTACTTTTTGTAGAATGGGTATAATAAAACAAAACGCGACCCTCTACCGGCGTTATTTAGGTTGCACTCGAGAGGGAGGACGGCAACGACAGACAACCCTAAGTAGCTGCTAGTGGGGCATTAAACAAATACTTTACGGTAGCTAGCTGACGTTGTTCCTTGCGATTCTCCCTTTGATGCTTTACGGAGTATTCGGAATGGTAAACACCGCATCTTGTTAACAGGGCGATCTTTGTACAAACATTTTGGAAAGACGGTATCTTTTATCAAGGCGCGTAGTTAGTAACAAGATAAAAATGAATGATAATTTTTTATTGGCTTAAAGATGCCACCTGACAAAGACAAAGACAAGCTTATAAAAACAGCGTATTTATTGTATTTTAAGCACCAATTATCTTAAAAATATTCATTAAATTAGTTATTTATATCATAGATAGTAGACCAAATTAATTTCCTATAATTACACCCCTCCATATATCCGAGTTGATCAAACACAGTAAATCCTATTATCTGAAACGCTTGTATAATGTTTTAAGATAAGCTTAATGATAATTCTCGTTTTGTCGTGATTCCATTAAGAAATCTGTGTAATTACGTTTCGGATTTGCCGTAAAGTTCGTTGGTTTACGGGCGTGGTTGTTGGTGGGCCGCAATCTAAATGTCTCCAACTTCGTTCAATGATCTTTGAGGGAAGGTTTTAAGGATATTTGCATATGGATTAATCAAATATGTCATTTTATTGTATAATACGATTTCGTAGATATCACTTGTATAACGTATGGAAGGAAGAACGCAGGTTAGGTGAGGATAAAAAGCAAAATGGCTGCGTGCTATTAAGATATTGACGGGTATAAGTCTCATGCATAACTTTAACTTTTAAAGGGAAATCTTAAGAAATATTATAATTAATTTCACAATATACGCAGCAAGGATGTATAACAATTCTTAAGCGGGAAAAAAATCATTGATAAATAATATAGCCCATTCCTTGACCCTACTTATTTGCATATGCCACTAAAAAATTTCCTCTTAAATAAGAAAATATATGGAGGGAAATGATAATACATACGTTGCCCTAAGTTATCTTCATCGCTGTTTTAGGTATAAATAACTTTAAGCGGTACTTCGTCGTCAGGGGTTTCGCAACAATGCCCGCTATAATTTATGTTGGGCCTCGCTAATAAAACCATGATTCTGGGAACTATGTTTAGGTTATATCACATATAAAACTAATCGCAAAGAAGACTGTCAACTTCACTGAAGCCATATATGACCTGTATAAAGCGTTCCAGATTATTTTAAAGTGATTGCGTTGACTGTAAAGGATTTGTGGACAATGAAACAATAAGAATTGAAATAATAATAACAAAACAACAACCTTAATTATATACACTATATGTCATAATAAGAAATAAAGATATATATCGTTATCAAATAATAATTAATATTTTTAGCTGTTTGTAGCTCAAACGTATCATGGTCAGAATTGGCGGGAAAACAAAAACGCAAATGGCGCCTTGCGCAACAGACTAAACATAAATCGTCACGCTACAGATTATCCTAGAAACTCACTTAATCATTATAGCTTAGGAAGCTCTTTTTCTTGATGTAAATGGCTGTCCACACCTTCATGGCCATTTACAACCAAATGCAATTGGAATCGAACTGGCGTTTAACTGGAAATTAACTTTATATGAAATATTGTAACTTAAATAAAAATATCTAAAGTATCATTATTGTAGTAAAAATATAATTATTTGTAAATGAATACTCTTTTGTAACTGATATCATTAAAACATAATTAATGAAATGTTCAATACAAAAGTAATTAAAATTCTCATTAACATAGGTCAGTTCCCGTTGACAGGTAGCGACATATTTGTTTAATGAGATAGCGTTTAATGAATGTATTTCATTATGGAAACTTGAATTACTAGGATTTATTATTAAAAGTATTTGTATGTCATACAACAATATTGTTTATCTCATTGAACATCACATCACAAATATCTTTTATGTTCGTACATATTTATGGTCCTGTTTCCTATGAGTGAACAATTGCGTGTTATTTCACAAATATTCATTAAATCAAATATATTTTATTAGTTAAACAGTTTTCACCTGATCACATATGCTTATGAATCTTTCTTCATTTCTGTCTTGCATTTGTCATGTCATAAATCACTTAACGTTTCTTATGTACCCTTAATGACATATACAATTGATTTCATTAGATCATTCAGTACATTTGTGTCACAATTAAATCACAGATTTTTAAAGCATCGTGATCCGCCTTAGAAACCTTTTTCAAAATCAACATTTAAAATTAAACGTGTATTTTTTTATTGTCTTTATTTAGCAGTTGGCAGATCACCTATAAATCTGAATGAGTGATCAATAAGATATGCATATATAGTAGCCAATCTTAGATTAATAAAGTTTAATAGATCGAATCTAATCACAATTGTGACAGGCCAACATTTGTTTTGTATTCCCGTGTTGGTGTCAGTGAAATTGTGTTTATTTTTCGCTTTACAATTTAGTCACATAATGCCTCCGGGGCAAACAACTATCTGCTCAAACCATGTTAACAAGATTTATTTACGATATAACGTACGTGAAACTATTATAAATACTTTTAATAAACGAGTATTTTATTAGATAATTATAAGTGAAATTTTGTAACTGGTATAGTGTGACACTATGTACCGTGTTTATGTATTTCACAGACGTTTAAATTTGTTTCATGATTTTTTTTACATTTACAGATTATTTAAATGACAGATAAACGCTACGTGATAAACCTATTCACTCGACGGAATTTGCTAAATTATTTGATGTAACAACTTCGTAGCGAAATTGGGAAGTTACCGTCTGTTTCCTTACTTTGATTTTCCAACTATTCAGGAGGTAGCATAGATAGGTTTACTATGACAAGGTTATTATATTCAGGAATATTTCGAAAAGCGAGCATAGTTGATACACGGCGCTATTCTGTTGATATTTTAAAGGTAAACCCTATATGCGGAATATGAATGATGTCAGCCGAAGATAATCTTTGAAGCTGTACAACAAAAAGCCAAGTATATATTCTTAATTCAAACAGCAACAAGCCATATTGCAGACGATTTGTCTTAGTTTCTCAAAAAGAACCTCATAAAATGGATCATCGCAATAATTCACGGAGCATACTTGCTGGGATAAATCAAAGTTCAAAGCTAATTTTCCATTCCCTGAAGTTCCGGCGGCGAATTAATTGTCTTCCAGGATAATATTTCTAGCGTTCAAAAGTGCATTGCAAAGGATCGTTTACAAGTCGACGCGGAGTGATGCCGGCATAACGAGCAGATTGACTCAACTCCCGCTTCCTATATTTAATCCTGAGGGAAAGATCCAGCCACTTTTAATGTCTACTCCCGATGGATTAAATTTCGGTTTTAAATGCATATTGCAAGCTGTGGCATTCAAGCTTTTGGCGAGAACTTTAAAGTACGAGACTTGAATCTTAGTTATTAATGTGTAGTACATAACGAAAGTAAGTGTAAACGCTATATTATATATATGTTAGGTATTAATATATTCATACCAAGTATTAAGTGGATTAATTACAATATTCTACTAAGAACAAAAACATTCTTAGTTTCGATAGGTTTAATTTAATCTGAATTACATGAGAATATATAACGAGTAGTCAGAACAGAAGAATAATTTACAAGAAGAACTTACTATGTTATATCATAATACTAATGTTATAATAAGGTTTGATATGAAATAATCATACTATAAACATGAATGGAAGTTACTTTCTGTTTAAAACGAAAACACCCATAAAACCTAATGAACACGTTTAATTTACATTGTCGCAGTTCAGATATTGAGTATTAAATAGTAAGCTGTTGTTAGAAATTTTGAAATCGCGCCAACTTCATTTCACTATGCTTTGGTTATTTGTGGGTTCCTTGTGTTGCATACCGAAAGACCGAATATATTATCATAATTATTTATATTGAGTAATGTACTTGTATAATCTAGTGTCGACACACACTCATACACGAACACAAAAACAGACACACGTATAATTTTGGAAGAAATTGGACGCCCTCACAGGAAATATCCTAGTGTGCTGGTATATTATAGTAACAAATAAACGGACGCTTGGTTCAGCGTTACTATAATTTCTGGTTTTGGAAATAAAGTCTTTAAGTAAAATAAAGCGTGTATCAGTAATAAGTACCTACTAGTTAGGAATCCTTATTAAGTATTTTTGAATCATGTTTTTTCGTAATCTGACATTTAAAGAATTTTATACAATGTTCGAACCGCATGTAGTTAGTAAATACTACACAAATTAGTTTAACGATACGAATTTGGAAACCGTATCTCATAGTAACGGGTTTTATAGTTATTTCGACAGTGACAACAAAAACCTAAAATCTAGTGTAAATGAATTTCCATTAGAATAGAAATACTTTAAGTATTGTTTTTTATACGTCGGAAAATTGTCACGCTCGGACCTGCTTGACTGGGAGGCTTAAGAATAGGATTGGTAACATTTTTATCTTTCATTGCAATTAATTAGCCGTCGGTAACGAAACACGTCTTTTACCATCGAAGCCTTAAATGCAGTACTTTTTAAATCCTTAAATGCAAAACTAGTTGCAAATTATACCTAATGCCTAACTTGTATGAATACGAAGTATCCCATGCGACTCGGACATCGTTAACTTTCATACATGTAAAGCGATCTCAATGAATTTCATGTGAATTTTTAATATTCCTCTGCTCAAATCACAAATTGAGTATTCAGGTTTTGCAGCATACATATTTCTTTAAAACGATTCGTGTGACACTTTTCAAAAATACTCGGCAACAGGTAATGTGAGGTGGTAATATCACATTTATATCATTAGCAATATCATAAATATATATTTTCTGGAGCTTTATGTACGGTGCTAATAGAGTAAGGCGAAATAAAAACACATGAAAACTGAAGGTTGAAATTATTATTTCACTTTTAACAACGAACACACTTAACACTTTTTCAATAAAGAATACCTTTATACCGACTGTACGAATGGAAAAATAATGGAAATCTCGTGGTTATTATAAGTATTGTCTGGAAATTGTTTCACGTATCAATTAGTACTAGTTGCTCGAGATATGCGAGAGTCTTGGTGTTTCCTTGCACTGAAAACTAATGATGTATCTCTTGATTATTGATTTACTAGACAAATGATATAAAATATAGTTTTAGCCGTAATCAATTCGCCTTTCGTGAAGGCGAAAAATATACATTTTTCATAGAGACTTCGCCGGAAATCACATCCAAGACCAGATTGAGTCAATGTTAATAAGTAGTATCAAGGCAATACAGAAATGATTGAGTTAGAACGTTTAAGAAATCCGATTAAAGAAATGGACATGAATAGTCTATAATGTATATACGTTTAGTGTGATGTGGATCTAAGAGGATTAAGCCATTAAAATAGATCACTGAGCTATTGTTTTTGCCTTGTTAATAACACTGATTGGTTGCGATCCGTCAATCTAATGAATGTCTTCGCTCACTAAAAAAAAATGTTTTGTGTAAAATATAGTGAACAAAATACGCTTTAAATCATTTTTAATTAAAATTACGGAACACAGCTTGAAACAATATTTTAGTATTGCACCGGGCGAGGTTTATTTCGTTTATTGGAAAGCTGAGCGGAAATAACGCGTGTTTGTGGGAAATTAACTAGGTAATCTGCTCAGAATATCATTTCCTTTCAATCCTCTTGAAGCTATTTTCCTTAATAGACTTCGTTTTTTTTCCAATTTCAGAATGAAAGTATAAATTCTCTCGCTATTTATGTTCGCTTATTTATGCAACTACCAATGAAAGTTGCTACTAAAAGATACTTATTCGAATTTAGTAGTTTTATATTACTACATACAAGCGAAGCTTTACTATACTCATACTAATCTTGTAGGATAACGAGGACAGTCAACGAAGTCAAAAAAGAAGAGCTTGGTGCCAGACGCTGTCTCTAAGGAGAAGTATCTCACATTTAGAATTGAAACGCTAAACAATTAGGTATTTATTGGTTAACACATATTTAAAAATACACAAAAATATAAATGAGGACAGCAACTGGCGGCCTTATTGCTTTCAGCGGTCTCTTCCAGGCAACTTCAATAACATGGAAACTGATAAAGTGCAAAAACTATATATACTAAATAACAAAACTAAAAGTAACTTAACTAAACTAAATTAAACAGGAATACGGTATATAAAGGAATACAACATAATGAAATCAACCTAAAAAAATCTACGTAGGCTTTGACATACATTTGGTCGTTTGGCCGTTTTTATTGATTGTAATTTAAACATTAAATCCGCCTTTAGGTAAATAATCACATTCGAGCTTACCAAGTTGCATATGGCTGGGGATGTTAACTATGGGCCACTAAACTGTCGTCTTAAGTTTACTATATTTTTTAAAATTGTATATCCTATATTTCAATATTATACAGGTGATATCGAAATCTATTTATTTTACCTATTTTTTTTTTGAGTGGGAGTGCCATGCTGTACTTCAAAGTTTCAGCCGAATGGGCAGGCACGGCCGGAGAAATACCACTCTCTCACAGAAAACCGGCGTGAAGTGATGCAATTGGACTTTATTCATTTTGTATTCGCGTTTCGTTCGGTGAGTGAGATCTTCCGGTGCCCATCCTTTCTCCTCCCCCGTCCTCTTCCCATACCCCTCCATTTCCTAATTTTCCTTTAAAGGCCGGCAACGCACTCACGAGCTCCCAGCCGCGTGAGTCTATAGGCGGCGACTTCACCTTTATCGTGGGCCTCCAAGTCGTTTTTATTATTTCCGTTTTTTTTAACTATAACTAAATGTGATTCTCATTATTTTTTTAATAATCCAAATATATTAATTAAACAATGCAATAAAAGCGGTCAAATTATTTCTGAAAAGTAACGCAAAGGAATTAATTAAATTACAAAAATTGAGTTAACTAAATGGGCGGATTTTTCCTTAACAACTTTAAAATAAATACAGAGACGTTCATTGTTGTAACTCACACCCCTCAGTATAAAAACATACTTTATTTGGTGGTTTAGTTATTAAAACGGTTTTATATGTGTAAAATTATTATTTTGAATATTATCTGTGATCCGCTCATTTCGTGGGCCAGCGTTGCATCTGAGTGTTACAAAATTAAACTAGATGCCGCTACTACATCAGCAATCCATCTAATTAGATAACGAATTAACGTCTTTTCACCAGTTGAAACTCTGTTTATTTTCCTCATCAGAGCCATTCCTTTGCAGGCCGTAATTGGAAAACATTTGCACTTTGATCCGACACGCGATCCACGTTGCAATTTAATTATTGTCTTGTTAAATGATGCTTGCTGTAATTTTGTTTGGGTTTTTATTGTTTTCCTCATTGTGTCGCCGTAGATCAGTGGTGAACTTTATATAGGATATGTAACTATGGTAACCCAGTATTTCTGACTTACTTATTTGACCTATGATTCTATGTCCCCTCCATGGGGCAGAGGGCATCCACAGCAATTTTCCATCGCGCTCTATCCGACGCTTTATGTTTTATGTCGCTGCAGTCTCACCGGCTCTTTTTAAGATAAAATTTTATATTAAAGTTATAAAGGCTATATTTTTCGCATTTAATATACAGGCATGTTCTAGTTTAAACACGAATAGTTATATTAATCCAATTACATCTGATAAAAGCTTTATTTGTGTGGTATCATTTTTCGTTGTATTAAAATTGCTGTATAGTGTTAGTTACTTTAATTTTGTTATGAAGATGATTGAGAGGCTATATTGCTCACAGTTAATCTGTTTTATTGAATAAATCATTCGATAATGATTTTAATTTTGGTTCTCGATGGGAAAACTGATTGAATTTATTTCATAAACACAAATTAATGCTAGTTAGCCGAGTAACTCGGAAACCTCGTTTTTAATTAAGATGCGGCGCAGTCTCATTATAAATATTTTCTCTATGACACTTAAAACGAGAGGAATCGTTATCAGGAAATAATAAAAAATATTCCTGATAATATTGCAAAGGATGAAAATTACAAAATGTTTTTCGATGGCATCCCTTTTACGATATGTAATCTGTAACTTATTTTTATTTCTCGCGTTTCATTCTTGATTCTCTACTATTTTGAACTCCATAAAC
Source organism: Leptophobia aripa (assembly GCA_951799465.1). Classification (NCBI taxonomy): domain Eukaryota; kingdom Metazoa; phylum Arthropoda; class Insecta; order Lepidoptera; family Pieridae; genus Leptophobia; species Leptophobia aripa. The sequence goes on along the minus strand of OX637266.1, from coordinate 5,881,733 downwards.
CTCTTCACACTTTTTCTTTTTTTATATAGGTACAAACAAGCAGGTGACACACATTTATAATCAAATTTCGTATTGGAACAAATTTTATAATTACTTACTTATAATTTTAAATGTGATTTGATGCTTAATGCTTGGTTGGATGTTATCTTTTCGAGATCTTTTTTCATTATTTACGTTCATATTTAGTTAATTAAAAAAAACATGTACATACTTTTGTTCTTTGCAATATTTTATTTTGCATATATCCACAAATACAGATTACTTTGCGAATCCTGAATTAAATTAACAGAGAATTTTTTTAATTTCGACATTTATTTATCAATATAGTGAACGTGCTGGCAAGCACGCTCGTTAGGATCAGAAAATGCGATGAGCATCTTAAGCTTGCGGCTTTATTACAATGTGTCTAGACACCGGATATCGTGAGTTTACAGGTTGCAGCACGCCACACTTCTGGGATATATCACGTAGGTGGGTAAAAACAAAATATTCTACGAATATTGCAAATAGTAGGCGCTATCCCGCTCGAAGCAAGTTCTTTGAGAAGTATTTATTGCAAAAAGATATACAAATTTACGCGTAAATGAATTAATATAATTCTTTGTATATTAGCATATAAACTAGATCGAGCCTGTATCATATCCTTACATTGATACCAGGTGACACGGTTTCTTTCATATAAGTAATAAAGTCGAAAGTTAAAATATCTTTATTCATTAAGGTACATAGGACCATTTTGAATCGTCTTTAATCTAAGTGATTTAAGACGGCAAGAAACTCGGCTTGGTTAATTTTTTTTTTTTGGAAATGATCCCACTTTTTAAGCTGGAGCTAAGCATTCCAAAACTTTTTCATCATCAAAATAATCTGATAATTTATAAGATGCTTTTTGTTTAACTACCTTTTTATATTTTCTTACTGACAAAGTAAACAAATTGTTTGGGATGTTGTTATAGATGAGTACACATTAACACTTTAAATGAATAAGAAAATAAAATGTAAAATTAGTTTTCTGAGTCAAATATTTAATATAATACATATATATTAGTTATCTATAATGCATTATTAACAAATACAAATTATTAGATTACGTTTGAAAGCAAAATTAACCAATACAAACAAACATTATTTATTAGAATCAAACGTCGTAAAAAGCACAAATTTAAATATAATTCAAATCTTAAATTCACCATCTCGTATCGTGATGTCAAAATGAAAAAAAATAATAACTTTGAAGTATTGCTAGGGGAAAGTCGTGGGACTTGTTGATAGGAAGCTTTCTGTTATTTTTCAGGACGATTCCGTCAGGTGTGGCTGACTGTGATTTATGGCGTCTCGAATTAAATAATGGATTTTTCGGCCCTCTTGGTAAGATTCTTAATAAACTTAGTATTTACCCACCGCTTTACGAGGTTTCACTGAAACTAACCTGTTAATAACGTAATGGAAGGGTAAGGTTTTTGTATTATTTCAATAACTATTAATTATAATACTGAGTTGTTTAATATACATTAACAAATGTTAAAGTTAGTATTCAGTAGCATTATTGTATTTTATTAGCAAGGTTAGAATCGTAACGTAATTAAACAAATAATTGAGAGTTTTTATTTATAACCACTTCTTTAAATACAAAGATGTAAAATTAGGAGAGAAAGTGGTGGCTTTGTCGATCAGAAATCTCTTCCAGGCAACCATAAATCTCATCCCGCAGACCTTAGTATACTAATAAGGTACATATTTTGACCAATTTATTTATTAAGCATAAGAGAAAATAAAAAAACCAAATAAGGATTAGCATACATTACATATTCATTGAATTAAATACAAGAAAAGACACGAAGAGTCATTCAGATTATAATTATTTGTGTCGACGAATAGAGTACTACGAATAATAGAGACGTGACGTCTCTGAAAATCTCCCAGTTCATTTATTATATTCTACCGTAGTCTGAAAATTCAAAACAATATTTACTACTAATAGGCGGTAACTGAAATCAATGCTTCGAGATATTGAATGGCAAAAGTTTATGTTCAATATTCGGTTCAGCCGTCTGTTTCACTACATGAAACTCACTATAGCCCAACTTTATTGTTTCCGCGGTGCTTCGCATTCAAACAATGTATGTTTGATTTTAGTAAATAGGTACCCTACAATAAAACCACCAACTATAATATAGACATTTTTAAGTTAAAACAGAGAGAACCACAGAATATAGACATATTATTTGTCAGTCAACCAACCAGAGCAGTGATGAGTTAAATATAATAATATTTATCGTCACACGAATACTAATAACAAAAAAAATCTAACATTAACAATATGATATTAAAATTAAAATAACCAAAACGTAATGTAATGTTAAATTAAAAAAAAAACAAAATAATGATATATAACTTCTTAGAGTTAAAAATCACGCGTGGTTGCTGGTATTATTGGGTTCGATTTTTAAAATAGGTCATATTAAATATCTTGTTAAGGTTCTATATTAAATGGTGAGATGCGATCTTTGTGGCTGCGTGTTATATTACGTAATTAATTATTAGAAAACAAGTGTTATTATGAGTGTTATGAGAATACTTTGTTAGGGCTTCAAAATATTTGTTTTATATAGACTATAACATGCATTTTTTAAACCTCAAACCACGTTACAGGAAAATACATATACACTGTATTATCCATGCGAAACCTTACCTAAATGTATTCAGAAAACTTGGTTAATACTCGGCAAACAGCACGAGTAGCCACTCAAAATACAAAAGTTAAAGCCTTCGATGGAAAAGCTACTAGAATATGCTAAAACGTATCGGATAGACGTGAAATCTGTCTGAATCTTATAGAAAATATTCTGGATACTTTTGATTAAAATAATTTTCCAATTTCATTTTTATCTATATACTATCATTGTGTCTACCATGTCAAGTTCCAAATTCAAAATTGGAGCGTGTTATAGTTGTAAATATTTCGTGTCTATGGTTGAATATATTTTATCTATTGTCAGGATTATAATATATGACTTACTAATAATATATAGCAATATCAACTGTAAAAATTATTATATTTAATAAAGTTAGCTGGTTAAGAATAGTTTTACAAAAGTATCAAGGAATAACACTTATGTTTATTTTCATCAATATTATAACAATATAATTTAAAGATATGATTAGCATACCACGCCTAAATCAATGAAAATATGCCGTATTAAAAACTTTTTTCCGCGAACAGTACTTTTGAAAAATAATTAACGTTCGCAGTAGCGCAACAACCCCGAGGTCGTTGACATTAAATAACATTGCATCTTTCAGTTTCTATTTTAGGGTTAATGTAATGCTAAAATTTCTAAAGACTGGCATATAATCTGGGTTGAAACTGGTTGAAAAGGCAGAGCTTGTAATTAATTAAATAGAGCACTTAGCTTAGCCAATTACTCGAACCGTGTCGACGGCCTCATTTAAAAATAACGTCATGTTTATAATGTTCCGAAGTATATAGTGATATAGGCCTATCATTAGGGGTTTGATGGTGTTTATACATTATAATTTGCATTAATTTTTTATTTTTTAAAATGTAACTCTACGTTTTCAGTCCAAGCTCTTGAGGTTTATAAAGATTTACTTTTCAAGAGTTAACACGCCTTGAATAAAGTCTACGCGTCTTGAAGGGTTTTAAGAATCAAATGGTTTTGAACTAATGTTTCAGGAGCTATAGCAAAATATGTACAATTTTCTGACATTTTATTGGGAAATAATTAATAAAAAAAAATCTTTATATGCTTTATTTTTAGCAAATTTGGCATATTTAAATGTTTTAACTAAGCTTTCAGGTGTTGCGTATATTCGACATATTTTTGAAACATTATGATTTATCAAAAATAACTTTATCCATATATGTTTCTCACACTTATGAATCGTAATTTATAAAAAAAAAAATTGACCCTTAAATTACATTGAAGGCCCTAAACACCTAATCTATATCGTGGAGCGAACGAGAAGTACGGGCAAGAACCACTCCTTTCGTCAAGCATATTCTAAAGTATATCAATAAAATATGTATTATTATAATTAATTCAATTATATTTTTTTGTTATTACAAGCAAAGTAGATCCTTTGAGATTTAATTAAATTCATCTTATATACATTATACGTTAGCAAAGTAAACAAAGTTACGCGGTTTTGAAATAATATTGCCTCGCGGATTACGTACGTAGACTACCGACTAATGCAATATGTATTAGCTTTTAACGTTTCCTCGCAACCTTAAGAAAACTTCTAACATTTCGAAATAAACGCGAATGTACGATTTCCTTGTTAGTTGTGTTATCTTACAGCGAAATATAAGGTTTGTTAATTCATTATTATATTAAGCCATTTGCGATTTAGTCATGCTGGATTCGCACCACCAAAGCTTTATATAGAAAAACAAATTATAACAATTTTTTTGTATCTGTTTATCGTTGTGCTATTTTAATTTGCATATTGTTGTGTCTAGTTTAAGTATTGTTTTTTTGTATTTATATGTATGTATGTATAGTGATATAGGCCTATCATTAGGGTTTTAATGGCGTTCATACATTATAATTTGCATTAATTTTTAATTTTTTAAAATGTAACTCTACGTTTTCAGTCCAATCTCTTGAGGTTTATAAAGATTTACTTTTCAAGAGTTAACACGCCTTGAATAACGTCTACGCGTCTTGAATGGTTTTAATTAATGGTTAATTTTTGTGTATGTATAATGGTTAGCATAACAAAAACCGTATATTCATAATCCTTTAATTTAAGGACAGGACGGTCAGATAATTTGATTCAAGTTTTTTACGTCACCAATAACTAAACTACAGCATCTTCCACAACGACAAACCGTTGAATTGAAATATGAATGATCTACGTGCAATTCTATTATAATTTGTATAACAATAAAAGAGATAGGAGTCAAAAAGTCAATACAATAACGTAAGGCGTCTGGTGTATTCAATGCCAATCTTAAATTTAGCTTGAAATGTGGATTTTGGCTCAAGTTCAAGTGGGGCAGTAACAAACGATCCCGCCATGCCACGTCAATGAGACAGCTTAATGCCGTCCTGAAGCCTGAAGGCAGGACAAATGCTCTTTCGTTGGTATTGTACATTGTTAAAGTACTCTACCGGTTGATGCTTTTAAAGGGAATTATTGTTATCTCGTAAAATGGAGACGTGATGTTTAATATATTTTGCACGAAATAGTATTTCGTTATTACGAGAAAGATTGCGGCAAAGCGCTCAAAACTTAGTTTTATGTAAACAATTATTTAAAATCGCGATTATATTTCCCCCCCTTCGAATATTGATCCCCATGTAATCGTATATATTTGCTATGTTCGTTAAAGAAGTTTTATTTTTATTAGCCAACATTATGCGTTTAGCCTTTTGCTATATATTAATATTCACGCTTAAAAGCCTTAAGTAATTCAGCGTGCGTTGTCCCTGATGTACTATGAAGCTTATGATCCCTACCCTAAAATTAAATATATTTTTTTATATATAGTATATTTATGTACAGTGGTCTTGATAAAAAATATTATAATAATGCCAAAGTCGTAGTAAAAAGCCTAGCAATATAACAAATTCAAGAAAACGATAAAAGGTGAAAAAGTAAACTTGTCTATGGTTTTCATATCGTAACCCATTTTCCTTATTCAAAGATGATGCTTATCTAACGCTACGAGAATTTCCGTTGTATAAGTTACTTATTTCTACTTTCTAACATTCATTTATTACGCTTATCTTACCTTTGTAGAGTTTGGGATATTGTACAAGTTTTACTGTGTAATAACAGTTACGAGAATAAACTGTACAAATGTCCTAGTTTTATTATGAGTTCTGTATTACGTAACATTTTCATTTTCGAGTTCAGTCGAAGCGATCAAATATGTGTATCAAAAAAATGTCTTTTGTGCAAAATTCAATGGGCTTAAAAATAAAAACGCTTTAGTTTGTTTGACGTGTACTGTGCCTTTGATCATTTTCTTCAAACATTTGTAGATTTTTGTTAATCAGTTAACTTCTTTTGAATTTTGCGTTTTGTGTCTAAGGTACATTCGGTTACCTCAAAAAGATTTCAATCGCTTTTTTGCACCTTTTTGCAACATATCACAGTCTACTGTTTACTATGCTTCAAAATATTCACTTTAAAACTTTCAAATATAGTTGCGCGTTGCACTTATTTGTATACGATGGAATTCAGATGAAGGCTACCTGAAATATTTCAAAATACGTCCGTATAAAGTTGTATGAACAATTGACAATCAAAGAGTGAGATATGACAATGAAAACCCTCTATTTCGAGTTCGCCCTTACACATCCTCTCAAATATAGTTCGAAATTCAAATCGTTCCAAACACTGTAACCCCGTTGCATTATCGTCTTTAGAGTTTCAGTGCGAGTCTAATATTAACCAGCATTACCGTGTTTATAATAGTGTTTAACATAAATTAGGCGCTAAAGTGGACATTGTTGCATGTAGAGGTTTGTGCGGGCTGGCATTGGCTATATAGAGAGGTCGCTGCTGCCAAATTGCCCGTTCGCTTATCATTTGGATTACGTCTAGCCCGGCCACAATATACCACGTCACGGGAATATCCCCACATTTTAAATTTATGCATGCCAGAGATTTCGATGAATAATCGAAGCGTTTCCGATGAAATGCTTGCAATATACCGAGGATCATGGGAAAATGGTGTGCATAATGGTAGGCTTAATCAATTATTCGATTGCGGGTGAAGTGTGGTTAGGTGAAATTCAACTAATCGTCTAAATTTAATATTAATTATGTCCGTGGAGTGGATATATAAGTACATCATTTCTGTATGTGTTAACAATTACTTCAGTTAATTTTGTGGGTTTTTTGATTGTATAAAACCCTGACATATTATTAATAATTAGAGCTTTGTGATCAAAGATAAAATCTATGTTATATTTCCTACTTAATTTCGTGACCTCTGAAATTTCCACAGAAATTTATTTGTACTTACAGAGGGCAAATCCTTTATTTTAACGCAAAGCAGGCCACCACTTGTCTGAATGACTTTTATTTAGATTCAGAGTTGGGGCAAACATTAAAGTCTGCGGACTTTTGTTTCCCCACCGTTAATAGCGTCCAGTTGCAACCGCAGACTAACAGAGTTTTGCTCATGTGTTTAAGAGTTGCAATTTTTGCACTAATACCCTGAAACACACCCAAGCTTTTATTTAACCTCATGTGTGGGGAATTCTTTCATTAAAATTTTGAATATAAATTTAAAAAAATATCTTACGTGATGTTTAATTGTGGTATTTCCAGGTCGTCGGGCTTAAGAAAACCGACGACTCGGAAAACATTGGCTCCCGCATGATTTGCAGTGAAGTTGATTTTTATGTCGATCCCAGCAATTCTTTAACTCCCCTTTGTTAGTTTCAACCCATTGGCTTATCGAAATAGTAAAACATTCATGATTCCCAATAAAAAAACGGGTAGATTGATTTTATGACCTATTTAATATCGTACATAACAGAATATGTAAATTTGTAGTGTTTGATATCACACAGATTACTGTGTACGGTGTGAGTTGTCACACAAACAAAACCTATAAAATTTACCAATAATTAAATGAAATAAAAGCAATATTGCTGATAATAATTTCACAAAAGATTCGTAGAATTAGTACAAATAATAACAGAACTCTGTATATTTGAAGAGTTAACCGTAAAGCTGAGGTTTAAAGGTTTAGTGTGTAGCTCTAACGATGCGTGCCTTTCTTTGACGAGTGAAAAAACGTAGTCAACTTCCTGTGCTTCGGTCCTTGCTTTGCTCGCTTGCTCTAAGTGGAGTATTATACAGTCGGCTACACGTTATAGGTTATATATCACCTTATTCAAATCACAGCATAACATACGGTACCTTTAGGTATTACTTTTTCCAAATATTTTACAAGAAGGTTTACATAAAGGCGTATGCATTTTGAAGCAGCGGTTCATTGTTGTACATAATTTACTAAACTTAAAGTGTAACCTACTGTATACTGTATCGGTGCATTGATAAAATTAATATATCTGTAAATCGTGTTTCATGAAAAGGTCTAGTATTATATAATTAATTATTTTTACTATGGTAGTTAAACAGGAAAGGCTATTTTTAATACTATAGCGTTGTGATACAAATGTAAACAGTAATAATGAACGTGTATGCAATAGTTATACAATAGGAGTTTGTCCGTTTTTGACAAATATTAATTGATGCACAGCTATTACTTAAGCATTATTTAGCTGACTTTGCAGAGTTAGCTGACTGACAAAATCTTCCTAAGTATAATGTTTGTGTCGTTTTGTTCCAAATTCGACGTGTTCTGTTTGCTTTGTGGAACTTTTACATAAATGCATGAATGTAGTACATTTACATGAACGAATTGCATGAACTAGATTTTTGTTTTACAGCTGAGACAGATAAATCTTCTAGCAGCCCTGGTTTACGAGTGTAGAACAATTGAATTCCGGTTTCAATTTGTTTGAAATTTTGATAGTGCGTTCACGCCTGTGCAGCAATGGATTGTTCTTTTTATGTGCCCAATTCACAGGTGCTCCACCAGTGAAGGTGTTCTTAAGGAAACATCATTTAAGCACGACATACGTCAAGGAAAGTGGAGAACTACCGGCTATAGACTTAGGCCGAGATTAGACCCATCTAGGGGTACCAAAAATAAATTATGAACATATATTAGCCACATTGCGTATATTCCATAAATATATATTAATTAGTCTTATTAACATATATGTTTTATCTTATCTTATCTTTAGTCAAATATTTATACAACTTATGTAATAGTAATTATTGGATTAAATTAAAATCTATCTAATATTCCTTTATGTAAAAATAGATAAAACTTTTGTGTATTTCTTGACATGTTTGGCAAAATAAATGTTTGCTTAAAACATCTTGGCGCAAGACACATAAGGAAATACCATAAAGCCGGAAAAAGTGATAAATCATCAGCCTTCGTCCTGCGGGACCAATTTGACATTGATTTTTCTTTTATTCCCAAGTCAGCTTTTGTTAACTATGTACGACTACGGTTTTAGGTTTTCGGAATATCGAATAAGAGTTTTGAAAGCTGAAATAATTTCACTCCTATTAAGGCGGGGCCTAAATTTTTACTTGCAAAGCGGCTTCTTTGTGAAAATATATAGTTTCAGGTTGGTAACTACAATAGGTTGAATATTATAAATTCACGATTGTTTCAATCGCATGCCTTATTTAGGTATTAAATAAAATAGATTAAAAATAAAACTCGTTATTAATGTAAAAATTGTGATATATTCTTTCTTAAACTATGAATAACTGTACAAAATACGGGTGATTCTAATGTACATATAGAATATTTATAACAAAATAATAACATATAAAAAATTAATCAATGGCAGGCGACGACCGATCGTTCGTTAATGTTTTTCTTAGTTTTACCGTTGCAAATTGTTGCGGCCTGTGTACAAATAAACCATATTATCATATAAAAAAAAATCGGAATGACTATACTCACTTCAACGTATTAATAATGTTCCAAATACATTTGTCATTAATTCTTATTAACTAACATATATTGTTCTTATATTCGTATCAATTAAACATAATTAAAATTAACAACAAAAATATACAATTGTCAAAAGAAATAAAACATTAAAAGTAGCGAGTGCAGAACTAAATGTGTAAACTAACCGTGCAAGGTGAAATGTTTGACAAAAGGGTATCCTTAGAAATAGGCCTATAATTACTTGTACATGGCAGTTTCCCGACCCCATAAATCGTACCATGGTCCGAAGGTGTGACCGTCTTCAGGTAATTCAACCCCTTCAGTTGATCGTTTAAGTAACTTTGTTCTGGGCAATAACTGTGGTCTTTGTTGTTTTAAAGCTTCATTAAATTTTTGATCATCAGATTCGCTGTATTGACTTTCGTTTCTTTGGTCGGCGTATCTTCTGCCCTCTAACCTTGCTTCCTCCTGACGTATTTTAGATTTCTCTGCTTTTTTGGAATCTGTGTCGTAGTCATATCTGGAACCACGACGTTCTTGATCACTGAAGTACGATATATTCGTATCGTAGTATCGCTCCTCCTTGCTACCATTGTATGGCAATGAACTATCATCGTAACTTCGTATTATTCTGCTTCGTGATCTAACCTCGCGGTTTTTGTCCGAATGTTCTTTTTTACTCTGACGTCTGTCCAAAGAGTAGTCAATTCTCGGTTCGCGGGTTTCAAACTGCCTAGAGTCTTTCTTTTGGTTCCTCGTTTCTGCTTTTGGATAATCCTTTTTACTCTTCATGTTATCGAAGTTATTTGGTTGACGACTTTTTTCTTCATTTGAATGCTTTTTGTATTTAAGAGTTCCATCGTCGTGTCCGTTATAAGACTCATCTTGTCGGATTTCATTGTTGTTCCTTTCGTTGTACCGATCAGACAAATGATCGTCCTTGTACTTCAATGTTTCAGATGAAGCCGAAAATGTTTTGATTTCCTTTGAATTGTCTTTGAAGGTTTTAAATTCCATAGTTTTTGGGGACGATCTATCGTGAGAGGGTTTTTTATTTTTTTCTAATGTCATATTTGCTCTCATGTTGGGTTTTGCAGGAGTAATTTGAATCTCATCAAATTCAGGCATATAGGCGTTTTCTTTGCTGACTTTTATTTCCTTCTCCGTGAGGTGCCCTTGTCTGCGGCGATCTAATTCTTGCTGCTTCTTTGATGTCATATGATCGTCTACAATGATGCAGTCATATGGATCAGTACTAGAAGCGACAGAATTAACCTCAGAACTGCTATCGTTATCATACTTTTGTAGTATTTCGCGACGCTTAACAGTTTTCATAACGTAGCCGTCTCCATTCTCATCATTGTAGAAGCTGTTTTCAAAGTTTGTTTTTATCGTGCTCGTGTTCGTGAAATCTGAATGTCTGGATTCGTTTCTTTGTACAAATTGTTCAGGTTTCTCTTCCACCATGGATTTTTCAGACATGCTCTTTTTGTTGATTTGAGGTTGTTGATAATTATTATCGTTACGTTTATTTTTTTCAGCTCGTTCTTCTTGTGCTTGGATCGATCCTAAGCTTCTTGCTTGCCGAATACCATTAACTTTGATGTCTTTCCTGTCGATTGTTTCCTGGGATCTTTGTACGTTTTCTATTGGTACAGATTTATCTGGACTTGCTTGTTTTCGTACTTCTGGTATATTTGGAGCTGGCCGAAGTTCTTTTTTTAACTTAACAAATAATTTCTTTTTGTACTCTGGTACAGTATCAACAATATCTCGATGCTGCCACAGTGACATTCCTTCCATTATTTCCTCAGAGGTAGTACGCCCAAACTTCCAAAACGATTTTGTTCTCTTTATTTTTTGAGAATCTTTGTCCATGTCTAACATATTGCGTAGTAGCAACTGCTGATCATCTGTCAAGTAGCCATTATTTGTGTTGTTTAGTTTAGGCCCGCGTTTCAAGCTTTGTGTTTTTAACAAGTAGGCTCTATTATCTTTGTTTGGATGAGCAGACTTACTACAAAAATAAAAAAAACCAATCGTTAAAAAAAAACTAGCAAAATAAAATGTTAAATAAAATCAAATTACATAGCGAAGGTGTGGAAAAAAGCTTCTAAAATTTTAAAGGAAAATCTCTGTACCTGATTGGAATTCGAAGCCTCTGTGCTTCCTCATCGCTATAGTCGATATCAGGTTGTGGTGGAGGTTCGTTTGAGAAGCCAGAGTCGTTAGAGCTATGCAACGATACATTACCGACAGCCCCAACTGCAGACACCACAGTTTTTGCTGGCGCCTTATTTTGAGTCATCTAAATATTGAAAAAATATATAAGTGCTATTATCAAAGCAATAAATAATTACACTATTCATATAATGTATCTGTCTTCTCAATTATTTTATTTCAGGACCCTGAAATCTGAAATGTACCTGTGATCGCAATGGTAGAGTCTGTGGCCCAAAGCTTCTCGTTTCTATAACAGCGTGTGTTGTGAAGTTAGCGGCGGATGTGGAATTCTTTATTGCACTACTAACTCCAGATGGTGTGGAATGAAAGGTTGCACTAGCTGATGTGCTGAGAGCATTCGGAGACGGTGCGGGCAATGTAGGGGGTAGGCCTGGTGACGTTGGTGCAAGGCGACCCTGGTCAAGGAATAATATTGCAGTCACTCACGTACATAATGAAGGAGTGCATTACGTCAATATGGTGAATCCAATAATGATATTTGATCGAACAGGAATACTTGAAATTACATATATTATAGCTATTTTGAAGATAATTTAGAAGAGCGAAAGTACAGTAAACTTACATTTTTGGATAAATACTGTCGTGACTACAAATATTAAAATTGGTTTTTTATGTAATATGTATAACGGTTTAAAACGATTTTTAGCAATTTTTAAATCACATAAATTTTGTATTTAAAATTGAACTCGGTATAAATATACCTTGGCAACGTGATGCGCAGTGACAGTATCCCCAAACATACGAGTTGGGGGATGCGAGTGTCCTGTCGGAGTAGTCATCTGAGTGTGTGTAAGAGGCGCAGGCGGTGGAGTCTCACTCGGAGTCTGTACACTGCTCCATCGTGCTGGAGAGTTACTGGAAACATTTTAAATATTAAGAGAATTGATAAAATTTCAAATATACTATACAAATTTTTAAGGTACACCAGGATACATATGAATACATTTCAGAAATGATTTGCTTGTACTTAGAGAACACGCTCTATCTAATGCAAAGCAAAAGTGATAAAATGTCGATTCTCAATCGAGAGTTGGACGTCTCAACTTCTAATGACGAACGACACAATAAAATAATTTAAAGTATTTTTCTTTCCTCTTTTTTTGTTCTGCTTGCGTTATATAAAATTGAAAAGTACTTCTATAAAGATTAAATATATTTCGATAACTTACATAATTTCATCACTGATGATGGACTCGGTGTAAGCCAGCGGGAACCAGCCAGCACTGTGTGTTCTTAAATTTTCACCATACTGCCAGCCCTTAGTACGATCTCCTAGGAGGGCAAGTACATCTCCCTGCTGAAAGCTAAGCTGGTTGTCTCCAGCAGCTGCGTAGGCGTACAACGCCCTTGCTAGCGGTGGATCCCGAGATGTACAAGTTGGTGGAGCCAGTGATGTTGGCCGAGTACTTGTACGCAAATCTGAATCTAAAGACAAACGCGTGGATTTGTATTTTAGTTTATTATGTTATTTGCTTTCAAAACTGAATTTAATTAATATTTCTCAAATAACCCAGGTATTTGAACAATTGAACGTTCATTTCATTTGGAATTTAGACATAATTAACCTCTTTATTATGAGCTGTTTTTAAAGGCTTTATTTAATGAGAAAGAAAAAATATAGTAGGAGACAACAAATTACCATGTTCGTGTAAGCTGGCTTGCAAATTCAAATCCGACTTCGCCCTGGACATACCCTGGCTGGGTGAACCCAGATCAGCGATGGAGCGTACATCCAGACAGGAAGCGTCCACAGATCGTGTCTTACGCAGAGCCGAACCAACGGATGCGCGATCATCGTCATCTCCGTTACGGGGGCTTGCGTATACATCTTCGTCAGCCCAGAATGACACTTGCTGCAAGGATAATTAGTTTTTCAAATATTTCCTTACCAATATTATATAGTAATTTCCTTGTATTATACTTAATTGTACTCGAACTTTTTTTTACCGTAGTTTGGGTCGAACTAAGTAGACATTTGATAAAAGGAAACTTTGACTTATGAGAAGTATTGTGTTTAACTTAAGGAAGACGGCAAAGAGCATTTTTACGTGCTAAGATGAATGACGTCGTAGTTTTTGATGCAATAAATGTTTCTGATTTTTATACAAATTTGCTACGGCCCTATTAGTTAAATGTTGCATATAACATTTAAAAAGGTGGTCTTTAAATACGATATCAAAAAAGGTTATTAAAGGACGAGTCCTACTTGTTGCTCAAATATCCGTGCAATAACCATTTTTATATTGTACCCGTTTTATATTGTATTTGTATATTTTATATTATATCTTTTATAACAAACATGATGAAAATGTAAGAATTTAGGTCAATATTTTGTTAAGAGATTCATCAAATCAAATTCTATAACTATGTAAAAGATTTGTCGTTTGTTTACAGTTCTTTAAAGTTATATAGGTTTTAAACATTCATACACTTGACATCATTTGGTATATTCAATTGGTTAAACGAATTATAAATGTAATTACCGGTTTTTATACATATAGTCACAATCAAAATATTTTGATAATTGAAAACCTAACCCTTACAGACTAAATTGTGATAAACAAAACAAAAGGATTACTATGTATGCCCCGTAACACACAAAATCAAACACACGTAAGTAAATGTATGAATGTCTGCTTACCCGCATTCTGCTGACAAACATAGCTTCCACATTTGGTGGCAAGTACTCCCTCGTCCTTGACACTTCGAGCCATTCCTCAAGACCCGTGGTGTATGCATTAGCGCCAGCTGAGTGGTACGCAAGCCAATGCTTCGCCAGCGAACATTGACGTTCCAATACAAAGCCGTAACGACGTCGCTCTTGAGTCATAGCCTGAACAGATGTGTTAAACATTGTAACATTTTAATAAACAACACATGTCACAGGTAAAATAATAAAATGTAAAAAAATAAAGAAGTGATATAAATAAAAACTAGTGACGCTGTACTAAACGAGGCTTTGATTTCCGTTGTTGGGATATGTCCTTGATTCTAGGGTGTTGTATATAACGTTTATATTACGATGTTAATGAATTAATTAATTAATTTACACTTTGTTGCATAAAAACAACACAAGTAGATAAGAGCAACGGGCGCGCTATTACGCGTTCTCTTTTAGGCAACCCACGTTTCCAAGCAAGTTTCTATTGTCCATAGAAAGACAAATGAGCATTAGTACAAAGCCAGAATCAAATGCACAAGATCACGGGTTTGGGGCGTACATTTAAACCATTTGGCCAATACATTAATCCATATGCAACAATAATTCTAACGAAATTTAAATTTTTCTACACAATATGTAAATTTTTTGAAGCAGTAATACGCCATGTCAATATTACAAGGTTAAACATTTGTTAGTGAAGAAAAACAATTAGTTCTTCATTCATACTGTAAATCATGAAGTGACATTGAAACATTAAATCTAAAAGTACTAACAGTATAAACTATTGAGTACAATATTTATCAAATACTTATTTATATATTTTTAATGAAAATCTTATTTGAAAGATAATAGTAAAAATATGATACTGAGTAGTTTTAATTGTAAACGAGAAGCTTCTTATTAAATTCGCTTGGATAAAAGTACTTACGTTCTTCAGACTTTGTTCGCAAAAGGCGTCTAATTTAGTTTTTTCTTCCTCCAGTATTTGCATGCTCTGAAATATCAAAGATAATATAATTACGCTGATATTCGCTCTTAGAAAGAATATCAAAGTTAAATCGACTGTTTCTGAAATTTCTTTACACTTTTTTTACGTACACTTAAACATTTAAACTAATTAAATAATATATAACATTATTTGAAATGACAACCATTTTGATGTCTATTGTCAAAAGTCATTTTGATTTAGGCGCCAACGCTCAGCGCCACAGATAATGATCGGAAATACATAAAATATATACAACGCGAAAATAAGCAGATTCGATAGAGAATCTAGAAAAAATATTGTGTTTCATCGACTGTCGAGTGGTGTTGCCAATCAGGGTGACTTAGCAATATATTTTTTAGTAAAATATGACCAATAAAAGAAGAATAAGCTTGGTCCTAAGACACGAGATTTTGAAACACGTGGTATATTAAAAGAATGACCAAAGAGATATCACGTGGGTGTTGCCATAATAAAAGTCCACATAAAACTCCTTTATTACAATCTTAAGTCGTCCTTTAGGTAAATTATCTAATAAAGTTTCGAAGATACTATTTAATGTTTAAGAAAGCTTTTTGATTTACCGCCCATTTAAATTTTAATCTATTTCTAAACGAGTAACTTTTCAGGCCGGACGCCGATCTAATAAACTTTAAGAGGAGTTTCAGTTAAACAAATAGTAATTATTCATTTAATTTCAATTCAATTTTCATACTAGTGTTGTGTGATTTAGACACGATTTTTTTTTAAAATTTTCTAAAAAATAATAAAATGAAACGTAACAATGTTATAATTATTATAGACAACTCTACTAGAATTACAATTCTATACTCCATTTTGAAAACTAAATATAGTAAAATAATTAAAAAAATATATCGTACCTTCATTTCCTTGTCCATAGCAGAGCCAACTTTAGTTGCGTTCGTCTTCTTTTTTCGTTGCTTTTTAATTGTCGCTGCCGCTTTGCTGTAACTCTCGGATCGTAGTTTGTGTTGTTGTAGAAATCTTTTTTGCTCGGACTGTAATTAAACACACAGATATCGATATTTTCAAGTAACGTTGCTTAACGGCGATTTTTTTATATACTTTTGTAAATTTCAATAACTCGAAAGTCGGGGCGGTGTCCACTAGCTAATTGCTATCAGATCTGACTCCATTATTTTTGATAAGATAGGGTAACAAAAGGCGGACTGCCGAAAGAGACGTCGCATCTAATGGTCCCATCATGAATGGGTTTCATCATTCAGAGTAACATTTTTTTTATTTATTCGATAATTATATTTTTTGCAGAAGAGCGAGCAAACGAGCAGGAGGCATATTACAAAGATCAAGTCGCCGCCCATAGATACTTACGCGAGCTCCCTCGTCAGTGCATTGCCGGCCTTTAAGGGAGTGGCACGTTTTTTTTAAGGACCCTAAGTCGTTATTGGTTCGGAAATACCGTGGCGGGCAGCTGGTATATGATATAAGTGTCAGCCTATATGAATAAAAGTATTTTTTTATAAGGATTCAACGGGAGAATTTCTAGCGTTAATAGTTGTAATATACTTATGATTCGAGTAGCATTTCTAATATGTGTGTCTCACACACATTGGGTGGTGGGAACAAACCAAGGCTGGTAGAAAGCCGTCTAGAACCCTATTATTATGTAGATACAAAATATACAAAACAAGATGAGTGACGATTTAATAATACATATAAAGGGAACATTTTAAACGAATTCTTACCTGCACCACTTTTGTGTCCTTCTCAAGATTAGTTTCTAAGGGCACAAGTAAATCCACGTAGAAAGCTTTCAACTGAAAACAAACAAATAAATTAAGATTATCGCTTTCGCCGAAATATAAAAATGAAAAAGTTTTTACGACAGATGTTTTACGAGGAATTTAGTTGTTAAAGAAAAATGTCGCGATATTTTCCTTCTAAGTTTGTTGAATTGGGTATATTTAGGATTACAAGTTTGACTTCATATATGTAATAACGCTATTTAGTATCAAACAATTTAACTATAGGTGCGGGATGTTGAAATCGACATATATTCTCGCATGAGTAGGTATAGAAGCACCTGATGTTACAAATCAATTAACTTAACACAAAAATGTACTTATCTAGAGATTTTTTCCGCCATTAAAAACATAAATAATCTATACATGATAAGCTGTGTTCCTTTTAAGTCAATCTAGTTTTAAAGATATCATTACATCTATATTGTTAAATATAATATTGTTTGTGAAGAAAAGGAATGGAAATGTTTAGATGCCTTCACACTTACGATGTTCATTTGTTGATCCTGTATTTCCCGGTACACCTCAACGACCTTCATTAGTGCGGTCCCTGCAAAGTAGTTTAGTTTTTTATCGAATTTATATCTTTTATATTACAGGTTTTTATTGTTGATCATACATTTATGGTATTTATTGAAGTGTGATACTAACCAATATCCGCACATCCACCCCAAGTTCCCTGTTGAGCCTGACGACCCAATTTACCAACAGCATCCACATACATACGAGATGCTGCTGCAGCGCCTGTGTATACACATATTTTTATGAGTAAAGTTAATTATTAATTATTTACTAATAGCGCAGTGACTTCGATTCGGTTTGGATGTTAGAACATGACACGATATAGACCCATTGTTAAAATAGGATTTACAACTTTCACCATATGAAACAACATTGTATATTAAATTTCTTAAAACAGACGTTTTCAACTAGAAATCCTAAACAACTGGTAGCCGGTGAAATTTAACGTTACGACATAGAATAAATTATGTAAGTGTTTAAAATTGGAACGACGAATCGGTGCCTCATAAAAATTCAGCTCGACACAATTAAATGGTAATAGATCTCTTAAAAGTGAGTAAACAAGACATTTGGAGTATTACACAATGGGCGACGTTATTGCGCCCGGCATAATACTTCAGATAAGCCATGGAGACAATTTGGCACAACCTATGCCCCAGTTTCACAGCCAAACAAGTACGCTCTGGTTTTGCATGTATATTGAGAATACACATTTGGCTATATACATGTTATGTTAAACAATTAAGGGTTGATTGTTTTTTTACTTCTACTGTTTAAATGCAATAAAGTGTAAATAAATAATTGATTTATTATCGTCTTCGCTATACCTATAAAATCCCTAGAGTACTAAATCTATTAATATTTTATTGTAGAAACGTTACTCTTGGAAACCATGGTAACGATTATTTTCCAAGTTCAAATAATATTGTTTCTGGTAAATTTAAAAGAATTAAAATGAATGCAAACTCGTTTCGTTTTTAACTATTATTCATATTTTATGGCAATTTTTTTCTATAGATTAAATTGGAAAATATATATTGAAATGTTGGTCTATTACTATTTAGTTACATATAGTTATTACTTCGTTTTCATATTTACATCGTAACTAAAGAGAAAACGTTTTTATTATACTCGTCGTAGACGCGCCATTAAAGTCACGAGTTAGAATATTTTAAGCTTAAGTACAATATAAAAGACAGCACTTAAAGTGGAAATTTTCATACGACGCAAAAGTTTTAAGAGGAATTTTTCTATGAATGTATAATACGATTAAAAATATATTTTATTAAGTGATATATAAGCAAATTTTCTCGTAAAATAGAAAGATGCTTGTGTGCTAAAACTTTTTCAAAAGAACGTCCGGGATCGTTAACCAGCTAATTTCTTTTCGGTTGGAAGACTGGTCAATGATTACCGGTCCACAGATATACTATACAAAGTTTTTACGAATATTATGTTTTTAAACTATGAAATGATTTAATTTAATAAGACTTATTCAGCCTTATACAATCTGGTTTATGACTTTTTGGAAAATATTAAAACCCCTTTTTTAATGAGCCTTTCAATTATATTTCATATACTTGTTAACATTAGGAATGGAATTAAATATTTATGATATTTAATGGAAATAAGTTAGACGCAAATTATAACAAAGTGTTGTCCGAAGCGGATCTTATTACTTTAGGATTTAATTATTCCGTAATCAGGATAAGTACTTTATTTATTATGTATACAATTGATAGGTATAAACACTTAGGAACTTTTACAGAATAATTTTTATTAAAAAAATATTACGTCAAAACGTAACATTAACGGCCATTAAAAGAAAATATTACTAATTTATGTCCTATCGATATTTATTGACTGGTTTAAAATCTGATAAATTAAGAAAAAAAATTTTACATACCATGTAACGCTTTCAAATATGCCTTTCCAGCTGTTATCATTTGGCGTGCGCCTGGATTGAATTTGTCCAGGATATTCTGAAACAAATAAATAGTTCATTAAGTCTTTATTACACGGATTCATTTAGGAAGAGTTACTAAATTATTGATATTAGACTTGACGGTTGAACTGTTTCTCCGTAAAATGATGAGTGTGTCGTAAGTATTGCGTAAGCGTGGTCTATGCTTAAGGTTTGAAAGATTTTGTGTATGTTCTGTTCATGGTTATAAGTTCATATTTAAGTAAAGTAAATTAATACTTGGCAACTATTTAGGTACAAATTGGTTCTACATATTTACAATAACTGTGATAGACACTATTATTATTACGTGATTCAAATGTTCTTGTAAAAATTTTAAGTTCATATTAATTGAAATTTTAAAAAATTGACCTCAACACAAAGACAATTCAATGTATGAAAGCTGAGCTTTGCCGAGTTAATGAAATAGAAAATGTGTGTAACATGTATGCGGCACTATATCATAAGATGATGGGGATGAACAAAAACAAATATATTGCGGTCAGTGCGTAAGCGACACATCATTTTAGATGTAATGTAGATAGCCGGACGTTTAATATAAATCAGGATTAAGATCAGCTGTTTAATGAAATGGAATTTTCTATATGTTTACATTTTTGGAGTTTTAAAATGTGTACATACATACTCCTGACTAGAAAAAAAACATGTGTTATCTATTCCTTTTGAATTTGTGGTACTGCTCGCTCAGAGGTAAGAGATGAAGGAGTATCTGTGTGATAAATCAGTGTATTTTAATTACATTTTCTGTAGTAAAAACATTTTTTTACACATTACATTCATGAATATACATTTAGACTATCCTTGGAATGTGTCAGCATAAGAACAGTTTAATTCTTGTGTAGAATAAATATGCTTTTGTAATTTCAATTTTTATTTTATATGCAGCTATCGAGATACTTGTCGGCTCTCCTCGATGGATGAAGACAAAAGTCTCTTTATAAAGCCTACCTACTGGAATATATTTTGAGTTTGTGTATAAATTTTGTTAATAATTATTTCTTAGGCGTGTTACTTAGACTCGTTACTTAGTTACTTAAACAGATATTTCCCTTTTCATTATTCTAAAAGCCGTTTTATATGTCAAGTAAGTATTTAACAAAATATATTCGCCGTATGAATAATTCAGAGAGAACCTTGACATAAAAGGATGTATAAAAACAGTACTCATTAAAACAAAATTCTATTAATTCCAACGTTTTCATGGAATAATCTAGATAAACATAGTACGTGTCTTGAGTTAGTAGTTGAGAAAACGAGGGCTTAGACCGTAAATAGACGTCGGTGTAGGAATGTGGCCTTTCAAGGATGCTGCTAACCTCGCCGAGGTGTGGCAAAGTGCCGACACCGAGACATTCCGTTGTAAATACAACTTTGTGCTACTTCTTCTAACCTAAATGCGTAATCACCTAATTCGTCTCACATTCTAGATGTACTTTACTCAACGTGAATTTCACATTAAGCATTAAATGTAGAACACAATTTACATAACATATAATTAAAATTAATTTTAATCGATATGGAAATTCATTAAAAGAATAAAATAGGCCCGTAAGGCTTGTAAGCCGTTAACATACCGAAAGGCATAAATACGACAGGAATAGCGAGCGAAAGTGAGATTTTCTCTACCTAATCCATAGGTTATTGCCGCATTACAAAAAGCCAATGCATTCTCCCTTTTACCCCAATATCGCTGGCACGGCTCGAGCCGAATACGTGCTAATGTTTTTTACGACCTCGTGAACTTAAAACTGCCCGTATATGTAAGCACGATTATGCAGGCTCTTTCCTCTTATACTTTTGTTTACATTTATACATTATAATAGTATAAAACGTATGGGAGAAATCTAAATCAATATTTGTTATCACTTAAATAATTGTAATACTTAAGTATAATCATTTTTTATCATAAATTATATTTTATGATATAATGAATAGTTTGTTAATGATTCTTATCGTACGCTCTATGACCTTGATTTTGAAACTGGCAGTAAATGTTATATTAGGGTTCATCTTTTATTTTTTTACCTGTTTTGACGTAGGTAAGACTAAAATGAATAAAGTTTTATATGAAGTATAAATAATAGTGCGTCGGCAAACAATATATGTGTACAAACACATACTTCAGCGAAAGCAGTTTTGAATTATACTAAAACTTTAATAAATATTGCGATTGGATATTGATTGTACGCTAAAAGTTAAACCCATGTAAGGATATCTCTCTCAATCTTCACGTTTGGTTCGTTCAATTCTAGACGATGACTAAAATATATGGCCCCTCCGTCGGGGCGGACAAAAAGTAATATTTCACAGGAATCAGACATATTCTTTAAACTAGCGATACCCGTGCCGTGAGGTAATGCTACAAAGCGTAAATCTTAGGAGAGTAGCTCATTAGGTGAGACAAGCGCTTTAAATAATTGGTTAACGTAAAATTAACTTGAACTTTAAATATACTGATAAATAATTTTGTTATAGAATAATAAATTATATCACATATCAAAGATATTTGAAATCCAAAAAGAGTTGTAATGTATGTTGTATTTGATTCGGTTGGTAAAGTTTAAAAAAAAATGATAAATTTATAGACTGAACATTACATATAAAATTTTTGGTAGTCTGATAGTCCGACTTTACGCAAACATTGTACATAATATAATAAACTTTAAAAAATAAATACATTTATATTTTCATGATATCTAGTATAGTAATCCAAGCGAAATAATACGTATGTATGCACTTTGTAATGGATATTTGGTCCATCCTTACAAAGCTCTTATTAACTAACAGATCCTAAAGTAATCCGAGCGGTTTCCAGCCTCTTTATTTGTAGGGCACGTAGGGAACGACATTTGGTGCGGAATTGCCTCGGGCAGACTTCGTGACGCTCACCACCCCTGCCATGTCTTCCTAATGTTTTACGCACGTGGTTGATATTTTTTTGCGACAACAAAGTAAATTAAAAGTTTTGTTTAGTTATACAATAAAATACGATATCTTATTTCTGTACGTTTTACGAATTTTGTGTTAAAACTTAATACATTTTGTAAGCGGCTAAATAGAAACTAATATTAGAGTAGACCAAACAATATATAATTATTAAAACAGGATATATTTAAGTTACTGTTAGCCTATATACACGGAATTTGGCATAGAAACACTGTGTGTATAAAATACTTATTTACAAACTTACTTCTTAAGACAATTCAATATATGATAAATATATTATTATTGTAGTTGAACATATGACAGGGATTAAGCGAAACACGTATAAAAGATCCACATAGAAGAGTAATTCATAAAGGCAGACATTTGACCTTGTTTCACTGAAACGTATGAAATATTAAAAAATGTAAACACACCGAGACGGTGCATCCTGCAAGAGATGTTTGGTGAACACTTGTTGCCACTCGACACTGCATCGCAATATTATTTTCAACAGTACAGTTAGAAAATTGTATTTATTTAAACTTCAAATTCAAACTCAAATCATCTTTATTCAAGTTGGTCTTTGTAAAGACACCTTTAAATCATCAATTTTTACACTACCACCATTTCGGAAAGCAGTCATCTACCGATAAGATTATGTTACTCACAATTCAAATAACAAAGCATTGTACGGCTACTCAAGAATTTAACTGTCCCGATGCTGAGCCAATTGCCGATACATCTTTGCCGAGGGATCTTTGTCCTCTAAATATTCGTTTACGGTAAGCCTTTTCAACCAAAATACTCTTTACGCGCGTTTTAAATTTATTAGAAGTCAATTTGGTTATATAATACGTGCTTAATTAATAATAAATTAAAAAATACACGGTCGCTAAGTGATTTAGTTCCTGTTATCGCCGCTGAGAAAATTAATAAACAGGTATTTTTATAACTATAAATTTATAATCACGACAACCCAACTGAGTTTCCTATGGGTTCTTTTCAGCCGAACTTTGAACTTATGTGAACCAAGTTTTAGTAACGTTCAAAAATGGTTGTTAACAATGCTAATTAAAACAACTAATGACTTGACTAACGACAACTAGGTCAATTTAATTTTATAATTAAAATTGGGTACAATTATAAATGAAAATTATTGTATAACCCGTGATTTATGTATTATAGTATAATGCGTATACAATTTTAAGTTGAATATTATTCTAGTCTTGTTTCCGTACGTGTCCATTTGGGTTTACTAAAATCCTTAGACGCGTATTCGTTTTATATCTGAATATAATCTATGATGGGGCTTTTTTGGCTTTATTTTAATAGTTAAAAGATTTTCATTCTATTCTGGTTCCCAAGCAAAAAACGGTTAAGTCTAATTTCTAGTTCTAATTTAAAGTTAACACCTTTAAATTTTCATAAAAGTGAATAATTCTTTTATAAGTTCGTTCATATTGTATAAGAGCAAATTAATTTAATTTAAAGCCGTTAAAAAACAAGGATGAAGGAACAGAGATGAAAGTTAATGTCAAGCAGATTTCAGATACCTCGCCGAGGGAAAATATCTGTTATTCTACAGTCGCGGTAAAATCTTATTTCCATTCATTGTTAGCTTCTCCGTAATCTAGAAAATTTTATTTGAATAAAGATTAAACGTACAATCATTATATACTATTAAATGGAATTAAATTAAATAAAACATCTATAAATATAAAAATCTTCCGTTACTGAGTGACTGACAGACAACGCACAGCCGAAACTATTGGTAGTAAAAAGCTGAAATTTGGCATGTAGGTTCCTTGAGATGTGTGATGGAGCACTAAGAACTTCGACGGCTGGTATACCTGGTAACCAGTCTTCTATAAATAGGAAATGGTGAACATCCTTCTATATACTTAACCAAATTACACGTGGGCGTAGCCGCAGGGGGAAAGCTAGTATGTTATAATTTTATATAAACAGTTTATAAATAAGATATCTGAATGTTCCGATTAATGCCTAGCACACCTAGCTTATAAAAAAGTTAATCAATAGAAAACCCGTAAATATATTTCTAATAAATGAACCGCATTTTCTTAAAACAAAATTAAAAATGTAATCACAGCGTGCAATTTGTTACCGATTCAACAATGCATCTTAACTTTGGAGGAAAATAAAAGCGTCCCTCTTAAGTTCGCTAAATGAAGTTGACTACAAAAGGCAGTTCTGGCGTAATTCAAATGAACGGAGACCGCCTGCCCGCCGCTTCGATTGCGTACTTTGAAAAGTTTAATTTTTACACAACTTCAAGCAGACTGAAGTAGCCAAGTTTCGCTACTTTAATTATTTAATAATGTCCTTTGGTTTGAGTTTCACCTATAAGTTTTTAAGAGATTCTTTGTTTAATTTATGTTGGGCTTGGATTTATCTTGCCTATTAACAGGCACTATGTAGATCCATTTATAACAGACGTCTTAATGCTATGTACAAAACATCATTGTTAGTACATCAAATAGGAAATCCTTGTGCATAAATCTATGTATTGTATGTCTTACCAAGGCTAACAACTTATTTCACGAGTCAATACTTACAATATGGTTACGTTACATTCGAATTGAATAATCCTCCTAATTGTTTTTTTTTCATGTTTAATGAATTCGAGTCGCTGGGTCGAGATAAATTTAAAGCCTTTTCGCTATAAATAACATAAAAACTCCCTAAACTTTATGCTTTTGTTTTGTTCGTACTTTGACAACTGACTTGATCAAGCTTAGTTAAAATAAAGTTTTAGCGATTCGGATTTATTTAATTTCTACATTCAAAACTGGTCGTTGCAAATGCTAAATTATTTTGTTTACAAGCTTTAGAACTCGTCCATCTTGTTTATATATTTGAGTTACAAGAAAATGTATTTTTTTATTATTTTAACCTTGGAGTTGTTCTAAGTATAGGTTGCATATAAGTTACAATCATATTGTCAATAAATTTCGTTCAAGTTTCAGAATTATTAAAACTAGTAGTACTTCCAACAGTATTTTCAATATAAACAATAATAAATTATCAGTCTGTGTTAAGTTATAATTTAAACTGGTAAATAATACTCTTTATGCAAAGATCTGCGAACGTCCATAAGATAATTCAATCAAGATATAAATCGCTTCTGCTGCTTGTAGTGTAGTAACTTGAAATCGTGATAATAAATAGACAAATTTGTATAATATCAAGAAATATAAACTTAAAATATTATTTAATCTAATTTTGTAAGTAACAATTGTAATACATATTTTAAGTTTTCATCTAACAATATTTTTCCACACACGTCCGACGTAGTCTTATATAAATGTGTTCGCTTAAATATACCTTGGAGCTTACTAGTATAAAAGCCATTCAATAAACTTTTCAACGCATTTAAAAATAAACATAAACTTTTATACAATATTTAATTTTCAATGAATAAACGTTAAGTACAGTTCCGTAACTTACACTTTGCAACACAAATGCGTATATTCAGCTCGTTTAAAGCGACTTTTTAAGTGGGTGCACATCATATCCACTCCGTCTACTGCCGTTTATAACAAAATAAGTTTTTTTACTTCACAGCTTTATACTATGTATATATTTGGTTAGGTTAAATGTATGTTTAGGCACTGTAACGAATTGAAAAATATTTTGTATTGGATTGTTCTATGTTTAATGATGCAACTTGTTTGATAAATGTATGCCCTTAAATGTTAGTAATTTATATTTCTGACTTACCACTAACAAGTTTTAAGATTTATTAATACTAACACTAGTTGACTTTAAGTTAAATATTACTGAATGGAAAACATGCTTCTGGTTATTAAAGACAAAAAGTCAGTGAACTATTTTTCTTGTCAGAAGTGCTTCCTCATTTGAAAAACAATGGCCGCCTGCAATCAACGTCTGTCCAGTTATGTATTTAAGATGCTTCAATAAAGACCAAACACCATGATGTAGACCAAACACCATTTTGCCTAATATATATGTTTATTAACATTTTCTTTTATCCGAAGTCCGAAAGTCCGAAGTCCGAACATGATATTATACGTATTGTTACTATACATTTAGATAATAAAACATATATAGGTTTATTAACAATCATAAAGAAAACTTTTTAGGTTACAGTTGCCATGGTAACGACAAAAGCGCGGGAAACGCCGCTAGAATGTCCATAGGTTATAATATGGTATATGTCAAATGTTTATCCGTTAAATCTATTCTACAATAATTTGATATAGATCACAACATCAGGTTTTCGTTTAATTGTAGTTGTAAGAAAAAAACATTATCATAAATAGCAGAACATGATATCATCGGTTTTACGCAGTCTAACCTCAACACAAAAGCAAGTCACGAATTCAGACAACCGCATTCCGCACATTTATTACAATAAAACTACGGTGTCTAGCTATTTTATTTGGTACTAATGATTTGCCCTTGATTTACATGAGAACCTTAAAATGATTCTAATGAGTTAATGTCATGTGTGAGTGATTTTTGGGACAAATATAATTAAGTTAGTTCAATATTTTTAAATATAAATTAATTTATCAATTATTTCAATATTATGCGTATATATACGATATACTCGTATATTGTATATGGCTACTATCATGGTATCTAAAATTGTAAATATGTGCCCTTATGTTTTAAAATACTCGCATATAAATTTGTTAGTAAAAAAATCTCAATTAAAACTTTCAGTACAGATTAAACAAAATTTGCATATCTCAACACAATCTGTGAATAAACTTCTTAATTTTCGAATCCAATATAGCAAACAAATCTAACATTTTTCATTTCAGGCGTTGAATAAAAATAAACGGTCTGCAAATGATGCACAGTATTAAACGTTTGTAAAATTATTACAGAGAGAGATATTTAAAGAATTTCATTATGGTAAAACTTGTGTATTACGGCGTCGGAATTAATTTCGTTTGAAATGTACAACCGTACGAATACAATGGATTATACTAAACTTTCTTCTAGTCTTATATTACTTTTTCTTTGCTTTAAAGAGCTACGTTTCTCAGACATTCGTTTCACGAAATTCAATTTATCTCATACATTTTATTATTAAGTTTTATTAAAAAACGTTAAGTGTATGATACATCAATAGATTAAAAACTGTATAGTAACGTCAAAGAGGTTTTCAAACGATATTTACTTTATTCTAATTATACAAGGTTCGTATGCATATAAACTTATCAGTTATTGCTAAAAAAACTCATCAATATACATAAAAGTCATAAAGGATGTAGTGCCACTGAATATTACAAACTGTATTTATGGACAGATCCCGATAGCATCTGTGCCAAATGTCCCAAACACACATTTATATGAAGATAATATTCTCATTCCTTAACTCGAGTTTATCTCAGCGACTTAATCGTACAAGCAAAACAATTACTGAAGGCTGTACGTTTTATTAGACATTTGAATGTAAATGAAATTCTACACGAAATAGAGTTCCGCTTGAACACGGCTTTACCAAGCTCACTTGAATTTAGACAGATGCATTAGAAATAACAAAATTGCTCGGATAAACCGTATCTGGCATAAAGTTAATGTAATTGTTCTATTTTTAATCAGGCACATAACTCCTATTAGTAACGTAATGTTTAATTATTTCAATACTCAAGTCCATTTATATCGGTACTGGTTTCATACCGGGGCTATTCGATAGATGGCGTGAGAGCCCTTAACTGTTCGCTAATTATTTCGAAAAGTTATATACATCTTTAACGATCAGAGAACTTTTGATTGTAGCCACAGATTATAGATGTCGCTACATCGCCATTGACCTTGAAATGTTTTATTGACACATTTGAAGGTAATAAATTGGCATTTAATTACGTGCTTCGTAAACACGATTTATATTGAGGGTTTATTGATATGTTAAGCGGGCACAGGAGCGGTCGAGTAACAGTACCAGAGTATCAATCGTCCAAGCACGTACGTAGCTCTACAAATATTTACATCGAATTGACGTGCACCTATTGTCACCTTTGATTGTAACATTGTTATTACATTGATCAGCCTAAAATACCCTCAATCTTGTTCCGAAATATCATTTATTCAGGTATTAAGAACGTAAAATCAAACTCAATAACTTGGAACGAAGAAAAACAACTGACACGAAACCTTATTTTATTAATCAAGCTTTAGAGAAATCTTTCCGAGACTTTGCATATTATATTATACGTTACAAAATCACAATCTTAATTCATTTTAAACATTAAATATAAAATAATAAAATCAACATTTAATGATCCTTTGTTGGCAATAAAACTTGTGATAATGGGTATTTAAAATCGTATCTTATCTCACAATTTACGAACGTGTTTTCAAATGTGAAAGTATTAAAATTTTAAGTTGCACGTGAATTTGAGGTACAAATTAAAGTATAACACGAGATTTCGCGATTAGGTTAATCTGCCTCTTGATTGCTGGAAATTATGAAGTTTTAACTGCTACATTTATATGTGACGGATTTTTTGTCTATTTTTCAGTACCTTAAACAGTAACTAAAGATATTTATGGAAACTAAGCACAGAAAAACATAATTACACTGGACTAAAACATCTGTGAAAGTTTTTTCAGCAGATTTTTTTTTGAGAAAATTTGCAGTTTTCTATAGATAATATAAGATTAATTATATTATAGATTAATGAGATAATTAATGAGATGAGACATAAGATTAATGATAGAAAATGGTACATGAATTAAAAAGAGTTGATTTCCTAATGTGTTCTCATGTAAGAAGAGGTGTTTTCTAGTGTTACCCAATACTCATACGCATTTAAATAAAACCGTGGACACATACCAATCGCCTCATTTACAGAGTATTTCACTTAGAAAGTATTCAAGACAATAGACCCATATTTGAACAAAGCGTTGATAATTGTCGCTTACAGAATATTAGCATTAGTGAATGCTCAATCCGTTCTGGACAAAGGCTGGTACTTGCGCTTCTATGGTTTTGCTGAAGTGTGTGCCATAAGGTTTCTTCCTCCACATTCCAAGGACTTATAACTTGCGTATTATAAATAAATATTAAAATCATGCACTTATTTTGTTTTATGTAACTACATATAACAATATTGTAACTAATTTACTATACTAACACATTACAAAACTTATATAAGACTCCCAAAAAAATTTTTTTTCTGATAGTTGATGTTTCGGTCCTCTTTCAGAGGAGGAAAACACCGTTCTCTGTCAACAGTACAGATCGTAAGAAATTAATATGTTTTTCCAAACTTTATGATTAAGACTCGAAATGAGATTACACATTTTCCTAGAAGCATAAACATCAAAAACCTTGCAAACGATCGATTCGGGTTGTTGTCTTTTGTTGTAATTAAGAAAATATTTCGTTTCAAGTAATTTCCGTTCGAGACGCAAACTGGCACAGAATGTAGGCAATTACCTAAACGACAGCGGGACAAAGACGTCAGGGAAAGTCGGGTAACGCAATTACACAGATATGCCACGTTAGCACCCAACCCCTCCTTGTAACGATTAATAATTACATTTCACATACGAAAGAGAATTGGACGATATTAAATTTAGAATTGCTTCGGATTTAGTTTTGATAACTGTTGCAATTCCGATAGTTGGAGCTGGTCAGTATATAGATTTTTCTGTATTTATTCTTTTCTTGGAAGAGTCCTTCAAACCAGTGGTAATGTAAAAGTCGATTTAAAAGTGTCTTTATAAATCTTATATAAAGTTATTTTGCGTTAAGAGTTTATATACATAATAAACACACGCTGATATGGTTAGGTAAACTAGCTTATGGTATCTGAATCGCTTCGACTGAATGAGCAATGAAGCAAACGCAGATCAAATATGACGACAAATTTAAAAACCAAGGTATTTGAAACAAACGTTTTATACTTAGTCTGGCCATAAATACTGTTACTATTCAAAAAAAGAAAATATTACGTTTGAATTTGGAATCTGTCATTTTTATATGATTGCTTGATGTGTTTTCTTATTTTCGCGCCATTATATTGTTAAATATTTTGTTATATTAAAATGGAGTGGGGTGATAAAGAGAACCGAATCGCTGTGATTGCCTTACATAAAGTAGGTATGGAGAAAAGTGCAATTTTTAAAACCCTCCACCCGTTTGGTATTAGTCAAATGTTTGTTTACCGGGCTATTGATAGGTACAATGATACCTCCTCTGTTTGTGACAGAAAAAGATCTGGCCGTCCACGTACCGTTCGTGTGAAAAAGGTGATTAAAGCAGTTAGGGAAAGAATTCGAAGAAATCCTGTCCGTAAGCAAAAGATTTTATCTCGGGAGATGAAGATAGCTCCTAGAACCATGTCGCGTATATTAAAAGATGACTTAGGACTTGCAGCCTATAAGAGACGT
Source organism: Leptophobia aripa (assembly GCA_951799465.1). Taxonomy (NCBI): domain Eukaryota; kingdom Metazoa; phylum Arthropoda; class Insecta; order Lepidoptera; family Pieridae; genus Leptophobia; species Leptophobia aripa. Next base: position 5,850,698 of record OX637266.1, on the reverse strand, counting down.
ACTGGTCACTTCTTAACTGATAATTTAAAGAAGAATAGGGTGGTAAAATCCAAACAACTACTTAAGCGGTACGCAAAGGGAGGTCACAAAAAAATTTTGTTTACGGATGAGAAAATTTTTACAATTGAGCAGTATTTTAATAAACAAAATGACCGTATTTATGCTGGAAGCTCTAAAGAAGCTTCGCAATTAGTAAACAGAGTACAACGTGGGCATTATCCCACTTCAGTGATGGTTTGGTGGGGTGTTAGCTATGAAGGGGTGACTGAGCCATATTTTTGTGAAAAAGGTATTAAAACGTCGGCACAAGTTTATCAAAATACCATTCTTGAGACGGTAGTTAAGCCTTTAACTAACACCATGTTCAATAACAAAGAATGGTGCTTTCAACAAGACTCGGCACCGGGTCATAGAGCTCGATCCACCCAATCTTGGTTGAAAACTAACGTTCCGGACTTTATCAGCACTGAAAACTGGCCGTCGTCAAGTCCTGACCTAAATCCATTGGATTATGATTTATGGTCAGTTTTAGAGAGTAAGGCTTGCTCTAAACGCCATGATAATTTGGAGTCCCTAAAACGATCCATTCGGTTGGCAGTGAAGAATTTTCCTCTAGAAAGAGTTCGTGCTGCTATTGATAACTGGCCTCAACGTTTAAAACACTGTATTGCAGCCAATGGAGACCACTTCGAATAAACATTGTATATTTTTAATAGTTATATATTGATGTATTAAACTATATCACTATGAAAGGAATAAATGTTACGTATAAAAAAAAAATCGTGCTTTTCTTTATAACAATATTTATGGCAAGACTAAGTATGTGCATAAGAAGGTATGCGCTGGTAGCATTTCCTCGCTGCATCGATGCATATACGCTGAGCGAGCATCTTTGGTCACCGATACAGTTCTATATATTAATACTACAATATTTAAATACATTTTAAATATTTTTAGATTTTAATGTTGTGTTTTGTTTTTTTTGTATATTTCGCACGTATTACACTCGTTCAATTTTTATTTTTTTATTTTGTGGGTTGCCTGGAAGAAATCGCTTACTAGCGATAAGGCCGCCCGTTTCTCTTATATGTAATAACATCTATTAAAATTCTCTATTTCTACTGTACTAACTGCAACAAAGTGTGAATAAATAAAACGACTGGAATTACATCACCCGCGATCAAGATTACAAAATGATGAAATCTAGCACGTAGTGGTGCTAGTTCTAAACCGTCTAACGACTTCCGGCAAACAGTAACGCCTATATAAAATAATTCAGTGTATGATGCAATTAATATGGTAAATGCATGAGGAGTCAGCCGTCCATTACTGAGGCCATTAAGAAGACTCTCGGAGAAAGTGACAATATGCGCAAAACTGAAAGTATAATTTACGTTTGGAATTCAATACAAGTTTATGTGGGGGTTTATTATTATATGCCCTGGCTCTCTCACGGATGCATATAATTTACGTATGAAACAAAATGTACGATTTTGTAACCTATAATCGGTAAATGGACTGCAATATAAACTCAGCAAGAGCAGATATCTTTTTTTTTAATAATTTTTAAACTGAAATATCCATATCATATTTTTATATATTATTACATTGGTGACCCACTTGCAGATGCGCTGACGACATCGTTCATTTGGATTTCCCGCGAGGACATCGCATTTTCCGACTTTCGCATTTACCAGAACAAATTTTTCAAAGACAACAAAATAATTATATAGATCTGCCGAGCGAACCCCTAGGTTCTAGGGGTTCGCTAGGGGTTCGTATTTTTTGAAATGTTTTTAATTATTTGAACTATTCTATTATATATATATATCTATTAGGGATTCCAACTAAGAATATTCTATTCCAGGTGGTAGCTAAGGTAAAAAACGGTAAGCGGTTTTAATAAGTGTCTCGTGTTTGTATTTGCATAATTCAGATGTCTGATTTATGGATATTGGAAAAGTGATTAATGTCTCATTCAAAATGTCATGACGTGACAATAATATTAATCATAGCTGGATAGACCGCGACTATAACTCTGTAGTTCAACAGTAATAGAGATACGTATAAATTTTAACAACGCACGACCTGATATATAGAAACATTGAAAAACTAAGACTCAATACCATTGCACACACTAATACACACACACACACTTAAATGCTCGTTGTTTACATAATATACTGCACTTGTTCATATGTATATATATATTTTTATTTATTTTTTCTGTTCGTGTTTTTTTTTGTTGTATTATTTTTTTCGGATCTTGGATTCTATTTTCGATTGTAGCTTTTGACCTTGTTTTGGCTTTGTTTTTAATCTATTTTTGTTATGTAAGCATTTTGTGATAAGCTGTATAGTAAAGAATAAAAAATAAAACGATTTACAATGTTTTTTTTACTGATAATTTATATATTCTTATATAAAAGTAGTTTATAACTAATTTCTAACTAGGAAGGCTATCTGGACCTATATCATTTGTCGTATTACAATAAAACATTTCAAAATAATATAATTAAACGTCTACAGAAAGCATTATTCCTTCCATAGATATTCAAACGTATACATACAGCTTGTCATTGTTATATAAGTAGAATCGTGGATCAGCAAGTTATAAATATACAGCTTACACTTAATTAAAAATAATTGTTCGTCCTCATCCGTCATTTATGTAAAGCTTTCCGTTCTTCCTATGAGGAAAATTATGAAACATTCACGAGATATTTTGCTATTAAAACATATTAGCTTAAGAGGCAAAAATAATATCTCTGTACAATCTGAATTCAGTGGAGTTGTAAATGTGTTGTAAACGTGGGCAACTACAATTTTTCAGACGTAAAAACTTTAAGCGATGACAGCTTTTAAAACGAAATTTAGTTGTTAAAAATCCAATTTCACCTTAGACAGCGGGACTCACTATTAATGTCATAGTGGTGTTTTATCTTTTTAAGGCAAAATGTATTCTACATTCTAAAACCTATGAATGACGCATGTCTAAGATTCAAATCTTAGATCTAAGACACGCCTTAAACCACTTCGCGGTCATGGTGTAATTTAATTAATTATGATAATATTCTAATAAAGATCCAAAGGAAATAAACCATGTAGTTTATTTAAAATGTTATCAAATAAACAGTTTAGCTTTTTAATTAAATATTCAGCGTAAAGAGGATATCGTACTGAGCTTTATTTAGCAAACTAAAATCCATTATAAAAGGCTGTCTGTGCCGAGGATGCTACATTTCAGTAAACACGTAAAAAACGTTTAAAAATTTAAAAAAGATTCTTTATTGTTCGATTACAAAGGCAGGAGTTGAGATACCTTCACGTTTTATTTTTTCGGTTATGCTGTTGAAATTGGTCTTAAGTACTTTGCAATTGGTTTGCTAAGAAACTATTATATAGAGTTATGAAAAAAATTTGCTGCCTGGAAAGGTGTGTCACCTATAAGGCTTCGCCGGGATTCTCACGTCCTCTACCTTTATAAATAATCAACGCTCTTCCAGCAGACATATCCTTGAAATTTCATCCCACCACCCCTCTCTCGGAAAATCTTTTAGAGTCCGCCATAAAGCTTAACAACTCACTTCCAGATTCATTAACATCTTTTGTGCACCAAAGTGTAAGGAAATAAAATGAATAAATATTAACTTGTTAACGTATACATGTTTCAATTTTAAAGTAACATAAGATATATTTTGGACAAACTCAAAGGGAGAAGAACCCCGAAATTATTAAGTACTAAATAAAAATTCTATTTATTCCGACTCCCGCTTGAAATTTTCTAGTTGGTAGATTGTAGTTGCCACTTTTGTTGGTTGTGTGCCAATCACGTCCGACTCTGGCCGGTAATTTTCCCAATCGCATCGGCTTGCCGCTTCGGAGCATGTATTTTATTTTGGCAAACTTACGGGACCATTCTTCAAAACTGTTCAAACTAAGCTATCGCTACATTTCTTTTATTTACTTTTCGCAACGGACAGACAGTACTAAATTAAATACGAAACGCCTGTTTACTTCAATCAATTCATTAACTATTAAGGTTTGTTCATAAAATACATAAAAATCCTTCAATATCACTATGATGTAATCTTTTTTTTTATACCCAGAAGCGAGGACAAACGTAGGTTGTAACAGTCCACCTATAGATGCCTGTCATCGATGAACTGTGCTCCGAGGACATACGACGCTGATCCATTTAGTGATAGTCTCCATGTCTTCAGACGCAAATTATTGCGGATCATGTTCCGCCAATAGACTCTTAATTTAGGAACGTTCATTTTTTGTTTTACATATGATTGTTTAGTTGTTTTTTTTAAATTGTTCATTGTATACCTGTAATGCTGTGCATCCCTATAATTTATGCACATACATGTCTTGTGTTTTTTTTTTCGTAATTTTGTTCGGATTGTGTTTGTATGTGTGTTGTTGTTGTGCCTTATTAAATAAATAAAATTAATAATTATTGTTATTTATAAAATATCATATTATAATTTCGATTGACGTCAAATAATTTACTGAAAGCTAAGTTTACTCCACTTCCAAGGTAGCCATGGAAGCGGCAATAAATTACACTGTAGGAAACATTTAATTCACAACTTGCTGTTTGTTCAGAAACGATAGTTGAACTCAAAATAATAAAGAGTCCTTAAACTTAGATTGTTGAACTTTTGATCACGGAATTGACATCAGCTCTTATGTTTATAAGCAGTTATTAATTCCCTCTTATGTTAAATGTCTATAGTAACATCATGTGCTCCTAAAAACGTCACTACATAGTTAATGAGAAGAATATATGAGAATATATAGTTAAGAACGAAGAGATTCAGTAATAAATAGTGTGCTAAGTGTGAAATGCACTCGTTTATGTTAAAGTTAACTTGAATCAGTATGGAATTTTCAGCTTAACCGCTAGCTTCACTCACCACGGAGTTATGACAACTAGTTTTTATATGTCCCAATCACATAAGTCTACCGTCGCTCAAAGTTGTATAACTAATTAACGCCACAGATATTATCACTCTAACGAAATAATGACTCTTCAGCTATGTTTAGATATTTCGTTAAATCCATTAAGATTTCGTAAAAAATTATAATGCGAAGTGATTACCTGAATTCTTTTCACAACAACTCCCCTTCACTCTGGTGTCCTAATAACTGTCATACAGATTTAATATGACATCTCGCGTTGTACGGTTTCTACCGCGAGGCAATTTCCTTCCTAAAATTGTATTTTGTCGTATCTACGTCACCTAAGTACATATGTGACCCGAACGACAAATTGTATTTATATTTTCCCGTTTACAAAATGTCTGTTTTACGATCGGCCTTTTGTTTAACGTCTTGACATATTTGTGTTCATAAAAATACCTCTTAGGTAAGTGAGCCTGGATTGTATTGTAACAATATTGAGCCACGCAAGCATGTTTGTTTAAACATTAGGTTTTTTGGCCTTTTAATTCTTTTTGTATAATTCATTGCTTTTTTATGATTTATAAGAGAGTGTCCTCCAAAAACAAGTAGATTATTACTTAAATGGAGGCACTATCCTGATATTATCAAAACATTGTAATAAATATTTTATTTTATACATTAGGACTCAACTTACTGATACATTTCATATTAAATACATATTATAACACCTTAACCACAGCCGACAAATATGCTTATGTGTTAAGCATATTTAAGCATAGTTTGTTGATCCTACCGGGGAATGAACCCGGGATCGGGGACCTATTCCGGTATAGCAATCAATGCGCCAACCGATTTATCCTGTTTACATGATAAACATATATTTTATGGCTTTCTTTTCTTATATATATAATTGTGTTGTTGTTTACCTGGAAGCGATATCTAATCGATAAAGCCGTTGCTCTTATATGTACTTATATGTAACACCTATAAACATTATCTAATTCTACCGGTTTAGTGCTACAAAGTGTGAATAAATAAAAAAGCACGGGAATGTAAATTTTTTAAACTATTTTCTGACAAACTGACAAACCGAAACCATCCTTAACGTATGCGGGACATATTGACAACACATAAGTGAAATAGAAATATTTAATTTACTTAATTTAAATGTATCCTTTCTCTTTACGAGAGAGTTGAAAGTGAAAATTAATTAAATCACATAATACTTTATCGTTATGAATATTCTGTAATTTTAAGTTTACGGTAAACTCGATTATGAACTAAAAAATGTTTATTTTGACCGAACGCTATCTTGGGCGATCTAGTACACGTGGTTGATCGACTAGCCGTTGTTTACATATAAATATGTCATAGTAAAATTCTTTACATCGCGCGTGAGATTGTATCAAACAATATAATTTTATCTTTTGTTGTAGTTTCCTTATTAAACTTTAAAATATAGTATTTTGATCCTGTTTTGTCCCAAAATCTTTTTATTTAATTGTAAATGGCTGTGTATTGTAACATGTTGTAAAAGAAAATATTAAAAAAAATGTAATATTAATATGATATTACATTTTGATTAATTTTATTTGTGAACCATAGGGTGTTAAAATCTATTAATTTGTGTTTAATAGATAGGTAAACTGGTAATAAGAGATGATATTTACTAAAATATTAAAATATATTTATATATATATATATAAAGATTACCAAAGCTGTTAAGATTTCTAGCTTATCACATAATTATTCTATTACAGCTTAAAAGTTTTGGCGTTATGCCATTGTAAAATAATCAGTAAATTCTCACATGTTCCAATCTCACTACTTAAGTCCAGGAACATATCAGACATATTTTGTAATACATATAAATCCACACACACAATCTCACTTTACCGTTTTACACATCAAAGTATCACGTGACTTGAATCTTGCGAAAATATCATAGAATATATGACTTACATTTGCAAGGTAATTTAAGAACGGAAACTAGAACAAAAGTAAATTATTTGTAAGGAGTCTGTATGTCAAAATGATATTAAACATTATGAATAATAAAGCAGTATTAATAATACATTCTAAAACATTTCAATTCAGGTTAAAGTGAAATTATTAAATGTATTTATTTCGAATAATATTAAATAAATTATTAATACGTTGCTCTGCAGGACAGTAATAGAAAAAACTTTATGTATATATTGTATTGTTGCCACAGTCTCTTTTAAATAAAAATATAATAAATATACCGTGAAATTTTATATTCTTTTTTACCTATGCAATAAATAAACTGCCCGATTCATACCTAAATCATATAGTTAACGACATGCAGCACGCCTGTCATCGGTACAATTTAGTGGAATAATGATAGATGGCCTCTAAACGGGGTGAAACTGATCGAAGTTGTATTCGTATTACGAATACTTTAAAAACAATATAAATAGTTTTTATATATTTCGACTAAACCGGATAAAGCTAGTGTTTCAATTTCGAATGCCTAACGGATATATTTGAAACAAAAACAATAGAAAGCACAGAATTTGTTTTCCTTATTTTTCTACTACGACCAGTCCTCCTGGGATTGCATGACCATTCGTATTCAAATAAGTGCAGACTCACTACGGAGTCATGACGGCTCGCCGTCTAGCGGTTGCAAGCCTTTTGTGACATTTATTTAACCTAATTCCTTTTAAATTGTTTTTTAACCGACAATAGTTATCTGATTACTCCAATGCGTATCGAAAAAGCTTTTTATATGTGAACAATATATTTTTTTAATTAAAATGATGGTTATTATCAAACAGCTTGTATTATGATACTTTGCCTTATAAGTGTAATTATAGAAGTAATATTAACATTTATCAGTAACATCTTATATTCGAATTGCTTTGATTAACACAGGATTAAAATCTTTGTTGATCTTGGATTTCACGGATATAAAGTAAATAGGATATAAGAAAACTATTAAAGATATCGACAAGCGAAAATGTCTAACAGGCTGAAAAACAGCTTCTGGGTTCGAAAATAAATAACACATTACATATACCTAAAGCAACAATTTTCATATAAAATATAAGGTATATTTTTTATGTAACTGGAGGCGAAGGTGCAGACGGGTTACTTCGAGTGAAGTACTAAGAGCCGCCCTTGGACACCTGCATCGCCATGAGGCTAACAAGTGAATTGCCGGCCTTTAAGGGAGAGGTACACTCTTTAAAAATAGAAATTATGTGTATTATATTACAAGCTACTCTGCACTATGTAAACCCATGAGATCTTACGTAGGTACGTAGGTACGTATGATATTTCATATGATTACGCTAAGCAAAGCGAAGATGGAACTACCTAAGGGAAGACAAAGTTCATTTTCAAGTTATTGATTGTCAAGTTAATGAATTCTTTTATGTAATTAAAGGATTAGGTGTTATGCTTAATCATATTTAAGCAAATGTACTCAGTAACAAAATTGATCTATTAACCATTCCATTGTTGCCGTGGCCCACTGGGAGGACACAGGACTCAAAGCAATTACCGCCCTTCACACACTATCTTAAGATCTAAGCAATCAGGTTTTGCAGGTGCGTTTGAGTTGAATATGATTATATCTGTGTATAAATAATTTGTTGAATATCTACTGCATTATAATAAAAGGCATTAAACACAAAAATAATACAGGACTAGAATATTAAGTCGGTGACATAAGGTTATATAAAAAGTATTGAGGAAAACAAAACTCTGAAGTTTTGTAATATAGTCTTTAGTTTGGGGCAAGTGTGACACATTAAAGTAAAACTTCGTTATAGACAAAAGTGTGCTGGGTTTAAATCTTTTGAAGAGCTTTTAGTCAAAAGCTTTTGCACGAACACTGTTATCGTGTTATTAACAAGAGGATTTTAAATAAAGCATAGCTAACATGGAACTGTTAATTATAAAAAATAAGATAATATTTCTAGCTAGTTATCACTCTCAAATGTTACTGGTTTTAATTTGGCTTTGTTTTCATTGTTTTAGTGAATTCCATCACAATACCGTGTCAATAGCTTGATGCCTTTCTCTTTTTTATATCTTTGCATTCAGACGCGAATTTCACTCGTTTCGTTTGCAAACAAAAGGAATATACCAACTGGGTGCGACTTCTGCATCACGTGACACTTTATGACAAAGTCAATTATTTTGAACTTATATACAATTTTGATTAACATATATGTATAACAGTCAAGGGCGTATTGTAAATATATATTTCTAAGTTGATGATGTTTTTGTGTTAACAACTTAAGTAGGGCCCCGTGTTTGGAACTAGATCTAAATTCTAGTGTACTATGAAAAAGTTATGTTCAAAAGGCAACTATCGTAAACTTCATTCAAATATTCCCTTGTATTTTAATGGATTAAGGGCGTATCCCTTCAGCTTTTATTTCTCAAATAATGTTATAAAAAAATTGCCGACAAAATCCACTGCAACAAGACGCAGAGGAAAATTTACATTAGGCTGGTTTAATGTCGTAAAGCAATCTCATTCTTAGCGTGAAGCCAGTTTAAGTCGACCAGATAGCGTTGACCTGCCGAACAAGACCCTTTACATAATTATCATGAAGTGAGAGAGGTCACACACAAATGGCCGTGTGCGGTATCACAACAAAGATAAATTTGCCACATATCTCGAATGTTGCGCACAACCTTGACATTAGCAATTTCATAAGAGAAAATAAGTAATGCAATTAAAATCGTGACATGTCTTAATTACTTAGTTATTTAGTTCTTAGTTGAGTGAGTTACTTAGGTATGCGAGAAATATTACATTATAACCTAATTACGTCTCAGATATTGCGTCTCAGAAAGCTTTGTTGAACCAACCGTACCGGTATCAGTTTAAAAAGATTTTACAATTTCATATAGTAGAACGATATCATTTTTCTAGCGCTTTACGACAAAATAAATATCCTAAACCTTATTGGAATTATTTTTTGAGTTGTTCTGTTAATTGACACTTATGATTAACACATAGCGTAACCAATCATTTAGCTACAAATCGGCTAGGAACTTTTCAATATTAAATATTCATATACAAACAATTTAATGTTTTCGTTATATACTTGTTTAATTCATACAAATATAACAAAAGTGAGAATATATGTTTATATTCCAACTTTTCTACTTAATTTACGTACATATAAAAGTATAGAAGATACAGATTTTTTGCAAAGCGCACTCATACCACCACAATAAAAATAAATTGAACAATATAATACCCAAATAAAACTGAAACGGCCCAAGAGGAAATTCGGACATGTAGTCGTTTCCAAAGATATTAGAGTTTTTTTTTTCGTTCTCGGAACACGTTTTGTGTTTTTTTGTCGTAACAAAAACTTGTATCAGCAGACTAGTCATACATTAAATTTTTAAAAATTAACTTTAGTGGTTGGCAAATGGTTGCTGAAGGCTTAATGACGTTTTGGAGGGATATGGAGTGGCCCGATCCAATGGTGGATCGGATTGAATGACTGATAATCAACTTTAGTGGTATAAAGTTGTTCTAATGGTACTTGTGTATAAAAAATACTTAATATTAGTTAAATCAAAGTACATAATATCTTCTAAAGTAATGATCTAGATTATTACTAGTGGATCAAAGCTTGAGTATGTAGTAAGAAGATAAACGAAGGCTTTAGTTATTATATGAAAAACAATCGCTTGCATAGTCATCAAAACATTCCCAACTTAAATAGTTAGCGTAAGGCTAGTGATTTAATACAAATGCAATCACCAAGACCCATATAAGGTTCAATTTTATTACGAAATTTTGAGAATTTTGCAAATATATGAAAAAAGAAGAAATTCCATCCAAAATTAATGTTAGAGTATTCAATAAAAAAATATCTTCGAATGAAAGAAGTAAATTGGTGTCGTAAATTAGATAACGCCGCCCTATCGAAGCGAGTAATCAAATTATTTTAACTGTTTTATCGAAGAATCGAATTCTGTTCTATTTTAACGGAAATGTCGTCTTCATTTATTAATTATGATATTCAAGATTTGTTGAATCTTATTATAAGGGATCATTGGATTGTACCCTTTATTCAAGAAACTGAATACTGATTAAAATTATTAGTGGGTTTAATTCTATTCATCATCTAATACGCGTTTATCTACTAAATAATGTAGTCTTAATAAATACATATACTACAATAAAACATACTATGTTTTTATCAAATAAATTCGAAGCATAAAATTAAAGTAAAAAAAACAGTTTTTTTGTCAATTTTACAATTAATACTAGGTCTAGACTAGAGGATATTAATATAGATTAGTTCTACTATAGTATCTATAATATTTAGTTAAGTAAAATTTAAAAAAAAATATTTTAAAGCACATCAATTCAAATAACAACACAATATTTTTAAAAGTAATAAAACGAAATAAGAATTCTTTGGAATGTGATGAGACGATAAAACGAATTAGAGAAATCGTATGGAGCGGTATAATCAGTGACCTTGACATTTTGAACAGGTTTTAAACGTGTTTAATTGATTGGCCTTTTCACTTTAAATGTTTTCAAGGAACATAAAGGTTAAAGCTGCTATATACCGTTATTATGGAGAGGCCGCATTTATTAATCATATAAATGACTATTTTGATTGGTAGCTTTGTAACCCTAGCTTAACTTATAGCTTAAGGCTTTATAGTTAATATTATTATTTTAAGGTATTACTGTGACGTAATATGAAAATGAAGAAGAGGAGTTTTTCCTAAGGTTAAACATTTATAGTGTATTCAATACTTAATGTGAGTTTTCGTTGTATTAGTCAATACTAATACTAGTTTTTAAATATTACAAAACTAAAACAATGTCCACACAATCGTCATGGTCACAGATGATCGATCGATTACAGATCATGTACTCAGCTACTAGCAATAAAATTGACAAGAAACATTAGCATAGTGTTTAGGTTTTGTGTTAAAAGTTTAAAAAATGAAAAATTGTCCAAGCATGTCTTATAGTGTGATATTCCTATTTTTTTATTAAGAAAAATTGTACCGTAAATGCGTTACTGAATATTTAATTGAAATAATAAATCTTTTTTATGGAATATAATTATTGCTGGCAACTCATTGTTATGACCGAGATTTGCCTGTGTTTGGCATAAGACGTATATAAATAGTAGTTGGTATTTGCATTTTCTAAGAACTAATTAGAAATTGAAGTATTTACATAGCAGGTGTTAGGCAGGTTTTAAAGGTCTTTTAAGGAATGTTTCCGGTGAATAAGGCCAAGCCGGCGCAGCAGGCTGTTACTGGCCACCCTTTCACTTCTCATAGAGATCGCAAATATTAGAAATCGGGAACTTGAAATCCTACTGTTGTTAACTCGAAAGTTTCGATGTTATGATATTATTGAATTAGTATTTATCAATAGATATTTTAAATAAACGGAAAATTACTGTGAATGATTGTGTTACGGCGAGGTAATTTTACTTTAAATATTTGTAAATATAGACATATTTAATTTGTAATTAGCATTAAGTTTTTAAAGTAATTATTTATTAACTTTTATTTAACTTCTGACAAAGTCTACTTTTATTCTTAATTTTAATTAATATATTTATTCGTTATTCAATAATGTTCAGTAATTAATCGGAGACAAATTATTATTTTTTGTATTTTAAATCTTATTTATAAATATTTAATTTTTTTGTTAAAAATATACTATAATTATATATAGCATAAAGTAGGTAAAATTAAAATTTAACTAGATTTTGCGTCAGGTAAACTAAAGCACACATTTTTACATAAAGATCGTCAACGTAAACTATTTAACAGGACTTAATAAAAATGCTGTATAAAGTTAAAGTAAAAACCTACCTTATATATGCCATCCACGAGCTTCGTTAGTTCCTCGGTCTCCATGGTGATATTTTATTAAACTTCAAAATTTCAGTCACACTCTATACTTCATTTGTTTATCGCGCACAAACGATTTTAACACCATTAACACAAACACTTTCACTTAGAAACAAACTTTTAGGCACGGTCAATTTCCTAGCACCTTCGCGTTAACCATCTGCAAAAAAGAGAAATCATATTAGCATACAACAAATTATTGTTCTATATTTAAAAACATACATTAAAAATTCCATATTTAAAAGTTTATCTCGAAGTGAGCGGCAACTTAATTCTAACCTTATGCCGTGTGCTTCGCTCAGGTTGAGGTGACCGAATGAAGTCCGATCACTTTGCTCGATCTCGCGAAGCAAGTGTTTTGTAATACGCAGCAGGTAACAACTAACCTTGCTTGTACTGTTATCTGATACCTGCTTATTTTGTGGATGGCCTATGTCCTGAGGTCAACGACACACATACCAAACTTTTGTCATTTACAATCAATTAACATTCTATTGAGGAGTGGTGAAATCGCTTTCGCGAATGTTTATTTTATTAGCGAACGATTAGTTTTATGATATTTTAACGAAATTTTCCTTAATTCGAAAGCTTTAACATAGCCTTTTAAATATTCAATCATTTTATAAGCGCGGTAATATTAAAAATCATATTAAAACATTACGTATTCGTGCGTCGGGAGTCGTGACATAAAATATTATGGTTGCGTTATATTATGAAATTCATCAATGCCACAAAGTAATTGGTAGTAAGCAACATTGGCAAGCTTTGTACGCGTTTGCAAGATAATTGAATACAATAGATACACTTTCATTTTTAACACCCACCTGCGCGCCTACGATCAGTTTTAGGTATTAAATTGTTTCTTGAATTTTATAATCCAATTTCGATTATTCGAAGCCGGCAAAAAGAAATAGGCGTTAGAATCTATGAGTATGAGCAAGTATTAGCTGGATTGTACCCACGGCCACAAAATTAGTCTTGTGTCATTTGTCCAAATAAACTATAACTATTATAATAATATGCATTAAAACATTAATTGGCTAACCTTAGATCTCACACAAGGATTACGAATGAGTAGAATATATTTTAAAATCCATGTTATTAGTCTGGACACAATTATTTTCTATAGCCTTCTCGAATACTAGACATTAATTCGTTAACTACAGAGTGTGAAGCTGCTTTAACTAGAATAATTAGAATTTATTACCATTACTGGTTGTATAGAGGTATATTTAAAAGCTGTTACACTCATACTTTGCACGTAATTATGATATTCAGGTCATGGTAGAATATCAAGGATACTCGATACAGTTGGCGCAAAAGATATGTCAAAGAGAAGTTCCCGGGTTTTTTACCCGGTACGATCGAGTATTTTTTATCTGTTTCTGTAATCAAGTTGGAATTGTCGGGCATGCAGTTGATTAACCCACAGTACCTTAGTTGGTGGGACTGCCACCTTTGAGCCCTCTTTAAGCTCTGCCCTATGCCCCGGCGTGGGGCCTTAGGACTCTAGTAAGTACGATCCAGAGTTATGTGATAATCATATTTTATTTTGCTACAACGAAAAAGAGACCAATAATATAATAAATTGATTTAATAAGTAAAGTTTTATCTGCCTAATCCTGGCCAAGTCTTTGGTCAGCCTTAGAAATCAATTCGTTACATTCGCGAAATGTATAACCTCTAGTAAATCTTACGCGTCATGTGTTGAAAGTATCGCAATACGACGTTTAAGTGTTAACCCACGCCATAAAATATGTTTAAACGGTTAGTTTCTAAGATTGACGTAATTTACATCGATAAATTATTACATTCTATGTCAAAACGCCTAAGTGGATGAATCGTGCTGGTGTAAAATTTGCATAATTACACAAGAGATGCACTCGCCTGATAATCATATGCATAGCTCGTCGTAACGCCAGACTTAGTTAAATAGGAATAATAATTCTAACTTGATGTTTCGCTTGTATTAATTAAAACTTAAACCAAACTTTAATGGACATAAGCTTGCCATGCTTAATGTCCAAAAAGCAATATTTAATCGAAGTTAAAACTTATATGAAAATAATATTTATTATTATTTATTTATTTTACACTTTATTGCACTTAAACACTAGAAGCAAATGACGTAAACAGATGTTAGTACATATAAGAGCAACGGGCGGCCTTATCTCTAATAAGCAATCTCTTCCAGACAACCCACACGATAAAAGAATACTTAAAATATAATAAGACAGGTGCAAAGGGTGCGAAGTATACAAAAAATAATAATAATAATACAGAAACAAAACACAACATACATTAAAATAAAAAAAAACGAAAAATATGCTAATTTAAATCTAGAATTATAAATAATTATATTGTATACAAGAAATGCTTAAGAAGAAGTGATTTATAAGATGATAGATGATAATAAATAAGTTATTAATCTCTTTTTATAGACAATAAATTATAGCGTAAATATCAAATCGAATATGAATAATAGTGGAATTAGGGATGCAATTACTGAAATGCGTTTGCGTCAATATAAAAATCAATTTCAAGAGTTGTCTTGAAAAACTGTGAGTTCATTCCAAGATGGTTTAATAATAGCAACATTTATCTCACAGTTTTCATTTAAGGGTACAGGCCAACTGTAACTGACACAAAAGGATAATTCAAAGAAAACTTGGGAACAGATGTCTTTTAAACAAAATTAAAAACAGTTGCAAAAAATTTCACGCCAAGAGACTGCATAAAACACGTTGTGTAGATATATTAATTCTTAGGGAGCTTGCATCTGATGTTTCGCCTGAAGGCATGCACAGTGCACACCCATAGGCGTATTTTCTTCAGTTTATGCAGATTTTCAACTTATGTGAGGGAAGTTATGGTGCATCGAACAGGTTTTGTTGTCTCGAATAATTTTATAGAAAGTTTCCACGATAACGACATATCCAGTACTGTATACATTTATATTATATAAGTCACAAACTAAAGCATAACTGCCATACTATAAGTTAAGGAATGTTTCAAATTTAGCAGCTTATAGTCCACACAACATTAAAGACTTAACTATGAGGTTGTACGTCGATCCCGGCGCAACACTGGATAATAATAATAATTATTGCATGAATTAAAATGTATATAAGCGTTTATATACCATAATAATTATGTATTGATACATCTATTATAAACACATATACGATATACATAAACAATAAAAGCATTGTAAGTAAATAAAAGCTCTCTAGAGTCGTCTGTTTAAACTTCTTCAGCCAAGAGTAAACTTATTGTAAGCGATCGGTGGTGCAGTCTTCAGTAAGAAACAACAAGGATTCCAGATAGTTTCCTATTTCTTTACAAAGCGGAAATCACAGGCTCCTGAGTTCCGATATACGCCATATTAAATTTTCAAACATAAGCCGTTCACTTTCAAAGTTTCTTATGTAACTCCGCGAACTTCCAATTGTCTTATGAATCGGCAATATTTGATTTTCATATAGTGTAGTAGCGTGCCAAGACTGGAATAGTATTGCACTGAGAGTTAGCACAAAACGTTGGGGCCAACAGCGGCATTGCTGACGAACCGTGTTATCGCTAGTACGATATATTATGCATTGCGAGTGAATATTCATGCAACTATTACTTCGCTGCAGAACTGCACGGCTCTCAGACAAAACGAATTTGTTCTGTCGATTCAGGTGTTTCACGATATCTTCGTCTATTCCTATATTTAACTCGAATATGTTATATTCAATTTAATATTGTATGTTAAATTATATATGCTATGGCACTATGTCGTTTATTTTTGTTAATTTATTTATAATTCACAAGTAGGTCTGACAGATCCTTGTGTTTTAAAATAAAGTTGTGTTTTCAATAGTTTTGAGGGCTCAGCCAAGACAAATTTTTCACAAATGTCTTCGTATATGATGAAAAAATTAATAACTAACGTGCTTAAAACGCGCGAACCTTTGATTCAGAGATTCTAGTGTCACCAGATGTCACAGATTATACACATATATTATGACAACCAAAACCATTAAATGGTTTATCTGTAGTGTATTTTATGTACGATACTGTAACAATTTGTTTGTAATTGAAAAATAAATTAAAAAAATATATGTATATAACCCAACAGTATATATGTATACAACAACACCAACAGAACTTCGACGACTATTTACACAATATATTTAACTAATTACCGTAACAATTCACGGCCAAGAATTTAATTTGAAAGGCATAGACAAGCCATTTGCAAACACAAAGTACTGCATACATGAATGAGGAACGCCGGGCGGCGAGATCAGTCATCCGTCAGGCACAGATGTGGACCTACCGCTAATGAGATTCCGAAAAGCTCCTGGGAAATAACTTGCAGTGGCGTAACTGGCGTACGATCCGTCAATGAACGTATAACTGTTAATGTTATGAAAAAGGGGTACAGGCACACGCTTTGATAATTGATTGTTCATTGTTATTAGTTAATTGCGGTCTCTTGAGAATGCTGTCTCGGTTTAGTGATTTGACTTGTACAATGCGTTGATTTGCTGTTTGCTAGTCGTCGTACGGTATAAGAATACCTCGGCATGACACCAAAATAATACGTTCCGACTTCTCTGAATATAATGGTATACCATCATGAAATAAAGGTCTAGTTTATTACTGCACCGCGACCTAATTGGTCCGTGGTAGTGAATAATAATAGAGAAAATTAAAACAGTTTTTACTGATATTTAATATTCTCTATATAACTCTTTATAGATAATACAAAATGGCTTTAATATCTATTAAAATGCTTATTTTATGTGATAAAACTGCAAGCCTTTCTTTACTATGATTAATTAAAAATCGCCTTGATTAATATTTCACGAGGTAATTCCAATTGATATTAATGAATTGACTTAATTTTTTCATTCAATTATAACTGCAAATACAAAAATACCGAGACTCAATTTGTTTCAATCTGTACCTTTAAAAGTCTTTTAAAAATATATAAAATAGTTTCTTGGCTTTAAAATCTAATAATTCCGAAGAGTATTTTACATAACAGGAGGTGGTCATTAAACATAACTTTTACAATTACACTAATGCCTTGATCGAGGTTCGATGCTGAAAATCATTACCTATCAAAAATATTTTTTTGTTAACTAGATAATACGAAGTATCATTATTTTTACATATGTTACTGGAATTAAAAATCATTATTGCAAAGTGATTGGTGCAGTTCGGTTGAATTACAGCCTGTCTGCTCACACCCAGGCTGCTCTTGACAACCTACAAAATTGGATACCTCGCGCTAGCCAAGTGCTCACTTCATGTGTGAAAATGTTTTCCAAACGATTTCATTTTGCATGCATTTTTCTTCTATGTAAAATAAAAAAAGTGTTTTCGGCAATAAAGCTGCGGTTGAAATAATTAATACGTTTTAAATACAGCCCGTGGCTCAGATAAGTAGACACTGAAGAGATCAAACTGTCCATACTGCAGTATAACTGCTGTTTTTAAAGATAAATTAAAGTAAGAAATGTTAATATCATGTTTTGGTACTATCAGTATAAATATGAGTTGTTATTATTTTAAATATTAGCATAACAAACTTGTTCCTTTATCTATGTAACAAACAATACAGTGACGGACACATATTTTTCCATTCTACTAGGTGGGTATTGAGACATTTTATCTTCCATAAGATATTTTTCTCGCACATGAATAGCGCCGCCCGCCCTCCGCCCGCCTAGACCGTGGAACTTCTATTGTGACATTTGCTTCTGTGACGGTAATCTACGCGGGCTCGACGCAGCTATTACAGCTATAACAACAAAGCTCGGCATTGTTCGGAAACCCCAACCCCCGTATACTTCAATACAAATCCGTTCCTAAAAGATGGGAATAAAGCTGTCTTGTCCTTGTATTCTCTGATGTAGGGCCGAATAAAGTACGGTAATTGTCTTTGATGCTAGTTTGAACCGGTCTATAAAGAGTTTTATTGTGTCCAATAAATCGTTGATTAGATGAAAAAACATATCGAATTTTGCGTTTAATTTTTCTAAAGTTTTGGTTGATTTTACTACTTATTACATCAATAAAAATAAACAGATATTGAGCAAACTTACTGCTTAACACATAAGGAACGTGTGAAACAGGTAAGTTTTTCGCGAGACACACCCTTTGATTCAAGTTTGAGCTTTCAAATTAGTGTCGCTTGAATAATGCAAGGACAAGTTGCAGACTGCGCTTGCAACATAATGCATGACCTAGGCGCGCTAAGATAATGAATAAGTCGTCTAATGGCTCCCATTTTAAAGCCCTATATGCCACTAAATTAGGCCTTGACATTAAAATACGGACAGACGATGCATATTTTATTCAAATACTTTTACATGTAAATTTAACTAATATATTAATATTAGTTAAATTTACATGTAAAAGTAATATACTAGTTAAATTTATTATTAATAATCAACTTTTTACGATTCAGTTGGTACTAAAAATGCTGGACTAGCATTGGGGAACCCATTGGTTCGATTAAACAATCGTGTTAAGAATGATCTATGTAACTTATACTAAATACAAAAGTTAACATCATATCTTTTTATGGAGTAAGTAAATGGACTCTATGCCTGTTCGTATGCGGCGAAACTGAGCAGAAGAAAGCAAAAAACTCAGGTTGGTTGTTTTTTTTTTTGGTAATGATAGTACACTGTTTGGAGCAAGGCCAACCTGGAGTAAATACAATTGATTTAAACAAAACTCCTTTCACGAATGCGCATTGTTACAATTAGCTGTTACGGGTGCTTCTTAGTAATCATAGGCCAGAATAGGCCATAAAAACCATTGTATAAAATTTTCTTAAACCAATACCAAACTTATTGATGTATTGGATATTGGCTTGAACGTGTGCTCATCTGGAATACATTTGGGTAATTTTGTTAACACAACATTTTAATGGTGTGTAAACAAATCTATGAGTAACTTCGGAGAGATTCAGAGTCGAGGACTCATTCCTAATTATGAGAAACATCAAACATTTTTTGTATGACATACCGAAAGTTCACTTACCGATAATTCGGAACTACGAAGCTAAAAACAGTTATTTAATTGGTTTTTATATTAACAGATTTCTGTACTCTTTGAATCACCGATGAGTACAAAATGCATAGAGCCTTAAACTTTTTAACCAGACACCCCTTGATGTGATACGATTGCTCAATTGGCGAGAAATTGCGACGGGAGTAAGCTGGCGGAAAATTGGCGATATCGTTAATATTCACCCGAAACCGGTGGTTCACGTGGCGACTACAAATAACGAGAAGACAGCTCCATAGATTTATGTTCTGTCGCTTTAAGTGATATATAGGCCTCAGGCGCCCTGTGCTATCGACAAATCTAATATCGTCAAGTGATGAGTCGGCGTTGGATCTCATCTTTGAAATCCATTGTTTTTTTATATACGGGCAAACAAGCAGAAGGCATATCAAATAGTGTAATGTGATACTTTAATTACATTATTAAGGTTCTACATGTAAGCCTTAAAGTACGTAAGACGTAAGTAATTGAAATTGAAAAACCTATCGCAATTTACTAAATATAGAATAAAAAATCAACAAATTCAAAGTTTAAATAAGTATCAGAAGTTTGTTAAGTCACCGATAACCATCTAAGCGACATTAGCTTCAAGTTTCTCTTCACGAGTTAAAAACTGCTTCAAGTTGGATCGGTTAAGTCTGAACCGTTAACACTCATTCGAAATAAGTATAATACGCGATTTTATGTTTTATTAGTATAAATATTATGTGTGATCAATTTGTACTTAACAACACACAACACACGTACAACACAACGAGGTGTTGTACGTTACAACACCTCGAGATATTATCATTATATTTAACGAGTATAATTTAAATTGAGTATTTGTAATTTTTCATACTTAAATAGTATTTTTCAGTATAATTTAAAGGTTATTTATTGAATAAACGACGAAGAGCTATCGGTGTTGAAAAGGTGAATTATTCTGGTCGTGTATGAGGCTCGTTAAAAGGCGCAGTGTGTTCTTAAAGGGGAGGAGGGCTTACAGTCTCCCGTGTTTTAAGGGCGTGAATAAAGGCATTTAAAATAAGGTACCTGGAACTTTATTTCTCAGAAAAGTAGATTTTTGAAGAAAGAGTAGAATGTCGGTTAGTAATTGTATTAGGATTAATTCATTCGCTGTTAATCAAATTACGTACACCAGCGTTATAAAAAAATCATTTACAATCAAAAGAAAGATTTTTTGAATAGTAACTATTAAATTTACGGAACAGAATAACACACCAAAAGTTTGTATTAGTTGAATCGTATACCTTAAAGTTTAAATTATTACTATACTATTAGTAGTGGACTTCGATCAACTGAGATAATTAGATAATTATACGTACAATTATTTTTTCAAGTACTTCACGGGATGAAGTACAATCATTCAAGTACCCAAAGTGTCGATAACCCTTAAATTTTATGGAATGGTTTACTGCGACCTTTACGTGGTAAATGTGATGTTTCTATTATGGTTATATCATTATTATAGTAGCAGTTACAAAGTGTGAACTTTAATGCTTGGCAAATAGTTTTTTCTATGTATATAGCGATGTTTGACTTCAGTCTTTATCACGGAGCAAGGATTCATTGAGAAAAAGAAAGAAACTCAGGTATAAAATAACACGTTTCCATTAAAAATTACAATAAAAATATTAACGCATTGGTGAATGATGTAACTATTATCATTAATTACGTAAATTATGGTGGAATTCATAAAATGTGGTGGAAATCATCGGATGCCATAAATCCACTTTGGTTTCAGGGGACACTTTAATTCGAATAAAATTTAATGGTACCGCACATCAAGCTTTACGCCTGTTTATTTATGTTTAGCAAGTAGCTACTGCCCGTGACTTCGTCTGCGTTATTTAAACACAAAAGGATTTTGGATATCGGTTTATAAACGGCAGAGTTCTGGTGAAATTTTCCTTCCCTAAAGTTTAGCCTATCTCCATACCAAATTTCATCTAAATCGGTTCAGTAGTTTAAGCGTGATAGCGTAACATACACAAACAAACAGAGTTACTTTCGCATGTATAAAATTAGTATGGATTTCTAATAATCATATTAGTGCCATCTATATACATTTTTTTGGGTAATATATGGCTACTGTGTATATAAAAATAATAAAAATTCTTCAAAAAATCTTTTTAAATTATACACTTTAATTATTCTAAAATTGCCTAATGTCCAAACTAGAAATTAATTAATTTTACGTTAGATAACTCCATTTTCGTTTAATTCGTTTGCACGCTCTGTTTAATTTGTTTTTTGTAATTTCACTTTAAGGCTATACAAAATAGAAAACGTATTTCAACAAGCATAAAATTAAATTATATGTAATGTTAGGTCAAGAATTGGTAAATTTAGTTTAGGCACTATTTATTTCCTTTGTGTAGCCAAATAGTTTTGTCATATTATTATATAACATGTTGCATTTTTTATGTAACAGGCGGCAAACGAGCTTGCAGGTCACTTCGAGTGAAGTGCTAACCTCCGCCCATGGACGACCTGCGACCTGTAACGCTAATAAGACAAGTAAGTTACCGGTCTTAAGGGAGAGGTACGCTATCTTCTTGAAGGCCCCTCATTCGTAGCGGTTCCGGAATACCAGCGCTGGCAGTTGGTTCCACAAACGCGTGGTGCACGGTAGAAACTGCCTTAAGAAACGCTCAGTTGTGGAGCGCTAGACGTCATGGTGGTACGGATGGAATTTCGTATTCTGCCTTGGGGTTATTTCTACATGACTATACTATATACTACTAGACACATTACACAGACTAAATGACTATAAAGGTATTTGTAAAAAAAGTTAACACAACAATTTTCTCATAAAGATCTCTGTAGAAAAGGAAATTCAATGAAAGCGAAAGAAAAAATGGGAAAAGCTAATGCGAACGTATTAAAGCTACAATAAACAGCGGTTAGGGCGGTCAGTTAATTCCATGTTGTTTTTGCCCCCGGCTCCTCTTGATTTATGCCACGCCTGCCCGGAATATGATTACCCAGTAGGTGTCGGAAGTACCCCTAATGGATATAAACGCATTTAAGTTAACAGCTCGTTTTTGTGTTAAATAAACTTTGTATTGAACTTAACTATCGAATTTATAGTTTTTGTTGTATATTGAAAGAAGTTTAAAGCTTTAACAATTTTTGAGCTTTTTCTATAAAGAGCATAAGTGATACGGTTTTATATAACATTTGGTTTGTGTAAGCGAAAATGTTCGACCTTTGATACTACACGAATGAGTTAAATAAGGGTTGAGTTGGGGCAAATGTGTTTATTTAATATATTTCTTATACAACGTAAAAGTTACATATAAATGCGTGGTTTATAATAAACATACTTGTCAGTTCCAGTGCAAAGTCAATATTCTTACAACGGGTTTATCAGATATTAAATGGAAAATGTTATTATATCAATTACTTGCGTGTTATTTATTCCTGTAAAATTGAAAAGTTAAATTTTGTTTCACTCATTTTTAGCATTTTTGTTAGGTCGTTAACAAACGCTGTTTGTTTTATTCAGCGTGAATTCGTTGTACCTCTCCTGGAGATTGGATTTTTTTGTTAAAAATGCAATATGTGAACTGTTTTCATTTAGTTAGATTATTTATGGTGATAATATAACATTCACACTCAATAAATAACAATTTCTTACATATAAATAGACGGAAAATTATAAAAAAAATACCCTAAAATTAAACACTGCCAATTCCCAAATCAAGGGCGTAGAGTGGATGAGATGAACTGGCAAAAAAATCTCCGCCACTCCTGTAAATCACCAAGTATATTCTACAGTACAGATGTAAACAGCTGCAACCACTACTTAATAAATAATATATCTGAATTAATTACATGACATACAGAGAGATTATTTATCAGGAATCGAACCCTCTACTCGGCAATCACGCAAGTTGACCTGCTATTTTGGTTATCGAACAGTTGACATGCTAATAATTTTACTATTTTCTTCTTTAAATAACGCTCTGAGACACAACTCATAATAAATAATACTATGAAAGTGTTAGATCCATAAAAGATCCAATTCGCCTCCTGAAGTGATCCGAAACAGCATCGATAAACGTCCCTCTCTTAAGCTGATGGAGTTGAAAGCACTTACTAATTTTCTTCGAGTTTTCTCCTAGTAAAAGCGCACACGTGTTCCTAACTAAAAACTAAGTAATGAGAAACAGAGAAGTGCTTTCTAACGCTCATAACTTATTGCGTTTTCATTCAGTGTAATAAAAAGATATTACTTGATAAGCTACAAGTACAATATATGTATCTTTAATTTTGTTAAATTATATTATTTGTTTTAATAGGTCAAACTAGCAAGCTCATATAGACTTTTGTACCCTATATTCAGACACCAACCCTTTTTTTAATTTAATGACTGCTTATGATTCAATAAGCATACTGACTTCGTTTAATGGGGTCTGCTTATATTCGTATTACTCATAAAAAAAAATATATATATATATCTCGGAGAATCACCATAGTTCTCAACGGGCTTAGTGGGCGTTATGATCTGGATTATGTGCGAGCACAAATCGCGGATAATACAATAATAATCAAGTATACAATTATTAAGATTAGGAGCATTAGGTCACCGATCTCACTGTTTCTAACCTCCTTTTACAAAAGCTGGCCTTAGAATCCCGAACGCACTGCCACCATAACAAGATGGCGCCCAAAACCCATTCGACACGCTAACCTTGCTCTGATTGGTCAATATAAAAACGTACGTATCTCATTTAATTTTTTCACAAACTATTAGTTAACACTCTTACATTCTTACATTCGTCCGATATATATTAAAGTGTTTATAATCAATAATAATATAAGGCAGACTTTGACGCGATTTATTAATTTGATTACTAGTAATTATAAAAAAAAAACAGAAAAAATAGAAGAATGAAATGGCGAGATACTTTCAATTCCGAATTCCAATAAGCAGTGCCTTTTACAAAATACTTAAACAACATCAAATTATGTCAAACAGGTTTTTGGTCTGTCGACTTAACATCACTAAGACTCTTAACCTTACTGTTTTCTGCAAGAAAATATAAAAATTCACTTTACCGTCCAGCGAACTTTGGCTGTCTGCCTGTTTAGAGGTGCTAATGGAATCTAATGTAGGTGAAGGTACTCTAAAGGATTATAGCGTTTCATAAAACTAGCCAAGTTTTCATATTAAACAAAAATATAACCTTTGATTTATTGGAATTGGAATATATCACTGCCGCTGAATTCAGTATCGATATGATTCCATTTATATTAGCCTCAATAATCCGGCAACCAATTAAAATTGAGGCTGAGCCTCTTAATAAAATGTATTTACTTGATCGATGTACGTATTAACGCTATTTATAAAGGATGAATAATGCATGCGATCAGTCTTTGCCCTTATTAATGCATATAGTGCCTCGGTCTGCTTTTATTGCAGCGAAACTCCAAGCCCTTAAGCCCAGTTAAGCCGTGCGAAGGTGATGCGAGGATAAATAGCCAACTTACGGGAAAATCTATATTTTTTTAACATGCATTAGCACAACATTATAAACAAAGTCTATTTATAGTACAAATTTAAAGATAAGTGCTAAATAATGATCTAGGTTACGTAGTTTAGCCTTGAATTGTCATACGCAAGTCCTATTCATTCATTAAGCTGTTTATCGACGCATTGGTGTCGGGGCATTGTTTTAAACGGTGGTTGCTAATCGGATCGGACGCGGGAGACACGCACGCTCTGCGCAAACGTTAATACTATTAAATTCAATGCAATTATACATAATACAGTTGATGTTGGCACTGTTGTATACTGTTATAATGATAATTAATATTATGTCCGATTGAGGCTAATTTAATCGGCCGATTACAATTAATCGATCTTTGAATTTTGGTTAGTGATTAGGGAATAGAATGTGTGTTGACAATGTTTTATTATAAAATCATACTAAATACATATAAATATTTTTTGTTGATGTGGATTTTAAATAGGATTATACGTCCTCATATATCTTAGAAATATTCATTTGTTTTGTTGTTTATTCAAAACGAAAAACGTAGAGAAGAATAATGCGTTGTACGTGGTAAGCACAGGTTACATTAGAGTACACAATCTGTGGCAGTAATTCGTGTTTGAAACTGTATTTTCGTTGCGGACGGCTCTAATCCGTTTAGGACTGCGGCGTTATACGTGCCCTGCCTAATATGGACTCACAGCACCAGTGGCCGTCTGAATTTGTTTCACATTACATTGCTACCCAGGCTAGATACAAAAGATCAATTTAACATGAACTATCGACATATATCGTTCGATTTTTAAATATATTGTTATAAATATATTAATGAAGTCGGTGTCTATATGTCTTATTTTAGTTAGCTGTAAGTTAGGTTAATTTTATTGTCTTTTAATTTTATTGTATTAGTGTGTGTGTTAATACGTTTTTTCTTTCTTTTAAATAAGTAAATACTTTTGTTTGAGGTAAGGTGATGTTTATTTATAGATAAACATTTGAATATTATAGAACATTGAGTACAACATTCGAATTCTAAGCGGATTGACACGGGCTGCATTGTAATAGCGATCCGGCCACAGAGAATTTGTCCCTATTACACCGTTTATTCCAGTGTCGTAGACATAACCTCATATTGCAAATCATATTTCATGTAACTACATGAAATTTGTTTTGTTCTAAATATATATACTTAATACACTATTAGGAATTTGCTTGTATATGTTTCAATCGTAGTATCTTATACAAGTACATCATCAACAAATCATATAAAACCACAACGGTCAGACTTATTCTGAATAAAAATTGTCTGTGGACAAAGGAGAATAGGAAACGCGATGAAAGGAAAGAGCTTCCCAGGCCAATCATGGTATCAAAGACTTTTGCATTCGTCTGTCTGCCTTTAGCCATCCATTGTTGTGACAAAAGTCGAGTCGCACTATTAATTTTTCATGACGTTGAAGAACTACCGACCGACGACGACTGAGGTCAACATTTTGCATCAAACTAATGATATACTGAAAACTAACCTACCGGTAATAGCAGGAAATTTAACTACCGTCACCGAAAATACACCTTAATAAGCATTTTATCTTGTCATGTAATATAAAAGTGTATAACTTAACCCATAATCATAAAAACTGCATTTCAACTAAATTACTCTTTCGTTACTTAAATGTTGAAAAGAGACAGATAAGTTATGTAATATATTTAAATATGTATATTATTATTTATACACACTTTGTTGCACTAACACTGTAGAAATACAAAATGTTAATAGATGTTAGTACATATAAGAGCAACGGGCGGCATTAACGCTAATAAGCGATCTCATCCATAGTTATTCCATTAGTTTAGTTATAGTAATATGGAGTAATTTAACGGAATAGTTTTTTTATAAGTACGTTTTACCTTATATATACAAGTTACAATATCACAAAAATATGTATGTATTACAGATAACATATTTCGAAATAATAATTAATAAGTTCGAATATTGGTTGTCAATTTGTGGTTAAATTGTCGTGTTCATATGTTTAGACGTTCTGTGATTTTATTACTGAAATATATTTCAATAAAATATGTACATTAAAATAGTATATTAAATATCGAAAATATAGAATTTAACATTTTATAATTTATTTGAGTCATAGTCCAATAAATCTCAATTTCTTCAATATTTGGTTTGCTCATATTATTGCATTGCGTCCTTACTAAGTCCTACGCTGTACAGCAATGCGTAAACAAGTTTAATTTAAATAGTCATAAAAATTTAGTGTCACCAAATTGTATATAAATTTGTGTACCTCGTAAATATCTGTTCAGAAAAAAATCCATAAAATTAAGCTGCTGAAAATGACATGTCAAAGGCAGAGGGTGTTTGCGGTTGAGGTCATACTGAGAGCAATGTAACAAGACTACAATAAACATATTCTCCCATTTAATGTAAGTGAAAATAAATATGAGATTTTATTAATGAAACAACATGAATTGATTTACAGAAGAGGGGGCAAAGCCACAAAGGTGAAGTCACCGCCTAGACACTCACGTGGTGTTACGCCCATAGGGAGCTGAGTGGAGAGAATGGAATAGGTGGCCTTTAAAGAAATAGTACGCATTTTTCTTAAAGGATCGAAAGTCGTATTGGTTCTGTTTATTATCCTATTCAATCAATTATTTAACATATATACCTAACTGTATGTAGGAAAAATACTGTTTAAAAAATGAATTTACATTCTAGTCTTACAAGATCTTGTGCGGATGACATTAAATAGTAGTACTCTGTTTAAATAAAACTGCAATAAAATAAGAGCCAATTTTTACTAAAAATAAACTATTTCGATTAAAAATATTTGTTTTTAAATGACGCCTCGGTGTATCCATAACTTTATTGTCGGTTGCGTCAGCGTGACGCCGACCGGTCATTGTCGTGCCATATAACGTCAAAATTGCATCCGAAGCGAGTAGCGGCCTCAACGCCCCCACCCTAATCGTTTAAAGATAAGGATTTCGGTGTGAAATCTTGTTACTAAACCTGATAACGCAAAAATATATTTAGCCAATATTTTATTATACCAAGTTTCGATTCGCATCCACCAATTTTAAATTTATTGATTAATGAATGAAAAATCCTTTGTCAGGCAGAAACTTGTCTGTTAAGTTGATTGAAAAATTAACATGAATATATTAAAATGAATTCAAGATTTTAATGATTTTTCTCTTGTGATTTTTTTTGCTGGTTACTAAATAAATATAGACTGCATTAACTAAAGTATTTTACTTTCTATAAAAATGTGTTTTTATTAATTTTACTCTATGAACATTTCTTCGAAGAAAGTTTTGTTTTTAGGATCATCGGCAGTTGTATTTCTTAAATGTCAACGAAGACTAATGATTTAAACCATATTGTTCCCATGTAATAAGAAATTCTTCATTATGCCGACCCACTTTCTTTAGAAAATATGCCGTCGTCATTACGTGTCTTGTTAAGTAAATAAGGGCACGCGAATTTGCATTGAAACGCTTTTTGTAACTAAAAATTTATTTGGCCAATAGGGGGGTGTTTTGAATGAAAATTAGCCGGCCATAAATCTGCCACTTTGTAATGATTTTATTAAAATATAAGTATTACCATTTGTTATTTACATAACATTAACGTATTATGGATTATTTATTATCAAAACAATGTGAGTATTGTGACAATGAAATAAAGTACTTTAAGTCCCACTCATAGTTCCCTGCTTTGCAAGTGCATGGACGTTGCCTTCGTGCTGCAGTTAATCAGCAACCTGGCGTTGCAGGCGTCAATGGGCGTCGTATATCATGGCGTTTATAAATAATAAGGAATCTTATACACATTTGTGAATCTTTTATCAAAATCTAATAGTATGTATCTACTAAATGAACTAAAAGTACAACTGTTTATTTTTTATCTCATTATTCTATACATATAATATTAACAAGTCTGTTATGTGCATAATTAATGTTATGTGCAACGTTCAAATGTAGATAATTAAAGGTTAACTACATAAGCGCATTGAGCGACTGTCAATAATTTTGATCTTAGATAGCTGACTAATTAAACACACGCTACATATAAACGCAAATGTTCTAGCTTCATTATGAGAATCGATCCTAAGCCAATTATCCGAGTTGACATAGTACAAGGTAGCGACAGTGCATCGAGATGGGAGCGTGTCCTGATTAGAGCATGTTCTTGAATCAATTAAACCGGGTGTTTACTTCATAATTAATTAGTCTTGATTAAAACACGTCAGCTCTTTTGGTGCAGCGGGGGTTATTTTGTAATTTGTACGTAGATGGGTCTAGCATAGTTTTCTTCTATACTTTTTTATTTTACATGTTCTTATGATTTTTAATGGTAAAAAAATTTTGAAAGCTCTTTTAGCTGGTGCAGCGGTAGTTATTTTGTAATTTGAATGTAGATGCAGCTAACACATCTTTTATACTTTTTGATTTAAGATTATTTTATAATTTTAATTGTTCAAAACATTTTGAAAGCTCTTTTGGTGCAGCGGGAATTATTTTGTAATTTGAACGTAGGGTATGGGGCTAGCTTGTTTTTTTTCTATGATTTAATACATACATATGTATGTAGTACTCGTATTCTATTATTTTATAATATTATTAATTTTGAAACAGAAACACTGAAATAGTGCTTAATATACTACAGAATGTGCTGCTTCAAAGTAGGCGAACTCGGCTAGACGTCCTTAACAAAAGCACGTTAATGAGGAAATCGTGTACAAGCAACTCTTCCGCTGGGAATTCAATTTACTGATAGGGTGAAAGTAACTGCCGATTGACAAAGCCATAGACCACAATGACACTCTGAGAATCAAAAGTTATTACAAATTTTCGCATCATTACATTCAAGACATTTCCACCAAGAAATTTCATTGTTTAGACTTTATGGAGAAGTCATTATGAATCGATATTTCCCTTTTAGAAAGTTTTAGCAGATTCCCGCACTTGCTAAAGTAATCATCAGTGGTGGGTATTATATCGTTTCTGTTTATGTGAGATCGGATATTGGTTTTAATATTATATAAACGAAGTATATGATTACTCAATATCTTCTTTATAATAGTTATTGTTTGAAGTTGACAAATTGAAAATAAAACAGGCTGCTATTTAAAAAGAAAGACGTGTTATTTTTACTATTCTACGATTCTATGTGGAAAAGATATAAATAAACTAGATCAAATAAAATGAGGGCATTTGGACACAAAAGTGTGATTGATTACAGCCTACGGTTCCAACTGATGATGGGTTCAAACAAATAAATATGCATGTGTTGAATTATGTACCATAAATCTCATACTAAAATTACTTATATTATAAGAATTTGTAGCGCATACATTCCGTAACACTCAATAACACCCGGTTGATATTCTTTCATTTCGGAAAAACATATCTCTAACTGATGGCATATTAAAATTGGCACAGATTCTATTTCATCGGTGACCCCGTCGTAATGGTTCAATAAAATAGATAAAAATTGGAGGGAAGATACATCAAGAGACGCAAGTTAAATTGGAAAGTCTTGGAGCATGTTGCGCCGCATGGGAATGATTTTAATTGTTTCCACATTCGTGACACGCACAATTCACACGACTTTGGTATTACTTTAACCTTTGTTGAGTAACAATTATAGACTAACCTCGGTCAGGTGTTTACTTAAAAACTAGATTTAAGTAGTTGGACGTAGTTGGATGAGATTCTGCAGTAGTTGCTTCCTACGTCGCATTACAAGGCGTTAACTTAGGTTAAGTCAATTATCTGTCGTCAATATTGAATCTCTTTGACTTTATGAGAATGTCTTTACAAGTACAGTACAAACCCCATGTAACGTCACTGGATTTAATGACATACTAATGCGTCGAAATTAATTGACTTTGTTGGGTTACGCTTGTCTTCCATACAATGATCTTGCTTCTCTCTATTTAAAGTCTTCTCTCTATAACGCTATACAATGCATAGTTGTTATATAGAGTTAACATTATGCGCCATCCTTGTGCATTGTTTATCTTTTTCGGTCAAATGTTATAAACTTTAACGGTTCTTGCATTAACAACTACGATATTTAATCGTTCAAACACTACACAAGGCTAAAAGTCACACAGAACTCCTTTACTTTCTCTATATGAAGATATTGCAAATACAAAACTTCCATGATATGAAACATCATTTCATAGAAGTTTTGTATATAGACTAATCGATAGGTTGCGTGAAAGCTCAACATTCCAATTGAAATTACAGCTTGCATTCTCAATAATAGCTATGTATTAACAAACGCGAGGCTATAATCGATTTCTCGCCTGATAACGATTATGTATCGAGGTGGTTAGTAGCAAACAGACAACGGACAAGTTGTCTACGTGAGCCGAATGTTACAAACTCGATCTATTTCAATTACGTATACGATCAATAGCCAAATTCTAAGATGCTAGATAACGAACTTTGACGTGTGTGTTGTGAATTCGTTGATCTATCGACTTGCGATTGTCAGACATACTGTTGTTGGTATTCTGTTC
This sequence comes from Leptophobia aripa, assembly GCA_951799465.1. Lineage (NCBI taxonomy): Eukaryota > Metazoa > Arthropoda > Insecta > Lepidoptera > Pieridae > Leptophobia > Leptophobia aripa. Next base: position 5,818,753 of record OX637266.1, on the reverse strand, counting down.
GAGTCAACTATGAAATCTCAATCTTGTATTGAAGCAAATGCTTGGTAAATGGTGAATTAAAACGTTTAATATGTATTCAGGGATCACAAATCACAGACATAAATCATATTATAATTGTGTATACAATAGTAAAGTTAGTTCCAATTTCAAAAATAGGGAAAATTCTATAGCTTATTATTATATATGAATATATTATTAGAAACATTTTTTAAATTTCATATGAAAGACAAATAAAACTAAATGCGTATACAATAGTCAAGTTGAAAACTTTCAATAACAACAAATTGAAATTAGGAAAAAAAAATAAAAAGTCTATTAATAATAAGAAAGATAATTAAATATGTCATGAAGAACAATTCAAAGAATTAAAGGTTTAGTTCGATGGTCTCACAAAAGTATTGCCATAAACAAATTTTATATTAATTTTATATTTATTATAATTAATGTATGAAATTGTCAATAAAACCACAAACAAGCCTATGCCCTATAATAAAGGCAATGTAAACAGCAAAGTTAATTTCCAATCGAAGATAATACTAAAACAATTTGCCTATTTAAATAAAGCTCTCGATTCGATGTCAAACAAAGACCCGCTCATAATACGAAAATCGATTCACATTCAGTTGCGTTGCATTAAATTTCTCATCAATTCGGGTGCATAGAACCTCGGCGTAATTGCAAAGAGCTGTGTCAGCTAAGATTTACCAATTAAGAGAATCGGCAGCGGAACGTTCGCTCGCCCGACGCCCACTCAGCTCGGTGCACCCAACCTCAACGGCACACTGCAATTTCTTTTTAACACACTCACTTATATCGCCTATCGTCAAAGCCTTAGAATCTTCCACTATAGGCTTCTATCGAATACGAAATAACAACTAATCTATATTTTCAAAATATTTCGTTCTTATTTTATTTTTTATAGAAGAGCCATGAAATCTTCTATGGACTCACGAGAATATTAAAAAAATTATATATTACTCAACATTATACATGTATTGGCACCACATAAAGACACACAAAGCACATACTATTATTACAAATAAGAATCAGATTCGAAAGCAGGCATCACCAGACGATGTATCTTGGGGGGGGGAGTTAAAATATGTCGTAGTTTCGTCAGATTTAACGACTTCATTGTACAGTCGACATTGTCTGTTGACAGGAGCAACGTGAGACTATACGTAGAAAGTATAGTGTATAAGTCTATATATCTTTAAAGCTCATTTTGACGATTTAGCTAAGACATGAATTAAGATTTCTGTACATTTTCAAATGATTGTTGTATCATAGAATTGAAAACACACAAACAAAACACATAATTCATGTTTTTTAGAAATAAATATTTATCAATAATTACATTACAATGACACTCACGCTCCGTCTCTTTCTTGCACACACACATATACTTTCTGTATCATGAACGCATTTTTCAAATTAAAGGTTCATAGTAGTTTTGAAAGGACATACTGTTAAACATATATATCGATGTTGGTTACATCAATATGAGACATTTACCTATAATTAATTTAATAATACAATTAAAACACACACATACATAATACATGAGCCTATAATTGGTTTATTAAATTGTTTCATACGAAATGTTTTATATTTTCAACGCGTAGATTTATTAAACACAGACAAAAGAGCAAGTGAAATTTGAAAGTGTACGATATAAAGAAGAAAAGGTTTAAGAAAACGAGTTGGAGCCAGATTCACCTAATACAAACATTATTTAGATACAACAGGGATCCAGGAACGTTTGCATAACAATGAGAGAGGGAAACGTTTCTTTTTAAAACTCATCTCTGTTACACTGAGATCGCAATAAAGAACAAAGAAAATGTTAATACTCAAGTGAAATTATGTGGAACAAATAATCTAACCGTATCTATTAACTCTATGTATATACAAAACATTAAAGTGGTCGCAGAGTGACCGATCTTTATTTATCGAAGGCCTCACACAATTTATTTAACAAGTACCTAAAAATTATACACGCATAAGCAATTAACAAAATAATTAGAAGAACGTAGACAACGAATTAAATAAAGTAAATTATTTAAATAAAAGCCACAAAGTATAACAAATAACATTCAAAAACCTGCAGCAGCCGACGAAATCTTGCGTGGGGACAGAAAATATGTCAATATTTTCGTGTCATTTATTATCAACACGTGAACAGTCGACATAGTCTGTTGAGCATTGTAGGAAATGCCTATATATATGACTCGTATATACTATACAAAACACATTAAACTGTAAGTATCGGCAACTTGAGCCAGCAAAATCTATAAAACCATAATAGTGAAATCTTAAATTGTATTCGCATCTATTTATGTCTTGTAAGTTCCCAATAAATTGTGGTGTGTGTAAATTTTTATGTTTTAATTATCCTATAAGTAGTTTTGTATAGTTTAAGCAAATAAAATGTTTGGGGGCAACTTTAATAAAATAAAATATTAATGAAGTGAACATTCATCACAGAAGAGATTTGGTTACCTTAAAGAAACTTTATACCGAAGTAATTAGGAACCGCCCGTTTACAATCCAGTGTTGCAATAAACTGTCCGAACTTAATAACGGACAATACCTAGAAAACACAGCTTGCCATCCAATATCGCATTAATTGTATGCCCATTGTTTTCTTTACGTTAGAAACGACCCGATATTATGAAATTTAGGACGAAACCTTATTGAGGCGTAATTCTGTTATGCTTAAGCCGAGTTCAATGAAATAGGTTAAAATTACACTGCGTGTTTGCCAGTATTATATTGTGATTCACATCATTTATTTTATTAAAACTTATACATAGCATTGTAACGTATTTCCGAATCGTTAAGACTTTTATGAAAAGATTTTAATTAAATTAAAAAGAATCATTTCTGTTTAAACTGTGAGATTATATTGCATATAAGTTTTATCGTAACAACTGAAGAACACAAGACATTGATAATTTATCAAAATATATAAAACTATTGTATACAGGAGAGCCAATTCAAAGTTTATTAATACTTGCGATGCCTTGTGGTTTTCTAGCGTTATAGAGTTGATCAATGTAGTTCTTCGTATGGTCCAAGAGCCAGCTGTGTAGAGGAGTTTCTGGTAAGTTTAAAAGACATGCGATTGGTGTTTGCTATATATAAATATACTGTAAATTAATAAATGTACCTACTAAAAGGAAACAATCACAAGAATTTAATGTATAGTTGCATAGTGAAAGTGATGTCTTCCAGGTTTGATATCTGTTTTAATCTCGGGTTTAGTTGAGTTATGTAAACATAGCTTTTTTTCTATAAATACATACCTGATTAACTTTACTGTCAGAAAGGTTTTATTGAGCTGCTTTTTACCAACTAATATTCGTACAGTTCTATTTGCATGTTAATATTAGATATACTTAAGTCATAATACTAAGGAATACAATAAGGGAATATTTAACTTTAAAAGCAAAGTTGCAAGGCAATCGTGGCTCGACTACTTTTCCAAAGTGATTTTATTTACCGTATAAAGTGACCGCACAAATCCTGCTTTTTATTAAGCCTGAATTCTCGTTTGCAAATACATTTCCGAGAATCTAATTTTTTTCAAGGGTAAAATGCACAAGGGTTGAATAGACCAAACATTCAAAGCCGTTTTATTAAACGACTGCCCGTTTCACTATAAACTACGAATTGTTTTTTCTCCTTTATTACGTTATTTTAATACTGAAAACTGGTATTAAATTCCTTTAAAGATTTAAACGAAACAGATTTTATTGTGATGTTTTTGTGTTAAGCAATTTTTTATCCCCTTTGTATGTATATTTTATAATACCTTGATCGCAAAGTGGGGGAGCGATTATTTGTTAAGGCTAATAAATTTATTAAAAAAAGGTTATAACATAGTCACAACTAAAATGCAATACCAAATAAGGGATATCATATAAAAATCTGTACTGTATTATATAATGTATATAAATATTAAAACAGTTGTGAGGTCTGTGATATATATATTGCAGCCTATATTGTTATAATTAAAAAGGGTACAGCGCCCCCCGAGATATATGTATAGTCATAGAGGCCGAGTGATGCGTGAAATTGCTGAAGCATTGCAGCATTGCATTTTTGCCAATGTTAAATTTTAACACCATATATGGTGTATAGCTCAAAACAGTTAATAAACCCATTCATACTTTAATGAGATGGCATGATTATCCTGGATTCAATTCTTATTGTCCTTAAATAATGAAGACATTATCTTTATCAGACACAAACGAATCTGGTAAGTAGACTGCTTTAATTGTAAGCATTCCAATAGTATGATATAAAAATAGTTCACTTTATTGTATATCAGAATGTTTGTAAGCAATGAAAATAGTATATTATTAACTATAACAACTCGTTTGTTTTTAGTAACCACAATTCTAGGCGCAAACGCACACCAAGTTCAATAAAACAGTGGCACCCTATCCACTAGTGGCTGGTACATTTGATTTGTTTTATTCGCATCGTATTTCCTGCTCCCCATTGGCATGAATCAAACCGAACGGACTCATTTATTTCATTGGAAACTAGAAAGACCACTCGATACACGTTCAGTTTCCGTACGGCAAATGATAATAGGGCGGGAGGATATTCAATTAATGATAAGATGTTTACATAGCGTTTTTATTTACTTATATACGATGGAATTATTGACGTGACAGCAAAGAGAGATTACGGACAATTTATACGCCTTAAGGTGGAAATAGGGAATAGTTAAAGATAAGTTGAACAGCTTTGTATGATCTATGATAAAAAAAACATAGACTTCTAACATGTTAGCTAGGAATACTTATACGTCAAATGAACAATTAAATAATAAAACGCACTAAAAATAAACACACCAATTATTAAATAAACTCAAAATATTCTTAATATTAACCTAACTAATATAAGTAAATTAAAATAAAACAAACGAATTTAAAAAGTTTGGTCCCTGTGGCAGAGTACCCACAATGCTGGCGGCATTTCCTCGCTGTATGGCGATGCTTACACGCTGAGATGATGATGATAATGATGATGCTTACATGTTATAGATATGGCAACAGAAAAATAATATGGAAATTATGCTTTAACCACTAAAACAGAAAAACAAATAATATTTGATTTTACAAAATTAATTTAATTACCGTATATTCTACACCGCGAACGAAGGGACCGCTATTATCTTCATTTTCATTTAATAACCCTCCCGGTGTACTATTTTAATTAATTTAATTAAGGCTTTCAGGCAATCAAATCCAATATACTAATTAACTTGAAGATCGTTATCAAGGAAACTTAATGAAAAAGCAAATAAAATGTTACTATTTGAAGTGGGACAACTCGCGAATGCTTTGTTATTATAGAAATATACTTTATAGCGGAATGCTATGATTTAATAATGTCCTTTTGCATTTCAAATCGAACACATTTTTGGCAAATACAGCAATATAACTTCTTATCTATCTAGGTGATACAACAGTAAATGTTAGGATAGTTTTGAAAGTTTCTAAAAGCACCAAAAGAACTTTCAAAAAGTTTCGTCGATCTTTAAGGTACACTACTTTATTATTGAGCATTAATATAGTTTACATATAAAATGAAGTTACGACGCTAATCAGCACCTACAGGATAATTAAGTACTTCTCTCTAAAAGTTGAAAACTGGAATACCACTACAGACATTTAGGTAACCCATAAAGAATTGGATAGACTAGAGGACACTCGAGGCTAAGAACTAGAAGCTAAGCTTTGTGAAGGAAGTGAAGAAAGCTTAGGAAACTGACACAACATTCAGTAATTAATAATGTGACTGAAGAAGAAACTTTGGAATCTGATTGAAGCTCAATGTTTTTATGATATATCGATTTTAAATTACTTATATTTGTCTAAGAAAACGATTACACTCGGAATATAAATCTAAACTCAGGTGCAGCAAAGTTTTTGTTATTCAAGTCGGGGTAAGTATAAGCTCTGGATTTAAGCGTAACACGTATACTGGGTACACTAAGCTGAACTAAAGATGTATGATACTTAAAATATTTAGATTTTTCATGGAATGGGAAGCAAGGCCTTTGAGGAAGCTTCTTTTTAATTCAATACTTGTAGGTTACTGGAAGAGATCGCTTATTAGCGATAAGGCAACCCGTTGCTCATGTAAGTAACTAACATCTATTAGTAATAACATTTTCTATTTTTACCGTAATAATGCTATTAAGTGTGAATAAATAAATAATTATTACAAATTAATATAGTTTATTGTTAAGAACCTCACTATGATTATGAGACAAATATCAAAAATACAGCAGAAGAAGTAAGAAATTATATTACTTACTTTGATATTAATATATTTAAAAACTTTTTTATTTAATTTATTCTGAACACACATTCGAGTGGTTCGTCTGTATCAATCTTAAGATATGTAGGTTATTATAATAAATCTAATATTTGCAATGCAAACAGTATTTTAACGGTTATGTTACCCATCCAAATATTGTGCCAAACTCTCCCGTTCGCTAAAGACCAACCGAGCGGAATAGTTTTGGAGTGCGAAATAACAGGAAATGAATTTTGGTTCTGTTTTCAAATCCGTACTTTTGGAGCTTTATAACGACAGTTTTTTTTTTCGGCCAAATTAATTAAAAGCTCCAATCGTACGAACGTGCTTAAAATACTTCCCAATAGATTTTATTTTCCGGTCTTAAATTAAAAACTAAACTTTCGGGCTGCCTGAAGTTTCAGTTCCAGTTAACTTATTCATTAATTACAAGTCCCTACGTATTTGAATGTTCATCTCAAATTAAGGTTTGTGTAACGTTTTCGTAATATTCAAATAATTATTTACTTACATAAAATCCCGTAGCAATTTCACTTCTTGAATCAATCAAGATTGAGAATTACCTGTAAACAAACACGATTTTGTTAAAAAGAAACACATTAAAACACGTCATCAAATAAATTATGAGACAATAGAGAATTAAACATAGATCTGCCTTCTAATGCCTACCAGCTGAGATGCCAGAAATCAATGTATATTTTCGCTATATATGTTATATATAGAAATCACCTGTCACGATGTTTGTCCCCGATGGATTCCTAAACTACATAACCTATTTGAAGTTAAATTGGCACACCGTGAGCAGTCTGGTCCAACATGAGATATAGGACAGCTTAGATCTTTAATTATAATCGCAATTTTATTTTATTGCAAATTATTTGTCTATATAATTAATTGACAGTCACAATTATCTGTTAACTCCAAAAGATTCTAACAGATCGATACTTTTCGACTGGATTGAGTAAGTAATCAATAGATGGCACTGCTATGGTAAACCGACAAACGTGTCATTTAAGCTACAATTCAATAGCATGACTACCACGTGTCAGCTAAAGTATAAATTAAATTTATTTTGTAGTAAACGAAATACCGTGAAAACCAATAATTTCTACTTTATTAATAAATATATGGCAAAACAACGTTTCCCGGTTCAGCTAGTATGTTATAAATACTTTAGCTTCTATGTCTCATTTGTTATATAATATAGATTATATATATATATATATATATATATAGTTATAGTTTAAAAGAAATAACGTCCCGTAGAAAATATTACGGCTAAGTAGTTTAAACGTGCAACTTTGGATTGAGAGGTACGTGCACATGAGGATGCAGCATGCATTTGAATCACGATGACCAACGGAAAAAAATTGTAAAATCGAACACCAAAAATGGCAACACCATTGAGTTTAACGTGAGTTCTTCTTGTTTGAGGGTGCACAGTGAAGCCATACAAACATGGTCTTCTTCTGCTAAAAGTCTCTATCAAGTGAAGTTTGGCAAACAGCATTCCGGTAGCCTCTCTAGTTCCGCAGAACAGCAGCACAGCGGCTCCGCTATTGATGAAAATTTGGGAATGAACCCCCAAATATTAGGCAAATCCTATATACCAAATCTTTAACTAAACTTTGTTTAAGTAACTAAATAGTTTTATTTAAACCCTAGATAAATAAAGAATTTTTAACTATGATATGGAAGGCACTTGTCTATAAAATACGATTTAAGAAACGTTTATCGGAGGTGAACAACTACCTAGGATTTAAAGGATTCATATATAAACTTAACTTAAGGTTTCATATATTAAAAACAGATGAAATGAGCAACAAAATGTTTCTGTTAAAATGAAGAAAATAAAATTGTGGTTGTGTCTGTGAAACGGTAAAATCAATGTTTATCAGTAATCGTATTTGCACTATAATAGGATAAAATTTTAAACTTCTCATTGACGTTGGTTTTATCGCACGCTCGAATAATTCTCCAATAATTTGTGCACATAAATTCTTTAATTTCACTTCATATTGCGTCATTTGTTTACAAAGGTTTAAATTTTATTTACGTTTATTGCCGTAACCACACTCATTTAGTTATGTGCTGTAAAAAAAACCTTAGAGGTAAAATTGTTCGATTCGATTTTTCCATAGGTATATGGCATGTGTCAATTGGTTTGATACTATAAGAGTTTTAGTAAAAAATATTTGAATTTACGTTTTTGAATTAGAAGACAATTAAAGTATAATATTTGCACATTAAGTTTGGAACGAACTGACTACAGACAAATCTATTACAAAACTATTTAACAATTGGGTACTCTGCCACAAGGATCAAACTTTTTAAATTTGTTTTAGTTTTGTGTGTTGTTTTATTTTAATTTATATTTACATTAGGTTAATATTAAGATTGTTTATGTTATTTTTTAAGTATAGTGAATAAAAGAATGTTTTTTAATTAATCCATACATAATCTATATTAATAAATAAAGTAAAGAATTTTTTAAAGTAAAATAACCTTAATCATGACCGCTCCGCGATTTTTAATTCCACTAAAAGCGTCCATCACATTGTAGTAGGACTGATACAGGGATGTATTCTAGTAAGTGCGATATATATATCACGCAATAAAATTAATTTACGTGCCATAACGCTAGTAATGAAAAACACACGGCAAATGGGTTAAAATTATTATCTCATTTTGAATGGCCCATAAATAACTTACCCGTATCTCGAATTAGTTAGAATGTGAAGAGAACATGTGTCTTAATTAGGCATACCGACTACTAATAATCTATTGTATGTGCTAAAAACTGTAACACTACTTCATATCGAAATATTTAGCTTGTGCTCAAGCAAACCATTAATTTTGTTTTTGTCACAAATGCAGAAAATATATCATAAAAAGAATACACCCCCATTTCCCGCTGCAGTTTGCGGATAATGCGTACATATCGCAGGTAGTCCCAGGTGGACCTTAACGAGCCGCTCTAGTAGTGTCGAGCGAGACTTTCCGATCATCGAGCCTTTTGTTTCAAACTACCAACGTATCTAACATATGATATATATAAGTTTATCATCCGTCATAAGATAAATTAGAAGCGATATGTTATATTCTTGTGACTATGTTTTTTTTTTCCTTTTGGAGTAGAAACTTTTGGACCATGGGGTGCAAGTGCACAGGCGCTTATTAAGGATAAGGTAGGCGCCTGGTAGTCAGTACCGGTGATCCAAGAGCTGGTGCTTTCCTTGCTCAGCGTATAAGCATCGGGATACAGCGAGGAAATGCCGCCAGCATTGTGGGTACTCTGCCACGGGGAGAAAACTTTTTAAATTTGTTTTAGTTTTGTGTTTTATTTTATTTTAAGTTACTTATATTAGTTATGTTAATATTAAGAATATTTTGTGTTTATTTAATATTTAATGTTAGTAGTTTTTTTTTATATTCTTTCAATATACTTCTTAAGTTTTTTCTTGTGTGTGTGTTTTTTTGTTGTTAAATACAAGCATAACTTCAACTTTTTTCTTTATTCGGATAGCCTTGTTAGATGTGAAAGTAAACAATCCATCTTTACAGGATCGTTTAGTTGGACTGACGGAGACAATCGAATTAATTGGTACCATAAATATAGACACATAACAATTTATCACTAGCGTTATATAATCGACACTTCTTTTTACAAAGAAATCCAATATAAAAACATTTCTAAACGATTTGTACAAACTGACATCGTTGTATCATTCCACGCCTGATAGACTTTGTTATAAAAACTAATAACACTAATTGTAGGTACATTTAACTAAAATATTTACTAACAAAAGTAATGAAAACATTTTTAACCCCCAAGATTTCATTCGATCATTTCTTAGTGGTATTATTTTTATACAGTATAGTAGTTTTTTTTATAGAAAAGGGGGCAAACGAGCAGGAGCCCACCATAAAGGTGAAGTCGCCGCCTATAGACACTCACGCGGCTGAGTGCTCGTGAGTGCGTTGCCGGCCTTTAAAGGAAAATTAGGAAATAGTAGGGGAAGAGGATGGGGGAGGGGAAAGGATGGGCACCGGAAGATCTCACTCATCGAACGAAACGCGAATACAAAATGAATAAAGTCCAATTGCATCACTTTACGCCGGTTTTCTGTGAGAGAGTGGTATTTCTCCGGCCGTGCCTGCCCATTCTGAAACTCTAAGCACAGCATGGCACTCCCACTAATAGTATAGTTCCTAAGTTGTTTATGAACTTTTTTATAAAATAATTTAAAAAATCATCTCTTTACTTAAAATTCACTCAAGAACGAACAAGACAACGAGTCGACCTAAACTTATTTGTCTTATTCAAATACATAAAATTACCGCTTGCATTCGTATAAAATTTAACAGAAGGATATTAATTTAAAATGTCTGTAAGTGCGACGGTAAAATGGAGAATTAATTAATTGCGGTTTCAGTGTTTCAAGAAGGGTTTGAAACAATTAGCTCAAGCGACAGTTTACAGAAACTTTCTAGCCTTTAATCAATTGCATCGAAAACAATATTGGAATACTTCTACGTATGCTTCCCCTTGAGTCTATACATGGCATTAACGTTGTAGCGTGTATATTTTTTCTAGCGAAAACATATTTCAAGCTTCAAGATTTATTTTATTAAATCTGTCCTGAAACATAAGTGCTAAATATATTAACAAAACAAGAAAACTATAAGATAATAAAACAAGGTATACACACAAAACAATTATAGGGGAACTTAAAACATTTAAGAGATAAAACATATAAGATTTAAAGGTAATACCTGCACGAAAAGTAAGCAGGGAGTCGGCAAAAACATCGACCGAGACGTCCACATTTACAATATTGTAAAATCGAGATGATCTTTTTAAAAAGGTATGATTTAGTTTAGTGCGAAACAAGTACCAAAAAAGAGACATACATACATAACAAAACTTAGGAACTAAGTAGGCTATACCGCTGTCTTGTCAATCATAAATTATTATTATATTATATTATTCTTGTTTTACACAGGCTATGACATTTTCTAAGTATTCATTTTTTATATAAATCATATATAGATTCCAGAGTTGTTCTATAAAATATACAATTATATTTATATGGTTACAAATAATTATTTTATAATTGATACAATGAAATACGAATTGGCTAAAATTAAGAACACCTTCATTAAATTAGAGGACATCTCGACCTTTGTGTAGTCGAACAGAAAATTTAATGAAATTGTCTGAATTGCCTTAATTTAATTATCAGCGTACTTCGAAGAGACAGAACTGTACGAAATACGAATAGGAAAACAATTAAACGAGCTGAATTACGGTAGAATGACCACACTTGCGCACTCAGCTACTTATTTCGTATGCACGGTGAATTTAAAATATGCCTCCTTTGTTCACACGTCGCGTGGGACCGGCTGAATATAAAAGCTCTAGACACTTTTCTCTATGGAATTTATCTCCAATTAATGATTTTGAAAAGGGGGAATTTTGAAGGGTTACTGTTCGATTTTCAAATATAATAAACTATGACATAATGACGACAGAGGAAGACGGTCGTTAGGAGTTAAAAGCGCTTACCTGTCATTTACAATACTTTATGAATCTTTTTCTAATATTTAAATAAATTTTTAGCTCTATTAAGGGACATGATAGGATCTACTGTGTTAAACCCGTTATAACAAGTAAAGTCAATATTTAATGTCCTACGATGCACATACGAAATACCATATATTATACAACTATTCCAGCTTTTTACCTAATTAAACATAGAAATTATATAAAAATACGCTAAATTTTACTTGAAAATCCCATCGAAACCGGTGTTCCACATTCGGTGCTCATGTCAGCTTTAATATTATCAAGCCCGACTCGGCGACACTCATATCGCCCAAGTTTATACGAATGCGCCGCACTCATAAAATGTAGATTTTATTTCAGCTTACCACCGCAGCATTTACTTTTGAAAGGTTCATTAAAACCCTTCAAGATTTATATAGTAACGACATCACTAGTTTTATAGAATTATTAATTTACGTCGAATCAGGGTTAGTCAGAATCTAGCTTCGAATTCAGCCCGCTACCAAGTCGCGTTTTGTATTTTTAACATATGCGATCGTTACATACTTGTTCCTCGAAACAAAAATCAGACAAAACTATTGCAATACATATTTTGCTGTATTATACATACAATTTGGAATCATAGTGAACAAAGCTAAAGGCGGCTAAGAATTAATTACAACAAACGAATACTTTTAATTTTATTCAATATTTATATAAGGATTTTATATTAACTGAACCTGATAACCATACCACATATGATAGTTTAACCCCATTTTTTAAACTAAACATTATTTTAAAATATGTAAACTCGATTACTTACTTTTGTAAAGAGTTATTCTCCTCTTCCATATGAAGAGATTTAAAGTTAAACTCATATAGTGTATTTATGCAGTCGAGGGAAGCTCCAATATTACGTTAGGTCAGACAAATTGGGATCAGCTAGTGAATATATTACGGTCACCCCATCAGCTAGGTTTGTTAATCGTTTGCTGTTATTTATTACTGTTTATCTTAGGGTCACTAACACAGATTGCATATTAAAATTGCACAATGCTTCGGTGTAAATGTTTCGCGAGTAAATGTTCTCCGGTAAGGAATTCAAAGCGGCGACGTTATTTCTTATATCGTAATTTGTATACAATCATTATACTGTATAATTAGGTTTTTTTTATCAGTGACTACTGTATTAGAGTTTAGACTATACATGTGTAACGAATAAATAACTATTACGATTATGATATGTGTTTTAGTCCATTTATAAAATAAGCCGTGTTAAAGACTCAACTGGAACATAAGCATCGCTTCAGTCGTCATAACTCATATTCATATAAGAATAATAAAGTTGTTATTTCATAAATTATATCATGAATAAATCGAAATATTCACAGTACTTTAAAACATATTGTTTAGATTTTTTCTTACTTCGCACTCAGTCCGATTTAATCACAAAATTGTTTTCCAATTGAATTAATGGGCTTTTTGTTTCGTTTAAAACGATTAGTAGATGGATTTCCTTTCTAAAACGTACCTTTAAGAAGTTTAGTGTAAACGACGCAGACGCTGACTCTCAATAATAAAGAAGGCTTTGAAGTGAACACTGCTCTGAACAATTTATTCCTAACAGGCTGCATTTCTCATTAAGTCAATTAGCTGAAACCTAAGGGTTTTCTAACCGACTCCTTGGCTAAGTATCCTTGGTATAAATGCAAAGTAAAATGTCTTGATTGGAATTAATATTCGATGTTTAAAAATAAACTATTATTAAGTAATAAATGTTGAAACATAATTTTATTAAATTAGCCTTAAACAGTTCGTTATTTTAAATTACAAACTAAATAATGCCTTTGTTAAAAAAATATATTAAAATAACATCAAATACGTTTCGGTCTTTCAAATAAGTAAATCTAAATGGTAAAATGAACCAGTGGAATTAACTTTTATCCAACGAGTCGTACAGACGTGTCATTGATAGAAGCTTTAATTTTCAACAAATTGACACTCAAAATAAATCAGAGGTCTATGAATATTCATTAAGTGACAGGCAACTTTTATTCCTTTTTTGTCACTCCTTTGCATGTAGACATAAATTGTAGGGCCGGATCAAATTGTCCCTCTAGTATTATTCGCACGTTAGCTGGTTTAAAAAACGTTTGAAGTAACTTTACGTTCATTTAGATTTTACTCGGCTATTAATTAATAAACAATAACTAATAGATTATTTGCTACAAATGGTTCTGTTAGAAAAGAGTACGAGAAGATCTTGCCTCTACTATAAGAAAATTAAATTTAATATATCATATATTATTTGACTTTGATAAGAATAACACTTAAATTTTACTATTTTTAAGGACACCAGTTTCAAGATTCTGAACTTTTTTTATTAATTTATACACTAAAAATAATTTTAAAAATGGAACGACCTCCAGCAATGTTTTGATTATTTTTATTAAACGAACGAATAAATAGACAAATAGTGCTGAAACGAAATTAATAAAACTACATAAAAGTGTGTAAGGGTTAGTAAATATACATTTAACTATACCTTGTTAGTCTTTGATTAGTCATATATGAATCTTTATTTAACTTATGATATAAACTACTATTGAATATTGGCATTCTTACACCAGATATAAAGTGTACTTAAAGAGTTCATAAATCAAGGAGATATGTCCAAGAAATGTTCTGTTTCATCGGAGGTTCAATCGCCGTGAAATATGACCGTTTAATTTATACGAGATAATATTCGTATTCAATGAATATTGTTTAAAAATGTTTTATTTAATTTAATTCGTGATTATATAGATTGTTTATATATACATAAAATATAGTTAATAAATAATTATAATAAAAATGATCATATTATGTGTGCTATTGTTGTTAGCGACAACGTTACTGAAAATGCATTCAAAAATGTCAATGTAGTGGGCTTCCTTAAATATTATTATTTAATATTATTATTATATACTATTTTATTTTTGATAACGTCTGTATAAATCATTTCTAAAACTTTGCTACGGACAGATAAAGACAAAACATGTACAGGAGTAATGCGTTAGTACATCAGGGAACTGTTTGATGAACCAGTTATAGTATTACTAAATATGCTGCATAGTCTAGTCTAGTTCCCGTACATATAAATTCCTATTATATAGAATTTCAAAGTAAATTGGTTTTATTGTCCGACAGAACTCAACGTTGACTTTTAATTAAAGCCCCTTCCAAATTCTCCATTATGCACGACTTTTTAACAAGCCCTTTGATATATACTCAACCACTAAGTTTGTGGTCGCTTTATTTACAATGTTAAAAATAACATTTATTTATTGTGACATAACATCATGTAAACTGAACGCTATTCGGGTTAATTTCAATAATGGTTATTGAAAATACTTTGCGCGATAGATGGCGTTAATGTCAACATTTCAATTAGATATTAAATATTTTATCATATAATAAAAATCAAATTATCTGTCCGTTTGATGTGACAGATTCTGCCTATATAACACGCGATGTTATATTTGATTACCATTATTTTTAATTTCCTGTATGAAATGTATGTAATGAATCTCCAATTTTGAATTGAACGTTCGGGAGTTATTAATTTTCAGCTCCTATTTCGTGTTAAATAGAAAAGTTCAACGTTTGATTTTTCAATTCGTTTTTCATCTGTTTTCAGAATTGGGGGAAGCAATGAGCACTTCCAAAACGATACGCGAAATAGTCGAAACTGCTTCATACACCATTTGTTACGAGTTATCACTTCATTTACTTTCAAACGATAACTCTTTTAAAATCTGCTATTGACATCTGTCAGTTGCGTCCAAAGAGAATTTGACAGTTTGAATGAGTTTTGATTGGGCTAAGCTCAGTCAATCGAACGCTAATGAACTAGGATTTAATCTATCAGTTATTAAAAATATTAACTTGCGCTAACTGCATACATTATATTCACAACAATAGAAATACAAAACTTGGCACAGCGGAATTATTTATTTATTAAATTTTATTAAAACTCATGAACAGGCGTAGATTCATTTAGATTTAAGACGCTTCAAAACGTTTCTACTTCCTAGTACGGAACCTTACTTAATAAAGACATTCTGACTTTGACTTAAGTGTTAATAACATTAAACACTGGCTATTTTAAAAGCCGACAATGTACCGAGCCCCTGGCTGTGTTAGTGTCTATGGGCGACGCAATCATTCTGATGAGCCTCTCGCTCGTTTACCAATGCTTGTGTAAAAAAATTTAGAAGTAATACATAAAGCAGTTCCAAAGTACACATAATGCCGTTACTGTGTCAAAACGCTTAACGAGAAAATACCAGCTCTGTGGTGTTCTCTGTGTCGTGACCGGTGACATCTACCTTTCAGGAGCGTCTGTGTACAAGGCCTAAGATTCCAAAGAGAAAAATTAAAGTAAGATTTTCAGAGAGTTATTCACTGACGAGATAGTTGTGCGTATAGAACATCCAATAGACTTATGCTGAGCCTTAGTACCGACCCCGTCGTTTTTCCTATTTCTCACTGCTAACCTTGAAGTTGTGTAGGTTGTATCAAATTTGTTTTATACATATACAGTATAATATTAACTACGACTGCTCCGTCGCAATACTTCAAAAAACACTTTTGAATATTTTAACTGCATTTAATAATGGTCCATTTGATAAAAACAAGACACGGCAAACAATAAGTCGTAAAATTATATTAATATAAATTATATCATAATGCAATCTAATGTATGTATCACATTGCTAATTCTATAATCAAATTAGTGATTTCATTATTCTAATGCGATAGAGCAATTTTGAATTACCCAATAACAAAATCGCATTTGCGTAAATTTTAACAAAACAGCTAATTTCAATTAAGTTAAAAGTAATTTCTATATTGATATCTTTTTGAGGATAACACTCAGTCCCCGCAAGGAAATTGAGCATTTCACTGAACGCTCTGGTGATTTTAGGCTTACTTCAAATTTAGTGCGAAAGCCGGTACGAAATTTAATCTCGAAATTATTTTTTCGTTCCAAGAAGAATATCAATAAATCAGCGACAATATCTTAAAGTCTTTTTGAAGTTTAACAAAATTTAACTTTTATAGCAATTACACAAGAAACATGTTGTTTGTAAGTAATATATATATGACATATATTTAACACACTTCAACAGATATCAATGTGTATTATCGAGCACACAATCGTCATATTTGATATTACCAACAAAATATATAATTCGATTGTACGTTATGATGAATACTATCAACAATGGAATATTAAATTTACGAGAATCATTCAGTTTCGAAATCATATCAACAAATGTTTATTGTTCACATTTAATTATGCGGTCGGCTCTCATCTCGACATAGGCAATTTGGTATTTGTTCTGAAATTTCCAGTCCAAACTAGGAACCTATTAACTGTTAAAATGCCGTGAGAATTCACGATAAATAACATTGTTATAATTAACTGGTTACGCTTGTGATTTTGTTCTCAATAAACCAAATCAACATACAACATTCAACTTCTTTAACTGTTTGATATAAAGCATTGACGTATTTTTGAACTCCCCGCCAAGATTTCGTATGCTAGTAGTAGTCTGTAGCTGATGGCTGGACTTAAATGTATTTTTTAGTTGGTAGTATTATTTTTTATTGTTTTGTTTAGTTCTAAGTTAATGTGACGTATGTTTATGTCTCTTTTTTGGCCTTTGTTTTGTAATTATCTGTGATATCATGTGTAATGTTTAGGGACATATTTATAAAAAAATATAAGAATGAATTACATTATACACATAGAAAGTTACGAATGCAATTGTGATATGTAAGTCTTCCGCTAGTTTTGTGTGATAGCTTAACCAAAGACAATCCGATTTTCGTTTTAATGTTATCAGACATTACTGAAAAGATTATTGGTTCAAATTTTTAGAAACTCCGAACTAAACACGCTAAAATAGTAAGTACTCTCGTCTCTGGTTCGTTTAAGTTGCTCCCAACTTACGCTACAGGGGAAAGCTTAAGAACCTTTTAAAATTCCTTAAATGGTTAAGTTTTAAGAAGCAATTATATTTTTTAAAAGAAATTTCGCAATGCGAACGCCAATGCTAAAAGCCTGCTTGAATATAAATTTCCGCACCTTTTGTAACTTTAATAACTATTACTACTTTTAATTATATGATAATAGGTAATGAGAAAATATCTATAAACCGACATAACACTTTTAAATGTACCAAATAAAGTAGTCTCCGCGAAGCAACAAAGTAGTGTTATGGTTAAGATTGATGTCACAGATAATAGAGGTCAATGATTTAAGTATAATGTTTAAAATTAATATAAGTTTAGCGACATAAAAGTCAATAAATTAACTCGTCTCTGTCGAGAGAGGAAAATTCTTTCACACTTCGTCTTAAACGCGCACTTTACATCTTTACAAATGTAAGGCTTCAGTTAAAGCCTTGTCTATTAAGTTATACTTATTCCTTCTATTTTCTTCATTTTCTCGTTCTTCTTACAGAAACTTAATCATAATTTAATAAAGATATATATAATGTAAGACCTTAACAATTTCATAACATAGTTTTTTTCAATGCGACCTTTGTAAATTCCATCTATGGCCAACAAAAAACTTGCAGATTCGTCTTAAATAAAAAACACAGTAAGGGTGCGAATACTCAGTCGTGCGTTGCTTGTGTGAACCGCAGTGACCACTAGGCTAACACAGTTCGATTCCATACATAATCAACGGTTAATGTCATTATCAAACTCCCGGCACCCATCTTGTTCAAATTAAATTAACATGAAGGCAATTTTCCAACGTAAGCTTAATACACTTAACAATATTATAGGAAACCCCAAACTAACTCCTATTCTAATTAAATTTTACGAGAATTTAGATCGTCTAATTATTACCAATGAATTCATAGTTTTCAATTAAAGTTTGTACTTCAAACGATTAACTTTTCATTTGTTGCGTTAAAGCTGGGAGATGCGATTTTGCGTTGAATGGTTTGGTACTCTAAGATTAAATGGATATAATTCTTGAAATCTAGTACACAATATTAAGTTTGGTGAAATATAATTTTAAAACTACTTAAATCTTTGATGAAATCATGCATCAAATCACAGCAAAGAGTGATTAAATAGATATATTAATTACAAAATAAATGTTATTTATAGGTAAGTGATGGCTGATCCGGCATTTTGTACAGCTCTACAATCTATAAATTATATACTAATTTCTCAAGTTCCTAAATATAATCAGAATTTTAAAAATAAAACGATCTTTCTCATAAATAGTGTTTGTAAAGGTTCAAAAAGCTATCATTGATATCGGAGGATACAAGAGTAGAGCAAGTTATTTTTTTTGTAAACTTCCTCAAAGTTTGTGTCGCTTTTCGAGTACATTGAAAAGTTTAGATAAAATGTTTTTATTGCTATCTACGAACGAATTATTTAACTTTTAAGTAGCTAATTTAATTCGTATAAAAACATTTCCTAACAATGTTAAGGTTATTTACACTAATTGTATACAATGCTTTATTCATCGAATGCAAGTGATGTTTACTAGGCTCCAAGCGAGCGGTCAGCGGTAAAGGCAGGCGCCATCACACAACTGCAATCTCTTTGATAAACTTCCAGTACAAACAAGGTACAAAGTTGCTTGGCGCGTTCTCTGCCAACTTGTACTTAACGTCACTAATTGAATTGTCCAGAAGTCAATTTCTTCGGTGCCCAACTAACTTTATCGACGCTTTCCGCATTCCACTCTTCATAATTTTATTTCTGCGTATATTTTAATGGATTTGGTTACAATGATTGCATCTATACAAAATACAGTAATGTATTTGGTATCACAGAAACTTTAATGTAACGTCTTGTGTTCTTAATTTGAAACTTTTAAACATTCAAATAATTTCCCACTTATTCTAAATTTAAAATGCACGCCGACGTTCCACTTAACCAAACATTCTACGCTAAGGTATTATACAGATTATGTAACTAACATGTCAAGTACTAAAGAAAACACTTAGAAAATGCACTTTGTAAAACGTTGTTTCCGAGTGTTGTATAACGTAAACTATCTTAAGCCTCGGGCAGATGAAGTAACTAAGACTGAAATAAACAAGGCATCCTTTTGTTAATCATAATATTTTCAAAGAGGAGCCATTTTAAATGTTTCTCCGTCTACTGATGTTCTTCAATTTGACTTATAGAATTCTCATAAAAAGGTTCTCATTGTTTAATTTATCTCGTGCTGTGTACTTTTGTCTGAATCAACACAAATCAAAAGTTGCAGCACGGTGAATATACAAAGCATTTTATCCTTAATGTATTAGACCCGGCCTAGCATTTATTTGATAGTATCGTAGTTATAGAGTAGGTGCCTGCAAATAGCTATAATACACGATCATATTAATATCCATAGTCACGCAAGGTTTTTATTCGAACATAATTATTACAGGTGCGTAATGGTTTTGGGGATTAATGATTGTGATCTTGAGTTTGATTGTTATGACCTTAGATGTGTTGGAATTTTAATGAAATTCAATGTCTCCTTTCTATATTGCAAGATACATAGCCGTGGAAAATTAAGAGTTAACATTGGAACTATAGTTTTAAAAATATTACATAATATTAAATATTGAATTGTTCGGAATACCTGCAGCTGAATTCCATCACCGGACGTCATGGCAGAGTACGAAATTCCATCCGTACCACCTTGACGTCTGGCGCTCCACAACTGTGCGTTTCTTAAAGCAGTTTCTGCCGCGCACTACCTCTTTATGGAACCAACTGCCAGCGCAGGTATTCCCGAGCCGCTACGACTTGGGGACCTTCAAAAGAAGAACGTTCCTCTTCCTTAAAGGCCGGCAACTCACTTTTAAGCCTCCTGGCGTTGCAGGTGTCCATGGGCGGCGGTTGGCACATCACTCGAAGTGATCCGCCTGCTCGTTTGCCTCCTCTTGCATAAAAAAAAATTACATACACCATCAATGTAAGCAAGTACGCAAGTATTTTATGAGCCTGTTTAGTAATACAAATACGTAATAGTAAACGTATAATAGACAAAACATTGGAGTTAAATGAACCACTATATTACCGCATTGTCATATACAATATTGACATTTCAAGGGTGTATAAATTGTTGTAAAAATTAAGTGATAAGTACTTGTAAGTTGAAAAATCACCGATTGGCATTCATTTATGAGCTGCCTCGAATCATATTTGGCAAAGTTTCAAATACAACGCGAACCGAAGCATATTTATTGTCGTACCATTAATATCGGTGGATTATGTGAATAAATTGTCCCACATTTATATCATCTCTAAATTCTGAATCAAATTTAAAAATGACGTTTAAACTGATATAATAAATAAATCATTTATCACGTAAAGGTAATAAAATCGATTATTGATAATAAATTAGTTTATATTTAATGTGACTCTAACGACTTTTACGTTGCAGGCTTAGACCACTAGGTAATTCCGGTTTCTTAAATTGTTATTAAATATTAAAGATTACTCAAAACTGGTTGACCCAGCGGAAAGTTCTAGATTAAATTGTAATAAATATTATGAGATAGATTCAAGGACACATTTCAAATAGAATTAAACAAAATCTCGCTTTGAATGTTCACCTCAAAGAAGGAGTCTCTAGTGTATCCCATAATACTACGGTTTGTTTATCGGAAAATTTAGCTTCCTTAAAAATCTACCTTAGTATACTCTCGGGGATATGAAACCTTTTAGATTTTTCGATCTGATTATATATTCAGCCTATAGCGTATTTATTTACATAAGCATCGCGATCGTTATCGAATACTCTACGTCTATTCAGTTAGCCCAAATGCCGGCATATAAAGCGTAAAAACTATATAAATATTTCTCAAAAACTTTTAAATATGAATGTTATATGCAAATTTATAGTCTATGTCCGTGACGCCATCTTGGGTGGTCTCCTGTCAATGTCAATCTATGACTGGTCTTTGAAAAAGTTCGTATATATCGTATCCTTTACTTAATTAATCGTTTTTAAGAAGCTTTCAAATGGTTTTCATAACTATTGTACTAATAAATGATCTCAGCCATCATATATTTTACGTCAATAATCTTAATTGGTCTGAAGAAATTTTAAACGTCACGTGAAACAAAAACCTAAATATTAAGAATAGCTCTACACACTAATATATAATGCTTATTCAGCTACATTTGTAATGGAGTTTTTTTTAAGATCAACAAAGTAATAAAATTTCTATGAATAAATATAATCATACAAATGTAAAACTTCATACACAACGCTAAACACTGACTAAAGCGTATCAGGGAATAATAAATCTTATGAGACTAATCTAAGTAGAGTCCTCCAAAGAAATAGGGATCTGCGTAAGTATCACGTGAGGCGGTATTTTTATAAACTGCGAACGTTTGCGTTTAATGGCCGGGCTTACGATTGGGAATTCGCGATATAAAGAAATATTGAACTAACGGCTAATGTTCTGTATTCGGCAATAATTCTTCGCTGTTGGGAGTAGTTAGTGTAAATAATGTATGCTAATAAAATCGGGTTTTATAAGTTTTCAAATTACTCAGTACATTTTCAATCTTTTTTATCATAAAGTAAGTGCCTACTGCTTCTGTCACACGCTGTCAGTCATACCGGTCTCCTTTACCGTGAATGTTTATCACACAGATAAAAAATCCTGCACGGCCGGGATACGAACCTGCGACCTCTGGATGCAGAGACCTCTTGGCTAACACTTCTATTTATACACAGTTCCTAGATTTTAATACATATTTAAATAATAATTAAGCTTCATAAATGTCAATATAAAAGTTATCGAAGAGTCTAGTATCTTTGTATTATGGAGTCCCGATGGATAAGGATGAGCCACTAAAATGCGAGACGTTCAGGGGATTTCGTACTGGGATTGTTTTGGTAGGCTCGTTTGTTACAATGTTATTGTGAAAAACACTCGTACATTTTTGACTATATATATATATTGTTTATTATATAGTAGTAGTAGAATATAGTGTATTAGGGCTATTTACATAACCATATTAGTCTTAACGGAGCACATTACTAGGTTGTCATATTAATTTTAAACATTACTGTATAGGAGGTTTTATTTAAAGGATCGAACTAACCAAACTTTTAACAATTAAAGATAAATTAGCATCCATATTTAGACAACCTTACAAACCGAATCATGACAATCTACATTGGATTTGTATTGAGTATTTTTGATTTCAAAATTTTTAAGGTAATATTCAAAACATAATCCCTACCATAAGTATATGTGTAACGTCATTCAATCTCAGTTGTTCAAATTACTCACGAAATCGAGTTTGGAGTTTAATACCCGTATACGAATTAAATGATCGTAAATAGAACCTGAATGCAGTTAGCTGGACGCCCTTGACATATGCTTTAACGAACCCAGCTACTATGAGTACATCTTTGAAATTCAAGAACAATTTAAATTCTATTACGAGAACCAAAACGAATACAATTTAACTCTCTTGAATGTCTATTCTTGATTGAATTTTTAAATAATCTGTGCTTAGGTATAAAATGTACTTCTTGTTAATTGTGTTATTATATCCACAGAAAATATACTATTGTGTGTGCGTTTTTGTATTCTCAGTAGTTTCTGTTTTACCTTTTATAAAAGATATTTTATATATACAAATTTGCGAATCACTTAATCAGAACCCGTCTTGTGTCATTGAGGGTATGATCGTACCACTCAGAAACGTCTAGAATTCACGATCTCGAGACTCGTTAATGATGCAATACAAATTATAGTACTCTGACGGTAATTTGCACCAAAATATGAGAGAGTAATTGTCTGTTTGTTCGTAATTTAGTTTTAGCGTAAATAAGTATAAAGTATACATTTAAAATCACCTACAACCTTAGTACCAAGTGGTTTTCAAAATTGAAAATTTTCTTGTCATTTTCCGTGAATATTGTATCCGGATTACAATAATTCAAACTTAGTAAAACATTTAACTCATTCTTAATTTGCTTGTTTGGTAACATACCAACCATAAACAACAGTTGAGCTTTACAAAAACAAAAAAGTCTCGTTTAATTAAAGCTTACATTTGTATGAGATGTAAATCCCACGCACACGCAAGAAATAAGTATTCACGTAATTTCGCTTTCATGAGTCACGTCAAAGAAGTCACCGAGGCAAGATGACTCTTTAATGCATATAACGACTTGCAGTTTTAAAGTTCTCGCCATCGGCGCTAGTAAAATCTGCAATTTGTAAAATTTGCAGTATATCGATGAAAGTGATAAATAAATATGAATTCTTATCGGTACAACTACGAATATACACAGTGTAGACATTTAAAACATGGTAAAATTATATTTATATTACAATCAGGTGATAAATTTCACATTTAATGAAACAAGTGAGTTGCCGGCCGGTCTAATATCAAATAGGTATAAACAAATTATCAACCAACCGAACGCTTAATTAATTATCGTTAAGTGGAATAATATATTTGATAAAATTAAGTTAAGTATACAAACGTATCGCATCTCTCTAACATTCCATATAAATTGTCCGGTAGATTGTATTGTAGTTTTATTATATAGATCGTTATTTGAACTGTAAAGATTTCGATTTATTAAAACATACGACGTTATACATAAACATGGATCGTTAATTCTATAATCATTGTGAATGAAATAAATTACAATTAGCAATCTTTTAAACAACTTTCTAAATTCCCCTTTTGTCCTAAAATAAACGAATGTGAAAAACGAAGGAATAAATCGGGTATCTGCAGCAATACCATAACTTAAAGTTAAATAGCGTTCGACCGCACCTGCGTGTGACGTCTCGACTATAGCTATTTAAATTCTCTCAGGTCAAGTAAAGGGTCACACTAAATTGAGTTCCATATTTTGGTAATGGTCCAATCTACGACACTAGCCTTTTGTCCCGAATTGATTGGATGCGGTTAACATTTCCTGCCATTATACAAAGGTACGCGTAGATGTTTCGTTATTTTAACATTTGTATGTCGTTCGTCATTATCTAGACTTGAATTCTAGACTTCACAATGTTTTAGGGTTACAAGCAAATTTTGAAATGCTTATGCTTTCACATTTTTTAAATATTTTTTAATTTCACTTACGTGTATGTTATTTATATAGTTATACTTATTGTATTGTTGTATTTGCCGTGTGTGTACTACAACGTGTAATAAACGTGTTTTCTTTCTTTCAATTAAGTACAATATGTTTGTTTAACTTTAAACATAATGTCTCTTACGAGACGCGTCATTAAATAAAATACTGCCTAGGGAAGGCCCTATCTCTTAAAACTTTGTAATTATTTAGAAAGTTTTTCACATATACAAAATATTTTATGTTTTAAAGTATATATTGGTTTTATAAGTGGACAGACACCCCAAACCATCAAATACGTCCAATTCATTGCGTATCATTCTTTTGACGTTTGATGATGACAAAGATAAAAGAACTGCAGGCGACATCGACAAATGCGCGTTCCTTTTCAATCAGAAGTGATTAATAATGAAAAACAAAGCCTGGCATTGGAAAAAATCAAACGAGAGCTTTTACACAACGCTTTTCACACTTGAAACTTTTTGTTGGACCAGTCACTCTGTTGTTTATGATAATAGAAGTGCGTCGAAGGTCTTAAAAGCTATAAAATCCTCTGGTCTTCAATTATATAAAACCTCAACTATCGAAATAAATATTTTTAAATTTCATTTCACACTATTATTTTAGAGTTCATAGTTATTACAATTTAATACTGTAGACGGCAGCGACTTCACCTTTATGGTGAGGATCCTGCTCGTTTGCCACCTCTAAGACAAATTTAAACAAAAATCAATGAAATGTTGTTAAGTATCGGTTTAGGAAGTTACTTTATGCAAATTCTCTCCAAAATAGTTATTTACAAACTCGCCAGATTCCGTAACTTAGTAACAATTTGTCTGCTTCTCAGTTACATTAAAAGTAACAGATTTAAACGTATTAGGACGGTTTTGCCCGGTAACTTTTCTCGTTAGCGACAACTTGTCACTCGCCAATTTGTAGACGTCCAACTTTGTTGAGTCTGAATGTCAAAATATATGATCTAAGTTCATTCTGTTTAACATCTGCTTCAATAATAAATTAGAATAACATTAGCATATGTTGCCTTAAATATACATATTTATAACATTTCCGAATATATTTACTTGAATAGATAATTTATAAGGATTTTCAAATCCAACTTTTCTCTAATTTAAATGTCGGCTGTGAGACGTCGAGGGAGTGGCTGTTATTTCTAATTATTTTATTATATTCAAATATACCCTTATTGTGTAGGTTCTAAGTTCTGCTAAAAGTTTAAAAAAAAAATGCCCTAACGAATTGTATAGCTCACTTCAGTATAGTACGAGTTTGGAAGCTTTAAGCAAAAAAACCATGCCATTAAATTGACTGATTTGCATTTATTTGAACCAAGTTTAATCCGGCTCGAAGGACCATACGTATAAATACAAAACCTAGAATGTACAAGGATGTAAACACAATGGCCATTGGCCTATAAGTACAGTGTACATCACATATCCAATAACAAGTAATTAACTTAAATTACATCGTAACGAACATTTGTGCACCAGATACACCTACTTACTTTAAAGGCTATTGATTAATGCACCATAAATGCTCACGTTTTAATGGCAAATAACGGAAATTTGTTTCGGAAATGTACGTAACATTAAAACGACTTTTTAATTCTATTCACAGGAAACCTCGCGGTTTTAGGGTACATGGAATTTGTATGTTTTTGGGTTTAAGTACTAATTTGTATGCTTAATTAGCTAAGTCGAATGAGCTGTTTAATAAGGCTAATTATTTATAGATTTACGAGGTTAAAAAAAAACTATTTAACAAAAATGTTTATATACAGAGATTGTGCATCGAGTTAAGTAGCAAATCATCATCATACTAAATCATCATACTAAAATGTAATGACCTACTTATCTATATTTGATCTATGGATCGATCGATCGACGTGTTAGAAAAACTAATAGGGCTGTCATCTTAAGTGGGTAGATAGGGTTGGAGTCTAGGAGAATTCAGATGTGGTCAAGCAGTTTATTAAGCTACAACAGAAACATAGATACACAAATAACACCCTCACGTCCACAACCCAGGGATTCCCTAGCGTGGCGGCCGGCGCCTAAAATATCATATACCAAAAACAATTCGTTTAAAAAATAAAAGGCTTTTTTTTACTAACTTGTACAGATAATAAACAGATGGTTTTATAAACGCATTTGGCATACACGAGACTTAACATTTCTAAAACACTCCCTTACGAGAAGAGTGAATAAGAGACCGTAAAATGTATACAATTTATTGCCAGTACAGTAACTTAATCATGAAATACTCGACACAAAAATTTACATACTTATTGGAGCGTAAGTTCATCGTTTGTGATCCGAACACGAGTTTTTGCTCAATCAATCAAATACAACTTTATTCTTAGGTAACTTTCGCATATGTATGAATCGTCAAAGAATAAATACAAGGTTAACCCTAAAATTATATTTACTGCCAATTCCAGAATCAAGGGCGTGAATACGAGATTTATATAGAGGATGGGGCAAACGAGCAGGAGGCATACAATAAAGGTGATATAGTTGCCCATAGACACTTACCTGGGAGGTCGTGAGTGCGTCGTCTTTGAGGGAATGGTACGTTCACTTCTTGAAGGACTCTAAGTTGTATTGGTTTGGTATTTCCGTGGCGGGCAGCTGGCACTAAGTAATCAAAACATCACACATATATATGGTTTCAAAAACCTTTACTTGGTTGGTACAAAATCCGCAATATGTAGAAAGCTCTTTCGATTTGTATCGTTATTTTTATATGACACACACTTATTTTTATTATTCTATGTACTTCGTTTAAACTTCATCTAATTGCTTTATTCGTTTATTTGTAATAGAAATTTCGATATCATTAGAAAGTTATTCGTAGTAATGAAACCACAATCATACAAAAACTAGTTCCAGTACGTTAAACAAAACACCTTAGCTTTTCACTGTGTTTTCACCGATTGTTGACCAATATTTTATATTACAGTTATAATTCTTTAACTTTGATTGTAAATTGTGTTATATTTT
This sequence comes from Leptophobia aripa, assembly GCA_951799465.1. Classification (NCBI taxonomy): domain Eukaryota; kingdom Metazoa; phylum Arthropoda; class Insecta; order Lepidoptera; family Pieridae; genus Leptophobia; species Leptophobia aripa. The sequence goes on along the minus strand of OX637266.1, from coordinate 5,790,696 downwards.
AATAAGTACATTTAAAAAACAGTTACTCTATTTGGCTCTAATATGTCGGAATAGCAGTATAAACAGTAAATATTGGACGATTCATAAGTATAAGAAACTTACTTATGAAGATAACTTGGATTTTTAGCTTTTTGTATTTACCTGAAGAAAGTACAGAAGTGGTTATAATAACTACCATAAAATATAAGTGTTTACTCGATCAAGAACAATAAAACTATGTACTATAATTTAATGCTAAACTACATAAGTTCCATTAAAACCACCAAGTTCGCCAAGTATCAAAAATATGCTAACCCTTCAAATGAAATCACTGCTGCGGACAGATTAAAAAATTGCTTAAAAAACGAAAAGATGAAAAGTTGAACAAAGCGAGCGCTTTCACTATGCAAACGACGCCTTCTGTCCGAGAAAACTTTCTCGCAGTTTACATAATTTCGACAAGTTATATGTCAAAAGTCAATATTTCGATCAGCCAAATATGCAACTAATTGTTTAAGAAATAATATCAATAAGTGCTTTTTATTGAACCTATGAAATGGTAAGTTTTTCCCGAAGTTGGTGCCAAATGAGACTCATAAATAAAACAAACACGCTTGGTTATTCAGTCCCAGACGGTCAATCTTTAGCTTACATATACTAGACGTCGCTAGTATTTAATATTAACAATTGATGAGTTATTTAATATAATTAATTACAACAATGACACCATAAAATTAATATTTTTTCTATATATATACTGATTAATAAGCCTGTTATTTCCCTCAATATCAAATTTATCTCAGAATGTTCAGGTTATGTAGACAATTATTTAACAATCTTGTACCTTATTGAGACATAGTAAACACGACATTGCTTAAGAGCATATAGATAGTCTTGGTAAGTACAATTCATAGTCCACTGCAGAATATAGCTTAACTATTACGCATTGCTAATCTGTTGCCAACTTTGGGCTATTAAGATGGAAGTTACAGTGTTTTAGCGGTCAAGGGTGAAGTTATATGATAACATATTATATACTATAACAATGCTTTATTTATAAGCATTTAGTATAGATGTAATAGTCCTATGTTTTAAATAAATTATTATTTGATTTCAGACTTTATTACACTAAAATATAAGAAAAAAAATTATAGAAGAGGGGGCAAATGAGTACGAGGCCCACCATAAAGGTGAAATCGCCGCGAGCTCGTGAGTGAGTTGGCGGCCTTATAGGGATTGCTACGCTTTTTTCTTGAAGGACCCTAAGTCGTAATGGTTCGGAAATACCATGGCTGGTAGCTAGTTTCATAGCGTGTTGCGTGGTAAGCGCTTAAGAAACGCGCAGTGGTCGAACGAAAGACATCCAAGGTGATACGGGTGAATTTTGGAGTCTGCCAGTCATTTCCCTGAAAAACAGGTACGATTTGGTTTTCGTAAAATAAATATACATTATTTAAATTAGATTGTGGGATCAGAGAAATAACAGCGATATTTGATGAAATAATAATTTATGTTATGAAATCATATTTTCTCAGATTGTATACAATCCTTATTAAATTCGCTTCTGATATGTCAATAAATATTTTATGTATATAATTAGAAGATTTTTTTTTAGCAAGTAAAAGCAATCTTCTGTCACGATCCTATCTTCTTGGGAAGGTTGTAAGAGGCAATTACATCTATCTTATTAATAATAGTTCATACGATATATTGCTTTCTTGGCCAAATTTGTTTTGCTAGGAACGGAAGCCGTCAGCAATATTTGCAATATAAACTTTTGCTTCAAGTAAATAAAAACTTATTGAATAAAACATTCTAATAAAATACTGTCTGTTTTCATAATAAAAATTATACATAAAAATCTTACACAAGGAAACGTGTACGCTTTATATCAGTGCTAAAAGACAGCAAGAGTTTCAATATAAGATTTCCATATCGCCGATATAGAAAATGCATCAAGCCGAGCACAGATTTCCGCTTCCAAGTGAAAACGATTTAATAAAGCCATGTACCCTCGCTACATAGTTATTACATGATTTATATCACAAAATGGCCCCACACGGCTTTCGAGTTTAATAAACGCGTTGAATATGTAATTGAATTTTCCAAATGAAATGTAGAACACTTCAAATCAAGTGATTTTATACCTTTCATACTTTTCATACTAATGAACTATTCAATGGATCCCCTTCCGTGTTCCCATTCAATATTCTTCTTGTATTGCCAACTGAGGTTCATCTAAGAATGTATGCAATAGATGTTTTTTCCGAAGGATTAAACATGCACTTTATACAAGCGCTAACTATATGATGACTGTTGATCTATCGAATTCTATACATATATATCTATACATATCGATCTTTCGTTCAATTTTCCAGTTTTTCTTCCTCATGACATAGAAGTCTAGCTCAAGATATTACAGGCATTGTAATCCGCTGGTCGCGGCTTCCGCCGAATTTTCCACGAAAAGTTTTGATATACAAATGAAACATAACCGAACCAATCAATTGGCTTGTGATACTAGATAAAATATTAAAAAAAAAACATTTTACACACAGTCTTGTATAAATAAAATAAATTAGAAATTTATTTATGATGTAAGCCTAACATATCCGTTGCTCCGTCATTGGAATTATAACACCCGACCGGGTATTGTAAAGTTACATAGATTATGCACACACAATCTATGCTAATTTCAACTCCACGCAGAATTGTAATCTCTTGTTATCCGACACTTAAGACCTGTGTTACAGCACCTATACTGTAAAGATCAACCGCATTGCCCTTTATCTGCGCTATCGCTACTACTCTTGGGGCCTGTGTTTGGTGCGTATTCATGAACGCAGTTTGAATAAAGATGAGAATTAACATTCGAAAATCGAAACTATTCGACTATGTAAATCTTTGAATGAGTCAATGTATTCTTACCATATATCGTATGGTTTACAGATATATAAGGGTCATAGGTATGATATTCATTAAAAAATGTGGTGCTTTTTGCGACGTAGCGATGTATTAAGTCTTTATTAACATAAGTTAATCCTCCCTTCTAATACGTTGCCTACTTTTTTTTAAAATTTATAACCTAAAATACAATCATACAACCTATGTGTGTATTGGTTCAGTTTCACATTAAATTTTTGAAGTAGAAATAAGAGGTATACACGTGAAATGAATTAGTCTTTGGAGGGCAATAAGCGAGAAATTATTGCCGGGAATCCTACGGAAATGAACCCTTTCAGAGTTAAGTCGGAATAAGAAAAGTTTTTTAACGGGATTTTCTACGAGTTTTTTGAGAAATTTTTCCAAAACTTATTCGAAAGATCCTGACAGGCCTTGACTTTAAGTCCCCAGCCAGTTGACCGCGTTAAAATTGCCTACTATTTTGTACCAAAATATATTAATATATATAGATACCTTATGGCGGTAGTCTTTCTAGATGATTACTCTTTAATGGTCACACTAGAACTTGACACCTCCGCGTTCCGTGGAGGTTCCGTTGGAGGAAGATAGGTTGTCTGATTATTAAGGGAGCAGTCGAGCAACTAAAGTAATAATAATTTAAACCTACCTTAATAGTACCGTCAACAAAAAGGGTATTTTACGCCAAGTAATGTTTATTTATATAATAATTTCCAATATTATTCTAAATTACATTAAACCGTCGATTGCGGCGGTTGATTGTCATATTGTCACAGCGATGGGCATAATTTTATTACCATCAGCTATTCAACATTCGTTGCATACAGTGTTACGCACATAAAATAAATTAGACCGGTATACAACTTAATGTAGCGCTAATTAATCGTGGTTTTATTAATTTTACGGTTGACCACACATGTTCTATATTTTGAAATTGGAATGAATTTGAATATCGAAGGCAGTTTTTTTATTACTTACAATAGTTAGGTAGTTAAAAAATACAAAATAAGGTGTCAATGTTGTCTCGCGAATTGACTGTCAATGCTGATAGACAAGGGAAATTAGTGAAAAACGCAATCATAAAATTTCCAAATGAAATGATATTTCACCATTAAAAATACTTTAATTTCATACACGACATATTGTTACAAATATATTCCGCTTTATAATTAAATAACGAAACAAGTTTTAATTTGATGACAAATTAACAACACAAATAATAATTGTAGAACCAAAAATAATATTCTTGAATATTAAACGGCTATAAATGTTGGCTGAAATAAAAGATCTAAGCAATTACCAGGTGTTGATTTATTAAAGTCGACTGAAACACTCCTATTATTTGGGTCACGTTTCGGATGATTTCTTGAGGGGTTTCATATTATTAAAAGCAATCAAAAATTAATAAAACAAGATTACGGTATAAAAAAAAATTCGAGGGCTCATATTAAATTACATTTTCCTTTACATCAATTTCACAACGTTAATAGGACGTTATTGTTTTTTTTTAGTATGGAAGATATAGTGAATTTATGATTTTGTCGAAAGATGCTGCTCCAACCGAAAGCGAAGCCTGACAAGTTATTTCTTGCTTAGCAATGAGCGTCCTTAGTAAGCAGGGTGTGGGGTAGCTCCAACAATATTCTGAACATGGATAGATTGACTGTGTATACATGACACTGTTTTAACGGAGTGGCGGAGGGTTTTTTGCCAGTTCTTCTCGTCTGTTCTACGCTCTTGATTTGGGAACTGGCAGTTAATGTAAAGTCGAAATTTTTTATAACTTATTGTGTTGACGATTCATAAGTATACCTTAGTTACCTATATGATTAAATGTATTTCTGATTTTGATTTTGAACGTTACTAACAGTTTTTTAAGTACTACTAACACATATGAGTCATAGTCACATGAATAAATATATTAATAAGAGAACTTCGTTAACGTCACAGTCATGTCGTCATCGTATAGATTGTAGCTACAGATCAAAGATGTCGCTACAAATTAATCGCTTTATATGGCCAATGTCTTGGATTGAAATGGCTTGACTAGAGCCTACATCAACGATCAAACGTTTGAAATGTCATGAATTGTTAATGAATTTTTCGTACAAGTGTCTGTTGTCTATTGTTTAATGAATAAAACGCAATGAGATTCCAGTATCTAGTAATTGATAGTTTTAAGATAAAAAATCAAAGACTAATCTTAAGGTACATAGGATCATTTCCAATCGTCTTAAAATGACTCCATGCTTATGATCGCGGATGTATGACCAAGCCGGAGAAGAAGTAGACAGAGGCAGCTTGGTTATTCTTTGTTCTTGATGAGACAATCTAAGACAATATTTTTGGAGCGATACCAAGCTGAAGCAAATTTATAACAATGGAATGAAAAGGGTATATCGATCCATGTTAGTAAATCAACGATACATTGATTTAAAATATATAGCTACCATATGTAAATATAAGTATATTTTAATGCAAACATTTTTCGACCGGAAGTTATCTTTGAAAATACCTGAATAATTTTTCTAAGACAATTAAAATCTTAGGCCTTAAGAAAAAGGTTCTGTTGGACAATTAGCGTATTTCAAATGTCGGCTACGCACCCGTGGAATGGCTTGGTGTCTATGAACGTGTCTTGTTTGCCAAACGCATTCCCTAGTTGCCAGTATTGTAATTAGTACAACATTCCATTTTTAATTTTCTCTCGTTCCTTTTTGATTTCGAAAAACAGAAGATTAACTCAAGTATTTTCCTGATGTTGATCGAAGCAAAAATATTCTATAAATATGCATGACTATTAACCCTGGAACTTATTACTAGCCGAGGGCATATTTTCATCCGATTTAATGTTTTCATCTTTATTCAAACAACTTATGAATAAAACAAAAATAATATTTAAACAGTATCCGTTAAAAGCTGTTTAGTTACAAAGGGATATTTGATGTACCAATATATATTGAAATTTTTCAAAAGGTAATGTTGGCACTATATTTTAATCTATTTCTTATAATATATATGTCAATGCAATTTAAGGGTTTTAATAACGAATTTAAGCTAAGTCATATAAATTTTATTCGTTTTTTTTTTCCTTGCTTCAATATGTATACTACTAAGCTTAGTATCTGGATTAAGAGTAATTAAAACGCATGAATGTATGCACAAATAGCCGTATTTTAAATCCAATACAAAATTGAGCAACGAAAGGAATTTAGGAAATGATTGGGCCTTACGCGTAACATCAGACACGGTTGCCCTATCAGAAACAAGTGAGGGTTCCCACACTCCACATCAAGGATATAATTGATTGGCATACAACATGTTTGCATTGGGATATTTCAATAAAGTTTACTGTGTCGGTACATGCAAACTGGTAAAAAGGTTATTATTGAATATAAAAAAAACCTTTGTTTTTAAACATCTCTCTACTACCTACTCAATAAAGTTCTAGGAGTGTTACCAATAACTACAATTGTATAGATCTTTTGAGGGTATAAATAATTTAAAATGCATTAATTCAGTTTTTTTTTGCTCACTGTATTTATTAGTATGAAAGTTAGATTTTTACTGCAATCACGAGTCGATTTAACGTATAATAATGTAATAAATAGTCTTTGTCTTTATTTAATTATATTCAATCGTATTTATACCATGAAGCAAATGGAACAGGAAAGTCAGCGAGACGGCAAGTTACGAGGCAGCGATGTAATGCTGGATAGAAGCCCTTCCGAGCCATATACGACCCCTGCCTAAGCAAATTTTATTCCGACTTAAATGTACTTGGGAACATGATACTGTAATATATGTGAGTGACAAATCCTATTGAAAACCTAATGACTTGTGGAAGTGAGTGCGTATCGAGTTAAAGAACGAAATAAACGAATGCTTCTATTTATTTTTGCTTAGCTTTTTTGTAACTTATAACAATAAAACACATAAGAGACAGTCGTTTTTATAGATAACTAAATACTTATATAGTTATTGTTAACAAAAAACGCATAGTTTAGTTATTTTATTTATTTCCCATAGAATCGTATTAACTATTAACCGATCTGAGAAGATACCCACAATAAACTCAACTGACTAACAATATGTTACATACGTAATACATAACGAAGTACCTAATTATCTGAGAGTGTATATATAGAATGCACAAGGAAGAACAAAATGTTTATATACGATTATGTATGTTTTGTATGTATGTCAGTTTAACAAAATTTGTTTTCATTTTATTTATTTTTTGTTTTTAATATATACCACATGTAAAATTTTTAAATCCATCAAACGAAAAAAAAGCTTTACAGAATAAGTAAGAAAAATGTTTGAATAAGGATATAAGTGCCCCATTGAAATAATAAACGAAGCAAAGGTATCGTCGATTCAATTTCATGTGTTCAAAAACTATATAATAAGCACCAAAAGAATCTTATAATCGTTCGATATTTTAAAGTGATTAAAATTCGATTAACCAATATATTCATACGACGAAAACTAGTGTTATTCATAAAAAAGCTTTGAAAAGCCCGAATGGAAATATTTGTGATACAAACATGTTGCAAGGAACGCAGCTGTTGGTCAGGCGTTTTTTATGGCAGCCCAATGAGGTGAGAGGAATGATGGATGAGTCAAGTCTATTACACGATGTAATACATTTCTTGGTGATATATGAACTTTTTCCAAATAACCTTTTCTTCCTGAACAAATAAAAATTTCAGTACAATATCAAAATAATTTACCAGGCATACAATAATATAGCTACGCACACAATCGTTAAGTACCAAGCTTATCGGAACAAACTCAAAAATAATAAGATAAGCTTAAATATTTTTAAAGCTTGTCTTAAAGGTCCTACATATATACTTATTAAAAAATCAGACCACAAACCTTTACGGTGTGCCACCTGCGCGATGGTGAATCACATTTAATAAAAAAAATACTACTAAGGTCGACAGTTCTGACAGCTCATTAGAGACGCGAAATATAAACACCGTCTATTCCATAATTTAGCGCTATCAATTCAAAAGAAACATGTGGTCAGTGCATCTGATTTCGTAGATTGGTTACTTATTGTTGAAGCTAACTTCACAAGCTTAAAATACTAAGGTATTATATATATAGACTTAGTTATAAGTAACTAAGTCTATTTAAGTCGTAAACGAATGGTTGAATAGATTCAATGCATAGTGAGTGAACAATATCCATTCGAAAATAATATGCAACTAGGGCACAATTTGATTGATGTCTACTTAAATATCGTATTGTATAAATGAATATCGGAAACTTGTGCCAAATTGTATTCGTTTGCTGATATTTTTTAAGTGGGCTGTTTTCCTTGGATTGTTATCTGAAGTACGATGCAGTAACAACGACTAATCATACTAAGAGTACTAAAACTATCTAAAATCTTTTCGTTACATATGGGAATGATTTCTTGTTGTCATATATATACCAAAATTGTTAGAGTTAATTTGATTTTGATATAATTCGTTTCAAGTATATACTGGTAGGAACAGATACATTTATTTGTTTATCTATTGATTACATAGTGTGTTATCTATTGACCAAAACAATTAAAAATTTTCTATAATTCTGACCCAATTGATGGTTTTGTAATTGCAGAGAATTAGTTTTGCTAATACGACGATATTGACATTTATACGTTAATATGATTCATTTATAACTTAAATTTAATAATATTCATTCCTAATAGTACACAATATTATCAACCTAAATAATAATAATTTATTCACAATAGACTATAAAGTAACTAATAAATATAACTAATGTTCGTACGAAAGTTAATCGCCTTTGGATTTCTTTCTTTGAAAAGTTCTAAATTATTATAAGTTATTACTTGTTCATTATAGCCCAAGTATGTTTTATCAAAACTACTTAATTTAAGTTCCTAATTTCGTATTGCAGACCGCGAGAGTTCAGAATATTTAGCTGACCTGACTCGTGTAAAGTTACTCGTATAAGGGTCCATGATATCTTACACAGGCAATCATTGTAGGTTTAATTAACGTTTCCTCGGGTGTCACCATTAAGTCGGCACAGGCGGAACAATGAAGCTTTGTTTAAACAAGTCGGTTGTTTTGCTGCGGGGTATCACCTCACGACTCAATTTCGCGATGTTAATTAGAATCACTCCGATACTGTATTGCTCTTTTGTTATCCTGTGTAATTTCATTTGCAATTACAAGTTGCGCAACGAGCCATCGACGCATGTAGCGGATGACAGCGGTTTTGTATCAGCACAAAGTTTGTCAATACCAAAAAAAAAAAACTCTTGATTGATGCATCCGAGGGATTTGTGCATTTTAAAAAATAATTGAATCCATAGACAATGTTGTCGCTCGCACGCGGATTTTGTAGGGATTGCGGTTTGTATTGTTGTGTTTTTGTGACTTTTTTTCGTGTAAGAATTTTTCTGTGTGAAAAGTTGAAGTAGTCAATATAAAATAAGCCTATATATTTTATTGATAAGCTCTCACACTATTTCCGACACCTGAAAATCATTCCAACGTTAAGCTCTTGAACGATAGGAACACACGGACGAAATTTATTTCTGTCCGATAAACGAATTATTTCCTAAATTCGACGAACCGAAAAGATATCCCACAAGAAACAAATATATAAACCGACATTTGCTGTATAAAAATTACTATTTATTCATCCATATAAATAAAGACTACACAACCATTCATACTGCGGCTATTTTTAACACAACATTTTATAAAGAATGAAATAATATAAGAACGATATCTCGCAGAAAGCCCTGTCAATATCTAGAAACGCCTCCCCATGTATCACGTAAGCTTATCTCGTAAGCCCTGGGTGAATGGTCGGCTGATATTAAATAAAAGTAACCAGACAGAGCTTATCTGTTTGATTATGTGGAATGCTGTAGATGAGACATAATTTGCACATTATCTTTTATATAAGTATCTTGCACAGATGGCTTAAACGAGATTCAAAGTCCAACATAATGACGAATGCTTTCATTGCCTTATATTCCACAGTGTTCTAATAATACGTAAACTATCCTATTATGATATGTATTTATATTGTTACATTAAAATTATCTTTTTTCTCTTTTACTTAATGTATGTTTTATTTGTATTTTTCGCACCTCTTGCACCAGTCCAAGTTATTATAAGTATTTAGTTATTCGTTGCCTGGATGAGATCACTAATTAGCCATAATGACGTTGCTCTTATACGTACTAATTAATCTATTAACATTATTTACTTCTACTAGTGTGCAAAGTCTGAATAAATAAATAATCATGTCATCAGTATTCAAGAAAGTTATTGACTTCACATTTCCTTGACGTGCAAATAATCAACGATAAAAGATCGCATTCCAAAAGAATCTCATAACATTCTAAGTTAATCCAAAGTGCAATAACGCAACATATATTTCATTTTGAATTACGTACGGCCTCGAATTCGCCTAGTTGCACATCAAATAAATTCACATCAACATGAAATGCATAGAGCGTACATGTTATTTAACGTCAAAAACATACGTGCCAGTAAGGCCGTTTGCCATTCAAACTGTTTTAATACTAACTTAAGGCTTTGACTGCACCCGAACAACTTGAAGCTATAACTTTGCGATTCGACGTCCCATTCATGGCATTGCGTTTTAATTAAAAATCTACAAGAAATGTCGTATGAAGATTGACCTGAAATAAAACTACTTAATTACAGACTAACTACGACTTAATTAAAGCTATCCCATGCTAGAGATGTTTGTTTAACTAAGTCTCATATTAGCTCAACCATAATCTAATTTTTAAACTGGGATATTGAAGTAAAGTTCAATTATTTATAGATGGTATACAACACTTGTGTTTCTAGTTACATGGTTCATCAACACGTTAATAACGTGAATCCGTTAATTAATAAACTTACATAATATATATCAATTACAAAAGTCATATAAAATTAATCTCACGCATTACATTTTAGATTTGTAAGCGTCAAAACTCTCGCGATTTCCTAAAAGTTTGACGCTCGGCCTTGACTAAGCGACCCACGTCGGGGAGAGGATTAGGATTGAGGAAAACTGGGAGCAGCACATTTCCTTATACACTAGGTAATCACTCAACTAAAACTCATATAGGGATTAGAACGCTAAGCTTAAGGCCTACGGATCAATTCTGGATCGTTCAAATATAATTACTATGCTGACTGAGCTAATAATTTACATCGGCCTCCGTGGCTTAGTTGTTATACCATACTAGCTTCCTAGGTTCGTTTCAGTAACACTTGTATGTGGGTACTTTCAAAGGGCTATCCTACTGAAAATTTATACGCTAAAATGTACTGTAAGTAAGTGCAATTAGTTGTATATTGGTGGCAAGTGTCAATAATCTTTTATAAATATAATATAATAATCCTTCTCATTTATATAGCAATACGAACTATGAACTGTGTATGTAGGTGTTCTGTTAGATAGAACAAATTAAATTGTAACACGGTTTTTCGATAAAACACTTGGTTCGTGTTGGTTTATGTTTTTATATGTAACAAAAATGCAATGTTTTGTTTTTCTTGCCCTATCTTTTGGGGAAACGGTATAATTTTACGCTGCTGTAACAGTGTCACTTTGACTGTAACGAAATATTCGGAGGAATAAAATGGTGAACAGAGGCAGACGCTTTTAACATCCCCTCTCCGCGTTTAATACCTGTTTTATTATCTTTGTGTAGATTTTTTCGAATATAAAGGCTGGAGTGGCGCCGAACGAAAGAATATATTAAGGTTATTGTATTATAAGTTATGCAGATAATAACATCTACTCTAAAGGTTTCATAATAATTTTGTTGTTTAAAAAGATGCAGATCACTCTCTGTTGAATTAATCAACAGAGAGGCGACATGTGTATGTCCAATTAAAATAAAACATATTTTTTTCGTATTTGTTAAAGTGTCTTGACCGTTGGAAAAGTCTAAGTAATAATTTTCCTGTGCCATTCCTAAAATGGAGTAATGTTAAACGCGTTTAAGCCTGTGCCCGCTCAGATAAGTGATAACAAATTGCGTCTTGCCACCTTCATCGCACTTGGTAAAGTTATTTATTAAGGCGTGGATCACATTTTCACTTATTACGTTTTAATACTATATTAGGCATGTATGTAACTCAAGTAATAAATAACATTAACATCGTATTTAATTAATTCATTAAAATAACCTATTTTGTATAGAAACTATTTGGCTATACCAAACACGCAGGCTTAATCAAGAATTGTTTCTACATACGATTCTTATGTGTTACCTAAAAACGAAATTTAGAACGGAATTGAAAATGGTAACTGAAAACAATAATTACTCGGAAACTTTCCTTATATTTAAACACATATCAAAATGTAAAAACAACTATGGCTACCCCTGTTCGCAACCCTTGTATGAAGTGAAAGATAGATTTATCGTTAAAGTTCAAGTTGTTTAAGCAGCCATTAAAGGTATGCTAATTAATAATACCGTTCTCTTTTTGTTGTAACGGCGACTTACCTGCAATGAAAACATGTAATTAATTTATATTGCAAGTTATGAGCAAATATATAAAATATATTATATGTTATGTGATGTATATATTGATTGTCTTGATTTTCAGGTTGTATTTATTTATTTGAAGGCAACAAAATAGACACAACGTAAAACATATTATTAAAGAATAAAATGTAAATGAAATTATCGATAAAAAGTTATTTATAAGAACACAAAATCAATAAAACACTACACTTAATTTTTAGATAAGCGTCATTTTAGTTGTAACTCCATATCACACCTGAATAAGCATGAAAATATGTCTATATCAAGAAAAAAAAATATTCTTTTTTTGTAGTAAGTTATAATAAAATTTGACAAAGTATTAGAGTTTAGGCTAAAACGTAACCCTAACTTTAGCTCTAAGGCTGTAAGAGCTTTTTTCAACCTAATATAATTTCATTATATTTATGAGTTTCCCTCAACAATTATTAATATAAAATTATACTGATTTTTTTCCTTTATAGGCAATGGATTTAATATCTAAGAAGACTTCGATTTGGTTTACAGACATTCAATGTTTGCCTTGTCTGCAAATATTTTTCGTGTATAAAAAAAACCAAAAAGATTAATTGTTTGAACCAACTTGAAGAGATGACAGACAACTACTAAACAACGACTAAAAAAAAAGTATAAAGTAATTTTAAAAATAATGATTAACCTAGTCAACAATTTCATTATGTTGTTTACATATACAAGAGTTAAGACAAATTAAATGCCAGCGGTCTTCAAAATGTGCGCCACGTTAAGGGGCGTTATCAGGTTTAGGTTGGTATGCCTTGAGGTTTTGATATATCATTGAAATTGTAAAAAAAAACATTTATAAATACATAAAACTAAGCTTACCTGTATAGTAGTATTAGTAATAATAATAATTTCTCATAAGCATTATAAAATAGTTAGTTATTGCTTGTTTGAACTATTATTTATCTTGCTCGTATTATTTAAAATTAATTTAAATTAAACTTAATAAGCGTGACAACGACTAAAATATTGAGAACCAATGTATTAAGTGATAAAAGTCTTCTTGTCCTATATTAGTCCCGGATGACCTGAAGCTCATTCTACAACTTTGGCTCATAAAAGTTAAGGAGTACATTACGCCAGGTAATAACCGACCATCGGAGCTTTAAATAGGACCAATTCTAATCAGTTATACCCCTAATATTGTAAATTTCACAAACTTTGCTAATAACATTGCGCATATTAGTCAATTCGGGCCGAGGGTAACCGCATATTTTAATTTCGATTCGCTTGGCAACTTTTGCCCAACATTTGTGATTTTAATACAAAAAAATGGTTCCTAAGATAAATACACGTTGCGAGCCAGAACCTTATTGACCAGTGAACAGTATAATAAGCTATAAATAAACATTTAGGTAATATTATAAATATATGTTTAATTCTCATACGTGTTATGTGCCAGTCCTAGGTTAAAGATATAAGTGCCAGCCCTACGTTATAAGTTTTTTTGCGACAACCGGTGGCGACCAACATAATTCATGTTATCTTGAACCTACAATATTTTTCAATCAGCGCAATAGGTGAATAGTGTAAAGATATCTCAATTCTTAATAATTACACAGCGTATATTAACCCAGTGTTATTATTCTGGATTGTGTATGAAAATAATAAAATTCACAAACTGTATACAAAATTATGGATCTTCACATAATACATTTAAAAATATATTTTAACACCTTGAATTATTTATTAACAACAGGCAGCTTACCTATATATCTATGTAATGGTTTTTGTGCTCTATACACAAACAAAATACATATTACAAATTAAGTCCAAAAACACACGATTCAAGTTTACTTGAAACATTCTGTCAAAATCACATTTCATCGAATTAAAATCTGATGTATAATCTATAACTCCTAATGTCAACATATATCACACTTAATTTGTAATGTCATAAATACTTATCGCATGTAGAATATATCTTAGTTTTTTGGTCCATTGTGTATGCAATTTTAATGTAAGAACAATCCCGTTCTACTTTAAAGTACATTTAAGTGATGAAACCGATTGCGGTTCGCGTCGAGTTTGCCGCAACTTATTATTATCTAATTTTATTGCACCTTACAGGGCAATGAACTCGTAAATATTTGTTAAATATGCGTGCAAATCCCGCAAAGGCAATGCAATAGGCAGACAGTAAGAGCATTATTTTTATTTATGATGAGAAATATTACGTAGGGCGCTTTTTGCTGTGTTAGCATTTACACTACGGCCCATTAAATGTACTAAGTCGAAAAGCTTTTGTCTTATTATTTTTGTATATTCAAAGAAATATATGACACAATATTTTTTTATTATTATACTGTAAATAAATCTACATCGACAATCATAAAAGTTTGTCTCAAACATTTTTTTTCGTTCTAACATTTAACCATTAATTATAGACTTTGTCTACTCAAAAGTACTAAAAAGTGTTATATAACATTCGTTAACGTCACGTGTATAGTTTAACAGTGAAATTGGATTGAAATACTGGCATAAAAGAAATTTAAACGAGCCATATAATTTACATAAAATAGAAGTAAACAGTCGACTAATAAACAGGTACGAAGGGAAAGTGGTCGAGAGTGAAACCTACAAAAATGCGGCCCTACGAGTGACAAGTTAGACGACAAACACTGGCATATCCGACTTTATTAGGCCCATGTATGAACAACTTTCTTTATGGTAATAAACTGATTAAGATATTGCTAGTTTCTATGCGTTGTTTACATGTAATTTCCCAAGAAATGTCACGATTTTCTTAATTAAACCTTTTATCGGTATAATATTTTCATCTGAATAAATGCTGTTTCTTTTTAATAGTGAAACATGTCATACTTTACAAATCAATGATTATCTTTTGTCTTCAAACATTTATTTCATTTACAAAATATTTATTATTTAGGAAGCCATAGATAGCATTGTTAGCATAGAGTTGAATCCTGAGTGCTTTGATTATTTTACTTGTAAATATATTTACACAAGTATATAAAGTATATTCAAAAAAGGCATTATGCTAACCTTACCCGTGAACATGTATGAATGCGGAAAGGTCAATGAAAATGAAACAAACGGATGTGATGCAGCAAAGAGCACTTGACTAACAGGAATATTAACACAAGATGAGTCGAAAAGCCCTGAAAGCTTTCACCCAAAGTAGGCCGAGCTAATGTTTTGTCCATTATGAACTCACCGTCCGAAGAGGGCGAAAATATAAATTAAAACCACTATGCGTTTCTCCTATTTTTTTTTTTGAAAAAAAAATTCAGCAAAGATTCCGCCGCTTTTCAGCAATTTTTCGTCCATGACTGAGTGCCCGCGGATATTTCATTTGCATCCCATTTAGAGGTAAAGTTGGTTGTTTAACTCTTTGAACAAAATTCAAGTGCACCGCCGCTTGTATAGCTCAATGTGAATGAAATATAGACGAATGAATCGGGAATGGATCCTATTGTAAGTTTTATATAAATGTAAATATTTATTTATATATTTTAGTATCAGCAATCACTTGTGTCCGTCAATCATTTTCTTATATCTAGCTCTAGCTAGGGTTCCAAAATAAATCGGCAAAGAAAGTGCCCGGAATAAACTCAGCTGGTTATTAATATAATTATAACATAAGAATTATATATAACATATATAAGTACATATTTAAATTAACCTTCGTTTTCCACACTTCGGCACAATTTTCCTCATTACAAGGATCAAGGAGAGTAAATGAAATGGGAGTAATCATTTTATCCGTTTATTCTTCTCGGCCGACGCTCCCTAAAATAAAGCATTAAAAGACTGCTACGGATTATCACACAATTTATTCAGGTGCTTAATTTGAGAGGCTATCCCACTTTGAGAACAATTTATATTTTTATTTCAACCAAGTCTTCCCTAAGATTTACTTTAATTTTTCATCAGCGAAATCTCTCCACAAAGGATTCCTAATCGTAATAATTTACAGGTACAACCGCGCAATAAATTTAATATCATCGCAATTTCAATTCGAAGATTGTCATTCGCTCGAACAACTTGTCAAAGCCGATGGATAAGTTAGAAGTATCATTGGCGAACTTTGAACAATTATATGATAAAGCAAATGGGTATTAGATTGAAGGCACACATTTCGTTGCAGCCATTAAAACTGGGAGTATAGTGGCAGGCTCGGGATCCGTACTCCTCGATTGCACTCAACCGAATAGCAGGCAGTCCAATCGAAACTTTTGATTAAAATCAAGCAAACGCTGTGTGATTCCGACTGGATGTAGATATCTTTATTTGAGCAGTGTGTTATTCTCATATCGGGTTACTCGATTGAATTTCCAATATTTACACAATCGAACATATCTCACCTGCCCTGACAGGAATATTAACCGATTCATCATCGTCAATACGTAATGCCACAAAGACAATATAAGGGTATCACAGAGTTAAATAACATAATTCACCCTGTAGTTAAATGATTTATTAATATTCATTGCTCATCGGGTGAGCGTAGAGCTCTAATTACGATCCTGCAAGGTGTTAGGGGTCGGACGTCAAAACGCGTACAAAAATCATTTAAATATACAGCGGAAACCTTTGAAGCGTGAGGTGCCTTTAGGCATTAATCCGATTAAAATGAGGGTTAGGGAACATAGGACGTTGAATGAGTGCCGGAATGGATTGAATAGGTATTTACTATTTACCAAAGCAAACTATGAACGCAATTTTCACGATACGCGTGTAATTGGTACTTTTAATTTGTGGTTCAAAATGAATTTTCAACATTCATACTATTTTAATATAGCAATAAACTTGAATTGGATTTTTAGTGTATTTATATTAACATATCATTGTTATATAACAAACTAATTAATAACCTCAGAGGAGGCTTCTATTTTTCTTAATAGAGCTGAGAGCTGATCGACTATGACTAAGAAACTGGAAAATGGAAAATAGTGAAATTATACGTTTATATTTCATATTTAGATGAACGTAGCAGTGTTCATCTAAATATCAGTCAGGATAAATAGCTGTGTAATTCCATGTGACTATGATCCCGATGGACAGCGATGCCCGTGACTCGGAAATTCCATTAACCGCCGCGATTTACTGCTATCAGACAATTTTAGTGTAGAATTTAACCACTAATTAGCTGATGTACCTCACGTAATTGGAAGGTCTGTCAGTTTGTACGTCGGTCGTTTCAAATGATTCTAAATCCAAACGGAATGCGTTATCGAACCAACAAACATAACAGACATGTTTTGAAAAGGATATATTTAAACGAAACAAGATTGCAATAGATTTTAAATACAACGATTTTACAATAAAAAACTAAAGCTCAACCTCGCACACTCACTCACACAGAAACACCATTGCACACACACACACTTAAATGCTCGTTCTTTACATAATATACTGCACTTTTATATATGTATATATATTTTTTTTTATTCATTTTTTTCTGTTCGTGTTTTTTTTTGTTGTCTATTTTCGATTGTATGTGTTGACCTTCTTTTGGCTTTGTTGTTGATCTATTTTTGTTGTGTAAGCTTTTTGGAATAAGCTGTATAGGTTTAAGAAATAAAAAATAAAATAAAATACGTGAACTAATCTATTTATACAGATAAAAATACTAAAATAAAGAAAAACACTACAATAAATTTAAAAAGTTTGGTCCTTGTAGCAGAGTATCCATAACGCTGGCGACATTTCCTTGTTATATAACTACGCCTATACATTTGGTGAAAAAAAATCTTAGTTAACATGTACTGGGCTAATACTTAATATATTAATATTAAAACGCCTGTGTACTTAAGGTACTATTGATATTTTTTCTAAAACACAAATAAAGCTTTGCTTCATTAAGCACATATGTGGATTATCTAAGACTTTTAAGATTTCGGCACCGATTTCTCCAGTAGACCAACTTTCATGAACAATTTTTTAACTACAATTAGAACTTTTTATTTATAATTCGAATTGTCTGTGTCCCACTTCACGAACCGCAGTCTTTCAATACCGTGACCATTACCGATACTCGATTGTAATCGTCCACATACAAAAACAAGAGTGGTGATTGACAATGAAATTACTTTTAAACTTTCACAAAACAATGTCCAAATTATACAAAACTCTCAAGGCAAGTTTGTTTATTGTATATTTCTTCTATCGCTGTTTTGTTTTAAGCGTGGTTTTTATATGGTATGATAAGATTTATATGGTATAAAAGCCGTAATAATATACGTATAACTAAATAATTCTTCTGTTTTATACATATTTTTATGTTAACATATATATATTTATTATTAAAATTAATCAGATATTTAGGTTTATATTTTTTTTCCAAATGATAAGTAGGTTTGTCAGTATTATTGTTTATCATTTAATACTAACTAACTCTAACTTGCCAATAGAGGCCATCCTACACTCGCCTAATTATATAAGTTGTCTGTAATTTTTTATCCTTTTGTCAAAATATTAAGAGACAAATGAATTGTACTTATATATAACATGTGATGAGTATAATATGTGTATTCTCTTTTTAAAAAAGAGGTTTTGTATATGTCATGTCTTCGGATCAAGGCACATAAAATGACTAACAAGAGATAACTTCACGTCATATTTAAGATACGTAAGTCGTGTGAGCTTAACGTATATAAGACCATGAACCGGGAATATAAAAGATAAAATCGTGATTCTAAAATATGTTTGCATCATAAGTTTACCCATGAAATTACTAACATTGACTGCACGTTTTGTACAAATGCATGTTTTGTATACACTGTACAGTGTATACTCCATGTAACGACCGACTCTCTAAAGCGTTGAAATCAATTGCCTTGGTTGGTTTAGCTTGTATTCCATACAATCATTTCTTTTCTCCATTTAACGACTAGTAGTAACGGTAACGGTAGAAGCTCCTTAGAACTGTTAAGTTTCATTTTTTGACAGTTCTTCTCGTCCCTTGATTTCTCATAAGTAGTTTTGTGGTATGTTATACATAGACATATATAACATTTTAAGATATATTTATTTCGCGTAAATTTACTAGTCATTTGACAACAGTACAGTACTAAACGGTTGTAAAGTAAGGCAGTTAATTTATATAATACGTTAAAAATCTAAAATAAACCAAGAAAGTTAAACTCCACAAGTATAGTTTAAATTGTCTCGGTAAATGTTCCATAAGGTTACAAATAGATCCGTATAAAAACTACCGAACAACCATAAAAGCGTGATGTTACAAGGTCGTATTTCACACACATTAAACACACCGGACCATACATATAACATTTTAGTACATTGTTAACTACAGTTTTGCACACTCAAACTGATTACACTATAGATTTTTCGTAACTTACCAAATAGGTGCCCGGATACATATATTTTTAACATGCATAATCTTTTTTTAACGGAGTGGGCAATCTAGTCGGCGGGTCATTTAAAAAATATGACCACCTATGGCCGGGAAGCTTGCGGATATGTTGCCGGCCCCTAAGTGAAAGATATGGGCTACGCCCCTATCCCGTCACTGGTATTCTATGCATGAACAGTATTTCCCCGGTAGTGCAAACAAAAATACTTTTTTTTTGTTTGCGTATTCCGTTGTGTAATGGTTACGTAATATTCTGGAATGGACTGAAATAGCCAGCTAGCGCTGTGGAGCTATTCCGCAGAACTAAGGATTGAGGCTGCCGGGAAGCTGTCTGCCAATCTTCACTTGTTGAAGAGGCACTCTTAGAACAAGATTCCGTTGTGATGATATGGTACTAAAAGATGAGGCTAGTCGGAGTGAGTTCCAAAGCTTTATATCGGACACCCTTTTCCGAGGGAGGAGTGGTGGGGTGGAATTACTAACTCATGTTTGTATGAAACATTACCCCTATAAGCTTAAGTTACAGGTAAACTTCGTAGTTAATTATAACAATTACTTGAAAACGAATCCTTTGTTATGGAACATTCAATAATATTCACGTACACTATTACAATTACCTTTCACCACATGAAGGCTTCGCATTGCCAGAATTTATTAGCCAATATATATCCAATAACTAAGTGATGCGTTTTATAGAACATTCGGTATAATGAAAATTACCTTCTAACCGAATGGAAATAAGCATTCAGGTGCAAAAGGGTGCACTTGGTATTATTTAAGTAATTTTCGAAGCATGCGTGTTTATACTCGAAGATATACGAACTATGGTAATTGGGTAATTCCTCCATTATATAGATATTTTTTTCCGGCTCAGTAGGCTATCCATTGCTGGCTGAGGTTCGCTTCCGAATAAGCTTCCGCCAGCAAAGCCCCATTCCAATAACACAATAATTAATTGTTTTCTTAAACGGTGCACTAGAATGTGACATTTTTATGAATCATAGTTGACGGATATAAGCGGTTGTTATATTTAAGTTTTAATATTTTGATAATATTTATTTATTTCCACATCGCTGCTCATATAATGTAATTTTAAAATACACATACAAGCCAAATTAAAAATATCAGAGCAACTGGTGGAGCAACCTAACCGCTTTCAGCGATGTCTTCCAGGTAATTGTTTCGGGAAATTGCAAGGATTCAGCCGTATAATACTTGTACCGTTTAAAAATTACATGCATATGCATGGATTTTTGGAAATGTAGACTCAAACTATGCGAACTTATGAAATCATACATTTTGAAAAATTATTAGGTAAATAGACACTATATTAAACAAATACAAAATTTAATATCACATTTAATTGGTTCTAAAAAAAGCTTTTAGCTTTTGCCTCACAATACTAAAACTTATCAAAATATGATAAAAATGTAAAATATATCAAAAGGCTATATTCGTAATAAAAAATAAAAATGTTAATTAACCTACATTTTCACTTTTGTATCCCTACTTATTACATTTAACACAACAAAACTTGTGAATATTCAACATCCCTTTCATCAAACCACTTTACGCCACTCATTTTTATACACCAAAATATTAAAATCACAAAGTCTATTGTATTTTTGTTTAACAGATACATATTATCGATTATAACTACTTGCGTCTGTAACTGTATTTGGGCAAATTCCAGCACGTAGCATAACGGTACCATGCTGTCTCTGCAGAATACCTCTCATTACGCGTCTGAATACAGTCATCTAGATTCGTAACTAATTCGTTCTATAATTACATGTCAAAAGTGACAATCACTCGTCAAGTCTAAATTGTAGTTTGTGTAGTCTGTGGATTTTTGAATAGGTTTTACATTTGTTTATTCTTATTTAGTTTGTAGAAGTCACTGGTTACTGAAAATACATTGTAATATTACAGACAAGCGTCAGTTTACTTTAATTTTCCGCGAGATGTTGGATCTCTCAGCATCATCTATCGCATTTACCATGGGGGGTGTTCGGAGGAGTTGTTCGGATTAATATCTGCAAAAATTCCACCCGTATCACCTTGATGTCTGTCGTTACACCACTGCGCATTTCTTACCACGCACCACCACGTTATGGGACCAGCTGCCCGCCACGGTATTTCCGAACCATTACGACTTAGGGTCCTTCAAGAAAAAATCGTACCAATCCCTAAAAGGTCGGCAACGCACTCTCGAGCCACATGAGTGTCTATGGCCGGCGACTTCACCTTTATGGTGAGCCTCCTGCTTGTTTGCCCCCTCTTCTATAAAAAAAACCTAGAACGATACAGGCTAATATTATAAGTCTGTGGAATATTTAATAGATGACAAATTTATTTTAGAAGTTCCTAAATATAGTTTAAAGCGTGTCATACTCGTCCAATTGAAATCGTCATGTCCCATCAGTTGATGCAGATATCTATGACTAGATCTGTATACCGTTATATAGCTTAAGGCATTTCTATATGATTGCAGATAATGTTCGTAGTAGCACAAGTATATTATTAAAAAGCCTACAATCATAAATTAAACAAAACTAAAGAAGCTTAAATAGACATATTTTTTGTATACCTATATTATATACAAAAAAATATATTTTTACAACTTCATCAAATTATTGTGTTTTCGTCTGCCGAGCACAAAGAGCCATTTCTTTGATCTATCTAAACTTTTAGTAATAAAACTGTGGTAACTTTCTGATAAGAACGATTTGAATAAATTTAATATTCTAGACTAAAAATGTCGTGATAAGTGCTATATATTTTAATATCACATCACGTAAATTCATAATACGTAGAGTAAAAGTTTATATTATATTGTTGGCATACGATTTTTTATAGCTTTTACATGATATAGCATTTTAATACGAGTTACGCATCACGCGTTGTTACTAACGTAGAATAAGAAATCATTCCGGTGTGACCCCGACGTCAGGAAGTTCAAACCCGACCCCTGTCATTAATCTCATCTCTTCCTTGGTCATCGCGATCCAGGATATTGAGGTATTATCAGAACACTTTGGGTGAAAGCCTTTCAATGATAACTACACAACGTTTACAAAGACGTGAATATAATTTGAAAGTCACTTACTACCGAATGAAGTCGAGTACTGAAAGTATTCTGAATTCGGATTAGTCGTGTATATTATAAATTCATTACAGTTTATAAGATTTAAGCACTTTTGTCCTAGTACTACCTACTACTTAATTTTTAGTAATAAAACTATAAGGGGCCTGTAAACAGTTTATGTTGACGTTACAATGGTATTGTGAATGTGGACGACGTTTTTGCCGACTCCCTGCTTACCTTTCGTGGAGGCATTTTAAATACCATAAAAAACCTTTAAATCTTAATTATGTTCGTATTTATGTCTTTTAGTCTTTTTAGTTCCCATATAATTGTTTTGTGTGTATACATTATGTTTTATTATCTTTAAGTATATTTAGCACATAACATATATATTACATAAGGTATTATCTTATGCTAAATGCTAAATATATACATATGTATTTAGCACATAAGATGTTTGGAACAGATTTAATAAAATATATAAATAAATAAATAACCAATATCTATACAAGTATGTCTAAAGTATCCGTCAATTTATTCAATACGTACGTTTAATAATACTTCAAACATCTGTTCCGTCTTTAACATGTTCTTTTCCATTATGATCATAAATAAAGTCTGAAAAAGTTAACAACGGTATAAAAAACAAGTTCTAGATTATTTTTCGATATTACACAATACACTACCATACAACCTTTTTTTTATCTCAGCTTACCTCGCGTAAAATATACTCATTGAACTTTCGAATAGCTGGAAGCTGGAAGTTTGCGATAACAATTTTTTGTAACATTCCGTTGCCATGACTACCTCGTTATAAACTTATTGAAAGCGTTTTTGTTTGTTCGTTATCTCTTTTAAATAGAAGTTGTAAAATACTCATTACTTTTGCAAATTATTTAGTAGTTTCAAAGGTTTTTTAATAAATAATCACGTGTTTTTATTCATTTTTATATGTATACTCTGAATGGTCCCAAATACGGTCAACATTTATGTAAGGAGCATATTTCTTGGCTATGGGGTGCTATTACATATATTGTTATGTTAGAACCAAGCTATAGCTTCGCTGGACTTGGGACTAAGCGTATCTGAAGTCTGTTTCATATTTATGTAATAATCAGTTTCATAACATCACTATAAAATGTACTAAATTGTTAAGTGTGCAGTTATTATGATTTTTTTTAACGCGATTCAGGATCGATGACTACACCGTACTGATTGTAGCTGCGGATCATAGGTGTCGCTTTATGTATTAAGGCTGGACCCATACTACGACGTACATAATACAGTCTTATTTATTTTACTTTCACATACATGATAGATCGTAGAGTGAAGTTTAACTGACGTTATTCTATCAGGCAATTTGAGCTTACACATTCTGTGATTGAATTAAGATAGAAATAAGTCTTTTGGTATATTACGAACATGACATTAAAAAAAACGAGTTTTGTTCACTACGCAATTTAAACCACTTCACTAAATTGTTTCAAAATAACTTTAAGCGAAAATAATGTTAAATCTTATTTCTATGAGTGAGAGATCAATTTACATAACTTAAATGCCCACCCTTTATTATGGTAACTAAAAGTTAGCAATGAGTGGGTTCTATTCACAAAACTGATTACTAATGTAAATTATTCAATAAATTAAATTTACATTTACTTATGTTCTATAAAAGTTGTATTTTGAATGACGCATTGAAGGGGTGTAGTTTATAGGGCTGGTGCTTTCCTCGCTCAGTGTTTAAGCATCTTAATATATCGGGAAAATTCTGTCAGTATTTTGGGTATATTGTCACAAGGACTAAACTTTTAAAATTTGTTTTTGTGTTTTATATTTATTATAGATTTATTATTCTGTGTTTGGACAAATTTTTTTTATTATTATTTGAAAAGAATTTCACTTTTGAAAACCGAAAGTATTATAATCAAAAACGAAGAAACTTTTGTAAGAAATATAGGAAAAGTCGACACTTAAAGTGGTGCAGAGCATTCACACCTCACGAAATCGAAAATATTTGTATGTTTGTTGCCGTTATGACATACATAAATAAATATATACACACATAAATACATGCTGATAATAATTCAATGATTAAGTGACAGTTGAGCTATTGCCCATGGACACTTAGAGGCTTCGAAGTGTGTTGCCAGCCTTTAAAGCAAAGGTACTCTTTAGCTTGCCTAATTTTATTTAAATATCAAAGATATATAATTCGCTGACTTATGGGTATTTAATTAAATTCTTCATTTTTTATTATGTTTTAAATGATGTAGTGTACGAGCGCCACGAATTTATTACAAAAAACATTTTTATATTTAATAAATTGCCTAGAAGACATCGCTGACAGCGAAAAAAAGCTGACTGCAATCAAACCAATGTACAAATTAATTTGTCGCTAACGCTTTCATGGTATTTATAACATTAAGTAGTCTAGATGCGATGTTGTTACTGAAATCTTCTTCTGTTTCTCATGACTGCATAAGCACTATTAAGAACACACGACATAGTTTAGAACCGATGAAAATGTCTTTAATTTAAAGCCACTTGCAAAAATTTTTAATGCCGTATAATATACTTTTGACGGTCGTTATTTATTAACAGACACTGTAGCCTCGTTCAAACAATTGTTCAGCTTCATAATTATCTCATAAATCAAATGCATCATTCTGTTTGCCGAAGGACCGTAATCAATACATAAAATGTAGTATGTTTAATCATAAAGAAATGCCCTTACCAAGTTTATTCCCTGTTCAAGTTTTTAGTGATCTCCCCTTCAATTGAATGCTCCGTCGCTTCGATTAAAGAAAACTTTTATAAATACTTCCGCATTTCATTTAAGATTTTCCTCTAATTTTTGTTATTCACACTCAAAGCTAAATTTTCATATAACGCTGATTTTTTTTTTATTGAACATAGTACATATGCTCATTATGCAATTATGTACATAATATGAGCATACTATGTTGATAAGACATATATGTACATATGTGAAGTGCATAAATGTATAATTATTATTTTAAACATTTAATTAGTCGTTAACTTTAATTGGAGCACATTCCGTAACTTTCATGCTTTCATAAAAGCCTACAAAAGCTTCAAAATAATTACATTTCACAGTGGAAAAATACTAACGTAATAATATTTTTCTTTTTTCCTCATGAATACTTCACCCAAGGCGGAATCTTAGGATAAAATAAAGCTAAAAAGCTATTTGAATTCAACGCAGCACATGCCGCAATCTTTCTTTATTGTCACTTACTTCAAACATTATATTAAACTAGATACTCAATAATAAAATTGTCTTACCATTAACGGTTATGGTGACACTGCATCAATAGTCACGACACAGTTTTTAAATTCAAAACTGAGCTGATATCGAAACGAGTTCAAATAAGTTTATTTTCACTTTTAAAATTTCAATAAAACACCTAATGAAATCCTTACACAAACTGCTATCACGATTCAATTGTCAAGTTTCACTTTCTATAAAGTATTCGTTAGTCACGAGATTCGTAACTCCAAAGCGTCAACAGCGAAGTACGGAAAACTTCAGTCGAAGTCGTTCTGCGCAGTGAAAACGGACATCCCTAAGCAGCAAGCACGCCGCCCGACCGCCGAACAGCGACTGTGATAACACTTCTTTCGAATGAACCTCCGAACCCTCTCTATAGTCTGCGTATAAGCTCTCTCGTTGCGATTCTACGCAACTAACGTGCTTCAACGAGTCGTGTATTTAGCTAAAACCGACCCTTTATACATACAAGCACGGTACAGACTTCATTCTACAAAATTCTCAAACTCGACTCGTTCATATCGCGTAACGAGTTTACGGTACGTAAATCGTAGTAAATTTGTTTTTCAGTCTAGCCACAGTAATCCAGTTCTTGGCGCTGCGGCTCAAAGCACTTTTTTCCAAACCGTTTCCCGTTAAATAGAGCCGTCTTTTTGTGCATGTATCGGCCGGTAGTCTGTGAGGAACTCGAAATAACCGCTATGGACAAGATGCCAACTTTCTAAACTAAACCTATAAGATGCGATTGGACCGGTGAATTACGTTAGTTTTATTGGAACTCACTATTGGGACAATAAAACATTCAGTAGATTGGATATTGTGGGACGTGTTGTAATTTTGAGTGGCGTTTTTTGCTTGGAGCGTTGTCGTTTATGTTTATTAAACCGCGAGTGACCGGTATGTCGGTGTCAATTACTAGGGCTGGAAGCCCTATAACGTGCACAAATTGGATGCCAGTCACTCCAAATGGATTAGGTTACGTTCTAGAAGTGGTATTATGTAACATGAATTCTTAAAACTAGGTCATGCGTCTACTTTAAAAGTCAAGTCAAATAATGTAAAACTTGATACTGTACGCTGACATATAGGTTTGGGAATTACCAATATTGAATACCGTAACCCTTCGCATTCCCATGTCGAGGTGGAGACGGGTCGGCTGTATGTTAGAAGTTAAGGGAAATTGCACACACATAGGCTACTACAATATGAATGCAAATTAGCAAGTAACCTTTTTAGTAATAACAGCAAACGAAGTTCGATTTGATGTGAATTTAATTTATTAATTATTCCGATTTGTCTATGAAACGACTTATAATAAAATGTTATATTCAATTAATGAATTATAATGCGTATTTGTTTAAAATAGATTTTACAGGCACTTGGTAAATGCATTTTCAATTGGTAAATACTATAAGTCGTAGAAAGGCAAATAGGATTGTAAGAATAGTTATTTTTAGAGAAGACCTTCAGTTGCGCGTACCACAGAGTAATACTTCGTAGTACAATGCCGGGAAGCCAGCAAACGGTATAGTATCGCATTGTCTCGTGACCCAATAAGAGTGTTACAAAGAAATTGAATAGAGCCTCTTTATTTATTATTTTTGCTGTAATTACCTTCGCTCTTAGCTTGTGCTCTATAAATTTGTTTTGTAAAATAATTAACGACACGACGTTGTTTCGAATTGTCGCTTTATACACAGTACTTTACAACTAATAACCAATGTATTTCTATGGGTTTAATCTATATATCTTTCAGTGTTCTTAGCATTGGTTATTACTTGCTAATAAATTGGAAACCCTTTGACAATTAATCAATCAGACTTAGTATAATGAAAATTAATTTAATCACGACTTTAATAAAACGTCAATGAAAATTACAGTTATTCTACCGCTCATTTTAGTATTGAAGAGGACTATTTAACTACAAGGATCAATTCTACATTAACCAATTTTAATGACTTGAACATTTCTCGCCACTTGAATGTAACACGCCCTAATTTCATCCCAAAAACGCAACTATTCTGACGCTCGTATATCGAATGCCCTCTAGATACGATTCAAACCGCGATGACATCTCACCCTCTTATGACGAACGGTAATGTGGACTACGATCGCTCCGAAAACTAAGTAAAAATATCTTTAGAACTTTAGAGTTAAGATGTATTGAATGAGATGTATATAATAGTTTCGTATAGTCTATGGATATTATTATCTGTGTAAAAGCAAATCAATTGCGGGTTTTTGTTGTCTCCTTTTTTCTATGTTCAAATTTCACAAAATGTTGACAAACCTAAACTAACAAAAACCTTTGCATGCATAGACACCTTGCAATGGTGTGATTCAAGTAGCCTTCAAACAATATGGGCATTATTTTAAAATATGGCCTACTATAAGTTCCGAAATTTTGCGCCTTTTTTAAGCCGACCAAGAGTTTAAAACTAGAACCTCATATGTCAAATATGTCAACCAATAAACCAATGAGGTGCTAAACTAAGGGGGTAAGTTTATGCCCTAGAGGTCAAATTATTTAACCTGATAAAGTCATTGTTTAAGACACGTCCAGAATATTTTATGACTATCGTAAATTTTTATCAGACAGTTATTTCATCAATCAGCAATAAAAACTATTTTATTAGAACTAAACTAAACTATTTTATTTTGTTAGAATTGGGTAATAAGTTCTCCTTGTTCATTTACCTGTTTGTTTTATAGAAGTCGCCGCCCATAGACACATACGTGGCTGGGAGCTCGTGAGTGCGTTGCCAGCCTTTTAGGTAGTGGTACGCTTTATTCTTGAAGGACCCCAAATCGTTATTCTTCGAAAATAACGTGGCGGGCAGCTGGTTCCATAATGTGGTGGTGCTTGGTAAGAAATGTCTTACGGAACGACAGATATCAAGGTGATACGGGTGAAATTTCGCATTCTGCCTAGATGTCCGAAGATGAAATTCAACTCAATTTGAACACTTTATGTCCATATATTTAACTGAGTTAGGTGAGACAGATGAGATAAAAAATATACTTAAAGTAACCCAGGAATACCTTTAAAGCGATCAAAACATCAAAGGCTCGTATTCCAAAAACTCGAATTGAGATTCAATCTGAATTATACATTATATATGCTGAAAACAAACTAGTAAGTACTATATGTAAAATACACAATTCATTTGAAATTTATATATTGTTATACTATAATATTCCTGTGAATGTTTTAATATTATTTATTTACTAGTATTTTATTACTTTACGCAACAAATTATACAATATATACAAAAATAAACAAACTTAATAATATAATAAATAAATCTTGTTCCTATATTCCATAGGGATCACTTACACCAACTTACACGCAACTTAGCTGCTAAGAACTTAGTTATACAAGGAGGTAAGGTTTCATATAAACCAAACAAGTTTAATTACACGATTATTCGATTGTCTCTGTCAAATTATGTACATGATGTGACGAGCAGAAACAAATGAGTAGAAATAAAGAAGTTATGTAGCGTGTGACGTTTTTGTGTTTCGTCTGTGGTTTAAGGCACCACTAGATTTTCTGGTTTTGCCGCCAATTCAGCATATCATACGATTGACAATAGACTAACAATATAAATGATTCTATTTAATATCAGATAACTGTATATATCTTCTCCTTATTACTTATTGTGAGTTATAAAGTGTATATAATTAAAGAGTGTGTGAATAAACGTTCGACACACATGTTATTATTTTATTGTCCACAGCCACCTCATAATTGGCGTGAACTCACTTTAGATCTGTTACGATTATGTCCTAACGTTTGACGCCTACTATAACAACTTTTAGCCTCGTATTATTGATAATCTTCGTTTGCTGTATATCCCACTTATATTTGTGTAATAATATTTATTCAATCATGTACATATATATTATATGCTTGTAAATATTTAATGAGAAAATGTGTTAACTATTGGAAAACAATTTCGACGCGTTATGTTAGTGAACGGTGGAAAAATTTCCTGTTTGGGAGGAAATCGAGACCGCACTCCATAAAACCTTGTTAGCACAAACGAATTAATCTAGCAGTATAGTAAATATTCATTTTGTTTGACATAACTCAATACGAGTTTGGTTAAAGAAATATCACTTTTCATTTGTTGTTTTTTGCATTTGTAAAAAAATAAAACTTATTGAATAGATAAAAAATATACAAATATATATATTATTCTGAATGCTCATATTTATCTCTGTGCTACAGCGTAATTTATTACTTAGTAGTAGTAGGTACATAAGTATAAACGAAGTATATTTATCTTTGTATGCAAAGTAAGGTACGTTAATTTAAAATTCATGAACTGTTTAAAATTAAACATATTATCATATATGCTACTAAATTGATTGGATCAGACATCAGTCACTAAAATGGGAAACACATTAAATAAAAATGGACAAAAAAATGACACTTAGTTACAGGACTCAATTCGGTTTATGACACCACGTAATCATGAAGTCCAGTGTAGTGTAATGAATGCTAACAAATTATTACGCTCAATAAAGTCAAAGGTTAAACAAAATATTACTTATGACAATTAATGTTTGAGGACTTGAAAAATTCGAACATCAACAAACAGGCTGCAACGGACGAATTTCCCGGAAGATACCAATTTAGGGGAACTCCCCATCTTTTATGCAATTGTTATTTTTCACGACTGGGCTTTTTCATGAATTTCCGATGAAAAATAATTCGGTAGAATGATTTGTAAGGAAAGGGAAAGGGCAATAACCTCGTAAGCTAGTAGATTACCATGACTTTGTATACTATAGTTATACTATTGTTATACTTTGTATAACTTTCTTATATTGTATGTGTAAAAGTGAAATATTCGCTTATCTTCTAGCATATATTTCACTTTAATATTTAAATCGCGTTATAGACACGAGTCTCGACCTATGCTAGGTTTCGATCCTAGATGAATTTTCTTGATGCTCCAAACTTACTACATTAAGGCTCACATTTTCTTTTAGGATAAGATTCGTAGTAACTTTTATTTCAGCTATAAAAAAGAATTGAAAGACTTAATGCCTTGGCGAATGTGTCTCAAATTACTGACGCCAGATACACGAGAATAGATTTTATATAACTAATGTACGCTTTTATGACATTTAGTGCACATACGTATCCCAGTCTCGAACAGAATAGTAAGTACATAGTTCGGGCTCATCATATTTCATATATTTGACGACTTGATTTTCACAGATAGATATTTCTAGGTTTTTTTTTATAGAAGAGGGGGCCCACCATAAAGGTGAAGTCGCCGGCCATGGACACTCATGTGGCTGGGAGCTCAAGAGTGCGATGCCGGCCTTTAAGGTTTATAAAAATGATACTGGTATAGCATATATGTATAACACAGTACCAAGCATATAGTGACACATGTAGTAATATAATATAGTAGTAGGAATGGAAATTTTTAGTTTAGCATTACATTTATATTTGTCAATAAATAAGTTGGCGATGTCGCTTATAATAACAATGTATTTTATTACACAATAGAATTCACGAGGCATTTAAATACAACTATAGCGATTTTAAAATCTGACATATTTGAAATATATTAATCCACCAAGAAATGAAAACACAAGTACAATCAATGTATTCATATTTTTTAGGTATTTGGTATTATTATTTACTTCGACATTATATTTCCACAAACGAAATGAAGTCATATGAAGACGTCTTGGCCCAGACTTCAGGGATAATACATATAAATGATCGGATATTCTGTTTTGTCCACACTGTGCCGAGGTCATCTTAGAGTTCATAAGATAACTTATCGCAAGAGGACCAAACAAGATCTTGTCCTGGATTATACACTAAAGACTTCTAATTAATTATAAATAAATTGTAGCGGTTTTTTTAATCCTTTTCAGAAGCCTACAAATCCTTAATTAAAATATCATTTTGTTCTAATTAATCCTAGTAAAATGTTTTGAATTATTTAATATCACAAAACTAAACTTTGCGGGTGCGGCTGGAAGAAACCCCAAGATTAAGAGCGCGGTAAGCCTCTACCGAAAAATGGAAATCCAGAGAAAGGCATTAGAAGTAGTAGTAGAAGTAGTTAAAGTATATCTTGTGACTATATAGACTTATCATATCTATATGCGCCTTTAAAAAAATTCTTGACACCAACGCATTGCTAAGATCAGCTGGAATTATTGCGTAGGCGCCGATAATTAAAATTTTAGTTGAACATTTGTTTCTGTATTTATTTAATATAAAATGATACTTTTTAAAACATTTTTCCGGTGTAATTAGATGTTATTGATTGTACATTTATAGACGAATGTAATCATATAATAATTTATATATTCCACGACATTTATATTTCCACGACACAGGGAATCCTGGTGTGGAGGCTAGTGACCTATTATATTGTAAAAATAAAATAATGTAACAAATTAAATGATTGAATGATAACATGTGATTGGCGTTATTTTAAATTACATCTTCATACATAAAATGCCCGACAGGAACAAAGATAGATATATAGGTATATGATGTATAAAAGAATTATATTATGCGCCAGACAAAATGATGTATCGCGTTGAAAACTTTCAATTTTCTTATGTAAATGTTGGCGTCTGCTGGGACGTGGTCTTTTCTATCGATAGAACAATGTATATACACACAAACATACATTGGAGATGGTTTTGATTTTTACATCTTATAATAACAAAATCGACTCGATTGACGCAATCCATGCCGGATTGCCGAACAGAGCTATGGTAGAACATATTTGTCGGCTGTGGTATTAGTTTTAATTTTTTTTTTATAAAAATGATACATAGATACTACAGAGTATATAATACTCTATTACTATTTAAAGTATATAATATATGTAATTTGTAGTGGTGCTCCAATACCATATTTTTTAAGTTTAAGATGCAATATCTAGTTAACAATTTTGATATGTGTACTTAACATGTTTTTAAATCAATACTAAGTCTAATACTAAGTACCTAGGATAGAGCAATGAAAACAAAATATAGGTATGTAAATTAGTTTTAAGTAATAAAATATGAATATCAGCCTCTCTCCAGACAGAACACGTAGTTCTCCAGGTCCACAACCTCTCAGAGGTGATGTGTGTAGCTGATGATGTTATATAAATAGAATAGGAAAAAATACATATTTATTTTTTATTATAATATTTACGTTTTATATATTCTTGTTGCATTAGTGCCTTTATGTATATGGCCAATGGCCTCACTGAAAATGAGGTCTCCAGTCATACGGCTGGCCTGAAAGTACACGGCTGGCGTACTGAGTACAAATTAACATCACACATTTTTGCATTCATTGTAATTCGTGTATTAATAAATGTTTCTTCCATTCGAAAGATAAAATAATAAATACCTGTCATATTTCGCTTTCTACTCCAGCCTTTATGCGATACGTAAAATGTGGATCGGTTTCTTTCCGAGAGCTTTTTAAGAATGCTATGAATTTTTGTAATAAAACTCGAACTCGTAATGAGTTGGAGATTAAAACCGTACAAACAATTGGGATTTTGTAACACGTGTATTACCATACCACTGAATATCAATTAAAAACCTCTCAGTACGTTTAATGTTTAACCTACGTGAAAATGAAAGTTAGATAAAATTAGATGAAGCGTAATGCTTTGTTAATCAATTTATTGCTTAAAGTGTGTATAAAACATCAACGATTTATATATATCACTTAAGTTGAAATTAATCTAGAACGGTTAGAAGGGTTAAGTAAAAAGTTAAAGTTTAGCCAAACACACGAGAAAAAGTGTTTCAATCCTTAAAATCATATCAAATACACGTGTTATTAGCGAACCTTATTTGTTCAGCGCCGAAGATAATCGTTGGAAATAAGTCATTATTTATTCCTTATTAAATATAAGTAGAATTTAAATGAAAGTTGCCTCTATTACTTCTAAAACTAAAACACCTTAATTAAAACCCCTACAAAGGCTCTTCCTCGTATCATTTATTAATAATACATCGTTTAAACTTCATGAATTATAAAATAAGACCTTAATAAAAATAGGAATCTTTTTTGTAATTCCAAATAACATTTAGAACCAGGTCAAAGTCGACAAGTCTTGTGCCAAAGTTTTTAATTAGGAATATTTTGGCACAAGTACGCGTTAATTCCTGTTGCTATTTACTTAACCCAGTTTCAAATGTCAAGTATAGTGGTACTTTATGTATGGATAGAATAAATAAAGGGAAGACCAGACAGCGTATCTAGTGAGCATCGTACTCCGAAACGGATCTTCTTGGAACGATCAACTACGACCCTTACAGGCCCTAATTATTTTGAAAAGTTCCTGATTGCCTTAAGTTTATATGAAAGAGAAACTGTACGACAATTATATAACCATCAAACAGCAAACTAATAAATAAACACTTGCTACGCATGTATTTATTATTTATTGTCATCTAGTTAGCCATTGAAAATGTGCTAGTGAGCGGTGAGCGGTGAGCCTGTGTTACTGACCGGCGCCAGGTTTTACACGAGAATTATGCCTGATTGAAAGCCTAAAACTGGTCATTTAGTATATTTATTTATTTACGGTCAAAGCAAAAAAACATATACAAAAATAAAAACAGTACGCTTAATTAATTCTTAAGCTTTTTATGTGTGTAATGATCAATTTGAGTGATCTTTGACGGAGGCTCGTTGCATATAATATATATATATAGTCTAATTTAAAAAGTAAAGTCATATCTGTTATCAGCTCGCGAGACTATATAAAGTTTTAATGGAGATTGACTATTGTAATCTGGCTAAGATCACAGGATCGGCTAATTTATTAGTATTAAGATGTAAGTAGATAAGTTTTAATAGTGTTTATCATGTTCAACTTGTCAAGAGTCTATTCGATTCTTAATACATAGCTTTAGTAATATCTGCATGCTATCATAATGATAATATCTACTGCATCTGAACTTTATATACGCACATATTTTGTATATTTATTACTCAATCAAGCTAAAATTGGGCGAGACAATTAACTCTGATATTTTATTTATACTGAAAAATATTGAATCATAAATAAACGGACAAAGGATGTGATAGGTTATCAGATAAAATACTGTTTTTTACGAAATGTTCACACTAGAAGGCTAATATTTTAACAGTAGATACTGTAATAATATTGATATACAATTATTCAAGCACGAAGTTGGACGTGGTCTATGGGCTTACCTTAATATAGGTTCGTTTGCGATCGCCTTCTGTTCCATTATTGCCCCCCCCCCCCCCCCCTGTTTTCTATATTATGTGTTTTTTTTGTGTAGTTTTAGTATGGAACAGAAAGTTTAATAAAAGAAAGGCTAAAAAGCTATAACTATTACAAATTATACGTTAATTTACTTATAGACAACAGGAATGGTTAATAAAAATAAATGCTATCGTACGTAAGTGCGCTGCTACACACATAAACATTGATATTATACCCGAAGGATATAGGATAAAGGACCACAACATTCTAGCTCATTCCCTTGTGATTGAAAGTTACAATTGCTTCTACCTCTAAAAGGAACAATTGTAAACATTGTACTAGAGATAATTAAGTTAAAGTAATCAAATCTCAAAATTGACAAATATTTTGTACTGGTTGTATTTTTATTATTAATTTAAATTAATAACGTTAATAATCAGGGAAAAGATCTCACGTAGAGAAAAATATAAGACCTGTCTTAGATGATGATCGCCGTTAATACAAAGGAGACACATATATATATCTCTAAAGTTAAAAATAGAATTAAATACTGGTTTGGGTGAAAACTATGCATATGTTAAATTAAAATAATAATATTTGATACTAAGATTATAATAAAAATTCGTTATGTCGTTCATAATTATGAAGCATTATAGTTGTGAACAGCTGTTGCTAGTGAGATGTAATCGTTTTCGGATATATTCAGTTGCTAATCCCATCTGGTGATAAACCCTTTGTAATGATACCGCCTTCATTAAAAGCCCAAGTGTTAACTTAACCGCGATAAAATATAATAACTTTGAACAAAAGTTAAACATTTCAGAAACTTCTATTAAGTTTTGAAGTTTAAAATATGGCTTTCTTTTTCGTTCAAAGTCGTGCCTATGAATTTGATTGTCTCAAAAGTTTCAAAGTAGATGAAATTTTGAATACGGTCGTTCTAGATCTTATTCTGGGAAATTAAATGCAATTGTAACTTGTTAGGGAAAGTATCAGGTTTATATATTTACTCACCTTGAGTACTCCATATATGATTAAATAGGCCTGTCGACGTTTCCTTTAAGTCGATTTTGATGGAAACAAGTTAGATGCTGTGATCTTAAACAGTTGTAAATACAGAGAGCCTTAATATAGACACGCGTTGCGTGTAATAGATAAAGCCCTTTATTTTTCCATACTTTATACTACTTTTTCTTGTTAGTGTTTTTTGTTAATAAACTTTCCTACTTATTATGTAGTTAGTTAGTTTAATTAGTACTTATTAGAATCCCAGTTGGGTAAAGGCCTCCTCGATTTGTTCCTACGATTTTTTTCTGATGATAGATATTGTCGCTAATCTCTTTAATATCATCGATTCACCTTTTTGCGATCTTCCCATAGTTTTAACATTAATAGATTAATTATGCTTTTATTGCATACAATTGCTAAAGAGAATGTTGCGCCTACATATGAAAGGCAATTTGTGAGAATACCTATATTCGTTAGCGATTTTTCCTGTTTTATCATCATGTATGATACGTGAGGATCATTCAAGAGATGTACCCTAATGAGGGCCTTCCTGTGTTATTAATTTGATGCCGGGCCAACGAGCAAGTTAAGATAACTAATCATCGACAAACGATGTTTTTATTTGATAATAGTGGCATAGAGAACAAAGGTTGTTTATAATGCTATTAGTTATACGTAAAAGAAACATTTCATTGCAATTTTTAGCAAACTTGATAGTTTCCTACTGAACAGATAAAAAATATTATTATTATTTATAGGGGGGCAAACGAGCAGGAGGCCCAGAATAAAGGTGAAGTCACCGCCTATAGCCACTCACACGACTGGGAGCAGTGAGTACATTACCGGCCTTGAAAGGAAAATTTCCTAATTTATGGGCTATGGGAAGAGGACGGGGGAGGGGAAAGGATGGGCAACGGAAGATCTCACTCACCGAACGAAACGCGAGTACAAAATGAACAAACTCCAATTGCATCACTTCACGCCGGTTGTCTGTGAGAGAATGGTATTTTGCCGGCCGTGCCTGCCCATTCGGCTGAAACTCTAAGTAACAGCATGGCACTCACACTCAAAAAAATATTATTAAAAAATATATTAAATTATTGCACGAGGTAAAGGCATATTTGTCTCTCGACATAGATTTGAGTTTAAACTTTATTACTATAAGTCGCTTCATTTACTCCCACTATTTTAAATCCAATCAAATATATTCATGTATAAGTGTACTATGGTACATATACAAATAATCAGTTATATGCTGACGGGAGTGTTTGTTGGTATCTTCTCAGACCGATATTTTTAACTAACGTACCACTAGATATAAGAAAATTATTGACGTACACAAGTGATTGCTGATACGATTCTATATGGAGAAAACTATGAATAAATATATAGCATCTATAGTATTGAGAGATATTTAATCGGATACGCGTGTAATATGCAACTAACTTGTGGTACATATGTGGTAATGCCCTTTGAGCCGTATCTTTTCGTTTACTGGACGACACATAAATCTTGTTTTATATAAATTTAACACATTTGTTATATGCTTATCAGGTGCTATGATTTATTGTGTACATACATTAGGTATGCGGCGATAACTTTAAAAAAACATACATAAAATGTTACACTGAGGTATAGCTTTTAATATGTCCTTTATTTTATTTTTTATTTTTATAGAAGAGGGGGCAAACAAGCAGGTGGCCCACCATAGAGGAGAAGTCGCCGCCCATAGACAATCACGCGTCTGGGAGCTCGTGAGTGCGTTGCCGGCCTTTAAAGGAAAACTAGGTAATGGAGGAGTAGGGGAAGACGACGGGGGAGGGCAAAAAATGGGCATCGGAAGATCTCACTCACCGAACTAAACGCGAGCATAATCTGATTTTGAATATCAGTCGTAATAGTTACGACTCGTTGAATTATCATAACCCGGCCATAAGTCCAGTTAAAAACATCATATATCAAAATTACACGAATTATAACTATCACAAGACTCAAATTTTTAAAACATAGTAATCATAAAAAACTTTCTATTTACTTTCTTAGATAATTTCAATTTAGTATTCAATTTACATTTTTCTTTAAATATGAACAATAAAATATTCGTAGGCAATATTTTTACTTAGAGTTATATAATCAATAACATCCTTAAAATATCCTAAGGATATTTAAACTAAACTCCTGCAGAATTTCAATGTGTAACGTGCAGAATTCAATACTTATATTATTATAGACACCTATATAATTTATAAGTACAACTCAATTAGACCGTAGCATTTATGTAATCATAATAGAAACACAATGATGTCGAATTTTCTTGGAAACACGAGTTTCCTATTACGTAACTACAAACATAGCTTAAACGAATTTATTTTCTTTAGTCAATAGTTAATCTAAACAATAAAATGTTTAATGAAACATTGTAATTTATAAAAATCAGTTTCTCGTCCATTGACCCTTATTTATAAGCGTTATCATTCCAAATTTAACTTACAATTAACAAGTTTTGTTTGTTTATTAAATAATTATCATGTTCTTAAAGATATGATTGCCCTTCGACATGGACATTGTTCGCGCCGGACGATACGCTCCGACGCAATAACATTCTTCCCGATTACTAGTGAGCAGTGACCGTCACTTAGTTAGCATCAGAACTCAGTGCGCAACAACCGAGTGTTGCGCGTCGTGAATTTCTCTAATCGAATCTATACGAACAAAGAAAATGTTAAATCATACAACTTTTTTCTCGTTGTTTTGTGTTTTTGCCGTGTCAGCGACAGTACCGAATCTACTGTCAGATGACTTCATTAATATTATTAACACAAAGCAAACATTATGGAGAGCTGGCCGCAATTTTCCATTACAAACGACGTTGCAGACAATGAAAAACCTCATGGGAACCATAAAAGATGAATATTTATCCAGGTTATGGGATGCGGATATCACTTTAGACGACATGAAAGACCTACCTGAAAACTTTGATCCCAGAGACAAGTGGCCAAACTGTCCCACGTTAAACGAAGTGCGTGACCAAGGCTCATGTGGAAGCTGCTGGGCATTTGGTGCTGTGGAAGCAATGACGGATCGTTACTGCATATACTCGAATGGCACAAAGCATTTCCACTTTTCTGCTGAAGATCTATTGAGCTGCTGTCCAGTATGTGGTCTCGGCTGTAACGGAGGAATGCCAACACTCGCTTGGGAGTACTGGAAACACTTTGGAATCGTATCAGGAGGTAATTACAACTCAAGTCAGGGCTGCCTGCCATACCAAGTACCACCATGTGAACATCACGTTCCTGGTGACAGAATGCCATGCAGTGGTGACACTAGGACTCCAAAGTGTGTACGAAAATGTCAGGATTCATACAAATCGGCCTACAAAGCGGACAAACGGTACGGCAAACACGTTTACTCAGTTCGAGGCGGTGAAGACTACATACGAGCTGAACTATATAAGAATGGCCCGGTTGAGGGCGCATTCACAGTTTACGCTGACTTGCTAGCGTACAAAAGTGGTGTTTATAAACATACGGTTGGAGATGCGTTGGGCGGACATGCTATTAAGATTATGGGTTGGGGAGTGGAGAATGGTAACAAATATTGGCTCATTGCGAACTCGTGGAACTCCGACTGGGGTGATAACGGTTTCTTCAAAATACTACGTGGGGAGGACCACTGCGGTATTGAAAGTTCTATTATCGCTGGAGAACCGCATATTGAATAATTTATAGTGAATTTAGTAAATTTGTAATCAAAACATATATCTGTTACACATTTTAACTTATTTTTTATTCGTTTAGTACGAAATACCCTTTTTAACGTGAACCTATAAATTAGTATATAGCTCTAAAGTCTAAAGCATAAGTAAGTAAAGCATACTTATAAAAGGTTTTTAGAAACATACTTAAAGGTTATTTGTCTTGTGTAAGTTTAATACCAGTACACTTTCAAACAAGGATAACACTTGTAATTTATTTTTAAATACATAATATATTATACATAAAATACGTAGTATCTATATAAGTATATCAGCGAACCATAGACAAAAGTAAAACTATTCTATTCTATTACTCTTTTACCGCGCCACTAACTTTTCAAATCCGTTCCTATTAATGAGGACTTGTTTTGAAAATTAATTTCTTATTTTTCTAATTAATATTTCGACTTTTTCCTTTCCTTTTAAGAGTGCCTCTATAACAAGAGATATTTTGGCAATCAGCTTCCCGGCAGCCTCCCTATTCTTAGTACGGCGAAATAATTAATCAATAATAAATAATAATTCGCAGTACATTCTTATTAAAATACAAAGGAGCGCGTACAGCTAACTTACTGTAATCAGAATGAAGACCAATAAATAAATATATATGGCACACATTTCACACAAGGCTAGCCGTGGGACAAACGATTTTAAGCTTGTTATGGGTTATCCATCAAATACACCACACAATCGTCTGTACATGTGGATCATACATTTAATCGAACCCAATTGATTACTATTTATTTATACATTTTCCTCATATAAATACGTATGATTTACAGTAGTTTCACTTTAAGGAAACTTCTCATCATAAAAATAGTAATCCCTTATATAATATAATAATAATTCAAAAGATTTTTTAGATACATTTAGAATTAGACTTACTGAATAAGCGTAAGCTATTAAAACAGTGCTCATGTATTCGTTATGCGATTAAAGAGATTTAACTCGACGCTTCTCAAACCGCGGCTCGCGTGTTTAAAATTTTAATGGAATGCGAAAAACAAATACTTTAATGCTCCAGTTAAGCTAATGGTGTTATTTGACTTCCATAGATGGGGAACTCAATTCACCAACATTTGCATTTAAAACACTGATACCCCGGATGTGTATAAAACTTTATCGTTGCCAAAATATGCATAAACTTAATACATAACTTAAAATGACATACTTAACATTTGTCGGAAATTTAATAAACTAAATTCTGATGTTTTGATCGCAGCGTTAACATAATCTTGAGTGCAAATGTTTTTCGCAAATTGTTAAAGTGTAATATAATTTATCAAGCGCCCATTTTGATTAATTCTTCTTACCGTTATTAAAAAATAACTGAATTTAAACCTAAAATGGGCTAATAAAACAATTTTTGATAACATGTCTTTATTTTACTACAATTAATTTTCCTGTTTTAAAAAAATACAAAACAGTTGATAAAAGTCATCAGATTGTTGTATGAATAAATGTTTGTTCATTATAATTAAGTCAAATGTCAATGTTCTGTATTTTTATAAACAGAAATCATTCAACTCTTATTTCTAAAGATAACTAACCTAACATATCACAAAACATGACTGATACAAAACAAAAATAACATATTCAAAGTGTATCATGCTGAAGATAAGCTTATGCAAAATAAATAAAAAATCCTCAAATACATAACAAATTGGCCAACGGATCACTAGCGCGAACAGTGAGCGCGGGAAAAGTTGCCATTTTGACCTTTACAAATGACATTTGACATTTACATACCATAAACAAATTAATTATTTAACAAAGAGTTTCTACAATAAATATATTTGCACTTGTACTGGCTGGAAACATAATTATCAATTGTTGGCACTGTGTCTGTGGAGAATAAAATCATTGATAATGACACTCTCATATAATAATTTATATAGCAACTATGTACTGCTTTATATTTTAAAGAGCCAGCTTATCTTTTTGATCCTGGCTTATGCAATTATGAGATCAGACGGTTTAAAATACATTAATGTCTAATTGCAAATTTCAAAAAAAAATCCGATATTCCAAATTACAAGTGTTGCCATATTTGGGGCGGATTTAATTTTATATACGTTTCTTTATGGTATCTATGTGCCTATATATACACTTTATACATTCAATATAATACACAATCTTATATATAATTTGCATCAGCCATTAGTAGGTTATCATGCAACTTGTTACTGTAATCTATAAATATATAAAACATTCATATATGACGCAGATCGAAAACAAATAAAGAAAGTGAATCAATTTGGAAATCGTTAATTCATTGTTTTTAATTCAAACAAAGCTAGAAGAAACAATAACGCATCAATAAACAATAAATCACAGAGTGAATAAAAATTCAAAC
Source organism: Leptophobia aripa (assembly GCA_951799465.1). NCBI lineage: Eukaryota > Metazoa > Arthropoda > Insecta > Lepidoptera > Pieridae > Leptophobia > Leptophobia aripa. The sequence goes on along the minus strand of OX637266.1, from coordinate 5,748,136 downwards.
AAAAGCCGACCTATAAAATACAAAATACCATTTGACTTTAATTCGTGCTAATTCACTTTCAGAATCAGAACAAAACATGTATGCGTAGATTTTGGACAGAGGCTTTATTGTTTTCTTTTAAATATCACTTAGGGCTTTAACGTACAAAACCCTCTTCTTATAAAAGAGGAGTTTTATTGCAATGTTTTCACTCAATTTACTTAGTAAAATATATCAATTGGTATTTATTATTTACGATGATCAGACTAATGGGTATTCATTTTATCCACGCCGTAATCAAATTAAAACGTATGCTTGTATATCATAATTCAGTCTGTCATTTAATCATGCCACACTTCAAAACCAAATCCATCTTAAATTTACTTAGTTGAATATTTTACTTTTTAATAAATTCCAGCAATGTAAAGCCAAGTTAAGTTATCTTTGTATTTATTAATATTGAAAAAAAAACACACTTCTGTCAGACACAATACTACTAATTCAACTATTCATAAGATCTTCTATTCATAATCCCAGATTATTATGTATTTAAGATTTTTTATGTGTAATTTTCTCCTACATCATCTTTACAATTGACAAAATCTCAGTCATGCTATAGACCATAAATCATGAACATAAGAGAAAAGTCGTTTATGCCACAGAATATACAAATTATTATTGAATTATATATAAAAAAAAACAATAGCGTTATACACTGACTTAGTAGTAACTTAAATACCAAATGGGAATGTATAACTCCCTAGATTAAACGCAAGTTATAAGTTCATAACAATTACATATAAAAATATACTATTTTACATACGATATAATACCATGAAAGCACTATACACTCCAATACTAATTATTATACGCTTCGTTAATTAATGCAGGACGAATGAATGAAAATTGCATACGATATTATGAAACAACGGGGTTAGAATGTGAAACTAAAGACGTTAACGAATGTTTACAACATGAATTGACATACGAAATCGTTGAAGTCGTTTTAAGAAACAAATATTCTAGGTACATTCGGTATTTCAAGAAAAGCTAAAAAAATGTCCATTACCGTCAACTGGTAGTAAATATATTGACAGATGATGTTTGACACACTAATGTATTTATTTTTTAAATTGTTCAAGCTTAGATCTACCAACAATTCACTAGATGTAGAAACAGCAGGGGCCACATCATTTGTCTATGTTAGTTATAGACACAAATCCATCTTGAACCACAGATAATAGATTGTAATTCACATAGAGTCGTACCTCGTATCCGTTAAGGGATCTGTGTCGCCTCTTTGGAAATTAAAAGCACTTCGAAAGCTTTCTCGAAGTCGTTCAGCAAACGTTTTGTAATCAAAGATAACTTGCTGGCCAAAATCGAAATCAGCCACTTCTATTGTGTGTCTGGAATTGAAAAGAATACATTTCTCAGTTCAGTCATAAAAAGATGTTTATACTAATACACACGATTTCATTTAAAGATATATTTTAGTATATTTGAATAAAAAAATTGTTGACAAGCAAAATATATTGTAAAATTGGTAATGTAAATATTGACGATTCAAAAGTGTATTTATAAAGAGTTTGAGTTTGAAATGTTTTGACAGATCTTATATAAAAATTAAAAAGATTTACCTGGATCTATGCTGATAGTACGCAATACCAAATACTACAAGGATAACAGCGACAAAGGAAAAGGCCACTGGCACTACTATTACTGACAACTGCGCATGGACTGCGGCTGGAATAAACATTTTATATGAATTAAAGCCGACTAGTTTATATTGAATACAAAAATCTTTGTATATGCACCCAATAAATTGCAACATTGTTATAAATTAACAACTATATTTTTATAGCCCGATAATGAAGGAATAAGATTAAACATAACACTTATATAGCCTTAAATATAAAAAATGTATTACTAGAAATATGTATTTTTAAGGAATAGTTTAATTAAGAATATTTTTAACAACAGCTGTTTTCATACTTTTGTATATAATTAGATTTCATTTATACAAATTTGAATGTGCAATAAGATTACCTTTATAAATATTAATTGTTGCCCTCGACACACTTTTTCCAAGTACATTTTCAACAACAACCACAACAGTGTGTTGATCACTGTCCGAGAAATAATGAACAAGTGGAAAGACTTTTGATTCCGTCCTTGACTTAATATTGCATGTCTCATTACCAGTCACATTGTACTGTCCGAGCTTGTATATAGCACAAAAGTCAAATGGCGGTGATCCAGTGTACTTCACTTGTAGGTTCAGTAAATCCCCATGTTGCAACCAATTTAGGCCAGTTATATTCACTGTATTGATTGGTTCTGAAATTAATTATCTATTATGAAATATAATGCACATAACAAGTTTATCCTTCAAAGAAATTACATATTAGTGAAAAGGCTGTCTGTATATATAGTTTAAATTGTACTGTGTTTCAATATCAATATTTAATTCAAATATTAAAGATAAAAATTGTTTTTGTTTGCGTTTGAGTTGAGGTTTCATTGAAATGGTTTTTGATGACACCATTGTATATAAATACTAGCCGACCCGGCAAACTTTGTTTTGCCATACCAATAATCTCTAGTGTAGGCAAAATATTACTGGCAGGGATAACTTATCAAATCATTATTGACCAGTTATCGAGCGGGATGAAAAATGATTGAATTAAATTTAGGGAAAAGGTAGGAAAATAAAATTTAGTGTTGTGTATTTTTTAATACCACATTATAAAAAAATAAAAACAAATAGTTTAGTCAAAAAAAAATCTTGTTAACAACCCCTATAATTTATGGGTACAGAAAATAGATGTTGGCTGATTCTCAGACCTACTGAATACGCGTATAAAAATCGGTTTAGCCATCTGAGGTTCTGAGGAGTACGATAACAAACACTGTGAAAAGGAAATTATATATATATGTATATATAAGATAAAGAACATTAAAACTCACCTCTAATACTAATGGTTTCCTGATAATGCCCATATGTGTATGTTTCCCCAATGGGCACAATACTGGAATTGTTGCAAATAAAGTCCTTGATTGCATGTTTTCTCTTTGCTACCTCCCTTTTCATTATCTTGTGAGTTAAGGGTACTGAGACATTTGCCAAATCGGTAGTTGGTTTAGGTGTTGTTGTAGTTGTGGTTGTAGTAGTTGTAGATGTAGTTGTAGTAGTTGTAGAAGTTGTTGTTGTTGTTGTTGTTATTGGTGGTAATGGTTCATTGTTGGCAACAACTAATGCATCTATATAATGGTCCACCATAAGGTCAGTATACGTATAGTTTAGTGTAAAATCCATAGTTTGATCTATAAACATACAATCAATAAACCAGTATGTCACAATTGATGATGCATTTTGTTTCAAAAACTGCATCTCATTGTTGGGAAGCTGTATTGCGTGTTTGACGGTGCTGTTAACAGCCACATATCTGTTTGATCTCACTGTATTATTCTGTGTAAGTATCAGGTTCCCATGCAGTGAGTCTGAAAAACAATCAATGCAACCTTATAAAATTGCTATATTTCAATAAAATAATCTATATACATATCTTGTTTTTATATAATAATCTAAATATTATATCTATATAAAAATTCATAAAAAACACAAAGATCCTTATACCTGTCAGCTGAAAAGTTGTTCTTCCTGATGTTTGCTTTATCCAGAGACCAAAATAGTTTTTCAAAAGTTCCACAGTGACTGTGTATTCTCCTGCTTCATACAAATTACGTGGATATTCTACTGTCCATGTTGAAATATTAGTGTTTATAATAATCTAGAAAACAATTTAACATCACTAACAGACATTTAACAAAACATAATTGCCATTTACATTTTTCAACAATTTTTCTCATCCATTCTTACAAGGGAACTTACATCTTCACGATGTTGCGGTTGAACATCATCCCAATAAGAAAACTTGAGATCTTCATCACTATAGCCAAGCACAGTTGCAGTAAATGTTATGTTGGATCCACGAACAACTGGTCCATTATTACTGACAATCAGTTTTAAAGAATTAACAACTGAAAAATAGAGACAATTCTGTCATAAATTAATTGCTATAATTATTATTATTTGATTTCTCCTATTAAGTACGTCTTGACTATTGCTTTATTGGTACAACTGTAAAAACTACCAGTGTACACAGCTGATTTTCCTTATAGCATTCAAAGGTAATATCTTTGTCGGTCGGAACAATTTTTCAAGTAAATTGTATAAAATTACAGTATACATATAATATAATATTGTTTTTGAATTATGTATAAATACTGATAAGTATATTACTGTAATTTGTATATTTACCATTTTGAATAAGAAGTAGAATAAAGAATGTATGCAAACTTCTAGACATCGTAGTCCTTACGTGTTTAGAAGAGATTCACAGAACCAATGATTAGAATCAATACTTTGATTGCCTCAAAGATTTAAGCCAATTTAGAGAAAAAAAATGAAACAATACGCCATCAGCTACTAGAAGAAACAACAATACAAAAATCATATAAAATAAGACGTCAAGCTCAAACTTCAAAAGTCTAAACATGTAACAACCATAAATATGAATACTGTCAAAAGTGAGATTGTTTTATGTGGAATAGATTTAAAGACAATTGAAGATATGGAATAGAATAGTGTTAAGATCAGGGAATAAATCGAAAATCAAAGAACAAAATAATATATTGGTACAATTATAAAACAAATAATTATTAGTGAATAATTAGTTATGACAAGAATGTAATTGACGTGAGTTTGAACGTCTTTTTCATCATTGATTATAGACAATTTTGGTAAATGTCAAGTAATTATTATAAGAACCTGGTACTGACTAGTGACTACTGTGTAGTGTCAAGTGTGTACAGTGTATACTTGTACAATTATGCCTTCTAAGGACTGGGATGAATGAGAAATGTGAATAAATGTTTAATTTATCAGCATCTATTGGTTATTTGGAGTTGAAGAGATTTTTTATTTTCTATATTCAAATTACAGTACGCAAAATAACATTTTTATTTATTTCAGGCTACAATTAATTTTTATTTGAAAAATCATTGTTTTAAAACGTCTAACTACAACTTTGTTTAAGTTTTTTTTTGTCGTTATTGGTGAATAATTCATACTATTGATCACCATGGAGAGTGCTCAAATAGTCACGAAATTGAAACTTTTGTTTGAAAGAATAGCTCAACCTGGCTATATTATGGAGCACCACTATGCTGATAATTTTTTCATTAAATTAAGTTCAAATGACACAGGTAAGAATAAAAAATTAAATATATAAAATATACTTTATATCGTAAACATAATAAACGATAATAAATATATATATAATAACTGTCCTTGCCTAATCTTTTTCAATTACAATATTTTAAGAATAAAAAAAACAAAATTTACTCTCACTGGTGTACATTATCTTACAACCAGATCCCATACAATAATTATGTGATACCTGCATAATATTTATTTTTCAGTTTTTCTTAAAATATTCTTACATTTGTTATAAACACATGGGTAAGATCCAAGACGGAGACGTTACATTAAAGATTTAACTACAATAAGATAAAACACATTCTTGATGATTATAAATAAAAAACTATAGCTATTAAATTTCCAGTATAAAATATACATGATCTATAAATATTTTATAAGTTTAAATCATCAATGTAAATTCATTTTGATGTAACATAAACCTTTTATCAGAACGATTTTGCAAGTCATTACTTTTTTACTGACTTATATATTTTTTTTTTGTCAAAGTTCAAATTATACATTTGAAGTTTTTCATTATCATATATTTTAACCGTAATCATTTGTTTCAGATGTGCTATATTTAAAATCATTGCCTATGTTACCAGATATGTTAATAGCAGCCTTTTATCGCACAGACAATTACCACATTACAGTAAAGGTCTTTCTAATAAGATTGCTTGCATTCATTACAAATAATGAAGTCAACTTTGCAAAGGTTAGTGCCAAAAAAGGAGATGATTTGGCCAAGACTTTTGATGAGATTAATTTACCTGACATACATACTAGTTTGAGAGTTGCAAATATGGAGGTAGCTTTATCGCTTTTAAACCACAATTCTGGAGTTTATTGGCTACTTGAAACAAATACATGGCAAAAAATTTTAACACTTTGTAATGAAAAAAGAACAGTTTTTATAGTAAGACAGACTTATAAATTTGTTTCAACTTTTATATGGAAACTCAAAAATCGTGGTTGTGATACTAATGTGAGAAATGTACTTGCATTCATATTGAAACCGGCATTTGAAGCAGATTTAGTACAAAAACAATCAATTACAAGTGAAGAAGAGGATGAATTGTGTAAAATTTATGAGCCAATGATGCAAATGTTGCTTACAATTGTAAGCAATGAAAATGAAATCAAATCCCCTAATTGTGTGATGCATTATCTACTGCAGGACTTCCAAATTGAGACATATTGCTATATCATGCTGGATAGGTTGAGGAGAGAAGATATTTGTTTGCTTACAATAAAATTTATCTTCTGGTTAGCCATCGGCAAAATTTATCAGGGAAAAATACTTCCTACCGGTGGTAAATATAAGAAAGAAGATTTTATGGAATTAGCAGTAACTTATTTTAATACAATACATAGATTAATATCCAGACGCTCCCCAAAGTTACTATTTGACTATTGCAATGCATGTAATCTAATTTGGGGAAAAGTGTGGAGTCATGAAGAACCAATACAATGGACAATTGATGAGAAACATATGGAAATGCAAAAACAGTTACTCACAGTAAGTCTTGTGCCTCCGTTAGTTTATGTTACGTTGGGTAAGAACCAATCCATAGACGAATGCGAAGGTGAAGTTGACTTATATATAAATACCATAATGCAATCTACATGTGAGCATGCAGCCCGAGCAGCTTATGCAGTCCGTAATATGATGTTACAACTAGATGTTCAGCAAGTAACGTTACTCAGTGTTAAAAGACTTACATTCCTTGAAAAGAATTTAAACAATGAACAGGCAAATATAGTATTTCAAGCTATGTTCTATGTTATAAAGGAGTTTGAACCATTTGATGAAGAAGGTTTATTACGAACAAACAATTGCTATGGCGATGAAAGTGATAGGATATCGATAATGGCATATGTTCTTGATACATTATTGTTTCTTATAAAGAACTACAATATAAATTGGCAAGAGACTTTAGAAGTGATATGTTTGAATGCGGTTATGCATAATGTATTGAGGCGGCCCAATTTAAGTTGTAAGGTGAGCTCATATTCCGTAAAATAAAATTTTCATATTACAGCGTTATATATGTATAAATTTTGATGTTACTTTCAGTTTGTAGTAACGGGTCTAAATATTATATCGACAACAATAACAAAGTCCCTGACTCCAAATCTGTCTCTGCTACTCGACACAAAACCGGGGTCTGGTATGCATGAGATTGGTATGTTGATCTACATGAAAATGCATGACCTCAACTGGGAGATAAGAGATACAGCTTTGGAACTTCTACTTATCTGCACTGAACTCTCATATATTAGTAAGTGTAGATGAATTTATATTTTTTAATGAAACAAATTTATCGTTAATTAGTATTTCTTAGGCACTTGATGGCATAAATTCTCATGATACTTTCATGTGCATAAAAAAGGTTGATTATAATTATTGACACACACATAACATAACGACACACATACAATCACTATATTAACTTATTCACCTCGAAAGAGACTCACAAGATATATCCTAATGTGGGGTCCAGTGTGCACTTATTTGAAACATATGGTTGTAGTTTTTATAAAAAAAATAACGGAATTAAAATCTAACAGTTACTTTGATTTTAATGTGTGATACTCTTTTACATAGATAATTCTAGTAGCTTTTTCTCGCGTCTTCGTCCGTGTATTTAAATACCAAAGGCATTTGGCCGATTTCTGGTCAAATTTTCATTCCCTTTTTTCGCGATAAAAGCTAGTAGTAGCTATCTACGACCTAAAATTTAGTCTGAGATAGACTAAACTTTAGGAAACTACGTACCAATTTTCTACCTACCTACCAAATTTCATTTCAGTAGTTTAAGCGTAAAACCGTAACCATACAGACTGACTACTTTCCCATTTATTATTGTATGGATTATTTTCAGAATTCCCTCCATTCCAAAAGCAGATATTGTCTAACAAGCTGATAAATGTAGCCATGACGATGGCACTCAACGATCACGAGTTTTATGTGAGAGTGTCGGCGCTTAAATGCGTGGCTGCAGCCACGAAGGTTAACCTAATATGGGAACAAGTCAAGTCGGAATTTCCTAATGCTCAGGTCAGTAAATTTACACTAACACAATACTTTTGAACATGTATCATGTATAGTCTGTTTTTTTTTCCTTTTTTTTTGTCTATGATTTGAAAGACGATGACTTGTCACGTCCGTATTAATTATATTAGTTTAAATTATTTATTTATTTTTTCAGGAACTTATACTGAATAACCTCTGTACAAATCCCGAAGGCATAGTCCGAAAGGAATCTCTCAATGTACTATGTGAAATGTATCAGCATATAAAACTCAACAGCCCTATGAAAACTGCTTTGTATGAGCAATTTTTAAATGCGTCTCTTAATGACTTTCATTGGGAAGTGCAAATAAGTGCCTTAAAGTGTTGGCGTGTCGTCATTCATTTGTTACTTAGTGAACAAGGCATGTTGGATGGCACTTTCCCACCGGTCACCTTCTCTATTGAGTCCAGAAAGATTGTTTCATTGACCGACAAAGAAATACAGAAGAGATTGCTGAAAATATTAGATGAGCTTGCGTCTATTGGCTGTTTGTCAATTCTGATAAAACTCTTACACAAAGATACCGAGTTGGAAGTTATGGAATTAGCATTATCGATCGCTAACGAGTTATTAGAAATTCTCGATAGGTACAAGGTGCCTGGTCTTTTACAGCCGGGCGTGGACGATCCAAATATAGATGATATTTTGACACTCGAAGATAACCACTCGTTGGAAGATGTGCACAATCAAAATGACGTGAAATCTGATGACGTCATTGAGGGTATATTAAATTGTGATGATATGAATTTACTAACAAACATCTACGAACGTCACATGAATATAAACAATGATACCAATGAACCAAAGAAAAAGTTGACCCATTTCGCGACCCCCTATGTGTTTCTTGTGTTTATGAAGGGCAATAATTTCAAAGAAACAATAGAGCAAATGAAAAATTGGAACGACGGCATACGCAGTCTGTCGTCTCTGATTGATGACGTTTTAGGCATTTATGAACTTAACAGTGAAGTGAATAGTTTAGATTGTTATTGAGATTACGGACGTACGTAATTAATATGAGTACATGTTAAGTTTTATAAAAAAAATAACGTTCCTATATGGATGTTGTGTATTTGAAATACATATTTTTATAAATTTTTTTTGTTCGTATCAGTTGTTGCAATGACCTAACCTAATTTTTTAGAGTATACCATAATTTGTAGGTCAGAAGTTAAGTGAAATCAAATTTACTATTATTAATAAATGAGTCGTTTAAGATTGTTTTAACAATAAAAATACGGTTTGTTTATGTACCTAAAGCGATTTAGATAAGCTTGATTCGTGTTTTAAGAGCGGTACAAATGAACATTTATATTATTAGGAATATGGATACTTTATCGTATATGTGTGTATAAACAGTACACTTCACTCTTTACTTATCGGCAGAACGAGGTTAAGCACTGATTTCAATATAACTCCTTTGACAAAAACAAAACACGCATGAGTTTTAGTCCGCCAAGGAATAGTAACAAACTCATTTTTTTTTTATTAAGACACTACTTTGCGCAAAAAAAGGATCATAAAATCTGAAAATTTCTAACTTTGAAATTACACACATTAGTTATGGAGGTACATACAGGAGGACCTATCTAAATGTTTCATTAAAAATTGACAGATTTTGATTTTGTTACTAAACTGCCAAATACAGGCCCCAGGTTTGATCTCTGATACAATAACGATTATCTGATGAACATCTAACTGTTAACTGTGGTTGGTTTTTATATTTATTTTTTTAAAGTTATTATATGTTAGCACCCAGACCACAAGCTGTAAAAATGCTTACATTAAGGCTAACCGATTGTGCATCACAGAAAAATACTAAACCTATTCTTTGTTCTCACACCAAATTAATGTTTGATGTTAAGAAATGAACAATTGTTTGGATGTTATAAGGGTGAAGTAGATATATATAATTATGAGCTTTAATAGTAGCTTCATCTTGATCAACTAGTGTCAAAGTATGTAATGAAATAACTGCATAAATACCAATATTTATGCAGTTATTACATTATTTAAGAAACAGTTGACATGTTTTGCTTAAAGGTGAACATAAAATTAATAGTAATTGGTTTATATAAACTGATGAGGTATTAAAAACAAAATATAATTTTATATTATATTAATTTACAAATAACTAACACCTAAAGTAGTCTATATTACAATAAATCTAGTCGATCTCAATTTCTGCACCAACTTTGGTCAGCGCTTCTTTAAGTTTTTCAGCTTCATCTTTGGAAATGTCAGCTTTTACTACTGTTGGAGCACTTTCAACAAACTTCTTAGCCTGAACCAAGTTGAAACCTTCAAGAAGATTCTTTACTTCTTTAATGAGAGCCACCTTTTGTTTGTCATCAAATTTGGTTAATTTTACCTAAAATTTAAACAATAATTATTGTAATACTTATGTTGTTGTAACTTAAGTTGAATCTTACGATATAATAGATAAACTTACAGTGAAATTAGTTTTAACAGCTTTTGGAGCAGCCTCTTCTTCTTCTGCTGGAGCAGCAGCCATTGCAAAGCCACCCGTTGGCATCACCGGAGCATCTGGTAGATTTAATCGCCTTTTCAATACCTGACTAAGTTCAGACACTTCGAGCAAGCTAAGGTTTGTGATATCTGATACAATCTTCTCAAGTTTAGCCGACACTGGTTTGTCCATTCCTTCTGGAGGTGGAATAGTAATCGGTGTGACAGCCTCTATTACTCCTTGTTGTAAAGTTGCACTGTGGAAAATAAATTTTTACAACTTGTATAGCATTAGCTTTCATAATTGTACTCTAACCTATAAACATTAATATTACCATCGTGAGATTGATCGCCATTGGCGAAGTGGAATTTTACGCAGATTTAGGATACTGTTCATTTTGATAGATTATATTAATTTTAAAGTATTTATAGTTTATTGGTATTTATGTTGAGTCGGTTTTACTTATTTCCTATTACGATTCTCAAATTAAGTATTTTATAATACTAGAGATTAAAGACATTTCACATATAACATTTCATTCCATACAGACTCACAGACGACACAGAGTACTGAGTAGAGACATGTATATCTACTTTAAATAGTCAAAGTCATTTGCAATTCAAATATCATACAATGTAAAATTTCTCGTTTACAAAAGTTACAGTTGAAAAGTGATGAAAGTGTAGTGTTGATATAAAAAACATTAGTTTCGCAAAATTTCAATACCACAAAATATTGTCCATTATATAAGAATATTTAGTTTCTGTGGCATTACTTGCTGTAACATGTACGCTGTGTCAGACAATGTTGACAAAATAACAAATATTATGATTTAATAATTTAGAATATTTATTATTTAAAACTACGAATTATTTTTATTTCGATTAAAATATTTTTTTAGGAACTAAAGCTTGTTTAAGTTTATTTACGATTGGATGTTGTCTAACTCCATTAAGTACGTAATTAGATAAATAATAAGCTTTCGTTATGAATTAATCGATGATTTAACAATTAGTAACAACCTTGAGTCGAAATGTTATACAAAAATTAAATTTCAATGCAGAAAACTAGCCTTGATAATGTTTGAACCGATCAACTAGAGTTGTACATGGGCTGTGTACACTGACACCAGGTGAGAGAAGTTTTTTATATTCTTTCAGCAGTTATCATTTTTATATAGATAATATTTGAAAATACAAAATAGTTATCCTCAATCAAATGAATATTCGTCTTCTCTGCAAGTAAATTACTGTTTCGTAAAGCAGGTTGTCTAGTTTTTTTTGCTTTTCTTACTATGGTTACAATAATCTAATTCTAAACACAAAAGAATGGCGAATAACAATGTTATTCCATGTTTTAATAATGCTTTAAAATGTGACACTGAATTCATATTTAGCAGGTAGAAGTTAGAAATGGAAATATATTCATAAATATTTCCAACTCCTACGTTGGGTTTCTAATCACAATACATAAATCATCTCACTGTTTTTCGTGATAACGATTTATAAAATACTTTACAAGCAGTTGTGACCCTACGATCAGGGTCCTCCGTAATATCCAAGCTTATAGACTCCCTCTTAATGAACTTAAATATTGCGGGTCCACTTGCATATGTAAATTATTTATTAGAGACATTTAAAATGGTACCTTAAGTCAATTGAATACAGTTTGATTTTCAATATATCTTACCCCATTTACAAAACACGTGTTAGATGTACTCTCGTCACGTGTAAGCTGCAACCCGTGTTAAGATGCCAATCTTCTCGTTGTGCACAATAGTTTAATGGAAAATAATTAACTATTATAACAAAGCACTACTATTTTTTTATATACAAACATACTTTTATCACGTCTGTTGGTTATATAAAATCTTTAGAACGAATTCCCGCAACCTACAAAAAGGTCATATTTCCAGGGCATTCAGTATTATTTACACAATCAAACGTCTGGGCATAATAATAAATATATTTATAATAGTGAATATTGCGACCTAATCAGGGGTTCGGGGATGCGGTTCGCATGAGAACCTCGATGGACCAGTGATAACAAATTAGTGATTCGAAATAAGATGAAAATTTAACTTTTTTGATTTATATAATAACGACGGTATTTTTGTTTTCCATAGAGTATTTAGAATCATAGATAACGCACTCTATTGATTAATATAACACGTCGCAAAAGGTTATTTTATGTAGGTACGTATATGTCCTTTTAAGTAATTAATAACTCTCGTTTAAAAACTAAGAAACTGTAGCAGAAACATTAACTTAAACAAAGGCTATAACTTGTAACAATTAACAGTGTTTTGATAGGTTTCAGCTGCGACTATGGCCTTGTTACGTTACTTCGAGAACATTCCCTAAGGGTGCGTTATAGGTTTTTACTATTATATACAAATATTGTATCGCTCATTCATAAAACGATAAATATTTTATGTTTAGTACCAAGTTTGTTTGAGTGTAGTTGGTATATTTTTTCGTATTCTACTTCTGGTCTTGGCGAATGCGTAACCACTGCAACAGTGACAGTTTAGTTTATATAATTTCATTAGTATCTTTTGACCGTGACTTCGTACGGCAGATTTTATGTACAAACATTAATTCCTTATTTTAATTCCCCCCCCCCCCCCCCCTTTAATCCTTTCGCAATAAAAAGTAGCCTATGTCCTTACCTAAAGTTTAGTCCATATTCATACTAAATTTCATCGAAATCGGTTAAGTAGTCGTTAAAGCACAAGCACGGTATGTAACATACATACCGACAGATACTTTCGCATTTATAATATTAATATGCATTAACACAGTTTTATGGTGAATCGCATAATTGTCCTGAGTTCATAAGAAGAGGCCTGTCTATATATTTTTTCTTCTGTTTATATAGAACTTCGTGCTTATTTCGTGATCATCTGTTACTTTTATCTTATTTAAATTGAAATATCATCCCTAATAGTAGCTCGCGTCCACAAAGATTCAGTTGCTTTTCACTTGTTGAGCTGCGCGGACCTCTCGTAAGTGTATTGTAAATGTTTAAAATGAATTAAATAGGTATTATTCGCAGATCTTGATTATTGCAAAGCACTAAACTAATTGAAAGTTGTTTTAATAATATATTTTAGTAGTATTTATTTTCGTTTCAGTCAGTTAAGGATAGGACCAAGGTAAATCTAATAATATCGAATTATCGAGTTTTTGATACAATAGTAGATATAAATTATATTAGCAAATGGTAGTTATTTTTCGTATGTCCTGAGTTCTTAAAACAATACTTTCTATACATACATGGAATATAAAATGCACGTTACTGTTTTATTACTTCATTTTTTTGTACCAATATATAATTCAAAAATAACTGTTTATATAAGTAACATTCTTACACTTACGAATAGAATTGTAATAAAAAAAATTGTTCATCATTTACATTTACAGGCAGTTCCCAAATTGCGAGAGTAAATCCGACGATAAGAGTTGCTAGAAACTCCGCCATTTCTTTAAATCACCAAGTATGTTCTGCAGAACGGTTGTAAAGAGCTGTCACTATTACAGCGCGCTAGAGCGATTATATTAAAAATATCATATATAATATAACAATTTAATTTAAAAAAAAACATGTAATCCAGTAAACACGTCTTTGTCCAATAGACTGTTTTTAACGAAATGTATAAATCATTTTATGTATACAAATATCTCTTATATAAATAGGCTTAGCCGATTATTATGAATAAGAATTTTGCATATTTAATAGGCCATAGATCATTTCGACCGATGTTTCAAAGATGGAGATTTTTTTGTGCGGAAATTGGGCTCACAACATTTTTTTCGTGTGTCTTGTTGCAGTAATCATGCTGGGCGGGAATGTAATGTGGTTCCGTCATGGGCTGCGTCTTCACGACAACCCCGCTCTGCGTCATGCCTTGAAGGACAGAAAGACGCCATTTTTCCCCATATTTATCTTTGACGGCGAAAGTGCTGGTATGTATCGAATAACGTAACAAAAATTAACACAAATTTTATGTATATTATATTCAACCCTTTTCTTCTACTAATATGGTAAGAGGCATCTGCAGTTTATCTGTACAGGAATCCGTATTTGAGTATTTAGGTCATGTTTAGTTTAAATACCCCTTAAACACCACAAAATAAAAATATATGCTAAATGCTTAAATTTAATATGAAAGTTATTGTTTCCAGGTACAAAACTTGTGGGTTACAACCGCATGCGATATTTGCTAGAGTCTCTAGAGGATCTGGATAACCAGTTCCGTCGGTATGGTGGACGGTTGCATATGGTCAAGGGAAAACCAGCTGATATATTTCGGCGTCTCTGGGAGGAGTTTGGTGAGTGACAATTTAAATAATCCTTTAATACTAAATTGACTTTTTTTACTTTAAAAAAAAAACGTTTGCTAAGACTCGACTCTGAACCTTGACGTAAACGTACGTACGGATTGTGTGATAATAGACATAATTTTCATTTTAAAGATTTAATACGGAAAATTGGGTGAACCCAAAAGTTAAAAGTACCTTAAAATGTTGTGCATTTATTATACTCGAGTATTATTTTAATTAAGTAGTACGTCTAAAATACAAAAAAATCTTATTATGTCAATCAAATAAACAGAAACGTATACTGTGATTAGCAAAAAGCTGCCGCGCGAGAAAACATATATTTTATAACATAAACAAAATAAATATCATAATTATTACTACTGCATATTTGATTGCACTAGTGGATCTTATACACATTTTTATCTTCCGGTACTAATTTCCATATATCATCGTCTATCTATTCCGTAGTCAAACCCCTTGAACTTTGTAACAGGAAATACCCACAACCACAGGTTAATACAATCTTAGATAGATCTTAATATGATAAAATACAAATATTTGAAGTTATTGAAAACAAATAAATTTGTTGACCACTTCGCAAAATACGCCCAACGCAAATAATGACGTCTGTTGAAACAGAAATATTTCGATCACGTTTAAGCCGTCATTAACAGCTAATGAGTCAGATTTGTTGTGGTTAGATTATGTAACATCAATTGTCCAGTATTGTGATGTTATTTCGGTTAATTACGATTCGACCTAGATTGTAGTTAATTAGTTTAATGTCTAACTTATTAGGTTTGTTCTTAATAGTATTTTACAACGTATGTGTTTGGAAGTTGGTACAGGAATGCTTGTGCCTTGTTGTGTGGATAAGGATGACGTATTTAAAGAATAGATTCTGTTGTAGGAGTTGTCTGTCGGGAATAAACAATAAAAAGACTTATATCTAATTATAATTATGCTTATATCTAATGTGGGTATGTAACAATCCGAAAAATATACACAAATATTTTCCCCTCCCTGCCCCCCCCCCCCCCTTGGCACACTTGTATATGAACACTTAGTACGTAATTAGGCTTTAATTTTAATTTGTGAGTAATTTAAGAAATGTTTTTAAACAATAACCAAAGATATTCAAGAGTTATTGTATTCAAATGGCTAATAAAGGCCAATTTGGGACAAATAAATACGACATGAGACTCTTGTCATCGACTGTTAATTGACCCGGGTGGATTTCAGTACTACTACAAGCAAGCCATACAAAAATCCGTCTCAATAATTTTTACATTTATCATACAAGACGCGGCCGGGTTTACATATATTAATAAAACTTTAATAAACATCTTAAATAGCTTAAAATAAGAACTTTTCCGGCATCTCAATTGTAAGGCTCCTGGCGTTGTAGGTGCCCATGGGCGGCGGTAAGCACATCACACGAAGTGACCCGCCTGCACGTTAGCCTCCACTTACATAAAAAAAAGCTAAGACACTAATATAAGTTCAAAAAGTTCGGCATTGTGGTTTAAAAGAAGAAAAAATCTTTCAGGAATAAATAAGCTGAGTTTCGAACAAGATTGCGAGCCTATCGGGCGTGAGAGAGATGAGAGTGTACGAGCGACTTGCAGGGAAATTGGTATTGAGTGTCAGGAATTCGTGTCTCATACTTTATGGGACCCCGATACCGTGATACGTGTCAATGGTGGCATCCCCCCGCTAACGTATCAGATGTTTTTGGTATGTTTTGCAAAGTCAATAAGCGATATCTTCCAGACAACCCTTATAACCCTGTATAACTTTTCAGCACACGGTCGCTATAATTGGCGACCCACCACGCCCGGTGGATGACGTAGATATGCAAATGACCGACTTCGGTGTACTGCCTGACAGCTTTTACAAGGACTTCGTGGTATTTGAAACGGTACGTCCAGTGTACAACGTCTGACGTATTACACTTTAGAAAGGGACAATCAGTTAATTTCGATATCGTGTTGTCCCTGTCTGGTTGGTTCACACAATCGTAACGGAACAAGAAAAAAACTTAGTTCTCAATTCAATCCATGCTAATATTATAAATGAGAAAGTAAGTGTATGTATGTATGTATTTTACGCTTTCACGTTTAAACTACTGAACCAATTTCGACTTAAGGGAAAGACACGTTAATTTGCGGATAGAAAGGTTTGAAGGGGATGGAAAAGGGGGGGATTTTCCAAATTCCTTTTCAGTACAATGATTAACAATTCTAGTAGCACGCTACTTGTCTTTTGAACTTAGTCAATAATAACTAATATATAATTTAAATATTGTGGTAGGTCTTAAGACAAACCTAAAACTGTAGTATATTATTTGGTGGTATGTATTGATGAAATATTATTTGTCAGACCCCAACACCGGAAGATCTCGGTGTATATTTAGAGAATGAGGATATAAGAATGATCCGTTGGGTTGGAGGTGAGCGAGCTGCCTTGGAGCAGATGCAGCAAAGGCTGGCTGTGGAACATGACACATTCTGCAAGTACGTCATAAACATAGACATAGACTGAGTGTTACCTAACCTTAAAGGGGCGTAAGTGAGCGAAAGAGACAACAAAAAAGTGTGGTTGTCTCTTTCTAAAATTGTTAAAGTTATGTTAAACTAACCGAGACCAACTGTCGCACTTTTTTTTACAGCCATTTAAAAATGTACAATAATTAGCCGTAATATATTTTAAATGTAAAGAATATAAGGTGAATACGAATTAAGTGACAAAATATATATCTTTTACAGATTTTCACTTTTAGCACAGCGCCATCTATTGGCTAATGTTATGGCCTTGTGATTTTCAGGGGTTCGTATCTTCCAACTCACGGCAGTCCGGACCTGCTGGGATTACCGATATCACTGAGCCCGGCGTTGCGGTTCGGATGTCTGTCCGTTAGAAAGTATGTAACTATTCAATCTAGACTCAATATGGTGTCTGTTTTAAAGACAGGTACATATATCAGTATCTAAAAATTTGTTCATACAATCTATATCGGTTTTTGTTTATTAATTTTCCATGAATAATGTCTATTCAATAATATTGTTTATATATTTACAAAATAAACTATATATTTAACTTGAAGCATGCAGTGCAGATATAGTTCCTCACTTTTTTTACATTTTTTTTTTAATTTGGCAATATTAATATTCTAGGTTCTATTGGTCGCTTCAGGATCTGTTTCAAAGCGTGCATCAGGGACGATTGTCATCAAGTCAGTTTATAACTGGTGAGTACTTACTAGAGTCCTAAGACCCCACGTCGGGGCATAGGGCAGATATGACCCTACTCCATTCTGCTCTGTCTGTGGCCTTTCCTCTAAGTTTACTCCAAATCAGACCTATATGTTTGGCTTCCGCGATGATAGATCGCCGCCAGGTCTGCCTGGGTTCGGCCTTGTTTGCGTTGTCCCTGAGGATATAACTGGTGAGTACTTTTATTATTATTATAATATATATGTAATCTATCTATGTAAAGTTATTACTTTACATAGATATTCTCAATTTCTTACATTATTTGTCTCAAATATATATTTTTTTAAATTAAAATTTTCACACTTGTAATTTGAGTACTCTCGCGGTGTACACATGCGCAGGCGCATATTAAAGAGTTAAGACGATAGCCAGTATCCCGACAAAGGATCTTTGCTTGCTCTCCTCCCTCAGCATCTAAGCCTCATATAACATTATGGATTTAATGATACTCGGACCAAACTTTTTAATCGATTAAAATCGCTTATTTTCTGTTGATAATATTATTAATAAAGAAAAAAACTAAATTATAAAACTTGAATACATTGTTGAATAACACTAATTTAACAAATTAAATACATGTGAAACTAACATTAAAAAGTAATTGATGGCTAATATTTATACTTGTTAATTTAAAAAAAATCAATTCATATAAGCCAACCACTGTCAACACTGGAATACTTAACAATTTAAAAAAAATATAGTACAGTCGAATTGAAAATTGTCCTTTTGTGTTATATTTTTTGTCTCTTTGTACAAAGGTCAACTAATCTGGCGTGAGTACTTCTACACGATGAGTGTGAATAATCCGAATTACGCGCAAATGCAGGGGAATCCCATCTGTCTCGATATCCCTTGGAGGGAGCCGCAAGGCGATGAGTTGCAGAGGTAAAGATTTGCATTAAGGGTGAACGCCTCTATAATAAAATCCCCAAATAATTCGTTGACTTTGTCCGTGAGTAAATTTAAAAATGTAGTTAAACGGAAGCTTCTAGAAGCATTTTATAAATTGTCAGATTATTTTGATGATGAAAAAGTTTTGGAATGAATTAGCTCCAGCTTAGCCTTGCTTTGTAAAGTGTACTGGGATCATTTCCAAAAACAAATCAACCAAGCCGAGTTTCTTGCTTCTTCTCAGCTTGGTCGCGTATGAACAGGCGTAGAATCACATAGATTTAAGACGATTCAAAATGGTCCTATGTACCTTAATGAATAAAGATATTTTGAGTTTGACTTACATTTATCTTTTGATTGATTTTCTTATATTATAATCTCTTTCGATTTCGTCTTAAAGCCAGTACAGACAAAGCAAAATGTCAATACTCCATGTATATATATTTTTTAATAACAAATGGTGTTATTTTTAATTAACTTTTTTGTTCACTACGCTTTTTAGATGTAATAATTACTTTTATTCGTTAATAATTGCCAAAAGTGCATTATTTACATGAAAAATATATCTTTTTATACTGTTATTAAACTGAAATTAATTGAGATAGCTTATTACGTTAGAAACTATTATTTCGCGTATATTTCTGGAGATTTATGTAATGTTGAAAAATGATTAATAATTATAATGAAAAAAAAGTAACAACAAACTGATTTTTAGTTTTTGTTTATTTAAAAACATTTAATTTTATAATACTAGCGGACCTGACGAACTTCGTACCGCCTAACAGTAATTGAATATCGCGTTATCTTTTAGCTGAGCTAATTTAGGCTTTGATGAACGTAATACAATGATACAAAATGCATATAAATATGTGATGATTGTGACCGGACAATCCTTATCACTTAGGAATATGGAAATAGACATTTTATAAATTAGATTTTTTTTCTAATTTTTGGTAATAGTGTATATGAGATTTTCGTATTTCCAGGTGGAAGGAGGGTCTTACGGGCTTCCCGTTCGTGGACGCAGCGATGCGTCAGTTACGCACTGAGGGTTGGTTGCATCACGCACTGCGGAACACCGTTGCCTCGTTTCTTACACGTGGTACACTTTGGTTGTCCTGGGAGCATGGCTTGAAGCATTTCCTTAAATATCTGCTAGACGCTGATTGGTAAGGAAGAAAATTGCAACGGGCAAGCTGTCAAATTTGATATATTTTTGTGTTTTATCTCTTACCTTCATTTTTGTGAAGTGTGTTAATAAATAAATAAAAACTTTCAGTAACACACGTAATAATAATTTAAAGGCCGGCAACGCACTCACGAGCTCCCAGCCACATGAGTGTCTATGGGCGGCGACTTCACCTTTATGGTGGGCCTCCTACTCGTTTGCCCCCTCTTCTATAAAAAGAAATACACATAATAATTATATTAATGACTGTAAAAACGGCTTCTATTATGGTAGCTATAGTCAACGATCCTACATAGAATCTCTAATGAACTTCTCTCGGACATTTATATGAGTACTAGCTGATCCCTCGGAAAGCGTTGTTTTCCCATAACTACTAAGAAATAGGGGTTGGTGATAAAAGAGTAAACATTAAGAGTTGTATTTGTAATGCCATATTAAAAAACACACAACATTTTTTAAATGGTAAACAACCCTTATCTCTTATGGGTATGCAAAATAGATGTTGGTCGATTCTCAGACCTGACTGAATACGCGTATGAAATTCGGTAAAAATCGGTCAAGCCGTTTCGAAGGTGCACGGTAGCTGACATTGTGACATGGAAATGTAATATATTAGTAATTTTAACAGTTTTTTTTTGACGATTCATAAGTGTAAGATGTGCACTGACAATACCTATGTGAATAAAGATATTTTTAAATTTGATTTTTTTTAATAAACTCCTCGGAAGTTTAGTGTTTATAAACTTTGGTCAATTATACTTTTTCGGGTTAGGCAAATTAGAATCATTTCACCCTCCCAAAAATCATATAGAGTAAAAGCTTTTTATTGTTTATTTTCAGGTCAGTGTGTGCTGGTAACTGGATGTGGGTGTCATCGAGTGCCTTCGAAGCCCTATTGGATTCGGGCGAATGCGCTTGCCCAGTTCGTCTTGGGCAGCGGCTTGAACCGTCTGGACAGTACGTGAGACGATACGTACCGGAATTGACAAATATGCCAGATCAATATATGTGAGTTTTTCATATGAGTCTAGTTATTCGTTGTATTAAGTGTATAAATAAATGACTTACAGCGTACGCATAACCATTTCTTCCAACTGAGCCATCAATGTTAATCCATACTAATATTGTAAATGCGAAGGTATGTTATTCACGCTTAAAGTACTGAAGCGATTGATGAACTTGAGGAAAGGATTTTTATCGCGAAGAAAAGTGTTGAAGGGATAGAAAGTTTGTTTAAAGATTTCATCAGAACTCTGTCAATTTATAAACCGATTTTACAAATTAAATTTAAAACACTCGGACGTCGTCGCAGGCAAAAGCTATTGGTACTATGTTTTTAATTATTTATTTTTTTTAAATTTATATTCATTATATTTCTAGTATTATATTTTTCAGTAATGAGCCGTGGAAAGCTCCAATAGAAGTCCAACAACGTGCGAAATGTATAATAGGTCAGGACTACCCCCCGCCAATGCTGGACCATCTTGAAGCAGCCAGTAGAAACCGTAGCGCTATGCAGGTTAGTATACATTATTAAATACAAAATGATCAATCAAAATATCTTAATTCACATAACTAAGGTACACTTATGAATCGTCAACACAATAAGTTATATATATATTAATTTACTGCCAGTTCCCAAATCAAAGACGTAGAGCGGCAAAAAGAACTGGCAAGAAACTCTCCGCCACTGCTTTAAATCGCCAAGAATGTTTTACAGTACGGTTGTAAAGATCTGCAACCATTACACCATGAACCAGCGAATAACAATATCTATATTAAAGAAAAACAATAAAAAATAACCTTTGCTATCATCGGTGGGCATAGTGAAATAGGAGCACACATTTACGTTATAGTGAGAACAACCCGCAAACACACTATACACAGACTAATACAGGAAAATATATTAGCCTAGCAAATATTCATTTTTTGAAAATTCCAAGTATATTATGAAAAATTGTAGTTTTCATTATTTTTTGTATATTACCGGTTCCTGGTTAATTAGGTTGCTAACAAACCGCTTACAATTAGTTTTTGTTAAAGGTTTTCAAACGCTTTATTTGTAAACATGTAATTAATTATTTAAACTTAAATTAGTTAATTAAAGATTTAAACACAAAATCCAGTTAACATAATACATTCATTAGATTTCAATACTTATCTCTGAAAGATTGAACCCATCGGTGAAGTCGATTTTACTTACTTACTAGAGTCCTAAGGCCCCACGTCGGTCAATTTTAGCACTTATAAAATGAAATGGAGATTAATAATGTTAAAAAGTTGTTCTAGTCAAACATTATCAAATAATTCATTAAAACTAAAACACTTAGTAGAGTAACAAAAGCGCCTATGATGGTAAATTAAAAGAGGAGAATATTTTTAAGAAATTATATTTCAGGCACTACGTCGTATCCTCGACGAGGCACAGCCTCACTGCTGTCCATCATCAGAAGATGAGATCCGACAATTCATGTGGCTGCACGATGATCCGCGATTTGAAGTCTCCACATCGTAAATCTACATTCCTAAATCCAAATCTCATTATAATCGACATTTCCATAAGTACTCGAAGGATCAAGTTATGTAAAATCCGTTGGAGAAATTTATTAAAAAAAAAAATTAAAAAAAATTGCGGCTGGACCGTTTTGGCTAATTTTGGTTATTTGTAGGTATAAAGGTAAGTAAATTTAAAAAAAAAATGCTTGGTATTACAAAGAATTATATCTCTATGCCTTAGTAATAAGTCCTGTCAAAATAAGTAGTTAATAAGTCAAATATGAAATCTATATAAAAATTGATTGCCATGAAAAATTCTTGATTTTGAGGATGTACGAAGATATCCAGATATCCGGGTGAGCTATTAAATATGACAGTTTTAGTTTATAGTTTAGGTTAGTTGTCTAGCTTTATGCATTTATCATTTGCAGGTCTTAAATTTTATGTTTCTAATGTAATTCTTGTTATAGAATTATTCTAGATAAAAGAAAATATACTTGTCTTTCTAGCACATATTCCAACCAAACCCCCCATTTCCCTAATCGGAAGCTACGGGTGGAAACCTATGCCCTTGTCATAGGCGAAGTTTACAATTGATGCCACTTTATTGATATTTTTGACTATTTACTCTGATGTTATAATGGTCTTAGATATGTGTGTAATATATAAGTACACTAAAATAGATAAATTAAACTAATTGTGAGAATTAAATATATTTTTATGGCATACTAGATATTTTTGTGCAATTTAAAGTTAAGGATAACATAGATTTAATAAATATTATAGGTTTTGGATGAATTTGTGGAAATGGTATTTCCCCGTAAGCGGAAAAGGCTTTGTATTCGAAGACATTTGGAACTATGATAGATATATAAGAATATTCTCTGTATTTTGATGTTATTGATGTTGTATGGTAAATAAAAATATATTGTCGTAACAGTGTTTATTTGTAACAATTTTGGAATGATAATTTAGCAACATTATTTTGTCTTGGAGTTTCTTCATTTACAATTTTGGTACAAAATAAAATTTTAAAATTTATAAAATAATATAACACTCATATTTCTTGATATATATACAGTTTCCTCAGCAGTCTAAATGAAACAGAGTATAGTTGATTTCAAACACTATGAATCATTAATAAGCAGTGTCCCTAAACTATCAACTAAATTTCCAAAAACTTTACTAGTGGATGAATCTGGTATTTCTTTGACCGCTGGCAATCCCTGACCAGCTAATCGCCCCACTCTGGGGTCAATTGGTAATGTGCCCAGGAATGGAAGCTTAGCTAATTCAGCCAAAGAGTGACCGCCTCCACTTGAAAATATGTTTGTGCAATGACTGCATGTTGGGCATTCATAACTGCAACATATTTAAAACCTCATTTTTGCAACCCAATAATTTATAAAAAAACTATATCAGGCTAGTGTAGAAAGATGGCTGACCATCTTCTAATATATAGTTTATGACCAGCACAAACACTCGGCGGAATTTTTATACCATAATCTTTGTTTGTTGTGTAAAATATTGATAACTTTTTGATATTAAATGTTTTGTTTATATAAAACATTTAACTGAATAATAACTCTCAAACAAGTTTTGAGGGATAATATTATTGTTTATATTTTGTTTTATAGACTCAATAGACTTACCCACTCATATTTTCAACAATACCCATGATTGGTATCCCCGTTTTCCTACAAAATGTAATCTCTTTCCTTACATCTTCAATTGCCACCTCCTGGGGTGTGGTAACAAGAATTGCTGAGCAATGCTTCACTTGCCTCAGATTCTCCATTACAGTGATGTGTTCATCAGACGTTCCTGAAGTTTAATATCTTTAAAATATACCGAAGATTAAAGGTTTTATTTAGTTGACTACTTCTAGCTGATTAATAAATATTAAATTATAAGCCACAGGTAATATTAGTGTCCTTTTTTATGGTTAACCTTATTAACCAAAAATGTCCATCACAATTGGTAAAATTGGACTTTTCCAATTTATCTATAAATACATATGAAATAAAGGAATTATTGTTTACAAAAAAATTGCAGGCATTTAATTTAAGTTTTTTACCATATCATAATTTACCTGGAGGTGTATCTATAACTAAAAAGTCCAAATCCTGCCAACACACATCTTCTAGAAATTGCTTAATCATTGAAGATTTTTTAGGCCCTCTCCAGACCACAGCATCATTTCTGGAGTTTAATAGAAATCCAATTGACATAACTCCTAGTCTTTGTTCAGGATCTAAGTACACAGGAATCCATCCTTCTGGCCCTTGATGAATATTATGACTTTCTAAATTCAGAATATAAGGAACACTCGGTCCACATAGATCTATATCTAAAAGACCCACCTAAATAAATAAAATTTGTTAGTAAAAAAACTAGTAATACATATATTTAATTTAAACCTTTTCTAACCTTAAATCCTTTTTCCTTAAGTGTTAGTGCTAATTGTGTGCTTACAGTAGACTTTCCAACACCTCCCTTACCAGATAATACTAAAATTACTTGTTTGACTTGTTCTAACATGTTTAAACTTCAAATACCTAAGTAATACAAAAACTAAAGGTTTTTAATAATAAACCCCCAAGTTTATTTATCTTATTATCACAGATCTAACGTAGGTCGTAGACTAGTAAAAGTTTTAGTCGCAGATAAAGAATGGCAATCAGATGGCCAAATCATATAAAATGTTCTAATAATTTGGATTCATACGTATACGTTTTATTATAAGGAAGTTTGTATTATTTTATTAGATATTTCCAATTTTCATTATAGTTCTTTGAATGATAGTCACTCGCCTCAAAACTGGCAAGGCAAGGCAAGTAAATGTCTAGTATACCAAGAATACAGGGTTGCCATAATATTTTATTTGTCAGTCATTCACAAGTCATTTTAGTGTAATTGGCAACAGAAAACCAAATTTTTGTTAAACTTTATTAAAATCTATGGATAAAATAATATACCTTTTGATTTTTGTTTGCTATTGTCTTATAAAAAACTACAAAGTACGCTTGCGTATACGAATGGACAAAATATAAAACGGCAACACTAACTTTTGATAAAATACAACCAGTGGCGCCACCTTAGGTCTTGTTATATTTTTCAGTTTTTTAGAGATTCTTTGAGTTGTGGATGTTCGGATTGTGTGCGGTTTATTTGTATTAGAGATGCTATATTTCTCCTATTTTATAACCGATTTTTGGACGTTTTGTGACACAGTTAGTTTTTGATATTCATTACCCATTTTAAATATAATTGTGTTTTGCTTTTTGCGTATATCAGTGGTTTTATTTGCGTAGATTCTTGAGTGGTTGTGTATGGTGATCTTCACTATAAGATTTTGTGCTTCAGTCAGCTTTAAATAAATTCAAGGTAAGCGTTTATTGTATCATTAAAAGTATATTTTAATTACGAAGTCCGAAGTTTTAATTGAAACATGCGGGTGATTTAACTATTTCATATTTACGAGACGACTGACGGCCCACCCCTACGGGAATTCGACAAATTAAATTTAGGTATAAGAATACTAAATCAATTGATTTTTGAGTGTAAAATTATATTAAAAAAATTTGAAAGTGTATAGCTTGGGCTTTCAATTTGTGAAGTCAATACCAACTAGCTTCAAAAAGTACCAAGGTAAACACTATTATGCCCCCTAAAATGATATACTTTTCCTAAATAGTAATAAACTTTTCTTACAGCACAAAATATTGAAAACACTTTAGTAGCGCCAGCAATCGTGATTTTAATAAAAATAATATGTTGGTTTTCTTTTAGTTATATAGAATAGTATTTGTAATAAAACATTATTGTATATTCAAACAAAATGCAAATGGGATTTATAGGGTAATGGTGGGTCTAATACAAATGACATTTAAATCTTTCTTTCTTTATTTGCCATCCTTATAATAGTTAATAGCAAAATAAATAAACAAAGTGTTTTAAATTTTACTTATTATTACAATTTATATAATATCTTCTATATTGGATGGATGCATTAAATAAATCCATTTTCACGACCCAACAAAATGAAAATTAATCAAATAAATTCATAACATGTTGTGATAATATAAAATAGACATTGTAAACATTTCTTGTTATTATTAATTTTCAGTTATTCAAGTATAAAAACACTAAGAGTTTTTTTTAATGGTATTGTTAAGTATTCACTCAAACATCTTAGTAAAAAGTAATAATAACTTAATTTGTGGACATACTCAGCAGCCATATAGGACTGATCACCGGTTGAGGTTTGATCCCCTTTTTAATTTAAAAGTAATACTGACTTGTAGCAATAAAAAAATTGTTAGTCATTTTAAATTTAGCTCATAGTTGCTTTAAATAACATTGAAAACATTATTCGGCGATACGACACACGAAGCTATTTGTTCCGCCTTAGTCGAGTGAAATATTTCCGAACTAAAGCCCCTTCGTGGCTACATCCTTATAACTAAGCTATAAATCAGGGCGGCGTGGCTATCAGCTATTATTGGTACATCCAGTTGGGATTAGTCACATCGCACAAGTTATAGAAAACCTTTTTTCTTTTAGTCTGGTAAATTTCTCTTATTAGTGCTGGCAAGAATTAATTTATATCGTATTATATGCTCATTGTATTTTAATGTAGCTAAAATTATTAGTAATACTTATTTTCAGAATAATTTACCTCTTATTGACAACCTTAAATTTGTGAATTAAATAAAATAAAAATAAAATTAGCGTAAGGGTTTCCATCGGTCAATTTAATAGAGTCGCTTAGTTACCGTTGTTAAAGTTTTCAATATTATCAAATTCACATATTATATAATCTAAATTCTAAAACGCAGTAAAAGATTGCACCAGGTGTGTGAAAGCATCGCGAGTGCTTTCCACCCCTCAATGCAGTTATATCACCCCCGCTCTAATGGTTCTGGCAATTTTAACCGCGGCTTAACGCCAGCCTCTTGACCCCTTGCACAATATATAATGCTAGAAATGTTTTGGCTGCCAAATAGAGAATTAAAAAATTCGATACAAATATCAAGCTTGAATATTACCTGTGTTTTAGTATCGGGTTTACCGATACAAAAATAAAGTTAAACACTGGAGTGCTCATACTCATTGAATTGGGCTCTTCATTCACTTTATGGACTTATACAAGACATCGCTGAAACAATTTTATGTGGTTATAATGCGTATACAACCTTTATTAGAAGCGTAGGTCACTTTATTTCCCCTAATGAAGACTTCATTTATTGTAGTCTTGGGGATTCCAAAGAAATTACTTTCTGCCTAATTTGTTATTTGATGTTTCTATAAGAGTGAGCAATTTTGTTATGCTCAATGAAGCGAAATTATTTAAATTTTATGAGGTAATAAATCCTTTTTCTAAAAAGGCGATATTTAGCTGTAGTATTTTGTCCTATTATTTGTCACAGTACTTGTCACGCCGCCCTTCCACCGTCTTCTCCGAGTCTTTTGACGAGGAATACATGGCATGAGTCACCATGTTAATATTTTAGTTTAACCTCTAGCGAATTTATCAGCTCTCTTGTAGGCGCCCACACATGCGCCTTCATACATTTTTTATGTGTTATAACTATTCAAAATATTACTTCAGAACTTGGTTAGTACGTTTAAGTTAAAATGTTGCGACACCTTAACTTAGTCAATTTTTCATTTTCATTTTTAATTAATTATTTTTCTACCTAATCTTACAATATGTAGTGAGGAATCCAATCAATTTCCTCAATGAATGTTCCCGATTTGTCGTGACAATGTTAGCGAGATTGAAGTTGGGATGTCTGCATGAGTGACCGCGGAAATTGGAGACTTGGTTTCCGCCTTTATATTCAGTACTTAATTGATTTTGAAGGGGTGAATATCTTGCCTTCGTCATAAATTTGATTCGTATATCATGAATTGAATGGATTTTTTTTCAAAAATGAGTTCCCAATTTTGTGGGTATCCCAAAATAACATAAATAATATGCAATTTATCAGAGAATATGTGGATGTTCATCGTTTCATCAATACATTTTTATTCACATTTAATTTTGTTGCTACATATTGAATTAATTTTTATATAACCTATAGAGGTAATTGCCATATTATAATTTAATTTTCAGAATTAATTACCCATACGGCTTAACAGTTTATTAATGATTGTAAGATAAATGCGTAATTCTAATAAAAAATATTCTAATAAAACACTTGCACCTTGACACAAAATAAAATGTCATTACTTATTTGACCTCTAAGCTGGAATGTATCGTTTTCTTGTAGGGTATAAATTAAGTGCATCTGCCCCTAGCCGGTTTCATAATAAATGTGCATTCTTATCTCCCTCTAGATGGAACTAGAGATAGCTTTTGAGTATACTTCTTACATGTCCGTCATAAATCTTTATTTCGCCAAAAAAATTTAGATTGAATTTACAATAGAAGCTTTAAGAAATTAATCAATCAAGCAAGTAAGCTCATAGTTACTTATTGTAGTTACCAAGTAAAACAATAACGACTTTTAATCCCTTGCTTTTAGAGTATCAGTGTTTTTCTAACAGCAATAGATGTTTTGGTTGAAATGGAATTTCCCATCTAGCTAGCCCTAGCTAAGATAACTGGGCCAAGTAATAGGGCTATCCAATTGAATAACTATCAAGCAATCATTTGTTTGAACATTAGTTGTGTAATAGTCATTATCTTTTCGTTATTCAAAGTTCAACAGTCCTATCAGAAACCGTGGGTGAAGTTACATCCCCGTTTGATAAAGGTTACTTTGTACCTAACGAATTATTATTTTTTAAATAAAATTATTATGATTTGTTACAGTTTTGTTATGATTTGGCTTACATGCGTGTCATTGGAATGTTTTAACCAAAGAGATTTCAATATCAAAAAGTTTTAATATCTGTTAACTTTTATTCGTATCTAGTTTGTGGAAAAGTAAGCCTTTGATCGTTTGATATTTATAATTCGAATTACGTGGAAGTTATCTAAAATTTGTACCATGCATAAAGAGTACTTGTGTAAATTTCCTAGGAATCGTGCTAATTATTATTAACGTTTATGATCTCTATATAATATTATCACCGTACATTAAAATTATTCCAGTCGTCATAAAATCTGTCAGTTTACGCGCCATAACCGCACGGAAGCAAAGACAACGAAATCATAGACAATAATCCTACCGGACGCAGGGTGCAATGAATTGGTGTTTCCGTATATGATCAGCATTGAGTACCAAATATGTCAACACGTGTTTAGTCAAGGAAGTTTTTGTCGCCATAAGGAATGAGAATTGTTTGATTAGGTATACATGATCGATTATATTATATTTTTCTTTGTATTACAATAAATAGTTTATAAGCTAATAAAATGTAAATATATATATATAGATCTATTTAATTTTTATTCTGGGGGACCCAACGTAAATTTATTGTAATATAAAGAAATATTTCTTCATACCTTTAGCCTACAATCGGAAAACTACTATAAAATTATGTCAATGACTAAGAATTGTGGTATTAATTAAGTCTCTGCGTGATACGAAGCATGTAACGTTTTGATTCATAATTTGTCGTAAATGAGCTTGTATTAATAATAATAAAATGTTGCTCATCGTCAAACCGCGGGATATTGTTGATGTTAAGGATGTAAAAAATATTTTATCGTTTTTGTGACTAGAATTATTTTTATGTGGGTTTATCCCTATTTGAGGAAATGAGGAGATTGAGGTGTATGTTATTCAATTTCAACTTGTCCTGAGTAAATAACAATAGATATTTATTTATTAACAAGGACTAAAACATTCCTTCTTATTTATATACATACTATAACATACATATAAACATTGTATCTAGAATATCTCACTTGAAAATGTTTTTTTTTATCAATAAAAGGACGTCGTATAAGAGTCGGTTACCCTATATGGCACAACGCCAAGTCTATAGTACCTCATAATGCGGGAATTGGGTTAAAGGGTTTTGGAGAAATTAAATATAGTGTTATGGTTCGATGCCATACATTGAAAACACAAACCGCTGACCTGACAGGTTTTTTTGGACAAGAGTAGCTGGTAAGTTATTACTTCGTAATATATCTGTTGTTTTGACTTGTTAATAATTAGCGTATTTCCGATATTACTTTTACTTTTACGTTTTTGATATAACATAAAATACCTTCTTGATAAACATTAAAAATATTGTAAAATCTCACATAGATTAACCACATAAGGATACTAATGGTTATTGGATATTTGAAGGTAATAACAGCTTTTATTATCGTACTCCGGCCAATTTTTATTCGAGCGTATCGAATCACGTTTAGTTATCGCGGGAATTTTAACCGTCATAACGGGTACTCTCAAAATAATCAACGTTTAACATAAATGCGAAAATATTATATTCCATAAATTCTGATAATAAAAGAGTTTTAACTTGCAAGACAATTTCGTAGGAACTCATGACTCAGCTCCGAGCAATTGATTAGCTCAATCTCTTTAGTTGTTTTGTGGTTGTATTGAACTGCGTCCAACAATGCCGAGAGCGGATTTGCTTCATTGAATGAATTGAATTTTTCACTCTTTTCATCCCATTCACCATTCACTACTTCAGATTTGTATAAATAATTGAATATGGAATTTATCGGTCCTGTTTTATACATAGCAATATCAAGGATCAGAAATCAAAAATAAATGTTCCACTCATATCAAACTGCGGTAATTTAAATCGAATTGTTACCTTTCATATGTATGAAGGTCATGTTCATTACCATTTATTGACCCGTTATAAACAATTTAGTCATCTTGAGCCTGAGACCTTGTAATGGAATATTTTTAATTAAATTAAAAGAACAATTGTGATAACTATATAGAGCGCGCCCGCGTTGCATGAGTTGGCCTTTATTAGGCTATTTTTTTAAAATATGGAATGGAAAAGTTGCTTTAATAAATGTAAATATTTTTTTAATATAATATTAAATTGGGTTTGTAGTTTATTCGATTAGTAAGGTAAAGTTTTTTATATTAGATGCTTAGCAATAATGCACTTAGGAATATTAAATATTTAGCTTGAATGATAGGTGACACGGCATGAACCATAAATCATATAACTATCAAGGAGACAGACAAAGATACAGACATATGTTTTATGTTGAAGTTAAATATTTCCACCCGATATTGAATTGTGAATTTCAGTGTCTAGGTGGAAGGGGGTTGGAGAAGTTAGACAAGTTTCCGACGGAATTTCTTTGATTTATCAAATATATGTGCAAGTAGAACATGCCTGTCATATAATATCAGAATGTATGTATGTGTGAACGTTCGTATAACAATATTGATTTATGATAGACAACTTTATACAAGATTTTATAGAAAAACTCATAACTCAATAAAATGCATACATAAATATATAAATGGTTTTATTGCTTATATAAAAGTCGTCTAATACACACAACGTCTAATACATTATTTATTTCATGCACTTAATTTTTTTAATACTTTCAAATGCACTGCCTGCATATAAACTGGTCTCATGTACTTTATCTTGATAACCTTACTCTTATAACTAAAGTATACTCTTTAGTATGAGTTTTATCCAGTTTTAATTATTACGTCGTTTATTCGTTATTGCCATAGGACGAGTTGTGTTACTCTACTTACTCTATGACTATGTCCAAAGACGAGTTACCTATTCATTTAATTTTGTAATTGTTAAACTTAAGTTTTACTTATAAAACTTAACGATATATAAATGTGATCTTATTAAACTTAAATATAACTCGGCGCTTCTTCTCATCCCATCTTGCAGCTATCGTGGTCAGCCAGAGACACTCAATTTATTAGTTTCAATGAGTAGGGTCTACTTTTTCGATCACAAGTTTTCCAAAGTACGTCTATGTATTCTAACAAGCACGATTGTTTGAAGAAGTGTGTCAAGTATACAGTAAAAATGCAATATACTGTGTAAACTCTATATAACGACACTTTATGGATTTAATGGCGTTAAATGGAAAGTAGAAGTTTTAGGGTGTTAGTCGTTATATGGAGATTATACTGTATTTGAATTATATTTAGTGTGAATTCCCCTTCTGCAATTATGTTAATTATTAATGTAATAGTTTAAAGCCTTTTAAATACTAAACAATTGTTATCAAATTATAATCAGTGCATCTATGGATGTGCGGTTTAGTATTTGCTAAGAGCCATTAGAAGATGTCCCCATAACCCAATTCCGTTACGTAAGTGGAACGAGATCTTGCTTTAATTACATCGAGATAACTTGACACAAACTCTCGTGCGTTACAAATATACGCGTTTGATGTTATTCTTAGTAATAATTTATTTGAAGATATTCTATGTACTATATAATATGTTAACTATTATATAACATGAAATGAATATGTTTTATATATTGTAAATAGGATAGGGTTCGAGATTGTTCGCCTGGTTTTCTGAGTAATAGAAATCTTGGTTGTTATGTCAGACTCGACTCACTCTACTAGTAGGGGACAGGTTTTTTTTTTACAATTCTAGAAAAAATAATTTACTATACATAGAAATAGTTATAGTTTGGTGTATTTTATCGTTAATATGATATATATTTTATAATCAATTTCGGAAGTAATCTTAGGTTGATACATTTTTAGGTTATTATATGATATTATAGCTATGAAGATAAAGATATTTTTGATTTGATTTTATTTGTATTCTTCTGCAAGTGTAGTAAATAATAAGAATCCAGTGGAACTTTATCCTATATGGATCTTTGCCGGATATCCGTCATTTTCAACATTTTTAGAGTAGCATGAAACACTTGACCAGCACTGCTTATTGGGTATACATAAAATAATAAATAAATATATTATGAGTCGGTTCCATTGACAAAATAAATGGCGTACTACGTGACTAATATTGATATTCAACTAACGCTTTACATAAGCTATAGGTGGTCACGCACAAGATGCGCATGAGCCTTGGGAATGCATTGCGTTGTTATAAAAAGGCATGCATTTTATTTATAAACTGTACTTTTAACATTATTTAATTTACCCAATGGTTTAATTCCGACGTTCGTTTATTTTCAGTTTAGTTTTAGAATTACCTGTTATTGATTATTTAAGTTTAAATTTAATTGAAATACGTAAATACTCTTAAAAAAACCATCGATGGTTATGATCTATATTTTGTACAGGTACATGCAAATACATCTCAATACCATATGTTTCGTTGGCGAACCCTTCAAAATTTTTACAATATACATATGTTAATAGAAACATATTACATACAAAAAACCAATAAAATTAAGTAGCAATGTACTAGGGGTACAATAAACATGTGAGGCAATAATATTTCGTTGCAGATAAAAATGAATTCGTCGATTTTATCAGGTAATCATTGTGCTTCTGAAAGGTAAGATAATTTAATTGATTTGATTATCAAAGCCGCTTTATGTATTACTGTTAATATCAGATTTTATTATGCGAAAGGAGATTATGCGTGAAGTCGTTGCATAAATCAATTTGTTCCTTGATTCGAACTAAAGAAGTTTTTAACTTAAAGGTGGAATCTTCGGGCTTTTAAAGTAATAAAGAGTAATTTAGAATTTTTGTAAACATACAAGCAATGTACTCAACACTCAAGGCTGTATTGAGAATCTCATGAGAGGACAACTTGTGTGTTTGATTCGAAGGAAAGCAATTTGTTTTAAATTACATTTATTACAAATTTTATGAACGCAATATTCGGTATTATATCTATAGGCAATATAACAGACACTTGAACAAAGTCGGCACGTTAATGAAGACAGTAAGAGCGACAGAAATTCTCTATAAACATCACGTTTGGAATCTACTACCACAAAGTAAAAGACATAATTAAAGTTATCTATCTATTGAAATCTATTGAATCTTCAAGGGGTGATTTTTAAAAAAATATTTTCGTTACCAATGCTCACTCAAAATATATTAGCTCAATACTATTTTAAAGATAGAATGTGCGAAGCAATTTTCTAACGTTGTATTTTCTTAGAAATAATTGCCTTCTAGAAAGACGCGGTCTAAGATGAATCTTGTATGACAAGTGGTAGGGTGAGTGTGCCGGGACGCGATCACAGCGCAGCCTCCGTACTATCGAACGGCCGCGCCCACGTGGCTCTCACGTGAAGCCGGCTACCGGCGTACCGTTACCCCATGTACATTGAGTTATACGTATTCATTTTTATATTGACTTTTAGGTTAGTGTATTTATAATAACGATTTGTCCCTTAACATGTGTTTAAATTTGTTTCAACCTTGTACGAGGTTGTTTTAGACACAAAGTAAACGACATATTTTTCCATTACATCTTCACACGTTAAAAAAAAATGTCGCAATAAACTAAACGTACTTGAGTAGCTATTAGCCATAACCTCTAGAACTATTTATGTTTATAACCATAATTCCATTCGAGTAACTTTAATGGTTTTATCAAAATGTTTTATGAATATTTTGTTGTGTGTTGTTAAAATATACTAGGTCGTTGTTTCCGATTCCCCTGACTAATTATATCTCGCCCACACTCGTCAGCTGATGTAGTATCGAATGATCAGTGATTGCAAGTCAATAAATCTCTGGGTATCGCAATTTGTGACCTAGTAATGAGCTGCGCCAGGCGGAGCGTAC
Source organism: Leptophobia aripa (assembly GCA_951799465.1). Taxonomy (NCBI): domain Eukaryota; kingdom Metazoa; phylum Arthropoda; class Insecta; order Lepidoptera; family Pieridae; genus Leptophobia; species Leptophobia aripa. The sequence continues at coordinate 5,712,516 of OX637266.1, read as the reverse complement.
GGTATTGGTTATAACTACCCTACAGATATTAGTTGTTTTATTTTGAATTGTGATTTTGTAAAACCAAATTTTAACGTACGATATAAAAGGATGATGTTGATTTATTTTTATGTAGCGTATATAAGGATAAAATTATATATTGTATTTTTTTAAACTTGTTTGTGCAATTTATAATAATCCAGTGGCGCTCTAACACTAGTAGGGTTGTGACTTCACATTTTCGTTTCATTGGTCTATTTGATTAATTTGTTTATGTAATCAGGCCTCTGCAGCCGTCGCATGTCCTCAATTTTAGAGTCTTAGCTGGTTCTCTCCAGATGTTTGCATTTACAGTAGAAGCGAGTGTTCATTGCGCATATAAAATCAATCACAGTTAAGAAGGCGCACGCTTGAACCATTTAGCCTACGCTGCTATTTAAGATTTATTGATCGATTGATATAATGATACGTTTCTGTATAGTTTTAATAATAATACATATTATATTACGTAATTGAAATGAAATAAAAATATCATACCGCTCAATAAATGACTGGATCTTTTAAAGGATTTTCTGAGTTCAATGACACGTTATCTGCCTGTAACCATGACTGTAAGGGAAAAACAACTTTCAATTCTATGTAAATGGAATCATTTTTACTTGCAGCTAAATGTCATACTTAATGGGCAGAAGTTAAAGGTGTTGAAAGATACAAGATTTGCAACGTGTCGATTAATGGCTGTAATTTGTTTTGATAAGATAAGCCCGCTTTGATAGAAAGAAGTATTATAGATTCATAAGAAAACATCACTTTTAAATTCATGTATTTTTTAATTGTAGAAGAGTTTCTGTGGATTACTTTAAAAATAATTAAAAGCTTTACATATTGCATTTTTTATAAATATGAAATTATTTGATTTTTTTGATATTATTTGTAATTGAACAACGTGTTCCTGATGTACAGCTGACCACCATACTCGGAATATGTGTTACCGAGATAGAGAAAGTTCTGATAGTTTTTATATGTCATGCCAGTTTGATAATAAAGTAGTTATTTGCGTTAATTCAGTGGCAATTGATTTTTTTTGCGATATTTTCCATGAATGTTGAGGTGACACACAGACATAATTTTATTTAAACCATACGTGAGATAATGCGTTCAAACTAGAAAGTCTTCAGATAATATTTGTATATGAGATATCAAAAAGGTTATCTTTTTTATTTCAAAGCAAGTTATTTGCCAGTCCATCCGTATGTCCGAGCAGTTTAATCAGATAAGACAGAGGTTTTACTGCGGTCCATATCAGATGTAATGTTTGCGAGCTTTATCTACCTCTACTAAATCATAACCGGACAGATTTAGGGTCTCACCGTGTTAACTGCGATGAAACATATTTTTTTTCTACATATATAATTTTAACTCAGGTGTACTCCTCACTTATATATTTTTATTTTCTGGGGTTATGCGGTTTTTTAATATGTTTCAGTGATACGAAAAGCTACGTCACAAATTTTCAATAGATTTGAGAGGTATCATTATATGGTAATACATAATGTTTGTTGTGATAGTTATTTGGCTATGGAAAAATTAAGCTCAAGCACCGTAGTGTTACACCCTCGTTAAATCCGTTTTTGATATATTTGTCATACATGATCCACCCGCATATTAGATTTAAACATCGATCGATAAACAATTATTGTTTTTTTTTGGTTTACGCAAAAGTAATTTTTTTGTGGATGTTATTTTGATTTGATTTTTAAGTAGCAACAACTTATATGGACATTGAAGAGTTTTGCTAATAGATAAATATTTGAACGCATTATGTCGCTCGATATTGACCTGCGGTGACCCGATTAACAATTCTTGCTAAATGAAAAATGCTGTGGGAAATGTGAGTTGTACATGCACGCGACCGGCTGCCTTTATTAATTACATTTACTACTCATTTATTCGGGTAGGATCGTTTTATACATACAATTATATTCCTCATTAGTAGATTGCCAAATATTCTTGATCAAATCATGTTTAACTAAGCTTTTCAAAAAACTACTTTACTTAAACGTTTCAATAGCTAGAAAAGACTGTTATTAGATCGGATTTTTACAAATAAAATAATAGAATTAAGGAAACGTAAGACGTAATTTAACTCGAATGGCGCAATGGTTACCATGGCGGACTACGAAACCGAGGTTAGATCCCCGCTGCGATCTACAACTGTGTAATGTGATGAGCATTTGTTTGTATTATATGTATTTATATATAAATACCATAAATTGCTTACTTTAGGACTAACCGACTGCAAATATAATGTGTTTGTTTGTGTTTATTTGTGTAAAATATCTGGAAATATAATTTTCTGAAATTATTGTTGTCGCTTCTGTTAGGTTGAAGATTCATGTATTTTTATTCTTACGCAATTTAATGACCTAAGTCAGCATAGCAAATAACACAAGAGAGCCGTTAGTTATATATTAAATTACTACTACTATTTTACTAAATTAATTGCCTATGGGCGGTATATGCCACCAGCTGATTTAAATGGGCGTGTTATGGAGACAGACGTATAGTAAGCCGTATATACAGAGTAGGTATCATACATACTCTTCCTGTCACCAAGTGTAATGTCCTCATGCTTTGGTGCCTCTAGCTATATTTGTATTCATTTTTTTATTGTAAATAAAAAGAACTGTAAGTGTGATAAAAGTGTGACACAAAGCGAAATAGAAAAATAACATTATAAAATTTAAATATTCTATTGGATTGGAATTTATCATCAGGAGTCAACAGTACGTCAAGTTGTATACCACTTGAGCGAAAATATGTTTTAGTAACACCACAATGCATAATTCAATCTATACGATTGTAATCTATATCTATCTATACGATAGACCAACTTATTGTCTAACGAAATCCATAAAAAGTTAGGTTCAATAACCCGTGACCTGGTTGCGCGATTGAAAGATTTCAGATACCCCTAACAATAGATCGGTCGGACAGCTGAAGGTTTTTGTCGATAATCGTACGATTTCTAAACGTTTTTGTAAGGTAACGGCATCTGGCTGAGATTATTGATATTTGTAGGTTACATTGTGATGATCTCTTATTCCATTAATGACTGATATAATCGGGTTGAAAATATTTCGTAACAGTATGTCTACATACAATAGTATGTTTTTAATTAAATATTGTTTAATCTGTGATTTAGAGAGATGTTAGCTCTTTGCCTGCAACTACTTCGCGCTACTACTTCGCATATAAAAAAATGCATTTTCAACTTAATGGAGATAAACTAAAATACTAGAAATAATGATCTTCGAATTCAATTTTATAACTACTAATATTCTAATTAGAAAATATTAACTAAGGTAAAGTGCATAATAACAAAAAAATATTATTTAGCCTATAACATATTACCCATAACCCTTAAGGTGCTAAGCTTTTTATAAGAATATTCGGTTCGTATTTTGCCTTTCAAATGCAATCGGAGTTTATTCTGGTGCTAAAATGTGTTGTTGTATGGGAGTAATAAATAGCCATCGACTCGATTACGTCCTTGACGGGAAGTAACCGCACTGTAATCGATACCAATTCGCACAGTAATATATAAACACCTGTGACTAAGGGTGTCCTTTTAATGGGAATACGTGTCAATCTGCTGTTTTCGAGTATAAGGTCCAATAATATCCAATATATAAAGATTATAAAATTTCAAATTGGAATTATACGACAAGAATGTATAAAAACTAAATCACTCGGACGAAATTTTTTTAAGGTCAATTTTTGTTTATGAAGCCGGGATATGAGTACTTTTAATTAAAATCGTGTAGTTTTTATAAAGAAACGGGGGGATACACAACTTATCGTGCAATTAAATTGGAATGATTCTATTATTCGATACAGGCTGTGGAATTATGTTGAGAGTATAATTTAAGGGGACACCTTCACATAGTTTCACAGTTGGCGTCAGTTTGAACTGAAAATTGGTTGGACAAGTCCTTTAGAAATAAAGAACAACCGAGTGCAGTTGGAATACTAATAAAGTCTCTGTATCTTACTATTTTCTACACAATATTACTTATTTTCGGAGTCATAAGGATGAAAATATCTTTTTACGTAATATAATATTTGTGGGGCAACTTGGTTCAGATATTGAATGAAAACTGTGAACTTTACTCTCGGATCTATTAAATCCAAAACTAATTTAAGAATTAATATCAAATATTGTTTTAATATAAATTTTCTGTTGCAGGAACTTGTTACGAGCCTCGGTGTGGTAAGTTACATTTAAGCAATTTTAATCGTTTAACATCAGTGTTCGTTTCCAAAATTGAGCTATGTCCTCGTATACGCTATTATTTGTTATAGAATACACAAATAATCAAGTCTATGTGCCTTTAAAAAATAAAGAATACCGTGCTATCTCCATAATGCTTATATCAGATCTGCTACGTCGACACGACAGTGTCTAGGAAATATCCACTCTTAAATAATCGTATAAAATTTTATAAGAAAAGTAATAATGGACTTTATATGTCTTCTAATCTATATAAAAAATAACTGCACTATCATATCTCAGGCCAAAATTTCATTATCACAAGCTGAAGTTTTGCCAAAGGAGTATCGAAAGCTATTCAATGTCGTTGCCAAATCTTGTTTTGAGAAAACATAACAAAATCAATATGCCCGTCAAAGATTCGAACGAATGTTTCAATTTCATTAACCTGGTGCCTAGAAAATAATTGCTAAGTACATATTTACGATTCGAAAGACAAGCGAATCATTTGACAAGGTTTAGGCTCTAATTGTTAATTTATTATATATCCTTCGACACAATTTGTTTTTCCACGTACGATTCATTTCAAAGGTAATACTACTTGTAAGCCCCGCTTCTGAACAATGGTATGGCCGTTGTCGAAGATTCCTTATACTTGGACTTCTTCAGCCCATGATACAAGCTATCATGAGTTGTAGGAAATTGTATTGGTTTGGTGTTACAGGCGTTTGTTAGTCTTTTCTCATTTTCATCTCCGTAGTATGACAATGTTTAATTTGTAGTCACGGTATATCTCTGTAACATTAGAGTAATACTCATTAAGGATGACCTCATTATGAATTAATGCTTTTTTACTAAGCAGGCATGACCTGATCCAAAGTTTTACGTAACATGACACGTGTGATGCGACATTGATCCGCTGACAGCCGCTAATGTACTTTGATTACTGATGGACGTGCGAGCCAGGAAATCAGCGGGTTTGTTCGGTACTGCTTGCTTATAAAAGGTTTTGAAAAAATCGGTTTATATATATATATATATATTGCGTTTTTTTTCATTAAGAGTTAATTAAGTTTGTTTAACTTCGCAGTGAAATCGTAATAGACAAATAATTGTATATTATCATTAGCAATTTAACTGTATCAATTTGTGTTATAAGTACATAATGTATACATGATATATTCGCCAGTCGATTGGAGTATATATTAAATCGCCGGTTGTATAGCCTCGACCCCATATCCCACACACGCAAATAAAATTAACACCTCAAATTAACGCAACACATTCTGAAAGTTGCTGATAGCTTAATTGACGTTTTGATGTAAGGATTTCATGAGTACACAAGCATATGGTCTGGTATTTATATAAAGTTCGCAAGTTATGACATTATGTAGTCTGTATTTATTGTAATTTAAATGTAACCCGATTAGTTTAAAACAGTATTATATACTGTCTTGGTCTTAAAAGCCCTTATTTTTTTATATGAAATAATGAATGCCATCATTACATTAATGAAGGACTCTGAGTACAGTTATATCGTACATGAACTGATAAGCCATCAAAAATAGCGTGTCAAAATGTATTGAAGTACATTCACTCTTAATTACTTATTTTATTTATATGTTTTCCACGCTGTATCAGCGATTACTTGTTTACGTTAAGAAAGTGTCTGAAGAGCCCAATTCGAGATATCAAAGTGAGCACTCAACAGGAATTAACTTTCTTCTTATAGCTTCAAAGTAGACCCTTCTGAGAAGATAGCCACAAGAAACTCAGTTGGTATTAAGAAAATGTCTTAATACAAACAAATATAACATAAATACAGTGTAAACTATATATAAAGACATTGAACGGAATCATTGTAATTGAATACAAGCTAAACCAACTAAAGACAATTGATTGCGACGCTTTAGATAGTTTGTCGTTAAATAGAGTGACATTACATGGCGTACACTGTACTAAATAAATATAAAATAATGCATGAAATTGTGCTTTTCAATACAAAACAATTGATCGAATTTGCGGGGTATATTACTGAGTTATATCGCCTTTATGCAAAGCCTTGTACTAACGACTTACGAACGAAAGGTTAATATTTTGCAATTAACACCCGAGTTGCGTTGATAGCCTTAATTGATATTTTGTTTAAGGGCGTAAGGGTCTTAATGTGCCCGATAAAGAAATTGGAGAAAGTTTAAACGCAAATATTTTATCAAGAATGAAATTTTAAAGGGAATTATCAGCGATTTATAGTTAGTTGTGTACAAAACTGTTGTAAAAATATTATAGGCTAAAAAAATTCTTCCAAAACTTTACTCCTTAGTAATTGCTTATATAATAAATAATTATGGTTTTATATACAATCGATGTTTAATGTTTGCTATGATGTCATATTTTCATGAAACCAACTATCAACCCACTCGGCTTGAACGATCTAAATTGATGTTCTAGTTTTAAAACAAACGGTCAATTTGTTTTATATTGTATGGAGGTCAATGTTCAGACGAACGTGAATATTTTAATAGGCCCCTGAAGAAATAAACCTTCGATTTAGACATAGTCTCTGTGATTTTATTTATGCACTGAATTCTCTAATCTGCGACAAAATTAGATATCACTAAAGCTCAGTATCCACTAGTGTACTGAGTACTACTTTTAAGATTTTTAATGGCCTTGAATAGGAGTTACTTATATTTTGATAGTTCCATAGTTAGAATTAAGTTCTATATTAATTTCGTACTATTAATTTAATGTTAAAATGTAACGGTTACCGTTATAGTTTAAACATCGCATAATTAAAATTAAGCACAAAATTTCTACAAAAAATTCACCTGTTTATGTAGAATTTAAAAGCATATTCGCAAACTCTTTAATTATTTAGAAAGTAATTAAAAGCAACGTTACGTTTAAAATTTTAACTCGGAAGTTGGTCAAGGATATTTCATTATGTCTAGTGGTTCGTTTGGTGTCTCGGGAGATTAAGGTAATTTGTTTTAGGAGAAAATAATTGTATTTAGAATATGGTAACTTATTAAGAATATACTTAAATTTGAAACGTCGAAACTGTTTCTGGGATTGCAAATCAATTTAAACCTCTTTACTGTATTTAATTAAAAAAACATTGTCTATGATAAATAGAATAGAGAAAATAAACGAATGACTGAAATTTATGTTATGGAAACAAGTTGCATCGCTATAAAGTTCTTTTCCTGTGTTGTAGTTGTTCGTAGATTTACTATATATTTTTAATACTATATTTTATGATATTTTTTATTCTTGTAATAATATAAAAATATATTGATGACTATACAACGTAGACCATGCTAGCACACATAATCTCTTAAAGATAATCACCAAAAGTTAAGATAATAAAGGGACTTCTATCTACATTTTTATGATTCACAAAAAATATCAATTTCGCTTTATAAAATAAAACCCAGATACTAACAATAAATACTGAATACAAAAAATGCGGTCACAGAAAAAACACAATCGCAAACTTAGTTCACTTTCTCTTTTTTTTATATAAACTGAGAATAATTATGTTTTGAATTAAATGCGGATTTGACCTGGATTCTAGGACAAAAGGATGCACAATGCACAAAAGAGTGTTGATACTGGCCTCTCACTGACATATTTCATGTGTCAATGAATAAAGTCCATCGGTGCAGTGAAATTAAACATTCACCAGGTCTTTAAAAATAGGTTAAACTTCTAAAGAAGATTCACGTCTGTAGTACCGGTAATAAGTATGGTTAATTGACGAACGACCTCAAGTTACTTTAACACTTTGTTCAAACTAAAATCCACGTTTTCTTTTTACCTATTTAATTACGAGCATGGGTCGTACTTCAGTTTCATTTTTCATAAGTTTCTCGTATGTATATTTTTTTACTGTCCATAATTGGAATAAAAAATAAGTTATTAAATAGGATTATTTTTATATTAATTACTAAAGAAGTGTTGTATATAAAATATATAGCTCACAAACAACAGAATATTTTGAATTTGAAAAAATAATTCTTACTATTAAAACCGTTTTACCGTTTCCCTATAGAGCTTTATTCATTGTCTATGTATACATTTATATTGATTTTTAAGACTGTTTTCGGCGCAACACATACGTATCGTATGTGTTACGTACGTATATTTCAAAAAGTTGTAAAAGGTCAGGTTCCCGTGACCACTGACTCATAAAGTGACTCAGACCCAGCATTGAGAAGTCGAATTTATTACTTATTTTGCTGATATTGTATTGTATTGCAATTTTTATTTATATCGACTTATTGGTTATTGTTTCGATATTTCGTCACGTTTTAGCGCGCTATTGGATTACCGTGGTTTTAATGTTTGTGTTTGCCCTTTTAGGGTTTGGTAATTATATTTATTCATTACAATTTATTGCAAAATAATAAATATAATTATGATAATGTGCAGGAAGTGCGAATTTATAAAATACGAAGTAACATCTTTCTTTATTGTATAGATCCAAAAGCACATTACATCAGACTTAAGGAGTATGAAGCTACATAAGAAATTATGCATATATAAATTTCAAAATTATATTTCAAATAAGTTACGTAAAACATACAATTTGTTTAATACATATAATTTGATATAGGGACTTGGGTTCCAATATCTCGGTCCCAGTCACGTTTCATCACGGCATAGTCGATCGATTGTGAACTCTTGACATTCACTTGATTTAGATAGGGGAAAATATTGAAGTCCCATTGCTCAAAGAGAACGATTCGAAAGAGCATGAACGCCTAAGTATGTTTTATGGATACATATTTCGATATTAGAATACTTAAATTAAAAATTAAGCAGAGTTCAAAAACAGTTCAATTATACGGTTAAATAAACGATCGACTCCTCCTAGATAAAACAATTACTAATAAATGACGATTTATTTTTATTCTACCATTATACGCGTGTTAAATCAACTAAACTCCTCAGTTTATTTTGTTCCGCGCATAACTTTAATACAGGTCCTTATTCAGTATTACACAAACAAACGCCACGCAGTCAGTTGATAGTGGTTGACAGCTTGCACTAGCGAGTTTGCAATTTCCCAAAAGTAATAGAGAACAAGAGAAATGTAAATAGCTCGAATCTGTGTCACCTGAATACCGGCTGTAATCACAATGGCGCTGGGATAATAATACCTTTATTACACGTGAAGTCTTTTGAATTCAGCTGAAATATTTTCAACATTCTGTGGTAGGTGTAGGTTGGCGTGGGTAATTTGAATTAACAATGTAACTCTTTGATATGCTTGTTTCGTTAAGGATACAAGTCTTATCTTTTCGACATAAAAAAGGTCATTGATTGGTTAACTATCATGGTGCTACCCCATAATCGTTATCTAGATAACCGCTCTGGCTCTTGACCTTGGTAAGCTTGACCTAATCGCCAACTCGTACGCCTTATATTAATTTAAATCAGTTTAAACAATTTAATTAAATCGAATAAAAATCTTATAAGACTGATGTAAGATGTGTGCTCCTTCGATTCAATACATTTCATATTTTATTCGAACATAAAAATTATATGAATCGTGGGGAGGCACATAACTTTCCGTAGTTGATTAATTGTTTAAGTATAATAAATAGAAATATAAAATCTCAAAATGTATTTTCATTAATTTCTTGTAATATGTTTGTATACTTTAAGGATTAAATTTTATTTTATAGTAGATGTATGAAAACACTACTTATGTTTTCGTCAGTAATATTATTGTAAATATTTTCACAATTGTATTTGACATTGATAAAGTATTTGGGTGACGTGTTGACACATTATATGTACTAAATAAAATGTGAACATATTTCGTTCATGTTATGCCGAGTTTAAAGGCAGCCCCTTAATATTTATGATGTACATACAATACATTTACAAAACAGGTCTTAAACTCTAATATATAATTGTTTATTTTATTAAATTATAGTTTTTGATAATATTTTTATACTAATAATATAACTTAACAACCAAGATTTGAACAATAGAGGCCAAATAATATATTATACTATGCAATCATTAACTCTGTCTGCACGCGTGGCTCAAAAGTTTTTGGATTTAAATGAACATCATATGCGACCAGTGTTAACGCGCTTATAAGCTCGTTATAAATGTGACAGCATAATGAAATAATATATAAATACCATTGTTTGTGCTTTTCGTAAAACTTTTCTCATAAAATAACTCGTAAACTAAGCAATCTAGACTTTTAGATTTGACCTATTTTGTGTAAACATTTTTATTGTCGACTTGTTGGCGTTGTTTTATGTAACTTACAACAATGGAATATCGTAAAGTGATGATGCATAATGGTCGATGAAATATTATATTAGTTGCTTTTTAATTTGTCCTTTATAACATAAATAAAACATGTATAATGATATAACTTTAGGTTAAGATGCAATAACCAGGCTTAGCACAACGCGTGCTTAACACATACATATCTAAGTAAATTACGATGCGTATCTTATATGAAATCATTTTATATGTTTGGTTTCATGTTGTACATACACATGCTTTATGCTATAAATGAATCTGGTCTGCTTCACTGTTTCAAGATCTTGAACAATACATGCTTTTTAGCTGACCTAATACGTTAAGCTCTTGCGAAATAGGTCGAGATCCTTCTGTCGTCTAAGGAAATTTATCATTTACTAAGTCTTATTTGGATACTCCAAATAAGATTTTCGTTATACAGATATTGCTGGCCTAATTTACTTCGACTTAAAGCAATATTAAAAAAGGTAACAATAGAATACAGTAATATTATTATATTTTTTTTATTTTTTTCGAATTATTAAAAAATGAGTTAAGCATGATGTACAAAATTTCGGCTCTGCATTTTATAATACGACTTCATGACATCTCTTCCTGGATCTTTTAAATAAAAAATGTCGCGAAAAGTGAAACCATTAAGTCATATTAAGTCTGATTTCAGATGGGCGATTATAATCATGTGAATAAAATGTGTTATGTTAATGTATTTATGATAAAAGACATTTTTATTTTATACAGCGAAGCGCACAATAATCAATGATTTGCAGTCGACCTATTTTCTTTTTAATTAATTCTATGAAACATGCGTCTATGCAACCTCATATTGAATCGCGAAAATTAAATATTTTATAGAAAACATTTTATATAATATATGAATATTTATTTTATGAAATAAATTGTTGTCTACATCTTAGTCTTTTAAATGAAAGCTATAATAATATATATATTTTATAATGATTTTAAAATATGTATTAGAAATGTTTATTTTTATTCGAAGCGATGAAAGCTTTGTACTAGTTTATATTGTGATATACGGAAAAAATAGATATTTCCCAATGGTTTAACATTAAACATGTTAATCTGGTTATTTTATTTGACATACCTTACGTTACTAACAGTAGTGGCGTCCAGAAATCCCAGTAATCCGGTAAAACAGGATAGTCCCATTTTTCTCTAACTCCAGAGACATCATTATTTTCGCTTTCGCCAAGGCTTTTCTTTTATACGCCTTTAAATATTCATACAATACGGATTGTTTTTTTTTCATAACAAGAATCTATCTAATCCGGGTCCATTTAATAAGAAATTATGTATTAATATAATTGTTTTGTGATATTCGTCAACAAAGTGTATTTCTATAAATTTGTTGACGGGTTCAATTGGGATTTGGAAAAGTTATTATTGCCAGCCTGGGTTCAAACTCATGAGCGTAATGTTAAGATTAGTAGGGATAGAAATTAATTATAACGTTTTCTCCACCAAGACCGATAATGAACAGGTCATAGTGCAGTTATGATATTTTTCCGATTTAACCATGGTATATAAAATGCACGTATCGGTTGGTGACCTTGACTTACATGTGCAGCTTTGTAGAGTTGACCTTCGTTAAGTTTAAGGTCAAGTTATTTTCATCAGTCAAGTACACACTTCCTGTCAATTGTGTGTTTACGTACCTTTTTTTTCAAAATTAAGACTTTCGTAACGAAAGCAGTGTAATATTTATGTTAGGCAATGTATAAACCGTTTTTATTTTTAATAAATCGTTAATGCTACTTATTTTATTAGGAAAGTACGTAGGTCATTAATTTGATTAAGCAATCGCTTTAAAATGCCAAGTTGATGCAATAGTCACCATCCGTTACTACTAAACAGAAGGCCTGAGTTCGATTCCCGATGCTGATGACATTTGTATAATGAGCATTTGTGTATGTGTATTTATAAATATGGTGTAGTATTAACACCCAACACAAGCTTTATAGAGCTTTCCTTGGGCTCCTTGAGGTTAAGCGACCACCTGTAAATTATGTAATGATATGTATATGAAATTACAAAGTATTGTTTCTGTTGTATTCATATACAAATTGCGAAACAGCCCTAATATAAATTCATATATTGTTAAGGTTAAATTTATAGTTTACTCTCCTGTGAGAATGTGCAAATGTCCCCATCTGTTAACAACAGATGTTAGTAACACAATAGTTACAAGTTTCGTGAACTTTACGAGTCATTGAGTTGAAGGTCGAAGGTATTTTCAATTAGCTCGGATATAATTATTAATTTGTGTGATAATTATGTGTTACATTAAATGTTCGTCCTTCACGTTGTCGTATTCTTTTTATATTTAATATGTAATCTGTGGTATTGTGCTCTATGGATTAGAGAAATAAAATAAAATGTTAATTTATTAAATTGTAGCACAGTCGAATGTAATTGTATATCAGTATAAAAATAATATTCAATTATGCAGTTGACGGTTATTCAAACTTTGTACCACAGATTCGGTTTTCGTAAATAATAAAAAAAAAGGTTTACATAGTTTCCAAATTATATAGAAATTAGTAGGACGCATTTGTTTGTCGCAGATTTAATCACTAGTTATAAAGCATACAAAGTACATATAAAGAGACTGAGTATCAAAGACTATACGTCGGGTGTAAGTCGTAAATTTTCACAAACCAGTTGTGTTTCAGCAATGTATTCACAAAGTAATAAACAACGAGCTTTATTCGTATCGAGTTTTGCTCTTTTTGGCATCGCCTTTGATTACAATTTGTTATATTTATGTTATTGATACTCTCAATTCTATAATATATATGAATCATTTCATTCCTTTTTTTAATTTTATTTTTTAATTTTATTATTAAAAATATTTTTTTAATGATAAAATATTTTTAAAAGACAGCATTGTGCCTGATATTCTTTGACCTCATGGAGACAGTAATAATGCTAAATTAAATCTTTTGGCCAATACTATATACATTTAAAAAAAAGTTGGTGTAAAAACAAATATTGCTTTTTAATAATGTAAATCTAAAGCGGTCGGTATGTCCGAGTTAGCTCAAATGCTGTTATTAATTTTTACACGCTCGAGTGCTCTGTAGTATCATAATTTGTGTTAGCGCTTATCCACTTAACTTGAGCTCTGACATTTAAGGTGCACTCAAATGTTTTATTAGATATGAGAGCGTGGAGGGGTCAAATGTCATTGGTCGTTGCTAGGGTTGGTATTCATTTATCTAAGATAAAGTTAAATAACTACGATACATGCCTACATCGATCGGTCGATGTACTTTATTTGATCAAAATTGTATTTATTCATATACTTACTAATTCATTAGTAGCTTGTTATTAAATTATTGAATATTTATTGAACAGTCCAGATTAAAAAATACATTCTATATTTGTATGATGAATCTATAAAATGTTGCCTCTTCAAGATCCTGGGATCACTTAGGTGAACCCTAAACAAGGGTCGGCTCTGGGCTTGAGCTCAGCGCGCAGCCTCCGTACTATCGAACGGCCGCGCCCCACGTGGTCCATTCACCGGTACTACACAGTACAGTAGATAATGGAAGTAGTACGATGCAGTATCGATTCGATTACTTCAGCTGGGATAGTTTTAAAATAAATTCGCGTTTTATTTTCTCACATTTTTCAAATACTCGCCTGTATGAGATTAAAGCAACAACATTTTTAAGCCATACGAGGCTTAAGGGAATGTCGTGTTGTCTCTATTTAGGGAATATAATCCGAGATTATGCAGCATTGCGAAACTTATCTGGTAACTTGAATGGCGATGTGCCAACCAACGTGGAAGTCATACAATGTTGTATGACTTTCATTTCATCAAAAGAATTATATGGACGAATCCCTACACTTAAGCAAGATAAGTTAATACTCAATTGAAAGTAGCAGTTAATATTGTATCGCGCTGATCATAGACTGAACGTCGCCAATAAGAACGAGCAAATTGATCTCGATTGCTGATGAATTATTTATAAAGAAGCTTTTAACTGTATAAATATTAGGAGAGAGCTTACAAATGTTCACCGAAAATCGAATTGAAGGGTGTATGTACTTTTGTATTTAAGTAGCTTATCTTTCTTAACAATATATTTAACTAAATTATAAGAGCAGACTTTGGTCTCGTTAAACTTTTGTTCATTTTCTTGTAATATGGCAATTAGATGACAAAATTAAAGAGCTTTAATGCAGGCAACACATTTTAATATTAATTCCGAAGCCCAAACATAAAAGCATGACCAGCGGCCGTCGTAAATGTCACGCATTCACGTTCCATATTAAAATTAGCACTCTTTAAAAACAAGTAGGTACATAATTAGTTAGCCAGTGTTTTAATCTGTAATCTCTACATGTTTAAAAGAGCTTAACGCCGCTGAAGGGTGCTTGTTCAACAAAAATGAACGTTGAGTGTGTTCTCATAAATTCCGCTGTTTGACACAATTTCACACTACACACTACGCATGCGTCATCTCAGGGAAAACCGCGTTGATGGTCGGTTCACAGTATTGCCCCGTTTTTAATTATACCTACTTTCCTTTGGCCATTTGTATATATCCGACTTTGCGGAGTTTTTTAAACATGGTGACATATTAGATGTTGCCTTCACTGAATTTATATGCGGTGGTTTTTGTAATTAAGAGTCGTTCTTTAATTAACCCTAATCCTAGGTTATTTGAAGTTTGATTTATGTCGTTTAAAATGAAAATTTTAATAATAAGAACAAACTCGACATATACAAAATAATAATATTACCTACTTAATAACGAAATCAAATAATCATCGTCATTAGGAGTCAAATAGCTTATGCTTAACATAAGATATTTTATTTCTAGGCTTTTAGGTAATAGTTTATTTCTTGTAGTGTAATAACCGGTTCAAGGCTGACCGATAGGGGGAGGATATTCGTGAGTAATGGGTCGTCTAGTATGCAGATTATTCTATTAGCCAAGTGTGCCAGGTTATTTTATTGGCCGCATCCGCGCTGCTAAGGCGTGTATTTTTCTTGTAATTATTCGTGGGAACCTGTAATTTTCGTTGCCTGTTCATAGAAATTGTAAATTTTTTGACGACAACCGATGGTTTAATCCTTTTAAAATCATTTTTGCAAACATATCAGTTATGTTAGCACCTAATCAAACTATAAATCGAGTATCATAGGGCTAACCGACCTTGTGTGAAACGAGTCCTATATTTTTTATGTAATAATACATTAAATGAACTAAATAATTAAATTAATACATAAAATAATACACTATTAAAGAATTAAATTAATACATAAAATAATACACTATTAAATAATTAATAAAAAAATTAATTTTCTTAATGAAGCGGAGTTAATTAGTTATTTTACTCTAAACCTAATGCATTGTCGCATTTATGTTGAAGCGATTCCTGCAGAATTAAGTTGTTTGGTTATATAATAAGTGATATACGGCTTTGTAACTGGTTTACGCGACTATGATACAATAAAAAAAAATCCTAAACGGGTTTAAGGCATACCATCGATATATGTAAATGTTCTATTAAAGAAGTTTTATATTGAATTAATGAAGTAAACTTGAAAGTTAGAGCTTACAATTCAGTCACAAATGTTGTCTTGTTCAGGTGCGGAATTGTGTTATTAACAGAATATAGAACGTGTTTTATTTAAAGGAATTATTTAAAATTGTTCAAGATACCAGTTTGCAATAAACATTATCCATATTTTCCTTTATACATAGAAAGTAAATAGATTTCCGTACTGGTTATTTTAGATTCAATTGAATGGTGTTTATCTTTTGTGAAGCACAAACGAATTGTGTCACTAGTCACAACACCAAATAGGTAACAATAGATGATACTAACAGAACTGTTATGATATACAAGTATGTAATATCTATTCAATTGACATTGTCGTGTATTGTTATATAAGAATATACTCCGTTTATATAGGCGTATAGTTTATTTTTGTAAATTTTATGCAATAATTAGGTTTAAACGTGTTATGTGCTAATATTTTCACCCCTTATTTGGGGAATATTTATTTTAAAACCTATGATTGATTATTAATTTCAATCGAAATTAGATTTAATTGTGCCTTGTAGTTTAGCCGTAAAAGCGTACAGACTTTTGTATCTTTAATGGAGAATTTAATAGTGTCTTGTGTGATTTAAAACTTTTTTTTTACACAAGTTCCACATTTATTTCAGGTTTATTTTCGAGGATTTCACGGTTCAATACTGTTTAATATTCATTTTTGTTTATTAATAATCATTAGTTTCTTAAGCAGTTGAAATCTGAATAAGGCCACTAGTTATTATACTATACCCTAGTTACACAGTGTTTATTTAACGTCTTTTATCTTCGGATATCAAAAGCATTTCATGATTTCACATTTGTTTGAACTGCTTTTAGCAGAAATTTTAGTATTGTTTAGACTATGCTTACTAACCAGTTTCAAATAGGACTTCGAAAGCTTTCGACGGTTATTTTTTATATCTTTTTTGTATGAATGAGATTTGTTCGATCTATATAAACTTCGTCTAGTACATGACTAATCAATACAATTCAAAAGCCGACAAAGTACCCACAAACCTAATACGAATATGAAGTGTCCATTGGCGGATGAGCCAGCCCGTTTGGATTTTCCATAAAAAATGATATATATTTAGGCAAATAATTTTAACTATTATAATAAGCATTCGACTTGAACCATCAATCATCAAAAGAATCAGGTCGAATCTTAACATTTTAATACCCATAATTTCGTCCGATCGTTTTATCGCGAATCAATCAAGCAACTTATCGGACACGATAGATCGGACACAAAATTGAGAGGTTATTTAAACAGACGATCGTTTTGTGTGGCGAGCTTTGATCTAGATTAAATAATTATTTATACATTCAGTCAGATTCATCAACCATTCGCTTTACGGTACTTCCTGTAATAAGTATGGATTTGTTGCGCTTGTTAGCGTTACATATATTTTGTCTAATAGTTGTACTATTCTCTATATTAATCAACTATTTAGTACTTGTATTTCTCATTGCATCAGTATATATTATGCTTAATTATCTATTGTCAGGATTATAATACATATATAATTTGCAATATCAACCAAACACAGTAATAATTGTCATAACAGTTATATTTACTAAGAGTAACTCTTTAATAATAATTTTACAAAAGTACAATCAAGGAATCACACTTACGTTTATCTTCTTTGCCAATCGGACCCAGAATGGCCACTTACTACAGAAATGACAAAAGCTATCGAACATTATTCAAAAATGCTTCTAATCAATTCATTTAACCAAAAAGAGGTTCTAATGAATTTATTTCACAAAACAGGTTTTAACAAATTCATGTATAATCATATTTAAAGATATGATTATACATCGTAATATATATAACATCGTCATACTATATGTAACATCAGTATTAACCATATATGTTATATGTATATTAATATGTACCATATTAATATACATATAACACACTCAACTTGTTCAACGTTTATACAGATATAATATGCATTCTAGACTAAACGTAGCCTTCTCCTTGTATTGACAAGTAATAAATTATTATATGACACATTTCACACACGGTTAAAGGTAAGCGATTTATAGCTTTCGTTATGCGTGTTGACACAACTGATAAATATACTGACGAAGATACTATATACAGTACGTATTATAACAAGTAGGCCTAGGTCATTAATGTTGAGCGTATCTATCGAACCTCTAATGCAAGCCGGCATTGCAACCTTTGCGCCAACGGAGTTATCGACAATATATAACATAACAAATATTTTTGTATTGTTAATTGTGAATATATCAATAACCCAATCAAATAAACACCAATTTAAACGCGGAAGGCGCTATCTCCTTCCATAAAAATAATTATAAACAGTTTTTGAGAATTACCAGTATGCAGATTTGCTCGTATATATTAGCTTGCCTAGCATTGCTTAGTAAATGCATCCCTTAAACCTTACAACTTCCTTATCGAGGCAAAAGCAGCTTTTACAAGTCTACGAATAGATAACAGGTTACACCGGTACGCCTTAGATCTTCAGATGGTCTAGATTCTACGATTCGTGAGGTGCTTCTCATGAATGTATTAATGCCTTGAGTTAGTATGTGCGAACGGTAGATGCATTTAAATATTGAAAGTGTATTTACTTCAGCCATTGATTTGGAATTTAAATTTTGTTTGTGGTATGGTAAGAATTGAAATAGGAAGGGATATTAAAAGGAAGGCTGGGGAAATGTTGATGCATCCGGAATCTCACGTCGCGTCGTATGAATTGAGAGTACAATTGGATATAACTATTGTATCATTCTGTTTTCTGAGAGTTATTTCCCGGGTAGTTCTTTGGCCTTACGGATGAAGCCCAAAAGCATGACATTCCCACTTAAAGTGGCCATCTCATGCTTGGCAGCAGTCGTTTAGATTTGTTTTACTACCGCAAAATGATTAGCATTTTTTGCAGGGATGTACCTAAAACTAAATTCAAGCCACGCAAAACGTCGTGTGATCAGATATCAGCAGGTGCTGTGCGTACCTCATCAGGATTAATTTGAATACGCATATGGTTTGGGAATTGGGTTGTTCATGAATAAACAAAACATTAGGATAGCACAAATATTCTAAATTGGTATATTTTATGGGTATTTGACATCTTTCTATAACTCCCATTATAATATATATATATAGACAATTGACAATTGTGCCTGTCACGTATTTTGGTGTTGAAAGTGTTAGACTAACCACTAAGTGTAATTTTGATTCAAGTCCTATAGATCTATTACATATAAAGTCATTAAGTTGCATTACATTAAATTACAGCGGATAGGTTACATTTTAACGTATCGATAATAAGATAATTTGTACTGATAATTAATAAAAAAACATATTTTTATTTTAAGGAAACAAAACAGTCATATCACAAAACTATACATATTCCCCTAAGTATCGACGCCAAACATTGCAACCACAAAGCTAATACTGTAACCACATTATAGCTTTTATATGTTGCTATGATTAATTTAATTATTCTTTATAATGCCTTATAGGTGTGTAAGGTTAGTTGAGTAATATAATAAATACCTTTCATCGACAATTTGAATCAGTGACACTTTCACGTTTTGACAGTTTCATTTATTACCATACAATCTTAAAACCTTCTTTGCCAACGAACTACGACACTGTAGTTCTTTAACTAATAAAAATATCGAATTGCTTAGTACAAAACGTTATAAAGTTAGGTGGTATGGTTTGTCCGTTTTAAAATAGTGCTACTAGAGATAATAAACAGCTGAAGAGGTTTATTTAATTTGCTTTTAATGAGCTATAAATAACGTCGAGATGTATTGTTGCAGATGTGCTCCAGATAGGGATATGGTGCCATCTGTTGCGGCGAATATGGTTTCATAAGTCAAAGAGGAATTAACTTTTGTGGTAAGTGACTGCGAAATATATTACGATATGTGTCTAAACATTTAATTTGGATACAGCTAATGTACACCGCGTGTACTCTGTTTGAGTATAATACAATATAAATGTGTATAAGTCTGATGTTGTAAAGGTGTTATGTCCTGGTACACATAGTACTCATGTAACAATTCCGTATGCACAGCATGTATTGCAGTTAAGTTTTGAACGTAATAAACTACGTTAATTTAACTAAGTTTTACCAACTGGTAGTAGTTTAGTCCTGATATATACTTACTAAGAACATATACGAGTATACCATGTTGTAATCTTAATTATAGATGGTTTTCATGTTCCTCTGTGTTTAGCATATACAATGCTGGTTTTACGTTAGCCATATATTGTTATATCCACAGTGGTTCCGAGATAAACCGCGATGGGTGGCGCGGGCGTATCGGAGGAGTACGTGCCGCCGCGGCTGTCGCGGCTGCTCCACTCGCTGCCTCACATCAACGTAACACTGCATAGGGTCAACGATACATTTGCACCAAACTCGCCCATCTATCTAGAGGTAACTATTTTCACATATATGACATTTACATTTAAATAAACGAAGTGTATTTTATACACTTTTTGTCAATTGCCTCTAACTCACATAAATTTGCCAATTCTATCTATTTTATTTTATTAAATGTGTCCCCAAACATATCACGCTTCCGAAAATACATATATGAAATAATTAAAATGTCTTATAAGCTACATATAAACTATTCTATTCCTAACCTAACCAAAGATATAATATTAGCATGAACTTTATATATAAATATACTATATATAACATTATATATTATAATATATAGTAGCCGGCGTACGAGTAATCAAATTACATAACGTTGGCAACATAAACTCATATGATCGGGTCATGATATATATTATACAAATATGTTTGTCTCTTCACAGTATATTACACTTTAATCGTTGAATTGCAGAGTCTCGGAATCTTGGGTTCGATTCCCGGCGCGTGGCTGATCCTCACACTAACAATACTGCTCATTTATTTGCTCACAAGATGCTGCGATCGAAAACAGCGACCGCCCAAGAGTATTACTGCTCTCAAGGTACTACTAATGTTTTAACTATTACTAAAAATAATAAGGTATAAGAATATTCTAATAAGAAGAAAAAATATTTTGCCTGGGGTTCACCCCATCAACAGTTATTAGGACCGATATATTATTTGCATTTTCAACATTTTGTGTTAAATATATATGCTTTTAAACAATTAAGTCAGATGTCATGGAATGTTCTTGTGTGAAGCATTTTAAAAGCAATCCGATTTTATATCTTGCGCTTAGGAGCGTCTATAAAACGAATTAAGTTCACATACATCTGTTTCTATGCTGCATTCTTAGACAGCAATACGCGTTAGGCGACGCGACGTAATATATAACTTTAATAATGTATGGGATCGACAGTTATTTCGTCGCGAAATTAAATGTCAAACTCATCAATTCGTTTTCATCAAAACGCTAATGCCGTTGAAGGATTTTCCCATATGATAATAGTTTTATTAAATTGTCTCATTCATGACAGAATAATTGTTGTGTAAAATATTGAAAGAATATGTTTAAACCAAAGTCTCTACATGATGTTCTGTTTGGCTCAAAATGTATATCTGCTTTAATAATCAAGTGGTTCCCACAGCGTCGTAATTAAGTTTTAACATGTGTTAACGATATGAAATGCAGCAGAATATAATATGATTTATATTTTGACCTATAATGAGGGCTAATATGAATAAGATGCTATATCTGATCACTATGGAACATGTTTTATTAGAAAAATTCACAATTGTACGGTCCGAAATACATGAATATTCCTAAAGCTTTTAGCGGTCGATTAGTTTATTCACTGAAACTATAGAAGCTATTCAATGAGCTTATTAGGCGATAAAAATATTATCCTAATAACGTCTGAATTTCAATTTATCTGAAGTAGTTTCTGAATATATAAAAAAATATATTCGGTGTAGTAAATCAACCAATGAGTCATGGCCGGTTTAATTAATAAATGTAAAAATAACCTTATGAACCAAATCGATTAATTGCTAGTTTAAAGTAGTGGCGGAGTCTTTGTCGGTTATTCTCGCTTTTAATTTGGGAATTGGCAGTAAACGTAATTGTATTGTCAGTCCTTTTGTTTTTTGCCGTTATAAGTGTGCGAATGTAAAGGCGTAGATTTTAAGTCTTTTGCGTTACATTCAGGAATAAATAAAGAGACAATAAAAATTGTTATTTTACTAAAATGTCGTTTAATAATAAGTAATAATACTAGTTTGTAATAGTTTTTAATATTTAACGATGATTACTATGTTGCTTTAATAATGTCTTTGAAGTCGGATGAGAAATTATAACGATACCAATTATTTTAAAATATTTATTCTTTGATCTCGGTTGTCAGACTAAATAACAGATGTAAAAGATACTATTCGTTTATTCACTGCCTGTCATTGTAATATTTATTATTATATAACAAGGTGGCCTAAGAAATGTGCGTATGCAGAATTATTGTAAAATTTGCGGATTTTGTTAAGTAATTTTTGTCATTTAACATTCCAGATAACGCTGATGATATTGTCTGTGCTGTGCTGCGGCGCAATCGGTATGGGCCTCTTCGGAAACGACGACCTTCACAACGCGATGCTTCAGAGTATCCAGGCGGGGAACCAACTCGCCGCTCTGGTCAACACTGTTAAGAATCAGGTACAATTTTTTATTTTATTTTTATAGAAGCGGCTGGGAGCTCGTGAGTGCGTTGCCGGCCTTTTTAAGGAAAATTAGGAGGGGAAGGGGAGGAGGACAGGGGAGGGGAAAAGATGGGCACA
Organism: Leptophobia aripa; assembly: GCA_951799465.1. Lineage (NCBI taxonomy): Eukaryota > Metazoa > Arthropoda > Insecta > Lepidoptera > Pieridae > Leptophobia > Leptophobia aripa. The sequence continues at coordinate 5,689,644 of OX637266.1, read as the reverse complement.
GGAAGATCTCACTCACCGCACGAAACGCGAGTACAAATGAACAAAGTCCAATTGCATCACTTCAGTCCGGATTTCTGTGAGAGAGTGGTATTTCTCCGGCCGTGCCTGCCTATTCGGCTGAAACTCTATGTAACAGCATGGCACTCTATCTAAAAAAAATCATTTCAACCCCCTAAGACATTCATATAACTATATTTTTATTGAATACTTTATATGTAATTTTCAGTCAAGTATATTGGAAGAAGCGATGGGATCACGTGCGCGTGCGCCGCTTGCCCGCCTCGCGGACGCGCTCGACGCGCCTGTTGCGAACCAAACAGCGCTCGGTACGCTACTGCGTGCGCTGTCAGCACTGCGGAATAACGCCAGTGCAGCTGCGTCTGCTGCTGACAACTTGCGACGCCCTCTTGCTGCTCTCAACCTTGATTCCTTTATGAAGGTAGTTACTGAGAAAAAATACTTTTAGCTCTGTGTTTATTTCTAACAGAAATTAGATTATTATTCAAAAGGGGTGTATTTTCGTTTTAACTATTTCTATTTTATTATCATTACATTAGTCTTGGAGCGCGACCATATACCTAATTAAGTTTTATTAGACTTTTTAAGCTTCGTCCAGGAGTTGTTGTTTAATGTTTTCCAATATGTTTTAATAATTCCTTCAGCGTGTCTGGGTGTGGGAGGCAGCTCGTTGGGCGGGCGGCATGGCGGGATGGTGCTGCGGCGGCGCCGTATGCGTCGCACTTCTTGCAGCCGCTGCGAGACGATCGAGACCCGCTTTGCTATCGCTTTGTGTAAGCAATCCATTCATTATTTTATAGTATTGATTGACTTCTTCTATAACGATTATATTGCATGTAATATGTATTTGCCGTCGTTGTGCTTTGACATTTTAATTGGCTCCAAATTTTGCCAGCTCCCCTTTCTCCATAGAATATTGATCTTTATTTCTTGTATTTAAGATTTTTTTGTACTAATTGCGTTCCCTTTGCGAATAGGTATGTGCGCTGGCCGCACTAGTGACGTGTTGGGCTGCGAGTGCAGCGTTAGTAGCGGGGTCAGTAGCGGCCGCTGACGCTTGTCAAGAACCCGCCCGCGCTGTTGCCTTGTACGCGCCACATCGTCTACCGCTTGACGTAAGTTTCATTTATAACTTAAATTCACTAAGCTAATTATGATATACTAAGCATACACAGCATATTGTGATAAGAAACTATTTAACGAAATAACTAAAAGCAATGAGGATAACTAATAAAATGCCTAATATTTATTTTTGGAGCACGAGGCAAACCATAGTTAAAATAACTCCAAAGCTATGACTGTGCGAACTGAAAACCGACGCGTTGCATCAGGTTTTGCGGTTATTCATATAGATATTCTTTAGTTGACGCAAGTACGACACGTTTACGTAGTGAACAACGATGGTCATAATGATGCCTTACCTGACCTTACTTGACTTTAATGACCTTTTGTTTGTTTTTTATGGATAATGGTGTGAATGCCAAATTACAATTTTACTAAGTGGTTTCCGTAAATTTAAACCAGAACAGAATGTGCAAGTTACGTTACCTATAATAATACTTGTAAAACTAATTGTGTTTAAAAAAATATTATTCACTAATGAATCGTCAAAAAACACTATAATTGTTTTTTGAACCAAATTCAAGGGCGTAGAGTGAACGAAAAGAACTGGCAAGAAACCCTCCACCACTCCTTAAAATCCCCAAGCATACATATAACAGTTATATATTTTTGTTTGTAATATATATGTTAAACCTTTCAGATGGTCCACTACTACCTGTCATGCAAAGTGTCCCGTGAGAATGTGCTAACAGCAGAACTGAGAAATGCCCAACGCGCCGTGGTAGCCGTAAGGCAGGCCCTTGCCGTGCTGTCCAGGGGTGCCCCGGAACTTTTCAACGACCCGGGTTAGTATATGAGATTTTTACTTTTTTATTGTGTGCTCATGCTTTTAAAAAAAGGTCCACTTTAATGCAATATAAAAAATGGTTTGATATTGTGTATGTCTTTTTTAAAGCACTTACTTTTAATAAAATTGTCGATGTGTAAGAGTTAATAATTATATAATCACTAAATTTGATTATGTAATAAATATATTTGCAGTTCGATTAAATATTCAGTCTTATTAAATTATGTAAATACTTAACTTGCAGAGTTATTATTATTGAACTGTGCCCATATGATTAAAAGTATTTCTGTGCAATTTGATTCATTTAATGTATGAAGAAAATGTAATTTATCGAATCATAACCGTTTCCGTATATCTCATATATCTTAGGCATATTTGTGCTGTGCTGAGAAGATAGAAGGTATCGAATAATGTCTTCCAGGCAAAGCTTCTACAATTATATGTTAAATGCTTTATCTCGGTTACAGGTCTGCAGCCAGCTTTGGGTGCGCTAGGAGCCGGTACAGGCGAAGCGGAGCGTGCTCTCGTCTCTTTAAGCTCTGCATTGGAATGTCGCATGGCTCGTACGTACTTCGTCACCGCCGCACGCGCAGCCTGCGATGCCGGACTGCAGGTTAATAATAATAAAAAAAAGATTTCCCATGAGATTACATTATAGCTATGTGTGTATAAAGGGTGATGTTTTGTATAGGCATGTTGTTGCTTTCTTATTATATACATATGTATATTGCTTTTTTAGTATTGTTCTTGTATTGAGAGAGGGTTGATAATTTATTCTCCAATGTGGTAATTATTTAAATACATTTCTATATTAATTTTTTTTAATTTGATAACCACTGTTAATATATTTTAATTAATTATATCCAAAAAGATATATGTCTGTTTGTATATGAGTATTATTATTAATTAAATATGTTAACATTTACAGGCGTTGACCCTTCAGCTGTTAGCGGCGATTGTGGCTGGAATCCTGTTCACCGCTATTGTTCTAGTCGACTCTCACGCTTGGATTTACATTAATACAAAGTATGGAAACCTAATTAATTACAATTATAGTTACTGATATTTCATGATATATTTGTAGCGACATCTGTGAAGTTTCAAAATACAAAACAAACACTATATTTCGAAAACCATAAATTATAGTTACATATAATTACGTGGGCATAATTAACTACGCTGGACCCCACACTAGGATATTTCCTGTGTTGTGGTGTGTATGTATGTATGTGTGTGTTTGTAAATGCAATGGCGTCATAGATTGAAGTGAATCGCGCTTACTACATAGACGTCTTAGGGCAGCCGATTTTTCCCTGGTCGAGGATTCTCCATTTTCGGTTGGAAATGCATACCTACATATGATTTGTGATATATCCTATATCCAATTTACTTCAACAAAAGTTTTAATGTATATTATCTCTCTCACTTAAAATCAATTGAAAAATAAATAATAATTACGTAGCAGTAAGTTTTATGTAGTGAAAAAAACATAAATATAAAATAAATGAAAAAGTCATTTCAGTTGTTGTAAATTAAAGTTATGCAAAAAAATTAAGATTTTCTTTTAAAAGAGGATCTACGGTTAATAAATAAAGAAAAATAAATGTATTTTAAAACATTGATAGAACGTACACATATTAAATTTAATAACCCAATTTGATTCGCTAGATTAACAACACAGCCAAAATAATTGTGGTTTAAATAAATAATATTGATTTTCAAATAGTTCTTAATAGTTATGTAGACTGACAATCCTCAGACGTGCCCCAAGTGGCGAAGAACAGGCTCCGTTCTTGGGTGGGGCGGCAACTCGGACCCTGCCTCGACCAACGCAATACCCCAATGGAAAGCCACCTTCGTACAGCGCAGCCGTACAACTCATGGACCTCAACGACAGACCCGAACGTGAACGACCCAGGTGAGATATTCCCCCCCTATTATTGCCGTAATATTAGGGTATGTGATGCCCGCACATATCGACATGTAATGAAAACATACATGAAAAAAATAAAGTTCAATAATGAATGTGAGAAAAAATGTGTATTGTTCATAAACATAATTAATATTTTTCTTTTTATACTACTCTTTCTTTGTGTTTTGTATGTTTCCATGCTGTTTCTCCATATTATGGTTGCCTGTAAGATAACGATAATATTCCTAACATATTTTTTTTAAACTTGCATTTCCGCAGGTCCCGTATATCGGGCAGCGCAACACTGGGACGGAACAGTGGTGGCGTGGGTGCGGTGGAAAGGGCGGGCGGTATGGGTTTGGGTGGCGCCCATACTCTTGGCCGAGCCCCTCACAACGGCAAGTACGCCACTCTCAGCAAGCAGTGCAAGACGCTTGAGAGCAACGACTTCTACTGAGAACGGCCCGGCGGCGCGCCCGAACACAATGCTGGTGAGATTATACATTATAATATACAATTTATATGTAAACTTTAGAATTTCATTATGTATTTTAATAATGTAAATACATACTGATATTAAGAAGGAAAATGTTTTCAAAGAAGGTATCAATCTTAGTTAAAGTTGTTGTATTCTTTGAAATAGACACAATCGTATACATTTAATGAATAGAACTACGCCAACAATATGTCACGTTTCAGGTCAGGCGAGCCGCACGGGCAGCCTGAATCGATTCGACCCCAAGTACGCGTCGTTCGGACCCCGCGCGCCGCGTCCCCGCCCCCCCGCGCCGCCGCCCGCTCTCCACACCTTCTCGCCGGAGCCGCCCGCCCACGCACCGCCCTCGCACGACAAATACGCCACGGTGAGACCCCAACGCCGGACGGACCCGCAACCGCTCTCCGCCGCTGCCCTCGAGTACCGCAGCCTCCAACGCCCGAGGAGGCAACCGCACACCAACACACACCGACGCCGACCCGAAAGACACGACCAGAGAGACCTGTATGCGGTCACCGAGTTGTAGGACCAGCGAGGTACGAAGGTACGGACTTGCATGCACGTTTGCACGTACGGCGATGAGGTATGATACAGATGGATAGAGTTTAGCAAAAAACTTTGCAAACGAAAGTTTCCGTTCGATTGAGTTCGTTACTTGGTACCTTAAGCGATAAATTTCATTTGATGTGACAAAAATAATTGTTTGGACGTATTTGAACGTACGCTAACGTACGAAATCATTATCATCAATTAACATAATCAAATTACGTATTTACGAAGCTCGCCTATTCTCTATGCTGGTCATAGAGATGAAAGAGCCAATAGAAAGATTTCGCTTCTAAAAGTGATTTCACTTTTGTGTCTCGATCAAACCGACAATCACAAGGATCAGACTCTATGGCTGTGTACTCTTAACGACTGATTAAGACGTTAATATTAATTTCCCATTATCGATAATTTACTCAAACTACATAGACTTGAGTAAGTAGCTCAATATGATTCTAGAATTAACGGTGTAGCAAAATTTACAACATGGCTAAATTAACGTTTAGTGCAAATTTGACCGTAACATGTAATTAATGTAACATATGCCAAAACGTAGACCGGCGAGTAGCCTAGTAGTATACACTACTTGTATATATACTAGAAGTTATCTCATGTAATGGATAGGCTTGTTTGTGTGACTTTTCAATCTTTTGAGTATTTATTGATGAATGCACCGTTTTTTTTACAAATTACTCGGTTCTAGCCGACTTTTAATTAGATATAGCGCGGACCTAATTGTATATAACGTTTATTCTAAGTGTAAGCATTCCACCGTAGAAACGGGATATTGGTATATCTATCTATCCGGTGTAAGGTGCATTTCTATACTGCCATTCGATAGCTAGGATAGTTTTTGGGATGTTCTAACACCATGTTTAGGTGGGTAGGGGGGGTTGAGGTTGCGAAAATATTTGCCATAATTGGATTAACGTAAAGGCCTAGGCATTCGACAATATAAAACATATTTTCGCGATCTATGCGCGTGTTCGTCCTTCCAATGCGTCTCGATCTAGACAATTTATTAGATGATCTTATTAATTACGTGAATTAATCGGCTTTAATTCATTTTTGACGTTGAAATGTTTAGATCGTCAATTGATTGGTTATTTTTTCGTACATTGGTCGAACGGTTAGGATTGTTGCGGGGCGAATGGTACCAGTTTTTATTCAGTATTAAAATAATAGTGAATTTTGTGAGAGTTTACAACGACGTTTCGTACGTTTTTTTAAAAAAAAAAAAATGGTAATAATTTTAATGAACGTACCCGTAAGCAGTGTATTCACCAAAGATATGCATAATATAAGTCTAGACGTAAGTTACGGTATAAAATAACGGCTGCTAAGCTTAGTTTGTACAAATATTGTTTCATTTATTAATATATTGCCTATTTCGTCTCTGTTAACTATAAAGTGTTGCTCAATTTTGTAACTTATTGTAAAGAAAACTTTTTCGAGTGAATTCTTTTGGCTGTGGTTTTCGTAACTTTACGTGTAAAGAATGAAAGTTACAAAACCATTTAACGATTTATGACACTTTGTATCGGAAGTGTCTGCTTATTGTTTTTTTTTTTATATAATTTATCTGTTGTAAATTAGTGTACAATTTTCTATTTATCATTAAATGGTATGACAGACGTGTGATGGGTGGATTTTAAATGCAAAACCTATGCAATAAATTTGCGCTGTGACTTTGTCTCTATTTATTTTCTGTTTTTTTTTTTGTTGATTATTTTTTTAATCTAGAGACAAAGCTGCAGCGCATGTAAATTAAGTGACACGGATTTCAATGTAAGTAATGCACACTATTTATTATCTTTATTAAATAGTTAGAGGGTTTTTTCTCATATTTTAGAAATATACGTATACGTTGCTAGTCGCAATGTCGCTTTCAGTTTTCTTTTTTATAAACGGTATCCCTGGTTGAGTCTGCTGAATGAGGGTAGTTTTCGTTTTTTGATAAATATTTTTTGTTCGTGTTGCACTTATACAGCTGTCAATTGGAACTGTCAAAGTCCGATCTTGTTTATTGAGAAAGGAATTACGATGAGCTTTTTTTTTAATTTTGCCCTTAAACTGTAGGGAGAAGTATATGAAAACTCAGATATTATTATGCCCAACTGCTAAGCCCAAACCAGGGTTACCCGTATACTTGTATAATCTGCACAATAATAAAGGTTACCAAGATGAGAAATTGTATGATGAAGCATTTAGTGTTGCCATTTAATATTTTATTTATTTAAGGTGGATCATTTCAAAATTGGGCATTTTTATTTAAGTGCCATAGAGGAAAAAGTTTTTATTTTTTTATATTGTATGCAATACTTTATGCTTTTTCGAGTCAATTATGGTGCGTATGATATTTGTATTAATAAGTCTGATTGCGTTGTAATTATAATTGATCTATAGTTTGGATTGCGGTTTATTTTCTTTTAATAAATGCATAATTGAAATTTGTTTAATGATATTGTAATTATTACAACGTAATAAGACTTAATTCAGGCAGTAATGTGCGAGTAAACGGTTGATGATTAGATCAAGTGTACGAGTTTACAAGAATAAATAAATGGATATTGATAATTCTTGTTTTATTTTAATGAATTTACGTACTTGTGATTGTATTTTTTTTTAAATTTCTCCAAAGATCGAGAAGTGTTAAAAGGAAAATAATCATATTCGTTACATTTCATTATTAATGGCTGTACCCCATACAACTCTATCCAAGAAAGTTTCCATTCAGAATAAGATATTTCATATAATTAAAATTTCTTATGCAAATAGCATATAATCGAGCACTTTTATATTTATTTATATTATTACATCTGTCCCCAAACAGCTATGTGCTAATACATTTAAAACAATAAACTTATGAGATAATAAAACTAGGTTTACATAAAACAATTAAATGGGAACTTGAGACATTATACAATAACAATATACATAATAATACGAACAAGATGTGACATACATGTGAACTCCATCAGGATTTAATTTAAAGGTTTGTTTTTTTTAAGGTATTCAAGATATTGTGTTGTTTAATACTATACAAAATAGTAAAGGCATTGTTAATATAACGATTCATTTTCCTCAACCGAAAAGTGAGGATTCTTGACAAGAGGAAACCAATGTCTGAACCGTTAGCTACATTTACAAGTTAATTAGTTATTTACACAGCGGTCGATATAATCTTCGATCCAGGATCTAATACGTCATAGGAGAAAATAGATCATGAACATTATATTGATGCTACTGGTTTTTAATAATCTAACGTAAATAGTTAACCATTCTGTAAAGGTGGAGCGTCATTATACGGAAAACACTTGTGTTTGCGCGTATACAAATATTAGTGCATTATCGTGATCGAGATCGAGAGAGAAATGACCGCTTATCTCGACTAACCTCTTATAGCGAAGGCACTCCAATAATTTCACTGTATTTTGATAAACTTAAAGTGGATTCAAATAGTTCAGCTAGTCACGAAAGTCCGAGTTAATCGGCTCGTTTAAAAATTCATGAAGTTGTCGCTGACCTTACATTGTTCGCGAGATTGCGTTATTCCAGTCGTTGCAAGCTTTATGAGTTCACAACTGTTCGCTTTATTGACAAACTTTAAATATGCCATTTTAAAGTTACGGAAAATTCAATAGGAATTTCCAGTTAACAAAGGTCTTGCAATTTACTTCCAATCCTTGTAAAAATCTATTATAAATAACACAAAATTAGACTTCGAAGTTATTAATATTATTTATGACACATCATAGTATCAATATTTTATTTATTGTATCAAACACACAATCAACAAGAATGTGTTAAAATTGTAAGTCTTTTCTTGACTACCGATTTTTAAAGAGCGGTTTCACGAAATTCAAGGGAACACTGATGTTGTATTGTTCTAACAAAACTATTACATAGTACATAGAGTTTTATTAATTAATAATGAATTGACAATTAAAAAACATATAATTTCCTAATTTTATTGTTTATTAAGTTTTAAAAGCAAGGAATATAATGTCAAAACCGCATTTAATTAATCCACTATTGGAAAACGAAGGTCTGTGTTCTTGAGATGCTCCTCTATGTACAACTCGGCTTCTCTTCGCAACTCTTCCGTATTAAAATATTTCACCCAATTACCGGATTTACCTGAAGGATGAACAAAATGTTAAAAAGTTTTTAGCATTAATAAAAGAGAACGACAGGTTGTATTATTCTTGGATACAAAATGTAAGTATTTACAGTTTATTGTACAAAAACAGAACTAACTTGTTACCTTTTCTCATAAACTTTATTTCTGTATCCTTATTGCCATCTTTAGCCTTAAATTCTGGACGCATTTTTTGCATGTTATCAAAGGTCAAATGGTCAGCTAGTTTGTTTTTTTCCTCATCTGAATATGTTTTTCCCAGGAATTCCGCTACTTTGTCAATGACTGTACGTAAATCCTACAAGAAATACTTTTCATTACAGTGTTCCGAATCTATATACACATATATGTATATATATATATATATGTCATAGTATATAATACTTTTGTGTTCCTCCGAATATTCCTCTACTTAAAAATTTAGTAGAGTATTATTCAAACTCAAACTCAAAATATCTTTATTCAAGTAGGTCTTTATAAAGACACTTTTTTTTCACTTATTTGGTTATAAGTGCTGGGACTTTGTTATAAGAACGTATGCTCATACCTACAAACGATTTATGAACTTTCCTAAGGCGAGAATCAGGCACATCAATTTCTTTCTCTATTTCTTGTGTTGTGGTCGTGTTTATTGAAGTTAGGTTAATATTTTAATTACTATTGGGTGTGTGTATTAATAATAATAATAATATTCATTATTATTTATATTAATTATGTTTTCTTTCTTTAATTTAATGTTAACGCACCTTCTGCATTTCTTCATAAAACAAAAACATCATGTTCGGATGGTTTCGGTTCCGCCATGCCTCTTCTATGTGTGGAAATATTGGCATGTGTGTCACTGAAATATGATTCAAGTATAATCTATGTGAAGATCGATAGTAGATATGATTAAGTGCAGAAATATCTACGCACAATGGGCACAGCCTACTTAGACATGTATTTCTTGTTCGCGTGAGACGATAGTAAAAAGAAGATCCGTCATATCTATTTGTATTTCAAAATACAATATTACTATAGTGATCTGTACAAAGAACTTTTTTTTTATCTTATTTTAATATTATGAGCACATAGCTTTAAACCGGAGATTCATTCACATACATTGAAAATGTTAATGAAGGCTTAATTGAAATTGTACTAAACGTACTAAAAATATTTACTATGGATTTCTTGGTTTTTATCCAGTGGACTTTATGACTTTATTTATTTAGAATTTACTAATTTTTCAGCCGGATCAATACAAATTATTTTTTCGATAAGTGTGGTAGGCGAGGCCTGTGCTAAGCCACACGCTGTAGTCTTCTTGGCTAAAGGTAAATAAAAATGCCGACGGGCAAGTGTATTTACAGAAATGGGTGCATTTTCTGCAATAAAAAATGAGAAGCGTCGACCAGCAGAAACCTATGAATGACTCGAAGCAATTAGCGCGATTCAGGTTTGATGACGTCATCGTACTAATTGCAGATGCAGATCATAGATGTCGCTACACTGTTTCATAACGCGGATGCGATTGAAGTTTTTGTATGTATATATGTGTGTGAGTAATTTAGTTTTCAGGAACCTAACGTCTCACAAAGCCACTTACATAAGTCCCCTTTGAAGAGATCCCAAAACTCGTTGAACTGAACACCCTCGTCGAAATATCTGAATAGTTTGTGCATGAAGTGATAGGAGACAGCCACGTCACGAGGGTCTCGAGCTATGTAGAACACCTAATAAAACTCTTATATTTATCCATTAAAATTGAATTTATTGAAAAAGTCAATAAAGCTATTAATTATATGCACATCTCAAAGTAAAAATGTCTTTATTCAGTAGGATCATTTTTAAACGTATTAAATCACAGTGATTCTACGCCTGTTTGTACGCGACCAAGCTCAAAAGAAGCATGCAAGAAACTGGGTTTGGTTATTACCAAGGGATAACCAAAGGTTATTATTACCTGGGATTATTATCCCAGTGCACTTTTTGAAGCAAGACCAAGGTTCAAAAGTTGGAAAGACTGACTTGAAGCATAAATGAATATAATGATAAAATGTTGAGCTGCAGGTAGAACGCCATGGATCGCACCCGGTCTCTATAATAGTCACACTTACTTTAGCAGTATCTAGCAGCTTAGGTGGTAGGAAGTCCATATTAAGGTGCGTTTTTACATATCTCGGAGATGGTAGAGTGTGCAGGTCTTTATAATCGTGAACTGTTGCAGAGTGCCCACTTTGAGGTGGACTTTTCTTAGTCTCAGAAGCCTGAGTTGGGTATCTGTGTAATAAAAAAGTTAATAACCTTTTCAATTAAACTAAGATATACTTAAAGCGGACTCAGATAATTAAACCACTTACTCAATAAATGCGTAGCGCTTAGCGAGTGATGTCACTTTTGCGGCTTCATAGTCTAAGTTATTGTTTAACAACCAAACTAGTTCTTGTAACCATGTTGTTCCTGCGAATTAATAAACTTTGATGCATTGCTTTTAAAAATCGGTTTTTATGTTTTAGGAAAAGTTGTGGTCGCGTATTATTTGGGAATGGAACTAATTGGTCAGCGCTGCGGAGTTATACAGAACTAAGGATAGAGTGGCTGCCGGGAAGCTGATTGCCAACCTTCACATGTTGGAGGGGCACTTCTAAAGGAGTATCTAGTTTATTGGTAAATTGTCATTATATGTGAGTATTGTATCATCCATTCATGCTCCTAATGATTGAAGAGTGGTAAAACCATAATAGCATGCAGTGACGCGAATTGCTGGTTTGAATATGATATGTTTTATACTATTGATAGAATGGAGATTTTTATTATTGATAATTACTAATATAGAATATCCAAGTTCTTACCAGAGCGTGAGAATGAGACGACCCAAATATCATCAGCTCGCACCTCTAGGTTGTAGATATCCTCCGCCTTGTCTCCATACCCAGCCATCCAGAAATAGCCATGTGGCCCCACTCTGACAAATGGGCGAGTATAATCTGTATTATAAACAATATAAGATGTTTAAATTTGTTAAATATATAAAATATTTTTTGATACGAGTTATAGCAATTTATAACGAGAAATGAAAACATATTTCGTATCTTATTAAAACCAATCTTAATAAAACATTAAAGGAATATTAAAAAAATTATTTGAGTCCAACTCACAGTAATAAATCGGGGATTTATAATAAACAAATCGTGTTATGAATAAGTGTTCGAATTGACTGACATTGGTCGTCAACTTTGTTTACAAATAATTCTGTTTTTTTTCTTTCTAGACTGTTCTGAGTTAAAGTAAAAAAAAAGTTGAAAATATAAACAAAAGAATACCTTTGTAATACTTTTTCACAATTTTATCCTCCTCGTCAGTGACATTTTTAATTTCAAACGGGAACTTTATTCTCTCCGCCATCTCCTGTAATTAATATTTTAAATGCAAAAAGAGTCCATTAATATTATTGTTAGTATATTGTGATAAACGATCGATAATAACACTACAAACATGGGAAATCCACATACATCATATGACTTTAACCCATCCTTGACACTTTCTGATGGCGCGCGATCTATTTGTCATGGCCACTACTACCGCGCCTGTAGAAATATCCATCAGGAATTGTTCGGCTTTCCATATTTGTGGACAAGACCTGATAAACTCAAACCCCTTACAGGATATCTCACTTACCATCCCCAATGATATGGACATCACAAAGCATGTTGTCACAAGCAAGGTTATAAATTGTAGCAAAAGACTAATATTTGAATAATGTTATAAAGTTACGATAGCTCTTTAGTTGGTTAGACCCTCGTTTCAAGCCTAAAATGCCTGTGAATAATGAAATGTTATATAGTAGGTTTATGTTATGGATACTAAATAAAACAAAATAACTCAGCGAATAAAGTATACTGTCAACTGGACACACAGTGTAATATACGTAATGATGCAGTACATTTTATGAGCAAACCATGGTACAGTAAATAATCCTGTCATGAGGCTATTTTTTGGACGCGAATGCAATATTTTGTCCGAACTGGAGTATTGCCAAACGTTTAGGCTAGACCAGCTATCATATTACATCAGCATCTGTTGTTGAATTGTGCTTATGTATAACATATTCCATAAAATGAAACTTTATACCTGATTTAAACACGGATAACTTTACGAAATAATAAGTATTACAAGTTACTTGATCACCATTACTACACGCAATTACGAACTTTCGCGAGCTAGACCTTTTATACTGAAACACAAGTAAATGATATTTTAATAGGTTTTTCAGTTTAGGTTCTCCCGTTATATTTTTTCAGATAAATATGTCTTATATTATATGGATGTGTTAAGTGACCTAAGGAAATACTATCTGTATATTTCAAAGTTACCGAACACTATATTCACGCACTAATTCGTTTGAATGTCATTATTGTACCTAAGGTGGCATTTAATTAATAAGAGATAAAACAAATATATAAATAAAGATTTAAATTACTTGCACAACCCAAGTCTTTGTTTTCAAAGTATGTTAATTTAAAAAATAAACAATAGAAACCGGATTTAATGTAAAATAAGCGTGTTCGCGTCGGGTAACGTCCTAACGTTTAAAGTGTATTCATAACACAGAAGTATCATTTTTTAACCTTTTGATATACTTGACCAATCCAATAGTATTCAATTCAGCATTAAATTGAAATCTATACAAATCCTTATCTAAGCATTTGACATTATGGCGTGTTAACTGTGTAGATTTTTTGTTAAACTATTTTTTTATAATAAACTAGCGGATCCCGACAAACGTCGTTTTGAAAAAAAAAAATGTTCCTTAATAGAAAATAGATGTTTGCCGATTCTCAGACTTTCTCAATATGCTCAGAAAAAATCAGTAGAATCGGTCAACCCGTTTCGGAGGAGTAAGGTAACGAAAACTGTGACACGAGAATTTTATATATTAGATGTATTTCCAAGGATATTTTAATGAGGATTGTATTTCCTTTATTAATAGTAAATTATGGAGTCTGTTGAAAAAATTTCAAACTTAATTACATCGTTATTAAAACGTCGCAGTTAGTTACTATTCACAACTGAAGTGTCTAGACAGACATCCAAGAAACGAATATTGTTTACCTATAAAGCTCAAGTTCTAGCCTCCAGGGCAATCATTTACATTATAAGTTTGGTTTTTAGACCAAATCGTACCTGGCTTTTACATACATTAATTTTTTTAGGTACTTAGAATATATTGTTGAATACAAATAAATACTGTATATAGTTAAGTTAGTACTATAAATACTCCTAACAAGTTGTCACGTAACCAAGTATTGTTAAAATTTAATTAGAATCAAGGTAAAATACAGTCGATTAATGCTTGAGAGATCAAACAGGAACAAGAGAGGGGAATTCCTTTGAAATTGTCTTCCTAATAAACTGTACGCGACGTCACGACGTCGTCTCGAGACGTGCGATTCACAATTAATTATCTTTTGCTAATTGTGTCTCAAATTTGAATTAGTCGCTTCATAATGTTAGAATAGAGAGTTATTTTGCATTAATTTAAGAACGATGCTGAAAATTAAATATATTGAACTACTCTGACTGAATAACGTTAGATACGCATTTTTCTTTCGTAAAAAATTATAGCTTTGCCTGTAACATCGTCTTTAAGGATGTCAATACTATTGGGGGATAGGTTTTTCTGCAAGGTTTTTATTAAAGAGCCTGGTTGTTATTGTACAAGTGTTTTACGCGACTTATATGACTTCTATGTAACGTAAAGTGTTATGTATTCACGTATGAATTTGATTGAATAAAACTTATTGATATGATGGTGATTCATTTTCTTGGAAATATGTGTTCTTTTCCAAAATATCGCAAATAAACTTTATCATTACAACACTGTTATATAAATTGCACAGTCTTGTGATAAGATAAAACATATTTTACGACGACTAAGTTACTAGGCTGTTATTATCGAATAAATTTGAAAGGTTTTATCTGATTGTCCTAGCAATGTATTTTAAGAAACCCCCAAAAATTGGTCATAGTACAAATCTTTACGATAATAATCTTGGTCGCTGTGGACCATGGTTGTTATAAATCGATTTGTTATCATATTTTATATATATATTTATTATATATCAAAACATGATTGTATATTTAATATATTGTATCGATATCGTGTCGTACATTATCAACACAAAATTAAATGTTATTTCTATTAATATAGAGCAGTTATATCATTGTACTGACACACGATTTATACATAAATTTGGGTATAAAATGAATATAATGTAAGCACTGACCTAAACGACTTCTCTTGAGCAGGTATCTGTATCGACTACAGGTTAATACAGGTTTTGTTTGTATAAATATGCAAGACAATCCCATATTATATATTATTTAAAATGTCAATGACCGTAAACAAGATAAGAAAAGGCATAAGCAGAAAAGGAAAGAGTAAGATAAGAGTCTGGGTCATTATATTTCAAATTAGGTAAACAACAACTATTATGATTCCTGGTAGCACTGAGAGTGGCCTAGTAACAATTCCATCGCAAGGGGTCTTATGTATTTAGTGGTACAGTTATTTACCATACATCTAAACGTGTTTATAACACGAATATAATAAAATGTTTAAGTATTAAACCTATAAGTTGTCGATATAATACAAAGATTGTATAATGTATATTCATTTTATTTTTTTAGCCATATTTTTTTTAAATAAATGTATAAATTTATTTTGTACGTTTACAGTATGATGAGAGACAGAAGGGTTACAAATCAAAAGCACACACCAATTACATAGAATATCTTGGAAAAGAGACAAAATGTTGAACTTAGGTTTTAATGATGAATAGTATGACATATCTTACCAAACTGAGTTGACTCAATAATTACGTTTTCACAACGATTGATACTTTGATACTAAAATCGTTCGTATCATATTGCACGGCACAGATTGTGTTTATTCAATTAGGTGTGTGTACGATCATAGTAAAAAAAAGGTGAAGGTTTTATGCAATTATAAGGACGTACGTTTATTGAGGACTAACGAATTCTTGTTATGAAAAGTATTTCTAATACAAAATATTTTATCGACTTTCTTCTGTGTTAAAATATTGCTTTTTAAATTTTGTATCTGTTTTGTTAACTGGAAAGTTTTGTAAATAGTTAATGAGTGCTAAAGTGCGGCAAAACATAACATACTTTATTTTTAATTTACCAAAAAGGTTGCTTAGCCCTGCTCTAAATAACCATTTTCAACATTAATATTAGTTCGCTATTTTTTAACAATAGTATATTCTACTTCATTAAATTAAATTTAAACAAATTTGGCGCCAATACGAACGGCTAAGGTAACAATTTGCAATCTCATTATATTGAGTCTGATAAATAATAATAATATCCACATACCTTTCAAACAGGGTTGGTATTCATTTGAATTTGAGAAGAAATGGCAAATAAATAAAAACTTCCTTTACTCTGCTAGAAATTTTGCAATCATGCGTATAATAAATATAGGATTTAATAAAGACGTCCCTTTCTTACACACCCAATATTTATAGAGTGTGAGCGAGAACAAGTTAATCTAAGTATTGAAAAGAAAATGACATTGCGCATTCCCCAGAGGATTCTCTAATTAGGATAGATATCACGTATGATTCCCGACAGGCGATCAAGCCCTATAGGTTTTACCACAATATGGTCTGTGGTACCTTCTATGTTCTATGTTGATTCTATTCATTTTGGGCTACTATAAAATAGAAAATATCATGAAAACACAAGGAGTTTCTGCACACTAATAAATTCTATATACAAAAATAAGTATATAATCAAACTCGGAACTCGTTTTGGTTCGCGCAGCCAGGACCTATAATAAATCCTTTGTTTGGATATATTTAGTAAAAAAAGAGATCATTCAAGAACAAAATTAATCAAAGAATCCTCATTCATTAACTCACACAGCAACACCATTACACACTATTTACACACATTGAATGCTCCTTCTCCTCTTAAAATACCTCTTTTTGTCATATTTTTATTCGTATATATTTTATTTTACTGTTATATTTATTGTTTTAACTCTATTTTGGCCTTGTTTTCAATGCTTCTGTTCTGTTTTTGTTCTGTGGTATTGTGCTGTACGGGTTAGGGAAATAAAACAAAAACAAACGGCCATGTGACCGGTCTTGTCTGTGCTAAGTGTGAGTTATTAAATACAATTGCTTGTGCACTTAAATCCATACAAATTCAAGTCTACATTAATAGAACCGACTGCGTTCAAAAACACGCAGTCTGTTCGACAGCTCACCAAGATTTTCACGCGAAACGGAACGTCAATTACTATGTGATGAAGAAGAGATCTTTCAACGGAGGATATTTTTTTCACCGCTTCAGATTGGTTAGTTAGGATGATTATCAAATATGTATTCTGTCACATCTAGTGCCACAGGTAATGGCAGTGTAACAAGTGCTGAAATAACGAACATTTGGCAAACATTTAACACTCAAAAGCCCTCTACACATTAATTATTTCTCTTATCTAACGACCTGGTAAACGGGTTTTTGTGGTTGCCGTCTGTTCCAATTGTGGACGTTATGAGTTAGAATACCTATGTAAATATCACCTGTGAGTAGTAGCTAGAATTTTTAATTATTAAAGTATTGTTCATATTGTGCTTGTAACACAATAACATTTGTATGGATGTTGACTGATAAACCATAAAGAAAAATAAGAATTGCATTAGTTATTTTTTAATTTCAACCATTTATATTTTCTATGGACTTTTTAATCGCATAATAAATTAAATAAGGGCAAATTTCTGTAAATAACTCAGTATGTAAGTACTTTTTTATTTATTTAATATAATTTCACAAATCATTGCTTTAAAAAAGTATACCGGTACACTTTTTGTAGTGTTATTATTTAGTTATGATCCCAGGATCATAACTAAATAATAATCAAGCCGAGTTTCTAGCATGCTTCTTCTCAACTTCGCGTACAAACAGGCATAGAATCACTTAGATTTAAGACGTTACAAAATGGTTCTATGTACCTCACTGCTACTTTGGTGCAAACGGGTATACTTAATATTATAGGGTTTTGTTTTAAAGTTTCAATACCTTTTTTAAGTTTTTACTCGACTAAATAGACTTGGGATATGCCATATGATTTTTAATTTTATCAGGTTTAATGTATGTTATTGTGATACATAATAACTAAGAGATATATATATATATATATATATATTTACCATTTATATATATATATATATTTACCATTTATATATATATATATATATTTACCATTTATATATAAACTAGTACAGTATAGATGTAAATTCCAAATCGCGTAAACATATTACTATTGTAATAAATACAAAGCGAATAACTAAATAGCTTCCTTAGCGTTTCTCATCTGGAGTTTAATATCAGTAATATTGTTATAAAATACTTAATAAATGAAATTCCTTCGTAAGACGTACAAAGAATTTTAATTAAATGCTAACTTTTAGCGGAACAGTAGGAGACTCCGCCAGAGAACTATTTCCTTGAAATTCCGTGTTCGTGCTCACCCTCAGCCGTTTTCTGTAAAATTGAATATTTATAAAAGCTCCCGCGAACATATGAATAGCAAACATTTTTTGGCACGTTATTAAAACGGTGTTCAAAGTTTTACGTAAAGTCATTTTTAGGTTTTATTGAATCTCGAAAATATCTTTGAATAGAAATTAAACGGATCATTATGATGTAATTAGACTTGTTGTGATAACAGAACACCAATTAACAGCTTATCTTAAATAATTTATCTAATAAACACTCACACTCGAGCCAAAGATTCAAACATTATTGAGCGCACCGGGATCGAACCCTGTATCCTCTATAAGGCAACTAAGTCGACACTAATTTTAACACAGACTATTGTAATAAAAGATTAGAATTTTTCTACGTTTCTCATTCACACATCGTCCGCCTGTGTTTTAAAATATATTTAAAACACATACTTTTCGTATATGGGATAGGAAAGCAATGAACAGCTTGATTGTACATTAACTACTTAAGTGAACTTATAGCACTTTTGTTTTAGTTATAAACCTTAATACTATTTTATTTTATATGATAAGTTTCTACTTAATTATTTTATTGTATACGACCTACAACCCAAATGGTGACGATGAAGTCCGTTGAGAATTAAGCTTCTTCTCCGATATGTGGGTTTCATAAGGTAGGTTTAGTAGGTAATAGAAACAATTCGAATTTCGAATAAGTTGGAATAAGAATCAAAAGTTTGGTTTATTTATAGAACCATGTTAAGTACGCACTGATTAACGCAGAGCTTGCGGAGCAGAATGCGGAGACAATACCGTAATAATTACTTACGAGCAATCAACAGCTATTGTTAAGCGATTTGTCTCCTATAATTGCGATACTATTATGCATGTGCCTTATTATAGAACTATACTACATAATAAATCTATTAAACTTACACCTTTGAGCAAAACTCTGGTAGAATTATTAATACCAGCAGCTGAGATTTTCATCAGAAAACGAAATTCCACCCGTATTGGAACTGAGCATTTCGTAAGACATTTTTTACCACGTTATGGGACCAGCTGCCCGACACGGTATTTCCGTACCAATACAACTTTGAGTCCTTCCAGCAAAGGGTATACTATTTTCTAACGAGCTCATCATCGTGATGTACCTACTGTTCGTTTGCCCCCCTCTTTTATAAATAAAGTTTATTAAACGTTATTGTGCTTATAAAGTTGGAGTTTTACATAAATGACCGTATCGTAGTTGTAATATAAGATTTCAATAATCCCTGATTAGATAGAATAAAGTCCTACTTATCGATTTAATAATGTAGATTATTCTAACAGTTAATGTATACAAACTAAATAGTTACGGTAATTATTTATTTATTCACACTTAGTAAATTGTGTATACTCCTTGTAACTCAACCACTCACACAAAAATTACACACTCTCGCACACCCATTTTAACAATATAGGAAGAGCAGTATACTAGCCACTCACAACACAGGGTTTCTCTGGTGTGGGAGTAAGCGACTTAAGCTGCAAATATGTACCAAACAATAATTTGTGTAAAAATAAATGATTTTCCATTATTTTTCACATATCGGTGCAACACGCCTTATCGATAGCGATCTTATCCAGGCAACCAACACAATCATGTGGCTTAAAATTATATTTCTTCCTGGTGCATCGTCACCCATTATATTTTTAAATATAATATTTTTAGATTATTGAAAAACGCGATTTCTGACGCAATTTAGAGAACTTTCAGAGCTGAAGTTTCTTGGACATAGTCCATATTTCCACTAGAGATGTCCAATTTCACAAACTAATTTACAGTAGTTTCCACTCATCCGATTTCCTAACAGAAACCACTTGAAACTTGATATTCTTCGACTATTTTGCCTGAATACGAATAAAACCTTCCAACTAAAACTTGTTTGTTTGTTACTAAATTTTTACAAAACTTTTTGATACAGTTTAATTGATTTTAATGATTTTAATTTTAATTAAAAACAGTATTTTTTAACTATGATTTGTCTACTCTAAGTTAAAATAAGCTTCGTATAGCCTGTATGACTAATAGTGACCACAAAATATGCTACAAGTTCACAAACGCTTGGACTGTTGGCAAACCGCCACGTCTTGGGGTCATACTTGGATATTAATTAACACATAGCATGACCACTAAACCAGAGTCTATAGAGTATATGGACCAAATTTCTTTTAAAGATTGTTCATATATTAATTTAAAAAAAATACTTTTGAAGAGGCAAATAATCAGGAACAATTATGGAAAGACTTCACCACCGTCCATGTTATAGGTTCCGGGAATTTCACCGCACGAAACACGACTACAATAGAATAAACCTGTCACTTCCTCTTCTGTAACAGAGTGGTATTACCTAAGTCGTTCTTGCCTATTTGGAATATATGCAATATTTATAATAATGATAAAATTTTGTTTTTTTTTAAATTTTACAATACCTTAATATCAGCCGCATTCTTTACGTAAATTATTTTCGTAAAAAGCCTTTGTTCGCATTGCGATCATGCGAAAACTACACATATTGGCAAAGCGTGAAACGTAACGATTTTCTTTACCTATTAAGTACTATTATACTATACTATGTATTATATAGGTATTATTAGAGGATAGATAGTACATGTATTGCTCTATTTCATTACTATAGAATGTTTAATACAAAACAGGAATGTTTTTACGTGAAATTTTAAATATTATTAATGATATTGTTGATATGTAGAACAAGTTAAAGTTATGAAACTTCGGCGTTGGCGTACAATGTGCTAACAGTGGGTATCGGGTTCGATCCCCGACTGCAAGTGTTATGACCTACGGCTCAATTTTTTTTTTATTTTCTTCTCTTCTCTTCTTCTTTTCTTTCTTTTATAATGGATAAAGTGTTTAATGTGTTAGCATGCGTGTGATTTGTGTTTGCACCTAAAGTACTTAGCCTTGTGAAATTTATTATTTTATTAATTGATAAAATAATAAATTAGAATGCAATAGACGATGCTGAGATATCCAAATATCTACGCAGCGCCAAACGATCAACCTTATTCCCATTCAATACGATGAAGTGGAAGGAGCTGGTACTGGTCGGGACCAAAAGGCGAGAGCAATGAAAAGTCATGGGCTGGAGTGAAGTATTGTGAAGACTTGCTGAGCTACACCAAGCTTTTTAGATGCAAGTTTATACTTTCCTTCCAAATGACCGCATTGAACATTGTTAATACTTGCGTGCCCATTATTCCCCTCGTATTTGGATGCTAGCTGAGGATTTTAGGAGAGTGTCTTACCTAGCTAAATTTACCAACGACGTAAACTCCCTACTAAATAAGAAATATCAGGGCCTGGCAACTTTTGTCGACTTCAGTAAGGCGTTCGAAACTATACAATTTGATATTCTTTACAAAAAATACTCGCAAAATCGTATAGAAGGCCCTCCGCAACACACAACTGTTAAGATAAGTAGTATATTCAGCAGAACAAGGCACGGCGCACGGCTCCGTCCTCGGGCCTAAAGAATATCTATTGTACAGCAATGATATGCACAAGGAGGGTGCATATCATTGAGAGGTATAGGGGAGGCCTCCCTATACCAATTTGCAGACGATACATGCAGCGTAGTCGCTGATAAAGACTTCGAAGCTGCACAGGATGCCATGCAGCATACCTTCGACCGACTGTCTAAGTCGGCGAAGAACAAAGAATGTCAAAGGGTGTTTTGTTAGTGGGTTTGTTTGGGATTGAATTGAACTAGGTTAAGTTGGACCCAGTCCGAGACTACACGTAGTTGAGTCTCGATTTCTGACATAAGTTTGTCCCGGAACTGATCGTCAACAGCCACAGTAGATATATTTGCAATGCCTGCTCTCCAGTACTATTATTAAAGTACCCAGCATAGCAATGAAGACTGAGTTGTAGTAGATCATTGACATGCAGAAGAAAGAGGGTCGGAGTTAGACTCAGCCTTGTGCCCCAGCCTTCACGGGTTTGACGTAATTTGTTGTCTGTACGTAACTTACGTACGTACATTTTCTCTATCTCTTGTATGTACGTAGTTAGAGATTGCAAGTAATTTATTACGTCAATATTATTGTATCGATATCGCACTAATAAAAATACTTTAAAAACAAAAGTATGTTCTATGAAATAAATGGAAACTGTAATTAAATTGTAATTAGTAAAACTCGATCGTTTAAATAACGATTAAAAAATGAACTGTTAAATTTTTGGTACGCTACTGTTCGCTGTTTTTGTGTTTTTTATGTCAACGAGTACTGTATTTTCATTAGGAACCTACCGTTGGTTAAATTAGTAAATTTAAATAAAAAAAATCAATTTTGTTTCACACCAATGCCTATGAGTAAATACATACAAAATTTGCCTAATAATTATTCTACTTATGGGGTTTCCTCTAAGACCCAACAATATATGACTTTTCCTTCCTTCAGTCACCTTATCGTGGGTCTTGACGTCACCATTGTCTTACAGTTCAGACCTGTATTACAACTCACGCACACACGTCGTGTAAAAAAAAGTGTCTACAAGAAATTATAGACAATATATTGTGATATGAACCTTTGTGATAACAATCGATCGTAGATTAGATATTGATTATTAAAGTGGAGGTAGTCGGGTTGTGTTATACAGTGGTGTTAATGTAGCTATGGCGCCGCATGAGTTGCCTTATGAAATACGCGATGTGACGCCCGAGGAGGATAAAATTATCAAGAAATGCATGATTGGTACGTTTAATGTGTTTGGATATTGTTTTTCGTGCGTGCTGGATTAACTTATCTTTACGAACGTGTATTGTCCTCATTAGGGTATTTTGTTAATTTGGCCAAGGGTCGTGTTTGAATTTGTTTTTAGTTAACAATATAACCAATCTTTAAGATTACTTTTGTGTGGAGACTATAGTGCTTAAATAACGTGGTGTAATTTTGTGCATACATAGATTTAAAAGAATGAGTAAGGAATAAAAGATCGCTTTAACTAACATAGATCCTTTTTCTTTTCCTGTTGTTTCTAAATTCACTTGTTGATACTACTAACACCACGCAATGGATCCATACCAGTATACAATAACGAGTTAACATCACATTCAAAATAGCTTTATCATTGCCACCTTCTCTTCTAAAAAAACTAAGTTACGTGATATGGTTTGCCATACAAAACTCAGCGTAAATCCACTACACATTACCATCCACGAGATGATAATGTAGAATGCCTTTAATCTGAGATAAGATAGCTATTTAACGTAACATAAAGCCGATAATCCGTTTATTATGAATATATGACAAAAATCACCTATAAAAAGGTTCAATTGTTTTCAAAGTATTTTATACCATCAAAGTGACCTCGGTTATGTTATCACATTGCCGAATTGGGTACTTGAGTAATCAGATAAATCGGCAAATTCCAATATTGAATAGATAGACACTGATGTTAGCATATTGTATCTTACTCATATATTTTTAGTGAAATAAAAAAAAACCCAATTTAGCATCTAGCTCTTATCTTATGAGAAGTTGGTCGCGTGTTATTTGTACTAACGGTAATCATAGTCAATATATTATTATAAGCATTATAATTATGCAATGGAGTCTGAGATCTGTATGATATTCAGTCTTTATTGATGAATATCAATAATACTAATTATGGGGTGAGTTTAAGTATATTATTCAAATATAATTATTTTCGTGGAGATTTCCCAACGTTTACTTCTTATAGTGTTCATAATCAATGATAATAGCCTACTGACTATTGATCAAAATTGCTAATTACATTAATGTACGGCCTTGTTTAATGAAATACAGACGATATTTTTGAGAATATCTTAAAGGTTTTGTGATGTACAACAGTCCATGTACGTCCACGGACATGCATTAAAACATACAGTTTAAATAATAAGAAAATTATTTTAGTTCCGGAACCTCTGATACCCCTGAACCCCCTGAACCCCTATGACGTAAATGAAGATACTGGTGGAATGTATTAGTCACTAGATCGATAAGATATCGGAAAGATTGAAATGATATTTTTGTATTAAACGTTGGAAAGCAATTTAAAAATAAATAAGTTTATTTTTAAATATGTCGAAGCGCCGATGCCGCATTAGCATAGCTGATTTAGATTGAGAGGAACTATACCGACCAATAGTTGACTTGATTTAACATGTTTGGGAACGTTAAGTACCGACTTGGGGATGGTTAGCGCGGAGTGAGGGCAGGATTGAGAGCGGGTGGGGACAAGACGGTCACATTGAACGATTGGGTCAGCACTGGTGTATTGGACAGTGCAGAGGATGGTCGATGCTCCGCGCTAAACTTCTCGCGTTCTTGGAACGTCTGATCGTG
The DNA here is from genome assembly GCA_951799465.1 of Leptophobia aripa. Lineage (NCBI taxonomy): Eukaryota > Metazoa > Arthropoda > Insecta > Lepidoptera > Pieridae > Leptophobia > Leptophobia aripa. The sequence continues at coordinate 5,664,732 of OX637266.1, read as the reverse complement.
CTATATCTTTGCCATTCTGGGTTGAATTGTGATCGGATTTCGTTGGCCGGTGAATGGACAATTGACAAAGGTTTTGTGACTATTATTTCTATCTTCACGGCCCACCTAACTAGGACTCTCCGTTATATATATCAGGTTTATGTACACTATTATACTGGTGTACTAGAAAGTTCTTTAACAACAATTAAATATCAAAAGTTTTCAATCAAGTGTCATGTAAATCTTGATTATGAAATTTATCTGGGAACGACAAAATATATAAAAACACAAAAAACCATCCCCACCTTAAATTCTTCTGCTTCATCAGATGTACCCCAATGGCTAGTGCAGTTGGGTACACAAGCTAGTCATCATCAGTAGATAGACACTGATGTTATCATAGTAACCCTTACTCATATATTTTACTGAAAAAAAAACCCAATTTGTAGTCGCACTAAACCCCTATGACGTAAATGAAGATACTGGTAGAATTTAATAGTCACTAGATCGATAAGATATCGCAAAGATTTAAATAATCTTTTTTTATATTAAACGCTTTCCAAAAGCAATAAATAAATAAGTTGATTTTTATATTTATCAGGCTAAAGTACTCGTGTACTGGAAAGGCCTTTAACAACAATTAAATATCAAAATTATTTAATCAAGTGTCATGTAAACGTTGATTATGAAATTTACCTGGGAACGACAAAATATATAAAAACACAAAAAAACCATCCCCACTTTAAATTCTTCTACTTCCTCAGATGTATCCCAATTGCCAAGGCAGTTGGGTAGGAACACAAGCTAGTCATAATCATTAGCTAGACACTGATGTTATCATATTGATCCTTACTTATATATATTTACTGAAAAAAAAATCCCAATTTAGCATCTAGCTCTTATCTTATGAGAAATTGGTCGCGTGTTATTTGTACTAACGGAAATCATAGCCAATATATTATTATATATTATAATTAGCATTAATTTATAAAGCATTATAATTATGCGATGGAGTCTGAGATCTGTATGATATTCAGTCTATATTGATGAATATCAATAATACTAATTATGGGGTGAGTTTAAGTATATTATTCAAATATAATTATTTTCGTGGAGTTTTCCCAACGTTTACTTCTTATAGAGTTCTTCTATCCTCAGGTACCCCAGTTGCTAATGCGGTTGGGTACACAAGCTAGTTAAAAAAATAGACAAACTTCAGACGCTATTTCATTCCCAAAAGTGAGGGTTTTATACCCGCTTTTGATTGTTGAGTGTTCTAACGCATTCGGTATTCTTGTATTACAGTGAACATTTATTAAAACTGAGCTTGTTTGTATAATATCAAATCAAAACTACACTACACTACTACGAGTTTATACTCGTTGATTTTAATTTTCAATAATAACATATCAATGTCAACCTTATTGTACATCATGCCTGAGTATATTAAAAATAATAAAATAAATACCATATTAATATACTGATGTTACATATAGTAACACGATGTTATATAATGTATAATCATATCTTTAAATATGATTATACAAGAATTTGTTAAAACCTCTTTTGTGAAATAATTTCATTACAACCTCTTTTTGGTTAAATGGATTTTTGAATAACGTTCGATAGCTTTTGTTATTTCGGTGGTAAGCAGCCATTGTGTGTTCTCAATATACATTCTTTAAGGTTACATATAATTGTTTAATATATTATAAATTTGCTATTATTAATCGAAATCGACACTTCAATATCTAAATTGAAACTAATTAATTGGCCAAGTCGTCGTCAATGTTGTTGTATTCAGGTTTTCTCCAGTGAGTGCAACCACTTATTTAATTTTAGATCTTAGATCTAACCCCGATTCCTGTCCCAAAACCTTCCCTTACAGTAGCATAACCATACCGGCCATGCCTCCTGGCATTTTCCACTTCGCCCTGAAAGTGTTTTAACCCGCCACGTAAGCACAAAGCTACTTAAAATGTTATCTTTTATATGATAAGTAATATCACATCAAGTAGATTAGGTAGTACAAAAGGTACATGTGATCTTAGTCTGCACTTATTATATTTATAGACAATGTTTATCTTTTATCTTTAAATTAAAAAGCGATATCAATTGTCTTTTTGTTGGAGTGGCAATCGTGGGGGTCTCATGGCGTGAACGATTTTATAGCTATAATAATAACGTTATAAATACGCGTAAATGTGATATACATATATCTTATTTCGTAATTATTCGTATGTGCGAGATTAAAAATATTCTGAAGCCAAATTTTTACTTACCTAGTACCTAAACGGAAAATTCCGTTTTCTTCTACTATGTCTTGTAGCTTTTTTTACTCTTAAATACCTTGTAATAATTGAAATTAAATATGCTATAATTATATAATAAACAAAGTTTTGACAATATTGGTTTAGTGCTATGGACATTAAAATAGATTATATAGTCATTTGTTATTTATGATTAAATTTATATTTAGGTTTTATCGTGGGTTTTTTATGTATTAAATTTTTTTATGTATTTTAAATTAAAATAATATACATATATGTAAAATAGGTCATTATCGATGACAATTAATGAAATAAGTGGGCGCCTGGTAGTCAGTACCGGTGGCCCATGAGCTGGTCTTCGCAATATATAAGTATCGCGATACAGTGAGTAAATGCCGCCGGCCATTAAAATTTCTTTTAGAGTTCTTATTTTAAGTTATTTAAATTGTTTATTTACATATTTTTAAATTTATTTAAGTTGTATAATTTTTCAAATTTAACAAATAAATTATCATACACCTTATTTTATCCGGCATTAAAACCGCGCAACGGTTTGTCCATGCCGTGGTTCACTCATTCCAGTAGGTACACCCTCCAAACCAAACCAGGAGTGAGCGGACACTCACGCTATCCCGCGTCATCCCCACGTTGCATTAAATAGATGCCTTTTAAAAACTGCTTTGTGTTGCCGGGTGCAGACAACAGTTTAGCGTGGGTATCCGAGTCTAATTTATTTAGGTAAAGGGGTAGGAGATACTCACTGCAGCTGTGGTTGCAACGAGGCACTACGTCTCTGGGCATGTAGTTTAACATGCGCAGGTACTGTGGCATCTCGCAGAACTTCAGCGAGTTCACTTGGTGCATCTCCTCGTAAACTATAAAATATTCCACCTTCTCTGAAATTTTCATCTATAATTAAACCTAGGTATTTACACGTTTCAGCCGCCTCTATGTAAGAACATTGGTAGAATGCAGACAATTGTGCCCATGCGCGCGTATCCTCGGCCCGTATGTGTTTCGAGTGTGGGGGGAATGGTTGTACATGACCTTCGTTTTGCTAATGTTTATTGCTAGGCCTATGTCATGCGCCCACTTACACAGTAGGTCGAAGGTACGCTGCATGGCATCCTGTGCAACTTCGAAGTCTTTATCAGCGACTACGATACATGTATTGTCTGAAAATTGGTATAGAGAGGTCTCCTCTAGCCTTGTGCATATCATTGCTGTACAATAGATGTTCTGAAGGCCCGAGAACAGAGCCCTGCGCCGCGCCTTGTTCTGTTTGGAGGAATTTGCTGAATAAACTACTTATCTTTACAGTTGTGTGTTGAGGAGGAGGGCCTTCTATACCATTTTGCGAGTAGTTTTTGTAGAGAATATCAAATTTTATAGTTTCTAACGCGTTACTGAAGTCGACAAAGTTACCAGGACCCGATATTTCATATTTAGTAGGGAGTTTACGTCGTTGGTAAATTTAGCTAGTAACTGGCATGTGTTTTTATTATTTTGAACACCACTAACCACAAACACTGTCTGCTATTCATTATTCTCTTTTTCGTTAGATATTTTTGCAACTCCCGTCCCGATATTTTTCCATAATTTTATTAATGCATGACAATATGGTGATAGGTCTGTAATTATTGAAATCGTTATGTTTCCCTTTTTTGTATATAGGCCGCCGGTTTTTAGTATGTCTGGGTACTTACAGGTTTTGATAGATGAATTAATTAAATGTGCTGTTACCGGGGCGATATACTTACTTGTTCGTTGTATGTGTGTGGCATGTATTCCATCTTATCCCGGGCTTTTTTTATGATCTATTTCTTTGATAACTGACGTAATGTCCTCTATAGTAGCTTTTCTAAGTCTCATTGTTTGATGTGTTTTGTTGGAATACGATTCCTCCTTTAGTAACGGGTTAGTTGTTTGTTACATTATTTTTGAATTCACTAGCGAACTTGTTTTTAAATGTTTTGAGTAAGATTTCGTCTATTGATTTTGTTATTTTTCCGTATATTTTTTTTTATGATTTGCCATAATTTCGTTGTGTTAGAAAAGTTTTTTGTAATATTGGTTTTGATGCTTCTTTTTTATAATTTATGTATGTATTTGTTAATTATGTTACTTATTTTTTGCAGGTTACACGAAACCATTCATTAAATGTGGCAAGAGCGGGTATGTAATGCCCGCTGCGTTTAGAAAACACGCCGAGTTCATATACAACTTCAAGGTCCGGCCTGATGATATCTGGGTCGTCACTTATCCTAGATCGGGTAAGTTTCTTAAATATGATAGACCTAAGATAGGTTGGATATATGATAAACCCTATCTGATTAGAAAGGGGATTTCGATAATAAACACAGATTAGACCACAAATTTTGTTTTACGAGTGTAACACGACTTTTTGTACGTCCCTTTTTAGTCTATGACATGAATATAGAGTGGCTTAGAAACACGACCGTTTTCGGTGTCACTTTAGTGTTTATAAATATTTTAGTACATAAAATAGAATTATAAATATATAGAGCAATTATGTAAGAAACACCGAAACCTTTTCAAGTTCACTCCAATCCAGTATACGTGTTTATAAAGATAATAGAAAATGTTTAATAGACAAATTAATGTGACGTGGTTTTCGAGCCCTCGAGTTAACACTGTGCGTTACAAACCCCACTCATCAGATACAACACAAACACTTCAGTTATTTTATCTAGTTTACATAAATTCATATGTAACGAAGATTAGCTACAGCCTGATAATTTAAATTGTTTGTGAAGCTATCGGAATTATTTCCCTGTCAACAATTTTATGCCTATGAATATATATAAATTTAACTTATTAAAACTTATTGGATAAGTGCATGAAGTTTTGTTTTTTGACGATAAAAATTCGTTTCGGAGTAGAATTTTTTTAGTAGTTACCATTGTATATGAAATATTTTTTTCTAAATAGCATTATCGAGTTTCTGGATCTCGGTAGATAACTGCCTTCCTAACTGATTCATAAGTGTCTTTATAAAGACTTTAATAAAGATTGTTTGAGTTTGAAAGACTTATGAAGTTGTTAGATTTAACATAGCAGTAACGGTAACACATATTTGCCTACAAATATAGGTTAAGCCTAAAATTGTAATAAATGCATGAAATCATGTAGTAAATACATGATAACGAACTGAAAATAATTTTAGGTACAACATGGACTCAAGAAATGGTATGGTTGTTAGAAAATGGTTTAGACTTTGAAGCGTCGAAAAAATCACCTCTATACGAACGGTTTCCTATGTTAGAGTAAGTATTAACGAAAAATCTCCAATGAAAACTAAATTTATAGATAGATATTATTTTCATACGTTTACACTAATGAATTGACATTCTAATTACGGTATATATCGATTTGGGAAATTATTACTTTATCAGAATAAAGCAGAAAGCTTTTATCTCAATGCGAATACTATATTGAATACATTATAATATTAGCTTTATTTAAAATTGCGAGACTTTTAAGTCTTGTATAGTCTGTTTGATAGTTGCTTCGCGATATAAGGATTCAACTAACATAACGTTTCTTACAGATTAACATCACAAATACCAGAGGTGGCGTTTGAGTTGATTAGGTTGAATTTTATGAATCTAGCAAACTTTCAAGGTTTGAACAAGGCTGTAAAGCGGCCCAGCTGGGAGGATATAGACGAGGCACCATCGCCACGCTTAATCAAGACTCACCTTCCGTTGTCACTACTACCACCCGATTTGTTGAAGGCTAGAGTGATCTATGTGGCCAGAGATCCAAGGGATGTGGTGGTATCAAATTATTACCTCCATAAAATGATCGTAAAAGGTTTAATGAGAGGATCTTTTATGCACTTTTGGGAGGCCTTTCGAAGGGATTTATGTAAGTATATATTTAATATGTATATATTTTAATAGAGGGTTTATGTGATTCGTAAATTTACTAACGCTTTGTGTACATATAGTAGTGCCTTAGTCTTAAAGTCAAAGTCAATTTTGATTATATTGAATTATGAATAATTTTGTTGTAGTACCTGAAATGCCAGTTATATCACACGCAAACGAAGCCTGGGAACAGAGACATCATCCAAATCTCCATTTTTTATTTTATGAGGATATGCTACAGGTAATTTCAATATTTTTTAACATAATTCAACCACCACTTATCTATCGTATAGTCAATATAATCGGACGGTTTAAATTTCAATAATTAAGTAATATTTTTTCAGGATCTACCAAAATGTATCCGTGATATTAGTCATTTTCTACGAAGGAGTGTTACTGATGAGCAAGTCAAAAATCTCGCTGAGCATTTAGCTTTTAAAAATCTTAAAAAGAACAAAACCGTTAACAATTCTACTGACAACAGCATACAGTTTATTAGAAAAGGTAACAATTTATATTAAACTGCTTGATAAATTCAGAACGGTAATGACTGCCTTGCAAACTTAATTTAATTTAATACAAACTAATTGTATAGTTTAAAACAAAACATTGAATCATAATATCAATACAAGACAAGGATTATATTTAGCAGCAACTTAATACACTGTAAACGTCTCAACCTTACATACCCGCATTTTCTGATCAAACCCGATTAGGGTCCAGAGGTCGAAACCTCTCTTCAGCTCAAGTGTATAAGTAACTAAGACTCATAGTACATTTTCATGACGTCATAATCATCACCTACCATACTAGCTCATAACATAGAAAATTTGATAACTTGTATATAACGCCTGTCAAAAAATGGCAAAAATAATACAGTACAATAAAAATAGACCATATGGTATTACAACAACATTCGGAAGTACGAACGAAATAACTATATAATAATATTTTTTTTAATTCTTTAATTTTTAATAATTAATAGAACGTGTTTACGGCTCTTAAACAGTATATACGTAGAGAATAAAATATAACACGCTTAATTATACACTTCGTAGTTTTTCATTTTATTTTAATATTATTTTTTATAAATATGTCCCTAAACATTACACATGATACAAAACTAGGACCAAAAAAGATACATAAACATGCATAACCATGACTTGGGAACTAGATTAACCTAAACAATGAAAACTATATAATAATAGTCTTGTTCTACCTTTTTAACTTTTAAGTTATAATTACTTTTTGATTATTTCAGGTGAATCAGGTGGATGGAAAACACATTTCGACGCCAAAATGGAGCTACAGGCTGAAGATTTTATGAACGACAGATTAAAAGATCTCACACTAAAATACCCCACTTATAATACCGACGACGAATGTTCTAGATTGTAGAATTTTCAGACCTTGGGAAACATGTGTATTATAAGATTAGTTTTAGGAATGGACGTGTGGAAGTCGCGTGTTCGGTGTTCTAAATTTAAATTAAAAGTATACTGAAGTAAGGAGGTTTTACGTGAATATTTAGGACCTGAACATATGTCATCGGTAACTGACAATTGACAAATAGGTTAATAAAAATTTATAGTTAAATACTTAGACAGGCGCTCAGTACAGGCGGTCCATGGTCCGATTAGACTACACCACTTATTTTCTGTCTTATTTTTCTGTTTGTATATACAAAGGCCTGAACGATTGTAATTCATTTTGATAAGGCTTAAGAAAACAGTCACTGTTGTCTACATTAGACATATGGATGAGTAATTCATATATGACATAGCCACGCTAATAGAAATCCCGAAGCGAATCGAATATATCAGGACGCGAAAAATATTAATTTTATTTACTATTTTCAAAAGTACTTTTTTCATACTTTTTACCAGAACAAAACAGAACGAATTTTTAATAGTATGTGACCACGATGTACGTTACTTGGTCAAATCGAAAATTATTTTTTGTGTCAACCCCATTTTTGTGTTGGTACGGCTAACAGAAAATATATCGTTGAAAATACAAATATTTTTAACTATCCTCAACCTTTCATATTTTTGATGGAATCCTAGATATTCGGCCATTATTTATCAGAACACATATTGCATGTTTTATAAGTAAATAAATATTTTATCGTTAACAGTTAATTATTATAGTTTTTTTTAGTATTAGAAGTCATACATTTTATTTATAATTGAGAACCCTATTCACATCTCGCCATAAGCTAATTGCACTACTTATTCAGCATTAAATTTCATATCAGACTTGCACTTTTTTAAGATATTTATGATTATGATGTTAAAAATAAACCCGGGAAAAGTAATAATGGATATGTTTTATTTCTTTTAAGTTTATTCACACTTAATAAGACTGAATCATAACTAGAATTAAATTATATACTATTTATTATTTTAACAACTGAATGACAGAAGTTTTATTTACGTATATTTTTAATTTAAATTTAAAAGTTTATAGTTATGTGTATATATCTAGTGTTATGTTAGCACCTTGTATTTAAAAATAAATATTGTAAAAATAAATAAAAATTGTTTTTTTTTCTATTAAACTATCAATGAGTATATTCCTGTGGGAAACTATTTTCTTATCATACATACAAGGTTAGTATAAGTAACTACAGAAATATTTTATAGACATAACACTTATTAAGATGCTCTTCACAATAAATGATCGATGATAAAAAAACCAATCTGTTCTTAACAAACGATGTAGCCATTATCAAGTGGCTTTCAAAGCGTTTCCGACGTAAATCTTAAGTAATAAATGGATATTTATCATCCAAAATCTTATGGGAAACGCTTTATTAATACCACTACACGTCAGTAACCGGTGTCGGATGAAAACTTTGTTTCAGTATACGTACTCGCTTAATCTTTGGGCCCTACGAGTCTCGAAATAAGAAATCGTACACAAAAAATGAATACCGATAATAATAATAATATTTATTTTCAGATGTATATTCTGATAAGTCCCAACCTAGCGTAAAAGTGCCGGGGCATCCGGCCTAGCAGTTAAAGCCTTTAAAATTTCATTGTCGATGATTGGGATAGCCTATATTTTGGAAACTGTCGTAATTAATATAAGAAGATAAACAATTTTTGGATAATTAACCTTTGTATATACACAATAATAATATTGTGTATATACATAATAATATGTTAATAGCAATCACAGACAAAACAGTGTATTTGTGATGTTGAGATGAGGGCTCCAAAACTCAGGGCTACCAGGATCTCGCAATAACCTGATCCGTCCTTTAACACGGATGCTATAAATCAAAACTTGTAATAATCTTGACTATAAATCTTCTATGTTGGGATGGGTAAGTCTCAGTTATGTTTTAGTCAACGTATTGTTGAAAATTTAGCATAATAAGCTAAGCTAAATTCTTATATATTATTTTATACTACTCTGTGTAAATATACTATTTTAGGTATTTTGTGACGAAATTATAATATTCTTATAAACCTCTTCGCGTCTTTTATTCAAAATACAATGTTATTACATTATAGTAAAATGGAATATATTATGCTACTACTTTTTGCGTATATAACATACAATTCAATTAAACTAAATTATTTAGTTATTCACAGTTTACTGCACTTAAACAGTAGAAGTATAGCATAGAATAGAATAGATGTTAGCACATATAAGAGCAAAGTGCGACCTAAGCTCTTTTATGTGGTCACTTCCAGGCAACTCACATATCGAAGAAGAATATTAATAACTTTGCGAGAGATGAGAAGAATATCAAAGATACATTAATATAAATACAACGAGGAAGAATAACTGAGTTATAAATTAAAAGAAATACATTATGTATTAGGATGGCTTACGGTCAAAAATGCTCAAAGATGAGATTTAAAAGATGATAATGAGCAGACTAATCGGATAAAATCAGGAAGTGAGTTCCCAAAGCTTTATAGCGGATACTCTAAAAGGGTTTCCGATAAAGCAGGAGGTGGAGTTTCAAGGATATGTCTGCTGGCAAAAACGTGGATTATAGCCATAGGGACATACATATGTAAAGTCATTCTTATGATAGGAAGAACTTTGAGGATTGTAGAAAAAAAGGCCGACAACGCACTGACGAGCTCCTAGCCAACGTCTTTGGGTGGCGATTTCTCTTTTATGGTATGCCTCCTGCTCATTATCTCGTTAATAAAGTAATAATAAAAGTGGTAGAGTATTTGAGAATCCCGACGTATACAACCAGCCGAGCGGGCGGAAACTCAAATCGTTATGAACGGAAAATGAAGCGGATGCAAACTTTGTGCGCCTTTATAAAATTATACGCATTACGAACAACTATTTGCTCACATTTCAAATTAGAAAGACAAAGGCATTACTCCATAGGACCAGGTACATTGTAACAATGGTTACTTTTGTCTCGTATTAATAAATCCATGGGTTCGTTTATTATAACATTAATCAAGCGGTTAATGAGCGCTTTAAAATAGATGTTCCCATTTGAACTTTGGTGTTTACTGGCGTTTAGATTTTTCATTTAGACTTCTTTTGATATACATTTATTACTTAATTGAATAATAGGTTTAATTAAAATAGTTATGCAAATTATGAAAAACCGATGAAAATTAATATTGACATTTTCTTCAATAATATTTATGGTTACCGTCTTTTAGCGTATAATGCTCTTAATAAGTTTTAGGTAAGTTTAGTGTACCCACTTTTGTTTTTTTTGTGTCCATTTATTTGATTAATTTTTATTTTAACTTTTTATATTGTGTTTTCTTTTATTTATGTAGATTTAAGCATACATTATGTATTAGAACTAATTTAAAAAAAATGAAATCGACATATTATATACTTTATGTAACTATGGAACTAATTTCACATTGTCACCAGTAGAACACTATTCACGAGTGACTAAATAATAATTTGTTATCTCGTCACGCTAAATACTAGTCACGTCACGCTAGATAATAGATATCTGTATATACCAAATTAATGTGAAATTCAAGAAACACCAAGACTAATAATCGGATCATTAACGGTACTGAAATTGTCATTAATTAAAAAATCTATTTACCTTTTAATGATGCATTGAAACAAGTGGCATAAACCCTGCTATCCACAACGGTGGAGCCAACAGTTCATTGTTATAGCACAAAGAAGGTATAATTAAGATAAAACCAACAGTGAGAACGTTTTGCGCCTATTGTGGCTTAGCTTAAAGAGATTAATACACATTAATCGTAAACTTTTATATTTCACCTTTACGCAGACGAGCTTTTTGATAATTTGTTATCAAAAAGTATCATAATTAGATTTCATATGTAGTTCTCGTTGTGGTTGACTTGTCTGATGTAATTAAATAATTTTTACTAATGGCTAACGATAATTATTTATCTATTAATCATTAATCTGTACAGTGGTGGTACTACCATACAAGCCCAAAAGCCCGGCTTGTCCTACTAAGGAGTAAAATGTATAAATCTTAGCACATAATTCCCGCAACGCGTAAATAAAAAGTGCGAAAATACTTCCGCGCATTCGATACTCGATATTGACCTTGCCACTGATGACCTCTATGCCATCTATCGCCTAGTCTGTGAATTTTTCGAAATTACCAACCGCCAACGCAACGCTCTGTCGCATCGTCTTATCTCTTCACACTTACACTGGAAGCCTGTCGTCCTACCTCTTTCACACATAGGTAAAAGCCCGAAACAGTTCGGCATGCCTTGTTTCATATAACCAAAATAAAATTCGTCAAAATTTTGATGTCACTTCTATAGCAATAGAAGTTGTAAAAAAGGGATTTTGGCGTCTTCGGCTATGTTCGGTGCTTTCCGAATTCGAAATATAGCTGCGCGAGCATCACAAAACGATTTTTTCGACGTTAACGGTTTATTTATTGTAATAATTGAGAAAATGGCCGCGCGTTGTTTTTAATTTTTCTCTTAATTATTTGTTAGATTATTAACTATAATGGCATCTAGATTGGTGAAATGTGTTTCATGTGAAGGAATGAGGTGTGTGGACTTCTTAATTTGACAATAAAAGGTAAAAACTTTGACTTTTGAAGAAAAAAATAATTTAATAATATCGCCCAAGTCAACACATGACCTGTGTATTTTTCCAACTACTAGTAAAACTCATAAAAGATATTTCAACCGATCAGTCTTTAATAGTAATTGGGTTATTGGGTGTTCACATACTAATAAATTGTGGTGCTGCATATTTTTTGTAATGATATGAATGTTTGGTTTGTTGTATTGATTTAAATAATTTATTTGTTGCTTAAAAATGCACAAACACATTTAAATGCTGTAATTTCTTTTGGAATATGGCGAACAACGCATTGAAACTTCTTTATCGAAACAACATTTAAATGAAATATCAAATCATAATTCACGCGTTGAGCATAACCGTAATGTTTTTCAAAGATTAATTGATATTGTTTGGTCAGAATGGATCTAAGTACTCATTGAATAAAGGAACTGAAAAGTCTAAATAAAGAACTAAATAATTAATAACCTCGTTCAAGCCAATTCCCGACTTTTTTTATTCTTTTCGCTGGTGAAAATTAAAAAAAGATATTTCAATCAGTTCTGACCAGTTTTGATGATAACTTCGTTGTTGGTTTCACTTATCAATAAATTGTATTGTTGGTTGAAGTTTATAATCAAACGCCTTTTTCAAGGCCATAGCCATACATCTGTCTAGTAGGGATATTTCTGTTTGGATCATAATCATCGTCGCTTAAAATATAAACCGACTTGAAACAACGACAAACACAGGTTAGGTATAAAAAAAAACTATGTTTTTTATTGAATTAAATTTTGGGTTTGCCCTATAATATAACCCTAGACACGCCACTGAATCTGTTATGTAGTTTTAAACTAATATAATATTACAAGCAATATAAGAAAGTTACTTACTTAGTGCTAAAGTGCAAAGTTTAAATACTTTTATATTTCTTAAACCAACATTACATTGAATAACTAAATTTTATTTGTCCAATATAAATAAACACATTAAATTATGTAAACGGGGCCACGCCTTTATGCAAATAAACATAATAACCTTGAGAGCTGTTACATAATTGAGACAGTTATCATATGTATTGAAGAATGCTGACCAAGAAAAATAATAAAGAAATATTGTACCTATTTCATCTTGGTATTTCATGTCACTATGAATATTTCTTTTGTTATCATACGCGATAACCTTTGGTTTTATAAAAACATATAACAGAATAACTCTGAAAGGAAGGTTAGGTACTTGAATTTAACTTTTTTCGGAAGGCTACGCTTATGTTTCAAAGAGGAACTATTAAATGATTTTTAATATTTAAGAAAACAAACTCAAATCTAGTTTCAAGATCAATCATTTAGCTGATTATAAGCAATCGCAAAGGCTATTGTTTTTGTGTTATGTTTCAAACAACAACCGGAGATGCAGGTCACGGCTGTTAGAGACCGTATAACACATGTGTTTTCATATAATAAACAGTATTACGTATATAAAAATAGGTACGAACAGTATTAGGAATAAGTTCTTTGATTATTTTCAATTGGTCATATTTTGGCCCATATAATCCTCGTGTTTATTCTATAAAACAAATGATAATTAGATACATGACACGTTAAAATCAAAAGTTAATTAAATCAAAAGTCCCACATCAGTCGCACTGCGCACGCACATAGAGCGGTCGTGTTATTAATATATTCAAAATGGCGGCGCGTAGTACTCGTCATCTCTTGATAACCAGCCGGTCATACAGCTCCGGTAATGACAAAAATGTGGCCTTTCTGGGTCTTGGGAATATGGGTGGTTTTATGGCTGCCAACTTAGTGAAAAAGGTGAGGTTATGTTTGTGAATTTAAATACGAGAAACATCGAGTGAAAGCATGATACAATTGAATTAATGATCTGAATTAAAAATAGGTTCTATTACAAACGTAAACAAGAACATTATTTTTCTATTAACAACCTCAAAGAAGATAAAAAGTTTTCTAATATTTTTAGTTTAATAAAGAAAAAAACTCACTAAATTACTACGTTCGGAATTTACTGTTTGAACAAGTTATACTGACAGTATGAGGCACGTTTTGGGTCTCATAAACGATGAATGTTGAATAAATTTGATTATGGTATTACAGCATTTTCGTTTCACAAAATATTGTCATAAGATGAGGTTTGCTTAACTGTGCTTGAAAAGAGAGATTTATTTATTAAGTACCTAAAATATGTGCACGCTAATTTTAGTTTTAGTTACTTGAAAGAAAGTATATAGACATAAATAATAAACCTTTATGAAAGCAGTGGGGATAATGTCAATGATAACGAACATTTCAGTACATATAAAAATATACGATTTATTCCTTTTCAATTAAATTTATTTCAAAGCGTCACCAAACAATTCTAGCTACGGTGAATAATTAAAGGTAGCATGATTAATAAGATAACCGAAGCCAGACACAGACTAACTACTTTTATATCGAAGCCATCTAGAGTTTTACCGCCACTGGTTCTACCAACTATATAAGCCAATAGCTATACTAAGCAAGTCAAGAAAATGTTGCATGAAATCAAAAGTTAGAAGATATATTCACTGCCGTCGCATTTAAAACAATTTTGTTACGTCAAATGCTTACATGAACTATCTTTAATGAGAACAGAATTGTAGTAAACCAAAAACCCACTCAAAATAGAACAAAACCGTTTAATTTAACGTTTCTTTTAAGACCATTTACAATTAAAATCATTTTAAATTTATGCAAAGATTATGTTAAATAATGTAGATAGTGCTTTTGCGTTACATTAAGGTCGGGGTATTAGTAAAATTTATAAAACTGTTAATTAAAATGGTTCATTTTATGTATTAGAGGTTAAATTTAAATATATTTAATATTTGAAGTGTATATGTAAAGAGATAAATAACTAACAAACGTATTAAATATTAATATAATATTTCTTGTTATGAAACCTTTACAGGGTTTTAACGTACGTGGTTACGATCCATCAAAAGAAGCGCTGACAGCCGCCGCCAAGGATGGTGTAACCAGCGCTAACTCCATCGCAGCAGCTGTTAATGGGGTGGATGTAGTCGTATCAATTTTACCAAGCAACAAAGTTGTCTTGGAAGCATATCTTGGAAAGGATGGCGTTATTGATCACGTAAGTATGACTTGACTATTTATTTTATTCTAGAATCAATGAGGCATAACATACAATAGTTTTCATTTGGGAACAACCCTTTTTCCGAAGGGTTTTTTTTTTAAAGATTTGCCCATTCCTAATTTATGTACTTGGGACAAAATATGTTGAGATAAGTAAGGTTACTGTTTCAGGTACCCAAAGGTTCTCTTTTGATAGACTCTAGCACAATAGACCCCAATGTACCGAAACAGATTCACCCCGTCTCTTTAGAGAAGGGGAAACCATTTATTGATGCACCAGTGTCAGGAGGTAGGAAATTTTATTTAAAATACGCTGTTATCATAAATCAACACGTCAATTACTGGTTTATATTTGGATTAAATAATATGTTACATAAAAAAAAACAAATATTTTTCGCGTTTATCTTATTTAGTAGGATAAATGTAATGTTTATTTTAATGATAATTTCAATGACTTTTGATAAGGTTTTGCTCTTATCAGAGTCGCTTTGGTCTCATTTCGTTTAACAGTTGGTAAATTATGATCTTTATAACTGTTTCCATTTCGTAAGAATCACTTAAATATAAGGAATATATAATGAATTTATACCCAAATGGGCCTTTGCATTAAAATTATATTTTGATTTACATGATTTTTTAAGTATTTGACTTAGATTTTTTATCTATGGTAAACTGATAATAATGTGTAAATGGACGATAAATTGTATCATGGGAGACATGGGTAATTTTTCAATATGAAAGCATTGAAACTTTTTTGATGAGTATGACGATAAATAATTAGTAGTTATAATGTTTTAAGGCGTTATGGGTGCACAAAACGCAACTCTAGCGTTCATGGCTGGTGGCAGAAAGCAGGACTACGAACGATCCCTACCTCTCTTGGAGGCTATGGGTGCAAAGCAGTTTTACTGCGGAGACATTGGATCGGGTCAGGTGGCAAAACTAGCAAATAACATGATCATGGGCATCACTGGAATGGCCACAGCGGAATGCATGAATATGGGTATCAAGTAAGTTATTTGTAAAAAAAATATTCATTCCTTTTTGCCACATTCAAAAGTTCAATAAATCATACTGTTTTATATAGCATTACTAACAACAAATCTTACGTGTTTTAAATAGGCAAAAGGTGTTAAATGTACATTCTTGCTCAGAAAAATTTGAAAGGCGTTCATGCATATTCAATTGTTATCTTCATCCACGCAATATCATTAATAGCATATATTTATGTATGAAATCCACAAGTTTCCTTAATTTAAAAATACAATCCTCATAACGGCATGAGATATCTATCCCCATAATCCACGTTCGTTCGCCTCTTTATCCCCGTCCACTTCATTAACAATGAAAATAATGCGTTGAGCAAAATATTTTGCGATTTAACTAAATTAAGTCGACGAAACAAATTCGTAACATTCGTCACGTCAAAACAAATGATGGTTGTGGAAGTTGGTAATTTGCAAGTGTCCAAGTGACTGCCTCATTATTGTTAATTTGCTCAGCTTTACAGCAAAATGTAGGATCGTCACGTACTCGAATTAGGCGTTTAGTTAAACGCGATTCAAACGCCGCGTTTTTCGGGCGTTTCGAAAAAGTTTTAAAATATCGAAGCGTTTTTTAAGACGTTAAAGTTTTAGATAATATACGATAAGCACCAGCGATTTGGGTGAGTGATTGGGCTTAATAACTGAACATTAAACGTTTATAATATACAGAGAGATAAAAAAAATGATTAGAGCGGAAAATATATATTGTATAAGGATTATATATAACGATAAGTTATAACTAGTCGACATAGTGATAAAGATCGACAAATATTTTATCATGTTTTTTATGTAAGGATGAAAATTGCAATAGTCACAACTTTGAAACGCTAAGTTTGTGCAAGGCTTAAGGAAATTGTTTAGAAACCATTATTTAAATGTAAATTTGACTGGAGTTTGAGACAAATACAATTTCATCTCAGATTGATGTAATTTGGAGTTTGACGTGGGAACATCAAAGCAAAAAATTCAAGCATTGATATGCAAAGGTTAGAATGTTGGGTGACAAAAGTCAAAATAATATAAAATCTAAAAACACGAACAATGTGTTTAGGGTGAATCCTTTTTTTGATCACAAAAACAGGTTGTTCACAGTTGATACGTATCTATGTAAAACTAGGCTAGGTACATTCCTCGAATGTGTATGGAATTGAATAAGCCTCGCCTCCAGAGGCTCCTTTGAACATACATTTTCCTACTTGAACATAACCGTGTGCGTCTAATAACTAACTTTAATCACAAATTTATTAACATTCCTTCTTACTGTTAAGTTTTAAATAAATTTGTTTGACTGTATATTCCATAGTATGTAGCAGGCAACGGTGAACATCATCCCAGACTAATGCCTCATCGTTTAAATACACTATACTCACTCATAAAATCGTATAATTATTTCATTTATATAAAGCAATAGAAATAATATTTATCCAATATAAAATTCAATTCAGGTGACCAAGCGAAGTCGTATATTGATATCCTTGCAAAGCTTACAAAACGAGGCACTATATTTCATCCGAACATAAAGTTAAAAACTACTTTTAGACAGAATTCCCATTTTTATGTAACTTCAATAAGGCTTAAGAGGTATCTCCAAATTTCCAATCATATTTGTATGTAAATCAAAGGAAAAAAGGGTTTCCTTATCAAAGCAGTCAACGTGTCAAGTCAGTTTCACTGACTTGGGTTTCGTAATACTTCCGGAATAATTTAAAAGGACTGCTTTATATTATATTAGATAGAGTTATAGATGAATAGGGTTTAATTATTTAAATATTCTTTTCTAGAATGGGTCTAGATCCAAAAGTGCTTTTGGATGTAATAAACAATTCGTCAGGTCGTTCCTGGTCTACCGAAGTGTACTGCCCGGTACCTGATTTAGTGTCGACAGCGCCATCTAGTAGAAATTACGATAAAGGCTTCAAGAATGAGCTGCTGGTTAAGGTAGGTTATTTTTTATAAATAAGTTTTCATCGTATGTTATTATAATTATAGTTAATGACGAACCAATATTAAAATGAGTTCATACTTTTTCTACTTTTAAGGTATTGTATTGGTCAAAATGTAAATATTAGTTCTGTTTTATTATTTCAGGACTTGGAATTGGCCAGTCAAATGGCGCTAGGCATTCGATCACCCATCCCACTAGGAGCAATTGCGACGCAGCTTTACCGAATGGTGCAGAGTCGTGGTTATGGCGAAAAAGACTTTTCTTTTATCTACCAGTTGTTAAAAAATGAGCTTCCGAAGAAGTAGAATCTAATATATATTTTTCGTTTATTAATTAAGTTTATTCTAACATTTATTACAACCTGATATTAATTTTAAAAAATGCATTATTAGCAACGAAATCAACTATGAACATTATATTTATCAAAACAACACAAGTCGAACAAAGAATAGAAAAAGCCAAGACACAAAAAATAAAAAGTAAAAAGAAACCTCTTACAAACGTCAACATTATTTCAAATAAAAAGGCAGCGGCCACGGGATTGCGACATTTTTAATTTCCCGCGAAGGCTTAGAATGCGAATGGGCGGCCATATTTGATTTTTTTGTGTAAAAATCGAAGGGACAATGGGCCGCTCTCCGCCGTAATCATATTTTCCTCACACAAAAGACTCTTTTAATGGCCGAATAATAAATGGAAGTCAAACGGCTGGTCACTCCGACCCTTTGCTGAGTTGGCCGAAACTAAATTGGGGTATTTCTTACGCTTCTAGTTAACGTTGATTAATTGCTTTAGTTTTTATCTTATCGATGTTTAATTGCCATTACAAATTAATTAAAATATGGAAAATCATTGACTGTAAAACATTCTACAAATGGTTACGTTAAAAGATGTTTACGTACTAGTGATTCCAATACTTGTAGAATTATCTGTAGCTAATATTCAAGTCACGTAAGCTATCTCACAAAGGAGAATTAAGGGAGTTTGTGCAAAAATGTTCAACCTTTAAACAGGGTTTTTTCATATAGAGGGGAATTTAACTTCGACAGATCACGCGCTGTTTTAATGACATATCATTTCGTTTTCATTTGTCTTGTTGAAAGTAACCATAGTTAATACACAAATTATAAAGGATAATAGAGTGTTAATAAAAGTTAATAATCCTATATAATAATAGCCTTAAGGATGTTATTTACGTGATTTTCGATGGATCACATTTTTCAATCGGAAAATTAGTTGTAATGCGAATTGTCCCTAAATGTTTTGAAGTGTATTTAAATAGCATTCCGCTCACGATCAGCCATTACTCGTTGACACTGACTTCCAATTCGCTAAATCCCAATAAAAAAAAACCATTTACAAGTTAAAATCACTCTTAGTACTTTCAGTAAGAGTTCACTTTTAATTTATAAAATCGTGTATACGTTTTATTAGTTGATATTGTATACCGAGTTATCTCATTATGAGGTAATAAATAAAACACAACACTTATTAGTATATATGTGTTAATACATAAATACTTTTAAAACGAAGATATTCAAAATAAACTAAAAATATGTGCAGTGTCAATGAGGCCTCGTTCTGTATACAGTGTATATACTAGCTTAATAACCACATCATTGATTTTCATCGAAGAATACACACAGGCACGGACGAATAAACTAAAAGTCATAACATTAATATATGAAGAGTTAAACAGAAACAAAAATACTAACATTCACAAGTTAAAAACCCAAAAAATGTCAGAAGAGCCCTACAAAAATCTACTGATTTTAGTGATACTTCACCTATACACTATTAATTAAATATACTTAAAATCATTCTTGCCTTATGTATAAATATGAATATATAAATGTGTTAATATAAATTTTAATAATTATTGTTTATATTTCGTAAATGCTATTTATATTAAGAACCGTCTAAGGATGGTTTCAGTCCCTGCGAATATTAAATTACTGTTTACCATTTGAAGGTACACAAGCCTTGCTTATGAAGAATAAATATCAGAGTTTATATAGACGAATTAATAAATGCGAGTGATCTTAGAATGTAAAATTAAGAATAATTTAGACATCGTTGGAACAACTTCTAAGTTGTACTTTCTAATGTAAGTAACTTGTTAACTTTTATATTTTTTCGAAGGAGTTGGGACTGGGGACAAAAGAGCTGATGAGGTTGATTGGATAGGCCGGGGCTCGTGTGCGGCCGGCCTATTAAATATTAGTATTAAGTGTCACTTATACAATTAATGTGTAATCAACCCATCATTGCTTTCCTTAAAATAAATAATATTTATTTTTAAAAAAAATAAGTCACATACATGTATATAGCGAAATTTTTGATTTGTTATAAGTATTCGTATTTTTTTAAAGTAAAACGTGTACGTTTGTATTTATTTACAACTAGCTTTACGCCCGCGGCTTCGCCCACGTGTAATTTGGTTAAGTATATAGCGTTTTTTTAATGATTTAGTCAGTTTCGTAGTTTTGAAGTTATAACGCACCAGACAGACAAGAATTCCAAAAATTGTTTTTTTGGTTTCTATGACTCTTCTTTAATTGCCTCCTTCAGTTTTTTGTAAAAATATTTAATGTATAGACATTCGATTTTTACTGTCTTATTATAAGTATAGATAAAACCAAAGATGTTGTCACAGCTGCGTACTACGTCGTGAGTACGGGTCATTGATTTAAGTTATATTGAAGCTTTTGTTGATAAACAAAACGGTAGGTTCTACCACCAGTGTGAAGCCTCCAGTGGCTCCAGAGACGACTTCCTTAGAACGATTAAGGATCTATGACATCATTCCGAAGATAATACAAGAAAAATATTTCCAAAAAATAGAAATTTCAAAACATGAACATAACTTCCTTAAGCAAACGGTCTCGGTAATAAAATTCCTTGTAAAAGCACAAAATTGTACACTATAAATGAAAAATCACCGAAACACGTTTTGCGGCGCGCGACAAAAGAACGCACGTGACCCGACTCCTTACTGAGATTTCAGTTACGAGCCGACGTGGAACTTTCTTTTGTTTCATCAACGGTTTTTCTTTAAAAAAAAAACTTCTTTTATTGTGAGAACGATATAAGACATTACATTATTTATACAATATTTTATGCATATTTGCATTACGTTTTAATAAAAGTCTCATAAGCCAACAAATAGCAGTCGTATCTATTTCATCAAGCAGCCCTCGGATTTGGCTCGCAGCCACAAAGCCTCCCGGAGGAAATATCAGAAATGATCAAAATTTCAGTGTACTGGCACTAGACATTAATAAACTTGGCTTTAGTATTTCGTACCTTAATTATTAGACCAAATAATGTGTTTTATTTATTCAATAAGAGATGTTTGTGATAAAAATAAAGGTACTATTTTTCTTTTTAATATTTATAAACTTCTAGAAGATGCCCGAAGCTGTGAATCTCTTCTTAAATATGTACCTTCGCTATTCTTTCATCTTTCCATTTTTCTAGAACCAGATTATCTAGATTATCGTATAGATTCACGCATACGATTTATAACTAGATTATTCAATTTGTAATACCTGCTAGCTGACTCCGCAGTTGGTTAAATTAGATTTTTATAAAATAAGAAATCGTCTTTTAACGCTCTAATTTTTTTGTGTCCATATTCCATTGAACTAACTTAATAACAGGACATCCAGGTTTCGATTGACGATACAATCATCATTACGGTTTTGTGTATCAAAACCGATCGACACTAGTCCTATGAAATACGAGTAACAAAGCCATGATACTGGAATTATCATGGCCTAGTATAAACCATAAGGTAAGCAATTTATATACATATTTTTAATAATTCGTGTATTACGTGTGTAAACCACACTCAAGAAATGTATTCATCACTCAATGTTGACCGTACTGGGAATTGAATCTCTTGAATAGTACTATCATCTAAGCAATTTATTATATAAAATATAATATTATAAATATATACATACATTTCTTCATATATATGAGACATTCGAACACCGGTTATTGAAGAAAATAGTGTGTGAGTGATTGCGATTAATAAATAACTTACCTGCATATGTAACTTGGAGTAAATACAGTTATAGCACTGAACACATTAATAAAATATATTCGTATTCACAAACTCCCATAATTCTGTTACAAAAACATTTGATTAGTCGAAAGAAATTTCAAAGAATAATTTCAATGTTACAAAACTCGCAAAATGATGTATTTAAAAAGTTTCAGCGAGATTATTTTAAGCGATTTTATATTCCATGTAGCTTTGGCTACTTATAATATTTCAATGCCACTACTACTGGATTCGTGGGTAACTCAGGATGGAGGTTTATAGACTACTACGTTTCATTTGTGATATCCACTCACAGTCAAATATTACTCTTTTACATGTAGTAGAAGTCAGAAACTGTATAGTTATAAAACAGGCATATATATGCAATGTTCTGATAAAGTAACCAGTAGTAGGGGCTATGGTCCGTGTTATTTCAGTCACGGATTTACAGTTCCTTTGGAATAAAACAAACGCGAACAAGCAAATTTTGGTTAAAAAAAATTACACGCACCAAGTATTCGGGGTAGAGGCAACATTATTAGCAACTTTTATGCTTTTACCGATTAAAATAATTTTCCACTTTGATGATGTTTTTTTTAAATACTTTATCACGAAACAGAGACGCGAAACTGAATATAACACAAATAATTCATGTTAGTTGTAAATGTTATTTTGATAACTATTGTAAGATATTTCATATGCTAAAAGTAGATAGTACATATACATTTTGTCTATATGTAACGAAATTAAATAACTTTCGCAATGTTTGTACTTAAGTTTAAGTTCCAACTTTAAAATATTTGTTAAGAAACAAACCAGGAACAATCGTTACAGTAAAATTATGAACCACACAGTTACCATAAATTCAAAAGTGTTAGGCAATTCTGTCTAAACCTCTGAACTGATTTTCATGAAATTCAGAAAAATATTTTTTTTATAGCTCTCAATACATCGAGGAAGCATTCGTAAAAATACCATTAAATGCAGGTGGAAATTCATAATTAGTTTTGTATATAAAAATTAAACTTACAAGTTTTAAAGTGCTAGTGAAACAGTGTTATAATAATAGTAAATTGTTTTTGATAGACGCATTATGTTACCAAAGGCATAAAAAATAAAGATGATTGTCCTTTTTGGAGTGGGATCTCGCTGTTAGCCTGAAGACCTTTGCAGCTCAGCTCGGGCTTTATGGCAAGCTCAGCTCAGCCGTGATTAAATGATAATTGTTCAATATCATTCTCCGTTTTATCAAACAAGTCAACGAGAAGCCTCTGATCTCGACAGAGATACTTTATTTCCAATCTTTCACAACATTAATACAAATGAACGAACCCGTACGCCGCAAACATTCTCATTTCACGGCAAAATATCACATGTGAAAGACACATTCAATTTACGTTTATCATTATACTCCATGACAGAGGCCAGATTGTCTTTTCGTTATTGGTAGTTTGAATTTAATATATTACTTTTCAAAGCAAACTTGGCTTTATTTTAAATGAGTGCTATAAGATGTTTTTATGATTATAAAAAATATAAAGTATTTTTTGTACCTAGAAATTCAACGTATGCTTAACTTAGATTAAAATAGAGTAAACTAACATCTAAAATAGGCCGAGTCCATCTTGAATGCTAGTTCCTTCCAATTATTTATTTATAAAAGACTATTTCTTGATATAGAAATATTTTTAGCACATACTTTCACACACTTTTAGACTAAAGTACACAAAATCAAAATCATAAGTAGTTCAGAAAACAAGAATTTCACATTCAAATTGTCTGATAATTAATTTTATGATTATATTTAATAATATATTTTTTTTAGTGGACTGACGACATGGAAAGTGTCGTAACAAATTGATGTATTTTTTTAAAATCTTGGAATTCATAAAAAACTACTAATTTTTTTGATTCAATTAGTATTAACAACTTCATAACGTCACTATTACTAAATTTATATGGTTTTGTTGCGCTCCCGTAACTGAGGTATTTGAATGTGTGTTAAGCGAATATTAATTTAGAGACATCCGCTTATCGACTGCATAATAATTATTTTATGCACAGTTTTGACGAAATATTAAATATCAAATGCCTTTGTTCGTAAAAATATACACAATGTTAAGTTACAAATGGGGTCTTATCAGAGCCCCTGCGTGAAAAGCCAGCAAGGCCCTACCCCTTGTCATAGGGGGCAGACATTCAATTTGTTCACATGGAGTACGGAAAAATTGAAAATAGATTGATCCTGTAACTCAAGCGTGCCGATCCAATGGCTCGGATGAGACGGAATTAGAAGATTTTATATGGTTTGACGGTATTTTTAAATTAAATGTTATTTACGTATAGAAATCGTTTCACATGCCTTGAAATCGACTCTTTCAATATCCTTAAGTTCGTCATACAATTTTACTATTGTATGTTTCAAATGCACCATTTTTTGTTGTTGTTCTTTTCGGCATAATGGTTGTTGGCCCTTTTGTAATCTTAAAAAAATACCACAATACTTGGCATAGAAAATGCAGGGCGCGTACAAATATTGATTTTGAATCGCTCATTAAAAATGAAAAAGCGAGGACACGTTCGCTCCATAATGATCAATTAGACCGTGTGTGCAGACGTGCATCGGTAATATTTGGCTTTTAAACATTTGTACACATTTTAGAAGATATTTTATAGCAAGCAATAGTTATATAATTTAATATACCTCACTATTGAATATTATATTTTTATCTAATAATATAAGCAATCAAATAAAAGATTCACAACCTTTCATTTTATTTAATTACATCTGTCCCCAAACATCTTATGTGCTAAATATATTTAAAAAACAATAAACTTATAAGATAATAAATCTAGTTATACACATAAAACAATTATATGGGAACTAGAAATAGATTGTATGTATTGCAAATCTGTTTTTCATTATTATATTTCCATAGATTGCATTTTTTATTATTGTTAAAAATTGCACAAACACACAAAATAAATATCAATTGCTTAATGTTTTAAGGGTTAAGTCGTCTTTCAAGGTTTTCTATTCCAGGAAAACAACATACATATCCCAGGTTATAGGTTTAGATATGCTTAAACCAATTCTTAATTATACAATATGAAAACGTTTTTATGAAAAAAAAACGCGTAGGTTACAAGCGTACAAATCCCAAAAAGACCGGCAACGCACTCACGAGGTCCCAGCCGCGTGACCATGGGCGGCGACTTAACCTTTGTGGTGGGCCTCCCGCTCGTTTGCCCCGTCTTCTATAAAAGAAACATAATAATATTTAAAATAATATCTTATATTAAACGTTTTGATTTAATTTATTACCTGGTTACCCCTCACGTGGTGTTTTACTAGTAGAAAAAGGATTCCATATAAGTGATTTTTTTAAGTTGGGGCAAACAAGCAGAAGGTACAACATGAACTTCACCAGTGATATTCGTTGCCGGCATTTTTGAAATGGAACGCTCTTTTCTGCCCTTTAGGCAATTAAAATGCCCCTTTGTACCCAAAATACGTACCTAATGATGTAACGTTTACAAAGGATCTTTATTCGATTATGTAGAACTCAAGTATATTTTCCACTCGAAAGGGCTAATCGTGATTTTAACTACGATGCACACTACATGATAACATTTTTTAGTTTTCTTTACCAATTATAAAACGAAACTTTAATAAGTTCATGTAGATACCATTAGTCTACCACAAATGGAAGAAAGAATTCCAAAGCGAGTTACTATATTTTCAGCGACACGATTTTGTAAGAGATTCAAGTTAACTTGTAATGACAGGTGATCAGAATACCTTTAGAATAAAATTTAAACAACTGACGATAATTAATTATGAGACTTTTGGACCTTGGGGTTCGAATGAACAGGCTTATTAAGGAATTAAATAGGCGCCAGTTAGTTTGTACCGGTGTACCAAGAGCTGATGCTTTTCTCGCTCAGCGTATAAGCATTGCGATTGAGCAAGGAAATACCGCCAGCATTATGGGTAGTCTGCCACAGGGACAAACTTTTTAAATTTGTTTTAGTTTTGTGGTTTGTTTTGTTTATTAGAATATAAAACCAATTTGTATCGTAAACTTATATTTTACTCAAGCTTCAAAAGCTTACCTGTTATTGTTTATATATTAAAATCTACTATCACATTTGCTGGATATTACGTTGTAGTGGTGTCAATAGAAATAAAAAGTGTGAAACTCATTTGACTAATACGCCGCCATGTTGAAAAATTGTGACGCTGATTGGCCAATTTAAATTGCGTTCGAGAACGTGAAACGAAAAGGCAATTATTTATTTATCTGCCGACATTCGTATTGAATTTTTAAAGTCCCCATATTTTTACAATTACGTAATATCTCGATTGGATTAGATGTATTTGACATAGAACATATTTCGAATCATGTTTTAAACACTCTTCATCTGTTAGACAACTCAATTTGTCTTACAGGCCAGGGTGGACTGTCAAAGAGAGCCTTCTGGATTTAAATTCCAGAGGAATAATCATACCTAATTTATAAGATAAGATCAGAGTTCACAATAGAGTCAGATTTAGTATTTTTGACTACTAACTGATAGAAAGCAAAAAATCACCATAAAGAATGATTGGACCTTTTTGATAGTACCTTAAGACCTTCATTACTGTACGGATAAGTATTTGCGTTGTATGGTTTTCGTCTTTAATTGAGTTTAGTTGAGGAAATCAAAGCATTCTCACACCTAACTGCTCTTAGGTTTTATTAAATATTGGTACACATTGTATGACATCTTGTAGCAAATTGCCCCGTGAAATAAGCAGCATACTTTTTAAGAATGCTACAACCAGAAATAAAATTGGTAACAGCTAGACTGCTATTTCCCTATCTCCATTTACAAGGGCATCTTGCAGGTACAAAAGCATTTTTCATTTGAATACTTTAAGGGTACGAACACACTACGCACAACGGTCTCGCGTTAATTTGACAGTAGCAATAATATAGCCAGCTTCTTTATAAACAAACTCGCACAAAGATTATTTATTAATTAGAACCTGGATAGAATACTCTTCATATAAACATACTTGGACATCAAACAGAAGGGATAATTACAAGTTAAATTACATAACGTCAAGAAGAACTGGTACATTTTTTAACACTTTTGTATTAATTATATAGTTGTTATTTGCAAAGTAAAAATAATTAATTAAATCGATAAAAACAATAAAACGTTAAGTTTTGAATTGGAAAAACGTCAATTTCAGTCCGGTAGTTATTTTGAATTGTAAGGAATTTGCATTGGAAGTTGTTAACAGCGTAATGTGTCAAGACCATGGTCGTAACATGTAATGAAACAATTCTTAGGGGCAGTGACGAAAATATGAAATGCCACGTCAGCGTGTTGATTGAATTTGTCAGAGCTGGACCTATCGGTGGAACAAATTGTTTGATTCTGTTTTTTACGCTCAAATGGAAATTGTAGTAGTCGAATTTGTCGATCAAATGGCTGACGTGTTTTTTTATAGAGCATATATTTTCGTACATTCTTAATAGGAATTTTAAATGCAAATCAGTAAATTCTTTTCATGTATATCTGAATTTTTTTTTTTTTTATTGTAGTTTAAGTATAATCTAGTTTATTAATATAACAATTCTTTATTTATATCATATTAACATTACCATTACGTGTCATATTGTATTAATATTACGAAACTTAAATCACATTTTTTGGGTAATGTCATATGCGCAATGTCTACTGGTCTTCTTGATATTCTATACAGCTGCGTCTGACATTGAGATTTTAAGAGGTTGTATTCATACTTACTGGTCGAGAGAACTGAGTTGATAAAGTCATCGTATAAATTGTTGCGGTAGATCATAGATGTTGCTACAATAAACTCGATACTTTATCATTGTCGTATTAAAAATAGACTTTTTCCTAAGCAGATTAGCGTTTTAGTATACAATAAAAACTTTCTGATATGATCTCTAAATTAAATTTTCTGTATTAGCAAGCAATATTGTTTCTAAACAACCTGCTATGAGCGTCAGACAACTTTGTATCGAGTTAAAATTAGTTCGGCTCAGATACACGGCACTCTATATGAAATTATATTATAGGAACACTAAAACTCTATAATCATTGTATAATAAATTTTAGGTGAAAATATAATAAATCTAATATAATTCAAAGTGTAAGGTGCAAAACAATTAAATTCCTTAATTTATAAAAATATAATGTTTATTATAGTGTCAATGGCATACAAAGTAATATTATAGTTTAAAGGTGCTTTTATAAAAACTTTTATAAAAGCTTTTATAAATGCTGAGGGATATTTGTAATCTCAGATCGATTTATTTATAAAACCCTCATAGCTCTAGATATAAGAAAATTATTGGCGTAGACCAGAAATCGCTGATACGATTATATGTGGAAAAGATATAAATAATGCTTTTGACTTTCTTTGCTTTGTAAGCCCATCCATAAATTGGAAAAAGTCATTGTTGCTTAACCTTCATAAAATAAACAAAGGAAGGTTTACACAGTAAGTTGGAATATGAGCAAAGTTACGAAGCGCTAACGACAGAACTTGCTCTCTAGATTATTTCTTTCCAATACATCCCTTTGTTTGAGCTTTTTGTTTGTAAAGTTTTCACATCGATCACAGCCTCTATTATCGACTGAAACCAACTGTACTGAACTGTCGTGATGTATTAAATTCAGTGATTCGTTAAATTCATGTTTTGAATTGTTTTTTTTTTGAAATATATCACGGTGACGATCAATCAATGCACGTATTTTTTTTCTACGAAATTCTAATGCGAACTGTTTTTACAGCTTAATGTTCGCACCACCGTCCGATAAAATAAATATATTTAAGAAATATAGTCTATTGAAATAATAGTCTAGCCTGTTAAAAGAGTTAATAATATTGATAAAATGTTCAAAATACAGTTTAAATCCGTGTCGTAATTTACGAAAATATTAAATGATAGTTTATAGAAACTGCAATAACTCACGGGTGTACAAAACCGCAAACTAAACTCATTAATTTCTCGTCTAAATTAGAAGCGCATCCGGGGACGAAGCGACTACATTATACATAAAACTATATGGGTAAATTCATTTGTAACTTTCAGAGGGACTATGTTATGTGAAATTTATGTTGTTTAATTATATTGTAAAATTATTTTATCTGATATTGTACTATTGGTGTTTTATTAAATAATCAAAAAAAGACATGATATCTGTATTAGGTAACTTTTTGACATTTATGAATCGTCAAAAATATTACAATAAATTGACGACAAAATTTCATTAAATACCAATTCCTCAATCGGGGGCGTAGAGCGGATGAGAACTGTTAAGGATCTTTCCACCTCTACGGTACGGTTGTAAAGAACTTCAAACCATTACACCATATACCGGCGAATGAGCCAATATATAAAACAAAGCACTCTATAAAACGGAACAGTTACCCGGACTGCCGAAGAGAGGGTCCTGAGTTTGAATCCCGGTACCGTCAACAACTATAAAAAGTTGGATGTGGTGTACGCGTAATATGTATTTTTTAGAATATGTAGTTAATCGCTAACATGAGGGTGTGAAAAGTATCCTGATATTATTATTACATAGAAATAGTATACGACATTTGTTGTTTATATGAATAATAATAATTTGTTTTTTTTATGGGTAATACTTAACACGGTTTTTCTAAAATTCATTTAACATGTACACAAAATCGCGGTTACTATTATTCGAATAGTTTCCGAAGTGTGTCTATTCTATTTTTATTTGTCTAGTCTATTTTTTTCATGACGTCTCATAATCAAATGAAGCAAATACATTGCTTCCAGTGTGGCTTTCTTTTTGTTAAAATCTTAAATATCGCGTGTCTACCTGACAACGAATTCTGAACTCTCAACGTAAATAAAATAAAATCGTGTTTAAAGTATAATGATCTACAAGAAATGTGCTTAAATGAGATGCCATTGTACTTGTGTTAAGTAAATGTATATTTATCTAAATTCTTCTTGTAATGTTTAAAAATTTTAAATTTCTTAAAAACAAATAGATTATAATTATATGATGTTTAAATTTAAATAAAAAGTAATTACTTTGTGATAAGGATAAAATTTTAATTTAAAAACAATTATTAATTATTTTTATGAATTAATTGAAAAAAATCAATTAAAACTTGATGGAATTGTTATAATCCTTACCTTTATTTTCATTACAGTCTAATTTAATGACGACATTAACAGATTAATCTAAGCCACGAACGTAAGACTAAAATTGTTATCTAGTAAAATAACTATTAACACACTTCAAATAACACGCGCACATACATTCTGACACAGATCGAACAACCTCTGTATAAATCGTCGTACATGGGTAAAAAAAAACAAAAAACAATTTTAAAATTTCGTTTCGGTCCAGTAACTCCAATTGTATTGACACAAGTTAGTAAAATGTAATTGCCTGCTGTCCCCATACTGAAAATGTGTTCATTCGTATGATAATCAACTCCAGAATATCATCCACTTATAACTATAGACTTATATTTAAGCCTCGACATAGTCCCAATGTATTTCAAAAGTATGTCTAGAGCTGTCTTATCACACTCCCAATTCAAGTGTAACTATTTGCGAGACCAAAAGTTTTTACAACGCTAAACTTGACTGCATTAGTAAGATTAACTTTAAAAGTAGCACTCAAAATAAACAGTTGGAAAGTTTTGGAATCCTAAATGAATTTCGCATTAAATTTTAGCACTGTTCCTAACTTCGTCGGTTTCTTGTTTCGATTTAACTGGTCTTCTATACATTAACTGTAACTGTAATAAAAACATCGCGGTAGATTGTGGTAGTAAAAAAAAATTAGATAGTTTTTTTTTATAATATCCTTTATGAATCTAATATAAGTGTTACTGCTGTAAAAGACATTTTATTATATTAGAAGGCTTATGGACACACGCTGTCAGAGGATCACTGTCGTGAGTGTGTTGCCAGCCCATCATGATTTTAATTGGATACCGAGTTGGATTCCGCAGAAGCACCATTATTTTGTTTTTAATTCATTTGCTGTTAGCTGTGCTTTTAAATAAATAGTACAAAAGATGAATAAATAAATATAAAGTTTAAAATGAAACCCGATGATAATGCATACGACTTTTAATTAATTTTACATTTTTTAAATCAACCTATACATTATCATATAAATAAAACATATACATATCTACCATAATTAAGCGGAAATTATATTCTGTAATTAAAATTATCACACAATTATTAACTATAAAAAGAGTGGCAAATATTTAAAACAATCAATTGTGCAGAAAGTTTAAAATGTGGAAGTTAATAGTCTCATTTTTGGCACTGAGTGTTTTGGGTTGGTTTTTGTTTTTTTACCTTTAACTCACAATCATGGAATAACCCTGATAGTTAAATTGTAGCGTTCTTAAGCTTTCATTGTTTTGAAGCATTTCTCAAAATTGTTATTTTTTACAGTGGGAGCTGAAAATGTCAACCCCAAAAAATTCCCATTCATTATTTCTATTAGGAATGGTGATAAACACATATGCGCTGGAAGCATGTTGATTAATAACTTCACCCTGACAGCGGCACGATGCGTTGAAGGGTGAGTAATTCTTTTATTTAAAGTATATAGACACTATTTTACTATTTAAGATAACATACGACTATAATCTAATATATAAAATTCTCGTGTCACAGTTTTCGTTCCCTTACTCCTCCGAAACGGGTTGAACGATTCTCCTGAAATTTTCTGAGCATATTGAGTAGGTCTGAGAATCGGCCAACATCAATTTTTAGAGACATTTTTTTATTTTTTTTTGGCAAAACGACGTTTGTCGATCAGCTAGTAAAATATAATATGCTCGCTCAACGTCGCGATACAGCGAGGAAATGCCGTAAGTATTATGTCACAAGTGCCAAACTATTTAAATTTATTTTAGTGTTTAAGTTTAATTTATTTATTTTAGTTTCAGTGTGTTTGTTGCATTTTTTTATTTTCAATTATTAACATAATTGAAGTTATGTGATTATAAGAATACATATGTTGTAATAATAATGGTACAGTGAAATACTTTCGGGTTTCATTCAATCTTAACATTTCAAGACGTATTGAGTACTATAAAATATTTTGCTGTAGAAAGAGTTCTAGCATAAATATGCAATTAACTTTTTGTTTTAGCGCGAAAGCCGACTCGTTGGTGGTTCACATCGGCACAGTCGACTTAAACTCAGCAGGAAATGTTTATAAAGTTTTAGACATAAAATTCCATCCAAAATACAACAGCCAAAATCACGAATACGCGGCTGCTCTATTATTAACAGAAAAAATGCAATATAAGTCGACAATGCTACCGATAGGTCTTTCAGATAAACAAGTTGGAGGGAGAGTAGAAATGACAGCAGCTGGATGGAAGTTAAAAGGCGTAATTATATTGTTTTATCTATTTTGAGAGTAAACGAGTTTTTATAAGCTTCATATAGATTATACTCACCCTCCAAATATCTTTATTTAAGTAGTCTTTATAAAGACTGTCTTTTTAGACTTTATACTGACAGTACTACACTAGAAGCCCAAAAGCTTTTAAGCAAACAAACAAAAACCAGGCTTCTGAGCTTTTATGATAGTAACTACCGCCAGTGAGTACCATCGGATGGCAGTTATTTACCGAGAGGAACCGGCAACAACTTGATATCTGCTCTTTTAAAGCTTTTTTTGACATTCAAGGTTTTTCTCGGATTCTCTATCCTCTAAATATTCTTTAACTTATACTTTTCCAACCAAAAATCACTTTATATGCACTCCAGTTCATACACAACTTTGTGAGTGAGATTCGAAGGTACTGTACAATACACTTCTTCCAGGATAGAAACCCCAACGGTATATTGCAATTTAAAATGGTAACATCACTGTCGAACGATGCTTGTGGTAAGCAACTGAAGACATCTGTGCCTGACTCTGTTATGTGTACAGAAAATGATTCTGGTTACGATAAAGATAGGGAATATTTCGTAAGTATTCATATTAAATAGATGTTGTGTTTGTGAGAAAAGAATAAGTTTTATTATGTCAATAATTAATAATGTTTATTAATTTTCACTTCTAGAACAAAATAGGAACAATATTTCTTTATTGCATTTAAAATATTTTTACATAATTTGCAGATATCTTATAATAATACAAAGATACAAACACAATCATTAGATTATAAAATTAACTTTATTGTATTTATACATAATAACGTAAATTTTATAGATGAGAAGACAACTGGAGAAATGAGTAAATATAATTTGTTTTTTACTTTTGTTTGGTGTTTGATAATTTTTAGAGTGATATCGGCGGCCCTGTCATATTAAAAGAATCATTGGTTGGTGTTATTGTTGCTTCCAATCGGCCTTCCAAGTCGAAGCAACCGGACATCAATGTTCGTGTTTCAACAATGTTGAGCTGGATCATTAAAACAGTGTTGTCATAAAATAATGAATAAAAATAACATAAATGTGTTTGTGAAGTATTGTTTACGTTTCATTCAAATGAAATTGTGAGAATTGTTAACAAATCCTGTCGGTTTAAAAAATTGATACCTTCACACTTAATAAATTTATAAATCAGTCAACCAAACCACAAGCCAATATGAGTTTTTATTTAATTTCAAATTTATCATTGCCCGATCCACGTCTTTTCATTTCTGTATGTATTGTAAAGTACTTCCACCGTACAATTGTTTATAACAAACAAATGTGTCTCAATAAAAAAAAAACCTCTTCTCTTTTTGACTAAGTATAGATATTTATTAAAATATTCGTTCTCATCAGAATAAACGTTTTTCCTCATCTCGTATGAAAAATTTATATGAAATAGTTACAGCGCACGATCATACAGTATATTGTATTTTTAAAATAATGTTATGACAAAATATGATCGTTTTAACATACCTTGCCTAATGGGAATTCCGTCAGCTTTATTAACATATTTATCTTCATACCATTAGATAAGAAACAGGCTCTTAAATTTCAAATTCACATTTCCAAATAACCTTTAGCGTGGCTATAGAACATTTATCTTACAGTAATCAGATGCTGAGAATTAAGGTATTTAACATAAGTGAGGATTTATTGTATTATATTATTGTAGATAACTAGATAAAATTAATGAAAACTTGCAACGCGGGAACGGGATGGGAAATGCATATTTTGGAGTCCGTACGAACGGAAGTATGTCCAGATGCTAGAGAGAGTACAAAAGAAATTTCTAAGGTATTTTTACCGAAGAAATTATAGTTATTATTTGTTTATGTATCCGACTGCCCAATAGGCATGTTAGGGTATAATGACCTAATCCGGCGTAGGGAAATTGTCTTAGGAAAGTTTTCCTGGACCATAATCAGGGGCGGTATTGATTGCAGTAATATTCTGCAATCATTGCTAAGATTACATGCCCCTGATAATTTTTACCGGCTCAAGAGGCATCCATTGCTGGCTAAGGTACGCTTTTGAACAAGCGTCAAAGCCCAATTCCGCGTATGGTCGCCCTAATGAATCGTTTCATTAGCTCTGTACCAGAATGTGACATTTTTATGACTAGGGTTAGGAATGGTAGTGGACGAATATGAGAGGTTGTTAGATTTAAGTCAAAAATTGTATTTTGGCTTCGGCCATAAATAAATAAATATTGCCGCCCCCTATAAAATGCTGCCGAAAGGGAGGAAGGGTGCGATTTTCGTAGAGCTTCTTGAGTTATGTACGTCGTATGTTTAATGTCTTTTGAGAGTGGTGTTGCTATATGCACTATACGTGGTTAGTAGACTGTGGTATAATGTTAAGATAATCTAATCTTAACAGTTCCGCGCCTCGCTCCCTGAAATCATTTCAGGGAATGTATTTTCTTCGCATTTTGTAAAAAAACGTCACATACGATTTGTGTTTATACCTCGCTGATTCCGTATCACTAAAATCCTGCTGTTTTCAAAGGTTTTTCTCGTCTTTCAAGACAATCGTAGTCGCGTCATCGATTTTTATAGAATGTATATTTTCCATGTAAATGATATTCTTCAATTGTCGTTCTTTTATTATGAAGATATGTTAATAAAATTTAGTGATAATTAATATTGTTATCGTTAAATAAAAATGGACGAAGAGATTCACCGGGAACTTTGTTCGAGTATGAAAATACGAAGTATGAAGTAATGTTTGTCTATGCAGAGTATGATGGCAAATTGCGCTAAAATATGGATTTCCTCAGTTAGGTTGTTTATTAAGTATACTATTTTTGCGCATTTAATATTTAATGCGAATTACTCAATTAAATTTTGTTAAGTATTAAAAAAAATGTTCTTTGTTTACAAATAATCTAAAATTGTGGTTTGCTTTGAGTTATAAATGAATGAAGATCGATAAAGAAACAAGACCGTTCGCGAATCGATTCGCGAGTGATTTTTCGCAAATAAAGCATAATGTTGAAGGTTGTTTAATATTGTTTTAAGTTGTTACTTTTGGTTAACTGGCTTTTGCCTTTGTTTGGAAATGTATGTCCATAAACTCTTTGTAATATACTAAATGATACCATTATTATTATTTAATTATTCCCAAACCACTACGATTTAGGGGGCCTTCAAGAAAGCGTACATCTCTCTTAAAGGCCAACAACTCACTTGTAAGCCTCGGCGGCGGTTAGCACTTTACCTCCTGTTACATATAAAAAAATACAACAAAATCATACATGATATAAATAAATATGCTTAATTAAAATCCAAGCCACGGTACTTCTACTAAATCACTGAAAGTAGCACGGCAAACATAAATGGTTATTCATACAAGGTTAACTCGTAACTAGGTATTCATGTCAATATGTAGAATAAGCTGTTTGTATACGTTTTGAGAGGCGTTTCGTGTAACCTAGTTTTGAGATTATATACTTGCATTGAAAACAGTTTTAGATAAATCTTTGAAATATTCCAATTGGTCTTAAAGTCAAACTAATTACGACGTGAACGATGCTTCATATTTATATTATTCGTTAATAGCAGGTATATTAAGAGGACAAAGATCCCTTTAATGTGTCGGTAATTGGCTTAGCATTGGGACAGTTCAATTCTTGAGTATCCTTACAATGCTTTGTTATTTTAATGGAATCAATTTTTTATGAATTGTTTATTTTAAAAGAGCAGCTATCGAGTTTCTTGCCGGTTCTGCTCGGTAGATGACTGCCTTCCGAACCGGTGTAGTGTAAAAATTGACGATTCAAAAGTGTCTTTATAAAGACCTACTTGAATAAAGATATTTTGAGTTTCGAGTTTGATTATTTTAATTTTTTTATTACTAAACTTAATACTAATGAGATAGAAATTATAAAATACAAAAATAATCATTAACCAACCGATATCAATAGGAAAACATAAGGTCTTAGTTATAATTTGGTTTTTGACATATAATACAAAAAGAAAAGCATATTTTTTTTTACACTTAAAACAGATATAGGAAATCTTACAATAATCCTAGTTGCGTGGTTTGTAGAAAAAAGCATTTTTTTGTATCTTCGAATATTTGGTATACAATTAAAAAGAACTCCTTTATTTTTATAGAACCTTATTCAATATACAGATAAACCACATATTAATTTCACTCTCAACTTGTAGCGAAAACTGAAAAAGTGGATTTCATACAAATACGTAGTTTAAACTTTCCGAAATTAAAAACTCAAAAATATGGGTGCAGCGGTTTTTATTACTTTTTATGCGTAAAAGTTGTGTGTGGATTGTGCTACTTTTGTTTAAAACATGCACCAATAATTTATTTCAATGAGCCTGTAACAAAAAAAAAACAACTTAACAACAAGAATACATTCTAATTTTTCTATGAAAATGTGATTTAAACAAAATTAATTCTGGACAGTTTTGTAAAGACCAGGTGCTGCGTTAATTCTGTGTGGTAACCTTTATGTGCTTAGACTTATATATCACTTGTTGTTATAAATTATAATTTGTATGAGCTATATAGTTTAATTGTTTAGACATTTTTCAAATACAAGCTTTTAAATTAGAAAAGTAATATCGACATTTTTCACAAATGAATATTAATATATCAATTTCGCTCATTAGATCGCAATAATTATAAGATCTATAGCGATTGATATAGATATGTTATTAGAAATAAAATATAAAAAAACATAGGGATTTAGTTCTAAACTATTCTAAAACTGTATCCTGCATTAGACACACTTTGCAAGTAATTTTTCAACGTCCGCGCTAATGTTCCCAGGGGATTGAGATGAGCATTTTTTCTTTTATTACCTCGGTCCGCGTTTGATAACTTGTAGCTCTCGAGATTCAACTTTAGATTGGACCAAGTATTGTAATATAATTACAATTCTGTGTTACCCATTGCTCGTTTACCATACGGAATGTATAAATGGTGATAATGAACTAAAAACAAAATGTAATAGATAATTTAACCTAGTTTTATTACATTCAATGAATATTATTTATTCAATTGAGTTATGGACAGATTAAACCCTTATCCTATATTGGTACGTACGTAAAGGCTACATCTTAATATATATATATATATCTCCTGTCACGATGTTTGTCCCCGATGGATTCCTAAACTACATAACCTATTTTAAATTAAAATGGCACACCGTGAGCAGTCTGGTCCAACTTGAGATATAGGACAGCTTAGATCTTTAATTATAGTCGCAATTTTATTTAATTGCAAATTATTTGTCTATATAATTAATTGACAGTCACAATTATCTGTTAACTCCAAAAGATTCTAACAGATGTCGATACTTTTCGACTGGATTGAGTAAGTAATCGGTAGATGGCACTGCTATGGTAAACCGACAAACGTGTCATATAAGCTACAATTCAATAGCATGACTACCACGTGTTATTGAGGCTAAAGTATAAACTAAATTTATTTTGTAGTAAACGAAATACCGTGAAATTCAATTATTTCTACTTTTTCAAAAATGTATATGGCAAAATAACGTTTGCCGGTTCAGCTAGTACAAATATATATTTCCTATCCTTTACAGATGTTTATTGTGTTTTGGCACCTTAACGCCATAAAGCCGTCTGACATTGACGGTTGAAAGATGCTGTCATTGTCCAGTGACAATTGGAATTTTAAGATCGTTAGAGTCTTAAGTGTATTAACAGCTGAAATATTGACAGAAAGAAATATTGAAAGATTTTAACATAAATAAAAAAATTAAACAATTTCAATTTCATAAGAATATTGCTTAGTATTTTTACGAACCTGAACAACAAGCAGTAAGCTTGTTAAATTCCATAAAGTTGAATGGAATTATTGTATTTTTTTTCTAGGCAAAATGTTGTCATTGCGACAACACTTCTTTGTGTGTTGTATGTTGTGATACTCGTAATATTTAAATAATAAATCGAAAAAACTACAGATTATATTTCTTTGCATATTGAAGTACCCTTTGTAAAGATAATGCTTGAAGATTTCAATTCAATTGCATTCATAGAACTATTTTATGTAATATGATTGTCTTAGCGGACAATAAACGCCAAACCAAAGTAATCACCAAATACGCCTACGCACTTGATTGAAAAAGTTCCCCTTTATATTTTTACGTAAGCCGCTCAGAGGCTT
The DNA here is from genome assembly GCA_951799465.1 of Leptophobia aripa. Lineage (NCBI taxonomy): Eukaryota > Metazoa > Arthropoda > Insecta > Lepidoptera > Pieridae > Leptophobia > Leptophobia aripa. The sequence continues at coordinate 5,625,756 of OX637266.1, read as the reverse complement.
GAAACAATCAATTAGAGAAGTTTCAGCCTTTCTGAATTGTAAATGCGAAATGCGACTTAGGGACAATACACGTTTTATCGGAAATATTTAATTACTATGTCCAAGTGTGGAAGTATAAAAGTCCTACTTTTCCACAGCGTTTTCAGCGAATTGTGATAAGCTGTATGTAAGCAAAGCTACGAAACTTTGTAATAAATTTATCTATTATTAATTGTTTAGACGTAATCCTTACTATCATCTGATAGTCACTTGTTTATTTAACGAGTTACAAAAAATATTCCTTAAATATTCGTGTTTTCTATGCTTTATTTTAACTTATTTTAACTGTCAACTGTGTGATAACCACCTTTGTTGAATGTGGTCTGGCTTTTGATATTAAGAAAGAAGCTATAAATTTATAGAATTTTTAGTCAGCAAATGCTGATCGTATGTGAAATGCGTTCCGTATTTGGTACTTAGAATTTAATGAAAGTGTTCTATAGAAATTCAGTAAATGTTTTGTAATAATCAAATGCGGTTTGTTGTACTTAGCCCCATAGTGTTAGTACTTCCTTTTCTGTTTCCATTCGTTTCAAGCTGGCGCAACGAAAGAACGCGGAATGTAATTTTCTTATAGCACTATCAACGTATTAGTCTTTTTCATAAAAACGAGAAAATGTATTTCACATTCGTCGTCGTCGTAGTCTTATATAGGACTTTGTACAGTAACCATCTTAAATGTATGCAAAATTATTCTGGGATTCCACCACAGCTTAAGATTAGGGATGGACAAAGATTCCACCACAACCATAGCTTCTCACTTTTTGTATTTCATCTAAAACAAGTACTTATATTGTCTATAAGTGATCGATAAATTTTTTAAGAGGATACATTATTTAATGCTACTCCTGCAGAGTATTCATACGCTGACGACATTCCCTCGCTGTATCCCGACGCTGACGTTAAGAGAAATATTTGTTTCACTAGATATAGACATATAGTATGTTTTTTTAGTTTTTAAATCAAAGAAACATATTAAAATAGTGATCTGATCTTTTGACTGGCAGAAACAATGGACCGAACAATCAGTGTATATATGCTTTTAAATTAAAATACTACTAATAAAGCTTTCCTTAAAACATTTGTACTCAGAGGACAAAGTGCGTTCAAACAACAAGAAAACACGAGTCGGTGTTAAATTATTTGCTACAACGGCTGCATTGTTGAAAGCTTGGATCGTTAATACCCCTACTATTTCAAATGATTTTACATTTACGTAGTTACTTTTATGTCGTTATACAAGAATACAAAATTTCTTTATTCTTTAGAAACATAAGTTTGTTTCCTAAAAACTTTTAACATGTGTGTGGCAAAAGTTGTTAAGCTCAAGCTTGGTACGGTAGTTCGGAACCTCTTGCTGTTGTTCCAATACGTACTATAATATACTGGAAAAGATCGATTATTAGCGATAAGGCCGCCCGTTGATTTTATATGTATTAAAATTATCTACATCAACTGTTTAAGTGCAATAAAGTGTGAATATTAATAATAATTGAAATATCATATTTATTTTATTAAATAAGAAACTCATATATTCGTAATATATAAGCTTAATACATTTCAAAGATTATATGGAAGCATCAAATCTTCACTGGACACAAAATTTGTTTTGGGAAATATTAGCAAAGTACTAAGAGAAATTTTTCTAAAAATGCTTTCAGTTGAAACATTTATTTCTTTAAAAAGTTGTTTTTATTGCAATATTAACTGTTTGAATCTGTTATTCATGAATAGCGAAGATAATATATTTTCTCAGCGAAAATTGATTGAAAAATACAAATGAGACGAATTAAAACCCTATGTTTCGAGTACCACTAGTAACTGCACCTTTCTTTACAGTATATCGAAAATAAAAAGTTAGCGTCGGTAGTACATTTTTACTTTGTCAGTCTCAGTTCGTCTTTGTCCAATAAGAAATAGTTTGTCGCCTTCTTACAACTTCCCTCTACTGCAATTTCGAATATTATCTACGTCTAGTCTCTTATTTATTCTGTATTCACGTGCTGTTATTGGCACAAATGGTTTTTCTACTCCTTATTGATTCTAAAAGGTTTTTTTATTGTTTGATGTATGTATGTATTCATAAAAAAATTATAGAAAACAAAATAAATATATGCAATTTACACTAATTATATACCTTCAATAAGTTTTTTTTTTATAGAAGAGGGGGCAAACGAACAGGAGGCCCACCGTAAACGTGAAGCCGCCGCCCATAGACACTCACGCGGCTGGTAGCTCATGAGTGCGTTGCCGGCCTTTAAAGCAAAATTGGGAAATGGAGTGGTAGGGGAAGAGGACGGGGGTGGGGGAAGTATGGGCACCGGAAGATCTCACTCACCGAACGAAACGCGAGTACAAAATGAACAAAGTCCAATTGCATCACTTTACGCCCGTTTTGCTATGAGAGAGTGGTATTTCTCCGGCCGTGCCTGCACATTTGGCTGAAACACTAAGTAACAGTATGGCACTCCCACTTAAAACTAGTAACAAAAAATAGGTGTTGTTTTTCATATTTCGAGGTAAAGTTCTTCTCTTCTCCCTATGTTAACACTTTCTCAGTATAATAATAAAAAAACACCCTTTAAATAAATGTTAGAAGTAACAGTGCACAATTAGTAAGTAATTAATGCGGAAAAGTTAAGCGAAGAAAGGAAGACAAATAACTGAACTCGACCAAACTTGATAATTCGCCGAGTGCTCAAGTTAGCGATTTATTTCAACAGCGATTTATTAGAACTCTTATTAATAAAGAGTCGGAAGTGCAAACACTGTTAATTGCTGACAGTGTACTCTGGAATAAAGTTCATTGTTATTGGATCAGAAGTAGAAATAATCTATGCGAAAAAGGTGATCCTTAGTTTGGCTGCTCTCAATTGAAAGTTATGTTGATAAGAACTGCCTAATTTTTAGTATTCTCCATCTGAGAAGTGTTCTCTTTTGGCTCTTATGGCCGACGCGGGCGACTAGCCTGAAGGGCTGAACGGAAGCTCACTAGAGGAGTCAGCGACACTTCAAGTAAGGGACCACGCCTTCGCCGGGGAAGGCAGTTTTTAAGCCTAAGTCTCCTATCGGATTTTTTGGCGCGGGTCGCTTCTAATGTATTGTTAGCAGCAAAATAGCCCAGTAGGTTTACCACTTATAACCTTTAAGTCGAGCGTCATCTTACTATGAAAATGTTACTTTATAGCCTGTGACACTTTTTCTAATGTATTGATGGAAATCTTTGAAAAGCCATTATTTTTAAATAATATATATTATAATATATTAATATAAATTATATTTATTTATGTTTGTTGCGTGTTACGCCCTTATCAGGTTTGACATGTTGAAGTTGACCCTAAGTGATTTTGTTATTGTCTTGTGTTCTGCTGTTTCATGGTATATGCAATTAGCACAGTCACTGTCATAAGTTAAAAGCCTCTTAACAATTTATTAAAGACCTTTTATCTAAGTATGGAATATGTATAAACTAGATTTTTTTAATTATATGTTAGCCAACAGTTATTTACATCTGATTAGAAGTAGTATTAGAAGAGAAGAGAATTAGAATAGAAGAACTAAAAAATTTCCGTTCTCTTCTTTGTCAAAGTGTATGGTGTGATATAAGATGTTAGTTCTATAGGCAGTTGGTGCAAATAGTCTGATTTAATATTCCGATCTGAGTCTGAGTTATCCAACCGAAAAATAGGCAAATTTTTAATCAATTCAAATATACAGCTTAATATAATATGTTCCCAAACTTAGGAATAACTACTTATAAAAACATATGAAGTAATTGAAAGTCAAAAGTAAACACCTACGCAGCAACGTGGGAACTGACAAATTACAATGCCCTATACGGATCAATATGACCTTCGACATTTTACAAATTTACTACTTAATAAAGGTTTAAGCAATGAAACCCTATGTCATCCCAGCGTATATATAGTATAATTAGTTACAACCAAGCCGTTGCGTAAATAAAATAATATCCATTAGCAAATGCGATGTTTATGAGGGCGGTCAATGGCTTTATTGGCTTTAATATTAATTAAACTGTTATATTTGGATTGAACTCATTAGTGTAACTATTTAATTAATGCAATGGAGTTAAAGTATATTTATTTTAATTGTCATTAATGTTACTTGATGCGTTCCAAGAGTTCTAAAAGCTAATATGTGTTTTAATCAGTTCATCACCTTTTAAAAAGTTGAATGTGGAAGCCCGAATTTGACTTGAGTGAAGCTGCGGATTAATAAATTTTTCGTGTATTTTGAATTAAACACTTATAAATACTTTAATAATAATAAACATATTAAACTAACAACACGTCAGAATAAATAAGTTTTTTTAAAAATGTTCAATTAAATGAACAGTAATAAGAGCTTGTACATATGTACGTACGCCTACTCGTGACTAATAACTGGCTTTTGTGGTCTGAATCGATTTAAACGATAATTCATCTGGATTTCTAATTTAAGTGGTCGCTCATGCGGCAGTAATACGATTGATAGGCGTTTGTGGTTTGGATTTGCACATTTCGAATAGTTATCTTGTGCTATCTTTGAAATTAAACACGGTTCAACACTTTTAATGACAAGTCAGGTGGGTGCGAATTTAGCATTTAATTTGTTACATTATTTTACAATATAATAGCTCACTAGCGTCCACAATAGGCTTCCCTGTATCGTGGAAGCCAGTCTCTTTCACATATGTCCAAAACAAAATATAAGCTTAAGGCCATCAAGTATTAAAAAAAGTGTGTGCGAGTGCGTACGTTTGTGTGTGTGTGATTATATAATAAAGCAAAATAAAGTAAAATCCTGTAGAGAGCTAAACACTACGGAGACTTACATACATTGGTATATACCAATCAAAAATCTTCTGCTTAAATTGATATACTGCCGAGTAAATATATTCCAAAAGTTGAAATGTCAAATTACCATTGTTTTCCTTGTATAAATAGAACGCCGTATTAATTTGAAGTTTATAAGATCTGTTAGTTTTTCTTATATGTGTTGGATAGATTCGTTTGGACAAGGAAGCTGACAAAGTATCGTTACAAGTATCGACACAATAGACAAAGTCAAGGAATGTTCGCGAAGTCGACAAGATTCAATTAATCCTTACTAATGAACTCGCTGGAACTAAGCCAGCCCAATTGTAGTCTATAGTAGCGTATTAGTAACGCAAAGCCAAAGTGCACTTTGGCACAAACAAAATTCTAAACTATGATAGTTTTACACTATAGTTGCCAATAAAATACATGGTACTAATGTATATTATTTAAAGAGGCAGAAGAGGTGAATTTATTATTATCATTCTAAATTTAAATTTAACTAACGATAACGATAACGACTAACGAGTAATATTTTATGGGTTTTATTTAAGAATATATTTGAATTACTATAGTTGTCAAGCTGTGGTCAAGTCCTGGATACTTTTGGGATTTTTTTACGTAGCCATTAACATAATTGTTAAGTTTTTTACAGCTTTTGGCTCGCTGGCTTTTGGTCCGAGCTTAAAGCTTCTAGCATTTATGAATGAATTCTTTGTGGTTTGTTTTTAACGGGATATCTTAAAAGCTTCATAGATTGAGGCATTAATTATTTCCTTTAAATAAAAATTGTACATTAATTTTTTACTCAATATTTAAAATTGATCTTAAGTAGATTTAAAACAAAAATACAGTATATGTATTATATTTTATTATTAGACGAAAAATAACAATAACCTATACTAATAATTTACATTTTACGTCAAATTTCTAGCGTAGATTTATTATTGTTATCACATCATTATGATCACTAGATCATAGAGCTGAGAACAAAGCAATTTGCATCTTAATCATGCTTAAACAATACGTGTTATTAGTAGATAATTCCATAAACTAGTTAGTGTTTAAGTTATAATTTAGTTAAATTAACCGTTAATTCACAATGCATTACGAAACTATTACAATATGATTACCACGAATAAAGCAAATTCAGTTTATATAATTCCCAAACCTAGGACACAGTGATGTTAAGAAAGGTTAAGAAAACGCGTTATTTTAATTTTGTCTGGTAGCAGATTGTTTTAAATAAAATTTAATTGGGTTAAAACACGAACAATTTTTTTATAACACACATAGTTCACTTATAATACACCTAGGAATGAAAGCGATTCGCATTAATTACCACGAAAATTTGATTCGTAATGGCATATGCAATAATTTACTAGTAAAATTGAATCAATTTTAAACAGTATTATTTCGCATCAACTTACTCGGGTAAAGCTCTATAATTCTACAGACGGTTAGAAGACTTATGCAAATTCATCTAAGATGAAGAATTAAAGAAATAAAATAGCAGTGTTGGGTGAAATAATAGAAATAATCAGTATTTCAGGGTCTACCCACTCTCTATGTAAATAAGCTATCCGCCGCGAGCACTGAAGCTCTGTCTAATTTTCAGAAAACAACGCTTCTTTCCAAAGATGAAAGCATTGCAGATAATCCACAAAAGAGTATTTATGCATTAAATATACAAAAATACAATTATCTTTGAATATGTTTTGTTATTTATTTTTTATATTGCCTAATGTGTACACGCCGACCATTGCAGGAATATTTTATTAATTTTTGTATACAGGATCATAGTGTACTTAAAGTTAACCTGAGTATAAACTCAGGATATAGAATAAAGATATTTAAGTTTGACTATTCCAGTAGGTCTTTATAAAGACACTTTTGAATCCACTTTTTTTACACTACCACCGATTTGGTTTGATTGGTCAGTGATTTTAGTCCAAAATACTAAAAATAGGTTAGTTGCGAAATGCTAACCTTGCGATATTTTCCTAGTTACAGCAGAATGCGCAAATATTATAAATTAAAAAAAAAGTTATAAAACCAGTGCTTTAATATTCATAGAGAGTTTAAAATGAGAATCTTATGAATATACAAACTTTAAGATAATGTTAATAAAACTATTTTTAATAATCTTTGCCGCTATAACGGGGTAGCCGCGTAACTCCAACGACTTCCAATCTCGAGGTGAGCATCGCAATGTGATTATTTTTGTTGTTATAAAACATTAGTGCATCCGGGCTTCGGGGCATACGGAACATCATTAAGTTTTATTTCTCAAATGCGCTTGGTGTATCTACTGTCAAAATAGTCGATAGCGTTAAATAAGAAGGGTTCTATTAAAGAAACAAATAAATTTTATACTTATCAAATTTATATTCTAACAAATTTAAAACGCGCGTAAAAGGTATTTTGGTTGAAAAGGCATACTATACCGTAAACGAATATTTAGAGGACAAAGATCCCTTTAATGTGTCGGCAATCGGCTCAGCATCGAGACAGTTCAATTCTTGTCGTACAATGCTTTGTTATTGTGAGTAACACAATTTTGTATTAATTGTTTATTTTAAAAGAGAAGCTATCGAGTTTCTTGCCGGTTCTTCTCGGTAGATAACTGCCTTTCGAACCGGTGTAGTGTAAAAATTGACGATTCAAAAGTGTCTTTATAAAGACCTACTTGAATAAAGATATTTTGAGTTTGAGTTTGGGTTTGAAAGGTTAAAAGGTCTGACTCAATGTTTATATAAAAGAGAGAGAAAATAATAATACTAAAATTGGTTCGATGTTTTTTCTGAATTTAACGTCTCAAAACCATTACTTTAAGCACATATCATTTACCAAGTAAAAAAATAGTAATAAAAACTTTTTGGTACAAACTCCATGTAATAGAATATATAGTAATAGAGTAAGATATAGTTATAGTCAGTCTATAACTATATATAATTGTATATGTCATGGATCTAAACATGTAACTTTAGCTATCATCCTGAACATCTTTTATAGAGCTATCTATACGAACGACGATGGTATAAGCTTAACAAGCTTATACCGCTGGTACACCTCGTGTTTAGCTCGGCTTATCGCCTCACAAGCTGTTAGTCGGCTTAGCGTAAGTTAGCCGTAAAGTTAGTCGTTTCTAGTTTCAATACAATTAAAGTATAAAATGAAATTTGGTAATCAAATAAAAATTTAAATACAAATGTTTTATGATGTTATGATCATAAAATTATCTTATTTATGTATTAACAAATTACAGTACTCAAATTAATTATAAATAACATGACCCCTGGTTAAGTTCAGCGGTTGTTGACGAAATGTTGAAATAAATGAAACATTAATTATGATACTCTGTTTAATTTGTTAATTATTAAAATAAGACAAAGTTAACATAAAATGTAGGATCAATATTATGACAAATTAAATAACTGTTAGAATTTGATCGGTAGATTAAGAGGTCTAAATTTAAATTACATGTTTCTATAAAACTGTTGATTACTTGTTATTATAATTCAAGCTTCTACTGTGTTTGAGGTTTATTAATTTATTTTATATTAACAATTTTTGTCCCTTTCTTAACTTGTATATATGAATAGGATTTTTTTAGCTTATATCCTTCAGTAGCGCATGTTTCCTAATGTGTCAAGCAAACCGCCGTACGGTTAAAAGCCTGCATAAATAGACGGAAAGATCATTTGTGAATTTTGATACTAATTAATTGTGTCGTTTTTACTTTACCTTCCCATTTCTTATTATTAACCAACCACTGAACTACGGTGTAAGCACTAGTTTATCAGTAAATGAGCTTTATAACGTCAATAAATTCCCATTTCCCGTTAAACCAGAGTGTTTGCAATCGGGAACAATAAAATAGCGAAGTGAACACGAGAATGCTTTCATCGATCTGAGCTATTGTTTTTATGTTACTAATATAAAATAATATTTGCTGTAATAAGCAGATACGATGAGACAGGCGTGAGACATATTTTCCGGTACTTATTGATATTTCTATTGGCGTTATAAATAAATGTCTTAAGTTCCCATTGACGATATAGCTACAGATAATGATTACCTGTTTTTTTCTTTTTAAATATTGCAATCATAGAACAGAAATCATTTACTTACTAGTCAAAGGCACCACATCGGGGCATAGGTCAGATATGACATTTATTCTTTGTCTGAAGGCTTTCGCCTAAGCTCACTCCAAGTCAGTTCAATGTGTTTGGCTTTCTGTGATGAGAGTAGAATTGCCAGGTCTGCTTGTTTGCAAAAATGATTTAACTTTGCTATTCGCACGAAGCTAATATAATTTTGTTTGTTAATTTTTTATATTGACATCTTGGAAGTTGTGAAGGTTTTTTTTTCTGTTTGTACCCAAGGGTTAATATATTTAAATGTAAATAACTTTTAAACGAATTATTATTACTTTAATAATTTGCGAATTAATTATATCGATTTGTTATAACGATTTTAATTAAATTTCCGGCCATTGCTATAAATAATCCCAAAGCAAGAGATAGTTGTCACGAAAATCCACTACAATTAGATCCTTTAGAGGTTCTCTACAGTCGTCCTAAAATCACAACCACTTAAGACCAACTTGGGACATACAAATCCTTAAATAGCAGGCTTTAGGACTGACCACTTATTTAGACGCCGGTAATATTGTCAATTATTTAGAAATAGTTTGATTTATATCAAGTTATTTACTTTTGAATTAATTCCCTGCCATTTTGATTATACAACTTAACAAAAGCCTTCAAATCTAAGACGGTGTTATATTATGATGTCGACATCGATAATTTTACAATGTATTAATGTAAAAGCGGGTTAAACAAAATTAACAAACTATTAATTAAATAACATTCGTACGAAAAATTTTCCTCTGAAATTCGTTTAAAAAAAAACTAAGACTCAACCTCGCACACTCACTTACACAGCATCACCATTGCACACACTAATACACACACAGACGCACACTTAAATGCTCGTTCTTCACATAATATACTCCACTTGTTCATATGTATATATATATATATATATTTTTTTTTGTTCGTGTTTTTTTTGTTATTGTTGTTTCTGATCTTAGATTCTATTTCCGGTTCTATGTTTTATCGTTATTTTGGCTTTATTTTTAATCTATTTTTATTGTGTTAACTTTTTTTAAGAAATAAAAAAAAAATAAAAAAAAATCGGAAAACGATTTTACATTTGAAGGAAATATTTTGATTACGGAGCTTTAAGCATAGAAATAAATCACCGTTATACGTTACGTGTTTACATACGTCTTTGTAAAAACTCACTGAAGTCACGTCGAAGCCACTTACCAGAAGTAAACAGAAATAATGCTATATCCCCTAAGAACTCTAAATGAAGCCAATTACTCAGAGACTTAACGTGACGTCACGATGAGCTAAGGTCTCGCACACACGCACGAATAATCCGCCATCAGTCTTGTACGAAGCCTGAAAAATTACCGTGTAAGGATTATCTTTACTATCTTATGCTTTCTTAAACAAGATACGTTTGGTGTTTTATTAATGTTATACATTAGGTTTGGTAGATGGGAATTACAGTGTAAACTCCGTGTAACGTCAATCTAACGACAACCAACCAAAGATTTTACGACGCTTAAGAGAAGTGTCGAAAAATCTTTGCTTGTATTTCAAACGACCTCTTTAAACGGTCTCTATAACGCACAGTCCAGTCATTATATAAAGTTTATACTGCACATTTTTTTAACAATCTGTGAAAAAATAAAACATAAATCTGAAAATGTATATTTCCAACAACCCTGGATGTGAACTGGACTTGTGTTATTTTGTTTAAAGACAAGTAGGCGATCATGCTTCGTTGATGTGTGCTCGGATCCAGTTGAAGTCAAGGTGGTTTATCGATATTCAACTTCCACAAAGTTATTTGTACACATAGAAATAAAAATTCATTTGTGCAGTCGTGATGCAAACACAGGACCTCAATGGCGCAATCTATTTCACACAATACGAGCATTTATATATTATTATAAAAAATGTAACTAAACTAAAACTACAGTGACTTCGTTTGAACGCGAATTTCTATGAAAACAAACTCGCAACGAAGTATAATTACAGGCACCCATTGAGTAAAACTTTAATAAACAAAAAAGAAGAAACTACATTTTAACAGTAAAATAATCCTAACCGTTTTGCTTGTTTCAACAAACGTAACATCAACATGGAGCTCGCAAAAACTAGAACAGCTTTCGTCCGGTGGGAGCCGGTTTTTACCGGATTATACCGGCGCGAGGCGGATATGCAAATGTATGAATGTACGTTATTTAGTGAAGTTTTAAAGGTTTTGTTTGTCTTCATAATACTAAAAGGCTACGTTGTAGCAAAATGTTTACTTTTGTACTTGTTGAGATAATGGACGCCCTATTTGACTTCAAACGGATTTTTGTATCAACACGACATTTATGGATTCGCTAACAAGCATAATAAATTTACATTTAAAATATTGAATTGAAATATTGTCCAGAACCATTTCATGCTATTTACATTCGTGAACATTTAAAATTTTCGTTCGCAAAACGATAACGTGGAAACATTTCAAATATTACTAAAATGCCTGTTACGGTATTTTAATAACAATTTAGGCCTAGTTGGGCAGTATAGGGTGGCCGGAAGCTAAAACTGCGAAGACTGGTAGAATGCAAACGCGACCCCAGTAGTCTCCATATGCGGTAGCGTCGGTTACACACGAGGAGTGTTCACCCGGTCTTACCTATTCCCATGACTATGGGTTTGCGGGGAATACACATACCATTTCCTCTTTGGTTATGAAATAAGAAATTGGGCACAGAACTAACTATGAGATTCTGATCCTGTTCAAACCACGTAGACCTGTGCAAAAATCGAATTAATTTATTTGCAAAATTAAGTATTTTGTATATAGTAATAATATTATAACGAACATTAGTAATTAGAAGCTTAAATAGAATTTTCGTAAAGTGATATTATATAGTTTAAATGCAAATAACATTTTAATTCGAACTTAATTCGAATTAAATAGACTCAACTCGGAGGAGACTTTTACTAATTACATTACCTGTCAGGTGTACTTTGACAGTTATCAGAATGACTTAAAGTTAAGGCCCTGCATAAATTATTTAGAATGATTAATTTTGTACTATATTCAAATAACAAAACAAAAAAAAACAACAAAAATATAAACAGAGAGTTTCTTGCCAGTTCTTTCGCTCTGCGCCCCTGATTTCGAAACTGGCAGGTAGAGTCAACAAAAAATGTAAGTTTTTTCACGATTCGAATATATGAATAAAGATATTTTTTTTGTTAACAAAAATATATTATTTTTGTATTAGAGTGCCTCAAACCGGCAACGTACTTGTAAGCCTCCTAGCGTTGCAGGTTTGCGTCAAGTTTGATTTTTAAAAAATAACTATTTATATTATGGTGTAGGCTCTGGCCATTTTTTAAAAATTTTATTTATTATTTTATTTTGTTATTTCAAGAAAGGACACCGGAAGGTTCAGTGCGTAATCAAACTTTAAAGAATTATGTTTATACACTTCTAAAAACTGTCCGTATTCAATGTGAAGGTTAATAAAAATAAACAATATTAATTTCAATCAAAAGAACTGTTGAATGTTGTCTGTATTCGTTACGTGTATTTGTTTATCCGTTCACTTTGTGAGCTTTGTTTTGTTTAAACTTTAGCGCTTTATTTAGGGTTTTTTACGCTACAGTTTATTTTTTCGTTCAAATTGGGTATGATGACTTATTTAAAAACATTACTTTTTGGCAAAATATGTGAAATTTACCTCCTAATGATCAAACTGTACATAAGTTATTCTATGAGGTTTTATAGATTTAACAGTCGTGTTAGCATAGTTGCCTATGCCCACACTTTAAATATAAGGTTCTGCGCATTTGAGACTATTTAGGTACGTTGTCAGTCCTTTAGACCAAAAACCTTTACTATATTTGTAAAACAATCAATCGATATAACGAATACAGATTCCTGCAGCCATGACCACTTATATAAGATCCTATGTCCCATCGATCGAGCGGGGAGCAACTAAATCTGTTTCCCTTGGGTATTCCAGTAAAGCACTTGCTTGATTGGCTGAGAGGTTGTAGTTTCACAATAGCGCTCCAAAAGTTGCTTGTTGGTTAGTTCTTCCGGCCAGGCCAGGCTATACGAAGACTTGGAGTCGACCGAAGTCATCTTCCACATCTGACATTCGTATAACGGCACAGACTTCACATTGGTCCTGAATAGACAGATAAAAGCCAGGTGGCCAAGTTAGCTACAATATTTTTAACAGCTCTGTTAGAGACAATCCAAGGATTTCCTGTGTCTTTACAAGTACGGGGACAAGATTTAAATAGATTGTGTTACGTGACAGTGTGATTCTGAATGTCAGTATCGTGTTCACTGACGTTGAATTAATTACACAGACAAATTAAAGCCAAGTGTCCAACTGAATTAACGGAGAACACTATAGTCTCTGATGGGTAATTACGTCCTGTAAACTAGCGAACAACGAATCGTCAATATAAGGTTATATATCTTTGTATTAAGTTGTATTTTAATTTAATTCTACTCACCTGTTTCCCTTAATAATGAATTACATATCAGCTATTACCAATCACATATCTATAATACCAAATATTATTTTATCATTTACCATAAATGAAATCTAATTGTCTTTGTAATTTTTTAAACTGACAAGCATACAACGCGTACATACGTCATGCTTTGTTCGCTAGAACACCTGGGGCTGTCATTCATTTTCACCAATAAATCGGCTTTATTGCGAATGGATATTTTCTTTGAAATTTGTACGTCAAACTGTATAATGGAATTTCATAAAGGATTTTCATAAAAATTTGCAAGTACCTCAGACGTCCTTTGATCATTTTCAATTGCCCGCCACATTCAAGTATCCTATATTTAACTGTCAACTGTCAATTTGACATACTAGTATCTATACCTGGCCACAACTGCTAAACAGTACATTAAAAACGTATTTTGATTATAGAAGAGAGGAAACGAGTAGGAGGCACACCATAAAAGTGAAAGTCGCCGCCCATAGACACTTACTAAATGTTCATACAATAGGAGACTTAAAATAGACAATATGATTTTCATACTTATTATTTTAATCGGTTTATTGGTTTGTTTATAGGTAATTTACGTTCCCTTACGTTCCTCCGAAACGTGTTGACCGATTCTCCTGAAATTTTCTGAGCATTTTGAGTAGGTCTCAGAATCGGCCAACATCTATTTTTAGAGACATTTTTTTAATTTTTTTTTTGGCAAAACGTTTGTCGGGATCAGCAAGTTACATATAAAATTCTCGTGTCACTGTCACATATACAATAATTAATTGTTACACTAGAAATTACTTACAAATAATTTATATCTCAAACAACGTTTGCCGGATCAGCTAGGAAATTATTTTCATGTCACTACGTAATAAACATTTACTATTGATATATTGTTTAATTTTTTTTCAGAAAAATATCATTCGTATAACTTATTTGTAGCTACAAGCAAACACAGCTCAGTACCGGAAATCTTAACCACCTATCCTTACAATTTTCATCCATTACTGGCATGCCAAACCCTCGTCAGAAAGTCATCATACTGCCGTTTAGTCAGAAAACGTTACCACTTTTTGCGGATTTCTTATATATATTGATCGTATAACATCGTAAACTTAATTAATTTTATCTGTTATTTATAACCTTACTTAACTATATTCATTATATTAAAAGTTGGCTATGTCATAGTATCGCATGCAATGTAGTGATGGATCAATCGTTATCAGTTCACTTTTAAACCTAATTAATACTGTCCATATTTTTTTAAATTTCCTAATATTTTATGTATTAATAAATGTTTTGTCCTTGTATTACTCCGGTACAATATATATATTAAGGCATCAACTACTGTGTTATTTAGTAGAAAGTGAACCAATTGTCAAGCAACGATAATAATTAAAGTGTACATAAATTTTCAATAAGCCACGTCCCAAATTTGTCTTTTGATAAATTCAAAAACTTTATCAAGCAAAAATTGTTGAGCAAGTCCTATTGTAGTGTGAAGGTCTATTTTAACGATCAAAAAGCTTTAATAAATCGCCCTAAATGAATAAAGACATTTATAAAACAATTATTAACCAGATAAGTTAATTTCTTTCAAGACCGGTTAATTATGGAATCCTTGTAGTCTTAAATATAAGGAGACAATTATTAAGGTATGTTAACTATGTTGAAAATATATTAATAACATAAACAAGAACTGTGCGTCTTCCGATCATGTTTCCACATTTTGGATGTTCTTTTGTTGTAATATGTGATGGGCGTGACAATAGCAAAGTTACCGGGCAAACCCACCCTAGGTGACATATGTCAATACGTTGCACGTTACGTCCAAGTGATCTCTCATTTTCGTTAACAATAAACATTAAAACTGATATTACTGTACAAATAGAATCTTACATATACCGTGATACAATCCCACAGATAACGTTACATTGACAACACGACAAACATTATCACAATAGTTATCTGCCAGCTATTGTGATGTGATAAATTATTCCGCTAATTAATGTTTCAATTAAACTGACATTATGTATGTCTGCTCAGACATTACTGAATCAGTAGTTGCAATGAGGATATTCGTTTTATCCTGCCTTAAGTTATTTTCGTGTTGTTAATATTACATGGCTGGAAAAAGATTGTACACTTCGCAGAAATAAACCATAATGCCGATAGCTCAAACCGGGGTCAGTTAGTTCACGAAAATAATACTATGTTCAAAAAGAATAGCAATTATCATAGCCTTAATACGAGAAATAACTAGGCATTAAGTTGGTAATTCATTTGAAGGGCAATTAAGAATATATAATAACAAATCCCAAACAAAAAAAATGTAGAATCTGTCAGTAAATAAATTAAACAGAAGCTTTATAAACGATCTGACTATTTTGATGATGAAAAAGTTTAGAAATGAATTAGCTCCAACATAGCCTTGCTTCAAAAAGTGTACTGGGATCATTACCAAAAAAAATCGACCAAGCCGAGTTTCTTGTCTGCATCTTATCAGCTTGGTCGCGTACGAACAGGCGTAGGTGATACTTAGATTTAAGACAATTCAAAGTGTACCTTAGTTAATGAAGATATATTGTATTTGTAATATAACATATTACTAGTCTTTCAGCCTTAAATACCAAATTATTTATTGAGTATACACACTGCTTTAATTACTATTAAGTTGCTTTTGTTCTCGCTAAATTATATACACACACACATTATTAAATACTATTTTAAAATTACTTAATAGAAAAAACACTCTTACATAAAGAAATTAAAACTAACACTTTAAAAAATTACATTAAAATATAATTCAATTTAATGACATTATTACAAATATTATTGGATTTAAATAAAAATAAGCGAATTAAAACACCTAACTAAGTACCAAAGAAAATTATATGAAAATTACACGTAATAATTAACTATGAAATTTCAAGTGTTCTGTAATTACATTGAATTAATAAATGTTTTCCTAATCGTTAACACCTGTTAAAATTTATTAGAGATATTTTCCAAGCATAAAATTTAATTGAGCCGAGGCTTATTTCTTAAGACGGAGCGATTGCGTCTCGAAATTCTATTAAATTACAAAATAATGTTGGTAAATTTGTATTATGAATGAATTGTATGTTCATTTTTTTCCGTAATGACAGTATTCGAAGACACTATTAAAATTTACTTTATCCACTACACAGATATGTATTATTCTGGCCAATACCTGTACCAACCTACTGGTTAATTATTTTTTTTTATCATTACTAGATATTGTAGATCGCAAGTGGAACTGCATTGGCCACACTCTCCGAAGAGATCCCGATCTTATTCCCAAACATGCACTTGACTGGAATCCTCAAGGGAAGTGGAAGCCTGGCCGTCCCAAACAGACCTGGCGACGTACTGTTGTAGATGAGGAGAAGAGAGCCGGTACGACTTGGAGCGAGATTAAATACGAAGCGTCGGACAGAGCGTGATGGAAGATTGCTGTGGATGCCATCTGCCCCATTGAGGGGACATAGGATTATAAGTCAAGTCAAGATATTATAAATACTTACAAACCGTCTACTTGTTATTATAAATACTTTATCTAGTAAGCATTACAGTTTCCCTCGTTACAAATGGTATTAAATATGTTTACGGTTTTAATTAATTCACACGAAATGGAACAGTACGCAATAGTGATACCAACATTATAATATTAGATGCAATCACAAATAACTTCAGACTTTTTCCATAGAGCCATAAACTTGCCTGAAAGAAATTGCTTATTAGCGAAAAGTCCGCCTGATGCACAGTACTACGTATTTATTAATATTACCTACTTCTACTGTTTTAGTGCAACAAAGTGTAAATTAATAAACCAGTATATCTAATCCTCTAGTATTGGCAGAGCTTGTCATGCTCTCTATGGAGCCTACACAAAACCTACCACAAGAAATGCAGGAATATTCAGAGGCATTTTATACAAATTAAATGTTTGTACCAAACCCTGAAGTGCTTTTGAACATATGGATCTTGTAATCTCATTAGGAGTAATGATGTTAAATTTAAATGGAGTTTAACTTGTTCTTATATACAATATCATACTATATTATACAAATCGTTGTGGCTAACGAATCTTGTACAAAATTACGCATTATTAATTTATACGCAATGTTAAAATTATACATGTATCATCTTAATTGGATTAAGTCTACTTTAGTCAAAAATTAGATCGATCAAATAATTATCTATATACAAGTGTGAATTAAGCTTGAAGGATATGTAATATGTTCCCTTAGTAAAGTTTAAATTGTATTCTTTAGAAATAAATCAGTCCTCGGAATTACCAATGCTGTTATGACACTGCGTACTTTTTAAATATTTTTTTTTATATTGATTAATCTTTGTTTTAAATGTGTGTTCCACATTAAAAATACATATACATTTTTTTGCATATATAACATAAAATTGAAATGAACATAAATCGTATTTCTTTATTAACACTTAAACAGTAGAAGTACATTATGAGATTACATATAAGAGCAACGAGCGGGCTTATCGCTAATAAGCAATCTCTTCCAGACAACCCACGTACACGTTTTAATCTTTACTATACATTTTGTGTACTTAAATACTCCTGGGAATATTATTGTATCTAGTAAACATGCGGGTGAGTTTAGTTCTCAGCCAAATAAATATTTAAGAAGCCCTCTCACTCAAGCGCCGCAGGAAATTTCGCTCCAAATCTGCACTGCTCCAATTAGCAAAGCTTAACACTAAGCCGAGTGGAACAAGCCGAAAATAACAAGTGCGCCACGCGAGCATGGATTTGTCCCCGATTTTCTTTTAATTCCTATCAAAATAACACATTCGTTCACTAAGCGGATCGGCTGACAGTTATGTATGGCGATTTGTGTTTTTTATTTGTAAAAAAATTTAGCTTTAACTAATTGTATGACTCCAATGATTAATATATTTTTTAAATATCCGGACGCATTAACTATATTAATGGATTGTGTTCAAATATAGTTTTTTTTATGAAACAGGAGGCAAACAGCCGCCCATGGAACCTGCAACGCCAGGAGGCTTACAAGTGAGTTGCCGTCCTTTAAGGGAGAGGAACGGTATGGTGACAGCCCCCAAGAATAATATATTTAACAAACACAGATGTTATCACAGATCCATAAACAAACCATTGAACCATTAGGTAGTATTAAAACGTACTAAGTTTAAAAATAGTAATCTAGAATTATTTCTATTATTACCTTTTATACGAAAAAATAATAGAAGTCGCATTGTATCGCCCTGGGTTTTATTAAGTTGATACAACCCGAATTGTAAAACTAAACACTTTACTCAAAGATTTTTATTTATACCGATAAAACAAATCAGCCGTTTCAAAACGATATATTCACAAGAGTGTTATACTAAAATATAATTCATGTGAGTATCGTATAGTTTGATTTATACAGCTGCAAATTGGGATCACGTATTCAAATTTATCGTGATCTCACATCGCATGTATGTATTGGCTGAACACGGTTCTTCTTATATTAGCCACCTTTTTGTTGGGATATTGTCCTTTCATTAGGTAATGGAGATCTTTGATAAAACACCTGCTGCCCGAACCCATAATATTATTTATTCAGCGTAGTGGAGGCTATGTGAGTAAATATCGATTATACTTACCAACTTATAGTATGGCTATACAAATAAATTTTCTTATATTCAAACAATTTCTTATTTTATAAACAACTCCATGTTGTATTAGCTTGCATGAAATATTAAATTTTATGTAATATGAAACGTGTAATCTCAGATATGAAAATAACACTTATTCACACAGCGAAAATAAGTTGTGTGCGCTGATTACAGCTTACGTATTTGTAAAGCTTTTGGATTGTAATGTTGTATTTATTTGTTAAGTATACATACTAATTTACAAATGTAGCTGTAAAATAAATTGCTTGCGCAGTTAATTTTTAAGTTCGCAATAAAACCTATGAATATTTAGAAACACCTGAAGGAGCATTTACAGTCGTTCGTTTACGAGCCGACACGGATCTTTAGAGGATTTTTTACGAGCGGGCGAATTACTTTCGAATCAAGGTGTAAGCTGAAGCGATCTTATAAAACAAGAAATCCAAGCTTTAAGCAAGGCATATTGAGTAGAAGCTTTGTGTGTGTGTAATTTATTGCTTTGTGACGAGGTATTGTAACATTTAATGATAAATCGTTAAACGAGTTAATTAGGCGTTATGGTACGTCAAAGAATACAGATTCAACCTTTCGAAATATATAACTTGAACCATACAAAACAGTCATTATAATGGTTGGAATTGGCAATATTAATTTTTATGGCCCCCATAAATTCCTGCTGATTCCCTATCACCTTACCCGAAATAAGAAAGGGCAATAAGATTTAATTTATAACCGATGTTTACAGTAAATAGCTAAATTTTAATCTAATGGTTATACAATGTTCATTCTTGTTTGAAATCTGAAAGTATTTACTACTTATATATATTTATATATACAGTAAATTAACGTAAAATATAATTTTGGTGAGTTTTAATATTAATTTGCTAGTGTCATTCGAACTAGCCTCGAGATATATTGAAATAATATACATATTTTTTTTTATTCAGTCAGCTCTCATAAGACTTTTTCGTAGCTACTTAAAGATTCAGTTGAGCCTGTCGCTGTTCTCTGTGAGGTCGTACTTTTGATTCTGGCAACGCTGAAGGTTTTGTTTTCCTGTGTCTTATTAGTCTATCTCAAGCAAATCGTAAGGAAACCGTAATATCTAACATCTAAGCATAGATTGCATATGTCAGGCAAGAGAATATGGTTGCATTTAATCATATTTCAATTTGTTTTCGTTAAATAAATAATTGATAATTTTTAAAATCCGAGAGAAATTGTACACGATGGTTTTATCGTATCCTGTAATGAAAATTTAAAATGGCTTTCAACAGACTGTACTCATTTATTTATTTATTCAAACATATATTAAAACTTCTTATGTATCAGTATCGCTTAGATAACTCATGTTCCAAACATGTAAATTAATAAATGAAAACTTAAGACACTTCTTCCCCTAATGAAAATCTAATAGTTGTTATTATATATAAAGAAGATATTTATCGATACTTATTGTATTAGTTTTAGTATGAAATATAGAATTTCTAAGAATAACAAAATAAGGAAACAGGAGCGTTTCCGCAGCACAAAGTTTACTTCCGACAAAAGCGCGCGTCACTTCACAAACTTCAGACCAACTTTGAACATAAATAAAATGCGAATAAATGCTTTTGTCTACTCTATTCGGGATGTTTGGTTGAATTAAAGAATAAACTAAAAAAATACTTCATAAAAAGTTTGTTTTCGTTTTTAGACTTTTTTGAAAAAATATGCCTCCTGGGGTTGGTATTTTGAAATGTTTTTAATAAATACTAGTATACATAAAAGAATATATGAATACGCGAATCGCGAAATTGTGGGGACTGGGGAATATAATACTATTATTTATGAATCCAAAGTTATATAACAATCTAAACTTCCTTTTATATAAGAGGGGGCAAACGAGCAGGAAGCCCACCATAAAGGTGAAGTCGCCGCCCATGGACACTCATGTGGCTGGGAGGTCGTGAGTGCGTTGCCGGCCTTTTAGAGATTTGTACGATTTTTTTCTTGAAGGACCCTAAGTAGTAGTGGTTCGGAAATACCGTGGCGGGCAGCTCACTATTATATAACTATTTACTAATTATATTAAGAGGGCATGATTTTACATAGCTGAAATATGTTCTAGAAGAAGAAGTTAAATGAGTGAAATAACCACAAAGGCTAGAGTAAATATAGGCACCAATTCCGACTTTTTTTCAAGCGGTTAATAATGTTAATCTGGGCCACTTTGATCGTTAAACAATTCGTTTCCGCTCTTTCATTCAACGAAAATTTCATCCCCCCAAGACTTAATTATCTACGGGAGGTAAGTTTTTATTTTCCGAGGTACCTTGAGCCGGTATCATGAATTTCAACATAAATTGATACGGTTAACTAAGCTTTAATGATCTGAAGAATAACATTCGCATAAATGAGGAAATAAAAAATTAAAAATCATGACTTCCTAATGATATTGTATACCTTTTATTTAAGGAATGAATCCGAATAACCTAATGCCTCATTATTACGCACTTACCTTGTTTGAAGGGTATTAATACTGTAATTATAACTGCCTTGTTGTCTTTTTTATTTTATTAAATTTTTACACAATCTTTACCTATTTTAACAGGCATTTAAACCGCGCAACGGTCTTGAAGTATCTCAAATCATATATTGGATACATCACCCATTATACGGTATATTCAAAAGAACCTTTTAATGTGTCAGTTATAAGCTCATCGTTGGGACAATTCAATTCTTGAGTAGCCTTACCTTTTGTTATTTGAATTGTTCATGCAAATAACATTATTTTATTTTAAATGTATGTGTTTTAAATGAGCAGCTTTCTTGCCGGTTTGTTTCGTTAATTAACTGCCTTTCGAACTGGTGGTAGTGTAAAAATTGACTATTCAAAAGTATCTCTATGAAAACCTACTTGAATAAAGATATTTTGAGTTTGAATTATATTACGGTATACTGAGAATCCAACCCTGTGACATTCATGTACTATAAATTGAAACCAAAATCAATGTTTCAAATTGCAGCAAGACTATGCAAGTCAAGATATTTTCCTTTGAATTTCCATTCGAACTTAGTCTTGGACTTGTAAAATATCACTCGAATGTCGTTGACAAGTGCTTCGGGGAAACTCGATATTTTCAAATAGAGCCTGCATCAGTAAGCACCTGGCTGCAGTAAATGAAATATTGTATCCAATAATATTGAAATTTATACCAAACTAAAACTTGAATGTAATAATATAGAGTCGCTTTTTGTGTAAATTTGAATTTAAGGACACTTCTGTAGAATTTAATGTAAATAATGTTTCACAATCCCGAATCGGAGTGACAGGAAATTAATCAAGTAATTACTATATATCTATAGTCTATATTAATAAGCTTATAATCTTTTATATTTAGAGTGTGGTTGTCATGTATTCGTCACATGCTTTCCGGAAAATCATAATATTACATATGAATTGTATATATAAAGGCCTTTTTTGTCATACAAGTAAATGTCACATTTACTGTGGGTTGTCTGGAAGAGTTCGCTTATTGGCGATAAGGCGGCCCGTTGCTCTTATATGTACTAAGATTTATTAACGTCATTTACTTCTACTGTTTAAGTGTAATTAAGTGTAAATAAATACTGTCTCAATCTACCATTCTTGCCGTAAGGCCTGAGTTTGAGGTCCTCTCCCTAATGGTAAAGACGATAGAAGGTCAAATTATAATGAAAATGTTGGTATATTAATTATTCTAATTACCGTACCGCAATAAGTTATTGGGCATTTCTCTTCCACTTATATATTTTTTGATATTTGAGAAAATTCTTCAATGAAAACAAGAATAGGCTAAAGGTAAAAAATAAAAGATAAACATTTTTGTACAAAATATATTTATCTCAACATTGTAATTGATGATAACACAAGATTTCGCACAACAATTTCTCTAAATGTTCATAGGTATTAACAAAAAAATTAACAAGCATTAAAAAAATAGGAATTTTAATTGCATTGTACAAAATACGGGAATTTTACAGGAAACAACGAAGCTATTGAAAATCTACCATAGTTTGCATCTAAGAGTTTTCAGACATGGAAGAGACGAGACGACGGAGGAAACCATCAAACCGTTAAATCATGATATTTCTTTCATTTTATCATTCCAAGCTTTAATGTGGATGATGTAATCTAATCCAAATCAAACGGAATTCCTCATCGTTTCGTCAATTCGTTTTACATTTCAGCTGGGAGGGGTTCTTTCTTGCGTCAACACTGTAAAACTGTCAGCGCATCCTCATGAAGACTTAATAACGTTGGAAAGCTCACTCACGCCACATACCCTACACTTCTGTCTATTTCCTTTAGCGTTCAGTTGTTGACTCACATTTAAAGCGAGCATTGCGATATTAATTAAACTAGAACATATCAGTAACAAATACTATGATATAAGTGTTAAATATTTAAAAAAAACTATTTTAAAATCAATATATTGTTCATTTATAAAAAGGAATTTATGAACGTATAAAAAATAAATGTACAATATTCGAAAAATATTCAAATATAACTGAAATACGCCGAGATTACTGAAATTGCAAAGTTATTGAATTCCGTAATAACTGAATGAATTTTTCCAAAGTTTCCTCCCTAACGAAATGAAAAAAATAAAAGAAATAACTTTGATCTACTTCGGTTGGAACAATAAACTTAATTCGTGAGCTGACGTTGAATAAAACATGACGAGATACGTTTAAACTGTTAAGACTCTCAATAGATCCATTTCAATTCTTTGTTTCGAGCTGATAATAATCTTCTTACGAAATTTACATTTTACTGTACGCCCTGATTTCCACTCGTGATGTAACATATAAAACGCGTAACATTTTTTAATAAAGAACTTGAATATTAAATATGGTTCTGATATTTCAAATAATATTCTTAATACAAAATTATTTTGAGTCTTGCGTTACATGTCTTTGAATCGATATTATTCTTAATTCCCTTCAGGATTTTTTAAATAATCCTCCATGTTACAGTGTGTTTGTGCTGTTCCCACTATGGATACGCTGGGAAACGAAAAAAATATTTCTTTCAATATTAACACTCAGCTGGTCTAAATATTAAATAATTTGAGAAAGTAAACGTATAAGGCGTATTCAACGAAGGCTTACAAGTTTTACTAGTGCTGTCTTGAATAATTTCAAATAAATAATAGTATACCTTTGTGCTAACATTCTTGTACCTGAGCTATAAAACTAATCGCTAATTTGTGCAACGTATTTAACAATATGGCATAATACAAATGCTTGTTACAACTACCTTATTATGAATATTTACATCGTAATAGTTACAAGACCGTAGTTGGAAACAGAAACTTATATTGTTGTATTTTATGAAACCGACCCACAAC
Organism: Leptophobia aripa; assembly: GCA_951799465.1. Taxonomy (NCBI): domain Eukaryota; kingdom Metazoa; phylum Arthropoda; class Insecta; order Lepidoptera; family Pieridae; genus Leptophobia; species Leptophobia aripa. Next base: position 5,601,231 of record OX637266.1, on the reverse strand, counting down.
CATTTTGAATTGTTTGCTTTCGGGTAGGTGAAGTTAGTGCTTCACTAGAGTCGCCAAGGCGGTTAAATTATAAATGATATTTTAATAACTGGAATGTTCTTAGAGTTCAAATACAATTATGTCTATCTTCAAAATTGCTTAAACCTTTTTGAAGTTATAACATTTATTACTAAGAATTTTCTGTTTGGGACTACCGTCTTGCTCATTTAAATTAGTTTTATAACAATTTCATTAAAACGGTTTAACAGAGAACTTAATCATTTATGAATGTGTGGAAATTACAATCAGTCGGCAGTTTTTAAATTGAGCGCTTTAAATGGTTTGACAAAATTATAAGCCCCTTACTAAAATCAGCACGTCACTAACTACTATCACTTTTAACTTACCTATATGTGTGCGAACACTAGAGTGCTTTCAATAGCATAGTAAACAAGCCAGCAGTTCACTTAGTAAGCCTTTTGATTGATCATCAAAGTAAAAATATTGGAAAGCTTTATGAGAGGCCAGTAAAAGCACTCAAGTGCGCGCATCTGATGATGATCAAAGCCTCCAATATCGGGGTATTAAGAAGGTATATACACTAATTACATGTTTTGAGTGCCATATTATATGACGTAATACATAAATATAAAAAAGTCTATTTACGTTAAAATATAGAGTAAGTATTCCACAATGTGCGTAATTAATCTTTACGGAATGAAAAATCATTTATATAAACAAACCTTAAATTAAATAAATTACCTAAACTGACCAACAGTTTGTTGTATTAATAATCAACAAGAAATTTCGGCACTCAATATAGCGTCTGTCAATGTAAGCTCCAGTCCAAGGGTAGGTCTCTGGATGCTGAACGAGAATGTAGCGTAGGCGGTGCGTGCGCACCGCGTGCCGAATGTCAGTAATCCAAAGATTCCTCGTCAGGGGATCGCTTGCGGCAGCAGAGACGCCAAGCAGCCCCAAGAGCGCAAACGCATATCGCAATAGCTAGTCCGGCTCCCAACGCAGGTGCCATCCAATCACCACTTCCAGTCATACGGGCCCCTGTGCATAATTCTGGTGCTTCATCGTGCAGTTTGCCCAATTCACCCGTTAGTGCGTTCAAATACCCAAGCCTACGCAAGCTATCCTCAGAATAAGCTTCTCTCGCTCGTTTCTCTTCAGCAGTCCAATACCTTCTTTCGCCACTTGTCACATTGGGGCAATTAACGACTCCATTACATATCAATCTTGCTGGGATGCAGAGAGCTTCTTCACCAGGACATATGAAATCACAATTGTGGCCGTCAGGTGTATAGGAACCAGTGTCAGTCAAACGCGATGTCATCAGTGACCCATCGGAGTTTTTAGGTAGATGATACAAACCAGTCCAAGCAATTTTAAAAGCCGCACGTGCTGGCGATGCGCTTCCAATGAATACAATACGGATTGACCTTGTTTTCTCTTTTTCCATAACGAGTGGATCGTCTAATGATTCGAAGCCTAATTCACCAGCGGAAAGTATTGGTAGTTCGCGAGCTAAAGAAACGTTCTCTCCACAAACAGATAGGTAAGGTTCTATTCTGCCAGGTAAATATATCTGTATGTTCCCATCATCACAGTGCCGAGAGGCGAATTTAATGCTGTCGAAATGCAACCAAATATCCCTTTTCTCCTCGATTTCAAGATCCCAAATACACTGTATTCTTTTCGGTGGTTCCGTATAGCCCAATGCTTCTAGATGTGGATATACAATTTCACCATCGGAAGCGGCGGCTAATACCGCTGGTCCACACAGTGGTCCGTGGACAAATTCATATCTGGCTTCGAAGAGTGGAGATGGATTTTTAAAGTAGGAAGCAGCGGCATGTGCATTGTCAACAATCAATTGTAAATTAAGCGATTCGCCAGAAGACACAACTCTATACGGCCTGGAACGGGTGACAGTGTTTGCGTGTTTTGCGCACAGACAGGATCCCACGGATCGTTGGACGGCCAAGTGAAGGGGTAGGGGTGTTGTCGTCATTCCGAGTGAAAGGTTGGCAGCCCTACCAGCGGGGAATGGTTCCCAGATGATTAACTTGTCAGCTCTGTCTTCGTAACAATTTTGACAGGAGACGGGTGTGTAAGGATGTTCCTGCAAAAAAGTATTTATAAGTCTCGATAAAGTAATTCAAACATTGTTTCACTCTATTCAATATTTTACTGATTTTACTCAGTGGCGTCTACCGAATTCAGAACAACACATCATATATTAATTCAACTCCAATAAATTCAGATTTAAAACTCAATGAAAGCATACTTATTTGTTGAAAATTGAGAGCCGAACGTGAATCAATCGCATTTAAAAAATTAAATTTTAACGAAACACTTTACTAAATGTATCGACGATGTATCATTTTAATATTTATTCCATTCGTTAATATTGTAAAACTCACAAGACTTCAATTATAAATTTTATGCGAGATTTATTTATAACCTTTAAGTCAAAATGATTTCCATTACTTTTATTAATATTTAATTATATTTAAAATGAAAAACATGTCGCTTTTCCAACCACCTAAGTAAGGGAACCTACAATACATAGTCTAAATAAAAAACTTATTAAATAAATAAAAAATACTCTAAACATTTGGTCATTCAATCGTGGTAATAAGTTCAGAACTTAAACTTTCCCAGCCCTGTTTTCCTTCAATGCAGTGAACATTAAATCGTGCAACGGATCCATCCATCAGATATATAATTATTAATGTACCATTCATTGGCTGTTACTTAATGGATGTCTTTGTGTAAAGTTATTCATACGAAAACGCGATACCGTTCGTCATCCATTTTCTGTAGTTTATTTAAATGGATGAAATTAATTTGTGGATTATTAATAGTTATATAAACGAAATTATATAAAATAATGAACTAGAGTAATAACTGATTATCGTTCGTTAATTTTACCAGCTATGTTATTATGTATTCATAACGAATTGTATATTTTTAATGAGATATGTTTTTGTGATTATTTGCAAAATTAATGTGCAAAATATGATTACTTAATCAGATATTTAACATATTGTGAATAGTCTTTATTATAGTTAGTATATTTATAATAGTGGCGTGTTTTTTAATTTATTTATATTGTAACTAAATGAATTTTAGAAACTCAGACTATAGGCTTACCGTTTAACATGTATTATGAATACAAAAAATTAATATCGACTGACAAATTATTGGCATATGAAGTTTAAGTCCCATGCGACGTATAACAAGGACAGCGTGAGCTTAAAGCTCAATCGACCAAACTAGCAGTCGGTTAAGGGTCTTACGAAAATGGAACTGTATAATTGAGAGATTTAATTTTTAGGACTTTAATTATCTTTTGATTTGAAGATGAATTTAGAAGTTTTAAAACATGTGAGTCTTATTATTCACTTTAAGTACAGTGGTAGTTTCTTATAGTCATAGAAAGTTAATAAAATTTAATTTCTTTTGAATTTCAGTGATATTTGATGTGTGAAAGTTGAGTATTAGACGCTTCATTAATTTGTCTATAGAAATATAATGGGCGGAAGCAATTTTTAAACAGATATTTGACGTTTATAAGTGTTTTAGTTTGCATGTTTGTCGCCTTACCTTAAAATTCACGCTCAGTATGGTCAAAATGACTCTCGCATAGATTCTCTTGTCCGTTACAAATCTGTACAAGCAATGGACGTCTTCTCCTGGCGGTGCCTGTTTATATACCAAGGTGTTGAGTGGTGAACGTAGTCTACCAGCTCGTTGCTTCCAAGAGGCAATGACTTCGTCACATGCTGTGCCACTCACAGGCTCCCCGAAGCGTGTGTTATTGAAAAAGTCGTAATGAGCCCAATAGTAGAGGGATGACCTGGTATGATTATCAGAATTGTTATTTCCCTAGTTATAGGCGTACTTGATGATATTGACTTACAAGCAAATATTGATATACTAATGCATCCAAAACAGTATCGTATCTGATACACGATATGTATGCCGTGTATTGAATTATATTTCGTATATTTATAATATACGTGATATATGGACCACATTATACGACATATTTGACAGATAATCAAAGAAGATTGCGTGTAAGGAATGGGAAATATTGCCCCGTAACAAAGCCGACGTTGTAATGGACCTCAATTAGATGATTAGAGCGATATTATTGGCCCATTCGGTATCGATTGGCGTGGGTTGCCGTGGGGTAACTAATGGGGAGAACTATTATGGATTTTACGGGTTTCAAAAACGTGAGATTCGGTTAACGAACGAAGTTTGATGAACGGTGAGCTTATAAGGTAGGGAAAGGCCCGAGCCAGGACACACAATACAAGATTTATAATACGCTCTTGCGTTTAATATCTTAAACAAAAAGGCATATAACTATACTGACGTAATTTTTACATAAGTTAATCAATTTTTAAGTTCAAAATAAATGTGAAACACTGACGAACGAGTTAAAATGTGCTAAAAGAGATTTTATATGTTCGTTCGATAAACCTGAAACAGAATAGGCTTACCCACTGTAACTGCCAGTCTTGCTCTCAAATCTTACAAACATAGCATTTCCAGTAGAGACAAAGTCATGCTTCTCCATTGGTCTACTGAATGTGTCGCAGAAGGTCTTAATGATTTTCGCATCATCAGGTCGAGCTGCATCATAAAGCGTCAATGACTCCCCACAGTCACCCGTCCATGGAACTATTGGTGATTCTATGCGGTTTATTCGAAAACTGAAAAAAGAACCGCGCCCTTATACTTAAGAATAATTAAACGTAAATTATAAAGTATTTTTTTAAGCAAAACTTAAATATAATTAAACGCTTATTAATTACATTACTAAAATATATTTAAATATTTGATACATATAAAGTTGAACTATTCGAAATAATTATATCAATAAGTTATCAATTTGTTAGACTTGAAGTTCGATAACGATTGATGAAATTCGATATATGGAAATATTTTTGTATAATATGTAGACAAAAATTATCCTTGATTCTATAAAAAAGCAACATAAGAAGTGAATCTGTGTCAATTAAAAATCTCGTATTGGAAGACTGATTACTATTTTTATAGCCTACTTCAGGAAGCCCTACTTTTCCGTATTATCTTCATCAAAGGCATTAGTGCTAATGATGCTCAATAACAATAATGGCCTGTATAATACTTACAGCTCGTAATAAATTATGTTAACAGTACTGTTTAGGTTAAAGACAATGACGGATAGTCCCTGCTATGACAACTAATTTCTAGTCTTATTCCGTTAGGGTAACGTTGAGAACACGTATTATTTTTGAAAATATAATTATAATTGTGAATTTTAAAAATAAATTTATAACAATATCATATTAATCCCTGGTGACTAATTTAATTATTTTTAATATATCTTTTTTTTACGTCATTGTAAAATTTATTGTTTTAAATATATTTCTAGGAAAATATAGTATAAATGATTCGTACATTAAAAGACAAATTACTTACCTAGGGAAATAAAGCCTTACAACTTGTCCAGGGAAGCCTTGCATCAAATATGTACAGGATGTATGTGGAGGATACCAGTGAGCCACAGAAAGGAAAATTCCTTCCGTGTCTCCTGATCTCTTTAGGGACTCGGCTGTGAGCAGCCAATCACAGTTTCCGATCTTTGACCCTGGGGCCTCCACGTGACCCGGCCAGTTTCCAACATTGAAATGAAACCCGGTGTTCAATAAGGGACCTGTGTTAAAGTAGATTTACTTATAATTTCCTTTTTTTTAAATAAGTGATATATATTGTTGTTATATTGTGGTGTACAATAAAGTGTTAATATAAAAATATTAATTATTTTCTTAATTTAAATATTCCATCAATAAACCACATAAAAATATTTTTTCAAAATCATCTCGTGTTTAGACTGTAAAAATATTATCTATCCTAACTTAAGGCTAACAAGTAATTTAAACCTTTAGTCCTTAGTTTACTGATATAAATTTTAAAATGATCAGGTGCAGTCCATATTAAGGACAATAATAAATAAATGAAGTGGTGAGAATAAATAAATAAGTAAACTAGTAGTGTTTTGCTTTAATTAACTCAAGTTTTATAACTTTTGTTAGTAAACGTTAAAAATACTGATTGCATCTCCAAGACACACAACTGTATAAATTAGCCTTAAACTTAACAGTTTAACACTTAAATAAAATTGTAGTAAACTATATAATCACATTGAACTAATAAAATAGAACCAAAGTTAAAATGAACTTTCTATATCGGCGTGAACGTGATGAGTAAAGTTTCATTCGATCTTCAAACTCTCCTTGCCCAGTCCCCGATGAATATACTAATATAAGTTATTAATATTATTTAGTAAAATCTTATTCTATAAAGAAAATTCGTAAATGTTTATTCAATATATATTTTCCATTACATTTATCCATATTTAATCGGATTCACGTAAATTTCTACAAAGTTAAATATAATCTATAAATAAAATTTTCAAAGTAAAACTGAACGTCAAAAGACCCTGGATCCTAACTCAGTAAATAGGTTAACATGGTAACTAGGCCAGTTTATAGTACGCTAGCTTTAAAGGATGTATGCATACCTGCCGGTGAGCTAACGAACTCCACAAACAGATCTTGCGATGTCCCAATAATGGAGTAAGGAAACTTGCCCATACCGCAGAAAGTACCAATCACAGAAGCTGACTCGTCTTTACCGTCATAAATCCGTATGTAGTCAAATGGGCAATTTTCCGAACCTGTATATAAAAAATGCCAAATACCAAATAAGATATCAATTTTTTCTACCTATACATTTTTTTGCAATTTAATAATAACTATTTTTCTTTTTGATTGTACTATTTTCCAATTTTAATCCAAATAATCATCATACTTTAAGCCTACTAAAATATCCCTTAAAATCTCAGATACCATAAAAAACATCGCATTAAGTATTACAGCAGGCGGTTCGGTATAACGAATGGTATCTTTTGCCATACCGCCCAGGTAGGCCTCTTAAGTATCCTATAATTTTTCTATCGCAAGGTAATTTATTACATTAATAAATAACGAAGATCCAATAATGGACATAAAATCCCGGTATTTTCTGAAGTTTCTCAGATATTACGTCCCGATGTCAAAACTTTGTGTCTCGTTAAGGTGTTTCAAATCTTATTGTGTTTGTTCTTCATTGTTAAATATTTTTTTTTGATTTATCTCTTTTGTTTATTGTTCGTTTTAACGCGATTATAATAACATATTTTACGCTACGACAAATTTAAATATAAGCACCATTTATGTGTGCTAAGAAAGCTTATTAAATAACTAATGTTCATATCAAAATATATTTCCCAAAAGCTTTCCTGTATTGACATTCAGAATCCTTGTAAGCTCTGTGTGATTCGGAATTACATTCGCTCTGTTTTGAGATTTTTATTTCATTTTCTTAACAATGTCTGCGCAAAGCCACGACTCCATTGTTCATGTATTGTGGACGAAGCTTTTGTTATATTGACTGATTTTAAAAGGCATAAGTCGTATGAACTGTTGTTGAATCTGTTGACTGATTGTTGTTTGAAATGGTTCTGCTACATTTTCACTTTAAGTAAAATTCAAGCAATGTAGTTGTTGACTACTAATATGTATTTGAATATTACCCACACCCGAAAATCTCAAAAGTTTCATTTTTGTACTGAAAAAGTAACATACGAAACAAAACTATTTTTGTTGATCTAAGAACTGTTTACAATTTACCCATCTTATATAATTTAAAACCGAAGTACGAAATTAAGACTTGACATAAGGCTAAATAGATTAATTAAATTATGTATAACCTCCATATTTTGAAACACAAGTCCCGGATACGTGTTTCAAAATATAAGCTTAATTTATATAAAGTTAGACGATACTCAAAATCGACTTTCCAAAGATACTACGTAACAACGTCTACAAGGCTAGTCGAAGCAGAGCGCCTTGTACTAAAACTTTATAAGCCGATTAGCAAAACATAAGGGGATAACCTAAAATTAAGTTAGTTAACACTAAATGGGCTTTATGAATGCCGAGTACATACCTGAGGTTATAGGTCTCATGGGACAGGTCATTATATTTTCGCATCTCTGACCATCTATGTTAAACTCCTCATTCTCTATATACAGCTTTATGTATGGCAGTCTTGTGTTTAAGTGGTACCTAGAACAATACTTATATTGTACGGACGGCAATAGTCATTATACTATATATATGTAAGTTAATATAATGATACGGATATATATATTAACTGATTGTGAACATACATATCCGATAGTAAATAAAACTTGATTTGTTTTTACTTAGTACTACGGATTTAATTTTATTAGTTTATTACATTATTATTAAAAAAATTTATTAATTTTTGGGTTTATTAGTCTTTAACTTTTTTCTAATATACATATTATAAAACAATCATCAAATATGTAATTTTTACATTACAGTTTGCGTTGCCATATCAATATTTTAATTAATTATCGATTTATGGCATATAGGTAATTTAAACAAATTTTTTTTTTGCGAAATTTCACAAACAACCAAAATTTTCTCTTCTCTCAATGTCAGACTCAAGACCTTACCTATATTTTGTATATATATAAAAAGATGTATGTAGATATAGTTACCTGCAGTGCAGATTCCTAGGGTATACCCCTGGGTAGGCGGCTGACTGCACGTAGCACGTCTGAAGTCGACAGTCTCTGAAGACCCGCTCGCAGTATGATCTGACATATTTCATATCTTTAAAATACCTTTAAGAAAACTACTTATCTGGCTTTCAGTCTACATTCTTTATTTGATTGATAAACTAACTTAAGCCAAGCTTAAAAGGCTTCGCTAAGCCTTGATACACGATAATATTCGGGGTATGACGATTTCTTTCCAAGAACTGTTCCACAGTTCGACACATAATAATGTTACAATTATTGTGAAATTTATAATTTAAATTGTGCAACGAATTAATGCTGTTTCCTACCATATGGATATATTATGTAATCTATAAGTTTAAACAAAATCCGTGTATTACATCAAAATACAGTATTAACTCCATATAACGTCACCAACAAATCTCTAAAGCGTCGAAATCAATTTTGAATGCTTGTACACAATTATTCTTCTTTTCCACTTGACAACCAATCTCTATAACGCCATAAATAACACAATCTCTTCAGTATTGATATAGTTTACACTACTGTAAATTTCTGCAAAGCATTCTATACGTCGGGTTATGTATAGTGTAATATATGTCTTTATCGTCTCGTTCTTAAAGAAACCAAAAGTCTTAATTAAATTCAATGTATATCTTTTCGAAATAAATGTTTACCTTATAACGTTTAAACAAAATACAGATTGTGTCAACTATGCTGATTAATTACCACGGCGAGGGAATAATTTCACAAATAAGAACAAAATTTGTTCCCTTGTGTCTCGTTTGTAGATGGGTATTAATGTTCTCGTAGGTAATGGATATATAGATTTATAATCATATATTTATTATGTCATTATTAGTGATTTTATTATTGATGTAAGTCCAACTATGGCGTTTAAAAAGTCCCGTACTGTCTTTTTGATATAACGAAAATATAAGGTAAGAGAATGAGACAAAAAACTTTTTGATATATGACCCGATGAAAACACTTTTAAATGTAAAAGGCTTATTAAAAACTACGGGTATGAAATAAAATACCAACTGCGCCAACCTAACGGCACGGCACAATACAACACTACCTGGTGTTATTATGACAATTGAAATTAAACAATTATTTATGCAATTAGAATTGTTAACAAACTGTTTTCAACGTCATTTAAGCTGAGAAGAAATCACAACGAACTCAGTGAGGTTGTCATTTTCTGGTGGCCGTTTTTTATATTTATCTTACTGCAGTATAATTTATAATAAAATAAATAAATAATTATTTATTTATTTATTTTATTATTACACTTTATCGCACTTAAACACTAGAAGCAAATGACATTAACAGATGTTAGAACATATAAGAGCAACGGGCGGCCTTATCGCTAATAAGCGATCTCTTCCAGACAACCCACACGATAAAAGAATACTTAAAAAATAATTAGACAGGTGCAAAGGGTGCGAAGTATACAAAAAAAAATAATACATAAACAAAACACAACATACATTAAAATAAGAAAAACCGAAAAATATGCTAATTTAAATCTAGAATTATAAATAATTATATTGAAGACAAGAAATGCTCACGAAGAAGTGATTTATAAGATGATATATGTAAAATTTGGCCCAAAACAATATAAAATGTGTGTTACGAAACGAACGTTATATCTTGTAATATACTTAAACAGAATTAAATTTACCAAATGTATGCTACTTTGTAACCTCAGCTAATATTGATTCAGACCAATAAAACCCCAGTGTCAGCGGTCCTCGCATCTGATTACGGGCATAAATCTTTGTGCCCTTCGAGGTTCGCTATAACTCATACGTAGAGGTTTGTTTTAACAATTTCTGGTTCCATTACCCACTTAAATTACAATTGTAAATTAACTGATTTAAATAGTGCTATCACCGAATATCTTTTAAATATAATTATCTGATATTGTTGGCATGGAGAGATTTCGAGGTCAAGATTTTCGATTTTTATGAATGATACAGTGTTTAAGTAAGATATACTGTAAAATAACCATTGAAGAGTTGAATTTATTAGTTGTTTTAAAACCTTGTGACACTTTAAGTTTACACATATACCAACAGCAGTGTTGCTTCCTATACGTTTAATTTAATATAAAAATAATAGCCTATATTCCGACCATACACCAACCTTACATAATCTCACTCCCGTATTTCCTGTGTATTAACTTTTTGCATAACAACTTTCTCCATTCCCATCTCTCCTGAACCACTCTGGAGAGATCAGAATTCTCCATTCTACGTTATATGATACGTCAAATTAGTTTTTAACACTCAGCCAAAACAAAAATAACATCTGTTAATCGTTTGTCGTCACAAATCAAGTGTTATTGTCGAATAAATCGGCTCACCAATTACTAAGACCCTCTACCAAACTGTCAGTGTAGAATCATTTTCTGGCAGCCTCCAAATGGCAAGCACTTTGGCCGAAACGTGACTGAAATTGTGAATAAATCGCGTTGAATTGTCGACGTGCCGCCGGCCACCTATTATTACAATCTCTGATTTATAACTTGTAATCAAGTGAGGGATGGTTGAGTGGATTAACACTTAAATGTTTAATTTATTGAGTTTAAATCGACGACAGCTCGGCGTTGTGTAGTGAGATTTTAACGTGAAGTTTAACTGTGACAAAATCATTCACACTAGGTACGCAGGGGACACCTAATTTCATAGAAATTTCCGGAGCTCAATTTGTATTCTTTTTCCTCAACGACGCAAAACGCATTTTAACAAAAGACAATCGAGAGATTTTGTCCGACATTTAGACATCTGCTCTTGACATTTAAATTACCAATGCATTTCTTATAGACTGCAAGTCATCTTTATGAGAACTAAATAAAAAAATAGAATGAACAATCGTATAAAAAAAATTACATTCAAAATTCAAAAGTAATACTTAGTTTCTATGGCCAAGTATATTATGACAATTGTCGCAATAATTTATTGTTGCATCAGGTATTTCAATAAATTCAATTCGATTTGTACCATTTAAATAATTGTATGTGATAAACATTAAATATTTAGAAAATGAAAAGAGCCAATAGTGGCTTTTGGTTGAAAAGGCATACTATACCGTAAACGAATATTTAGAGGACAAAGATCCATTTAATGTGTCGGCAATTGGCTCAGCATCGGGACAGTTCAATTCTTGAGTAGCCTTACAATGCTTTGTTATTTTAATTGTCAGTAGCACAATTTTGTATTAATTGTTTATTTTAAAAGAGCAGCTATCGAGTTTCTTGCCGGTTCTAATCGGTAGATGCCTTCCGAACCGGTGGTAGTGTAAAAATTGACGATTCAAAAGTGTCTTTATAAAGACCTACTTGAATAAAGATATTTTGAGTTTGAGTTTGTATTAAATGCAACTAAATTCATTTTCATATATTATCATTACTGTGTTGAGCATAAGACATTCCAGTTTTAGTTACCAACACTTAGCAAATAGATTTCATACTAATAATTCATAGTTATATAACACTTACCCAGCAACCACTTCACCTCTACGGTTAGGATATAATTCTGGATGCTGTCCATATCTTAAATATACTTCAAACTGCTGCTCCGCTCTGTAAACATAATACTATTAAATAATGCGTAGTTTAAATAACCTTACTCATGTCGCTTAAATCAAAAGATTATTGTGTATAGGTTGCGAGATAATAACAGTAAGACCGAAAGACAACCAAAAGCTTATGACAGTTAAATAAATAGAAGATAATCATTTGTTAAAGCAATCTTGTAATAAGTTTAAGAAACCATAGTATTTTTATGAATTGTCTTTTTGACCTTATATATCTATAAATAATTAATAAAATCATCCATTATATGTCGTAATATATAATGTCTACGACTTGTGAATAAGTTATGTACCAACCTAGAATCAAAACTAAAGTAAGTCTGATCCGTAAAGTTATCCGCATGGAAGACAATTTTGACGAAGTTTGTCTCCGATATGAAAGTTTGCGGTTGTTCTATCTCGCCACAGAAGAGACCCGGCTCCTTGCGGTTTGAGACGTCTGTCTTTGCATTGCCGTCAACTATCTGTGAACAAAGGAAATTATATGGAAATTGATTTGAAAAAAAAAACATATTTTTATGTTGTTATTGAATTTCTTTAAAATAATCGTAATTTTATTTAAGGCGTCTAAGCATCGGGTTGGTTCGCTAGTTTATCTGTTAATTATAATGTTTTTTATTTATATAAACTGCAAATCTATTTAATGTCCCTATTATGAGACGTCACTTTTTATAATTAATTGTAAATATATTGTAATTAGGTTAAGTTGAAACGGCTGTTATATAAATCTAAATGTAACAATTGAACATTCAATTGTTTAATTAAAAAGAAATTGCAAAAACCTTCTGTTTTGATTTGATAAATTGTGTGCAATTGTCAATTTATTTAAATTGATATATTCCTATTTATGATTACAAATTGTAATAACAATTACAACGCTTTTCATATAATTTGACGGCTTAATTGTTCTGTTAGATTTTAGGAATAACACTGTATTGTTTGATATTTAATTGAAATAAACAATTTACAAAGCCTTTTGAATCATCGACTTTTATTTTTATTACCGAGAAGGCCTGAAATACTCACAACTCACCGTATTTTGAAACCGTACTTTTATGTTGAAGCGGAAAACCAATAAAATATTTCACTATAAATTTATTTATTAATCAAAATATGTTCCCGATTAAATTTTGTTTAAATAATATAAAAGAATTTTACTTTATTCAATTAGGATTGTTAACAAGGTTTACCAATTAGGTTTGTAATCACTTTTAACGTCACTTAAAACTAAATTTATATGGAACTATGGTTCACTGAACCCACATGAAACTCAGCGGTGTTGTCATTTTCTGGTGCTCGTTTGTACAATTATCTAACTGCAGTGATTAACATCAATTAGCAATAAATTTTGGACCAAAACAATTAATTTCTATGCCGTCTACTCCTGAACGATAATCCCGAATATAATAAACGTTTTATTTAAATGTAATTATACAAATATAAAAAAATACAAATCGATGTCATACATTGGAAGATAGCTGGTCGAGAATTATGTTAACTAAAGCAGTCGTAATTGAGTTGAGCGAACCTGCTAATTAATTTTCGAACTTTGAAAGTACTACGGAAGAACAATTTGAGAGGATAATCATTGGATCGTGATTTCTTATAATTGGAAATTGCGTTACCTTAGGGCCTTGTGATTAATTAAGATTTCGATTAATTACTTCATTTCTTTTGAGTTGTGAGCAAAGTGTTTTATAACATTTTGAGTATTTTAATATAAATGGTGTTTAGAAATGTTGCAAAGCCAACCAACTTCAAGTATTTATTAACCGTTGCCTACGGCAAATCGTGAAGATCTTCTGGCCACAAACACTATCAACAATATACATTTCTCGAGGCTGTGCCACGAAAAATATTTTGATGTGCAAATTCGGCGTCGTATAGAGATCGTTCGGTCTTAATTTGGGCAGACATCCGTTCTAAATCCAAAGGAGGTGTTGAACTGGAATCCCCAAGAACGTCGCAAGCCTGACCCAAGAAGACCTGGTGGCGATCTATCATCGCGAAAACCAAAACCATTGGACTGACGTGGTGGAGGTATCAGCCCTCTGCTCCGACGTGGGGCCTTAGGACTCTAGTAAGTAATTATAGCGAATTTATTGTAGATTTTTTTATCAATGTACTTCCAGTTTTACTGACCTGCATATATCCTTTATGACACGTAGTACCATTGATTAAAGTGCCCACTTTGAACTTCTTGAAACGTATACGTAATATCCAGTCTTTGGGTGACCCTCTAAATGCTCTAAACCTGGAAAAAAAATCATAAACATATTATAATCTATATCTTTTTTTAAGCTCATATTTCAATATAACGTAGCAAATATTAAAATTAATTTTAGAATTGGACAAGAGGAAAACGAAGTGACCCTGAAATAAAGTACTATCCGCAGCCTGTGGATAACTGCAACGCTTGAAGGCTCCGTTGAGTTGCTGGCCTTTAAGGTTCAACTCAAAGCTATAGAATCAAGTCACCTACTCTATCAACGTTAATATTGAAATTTTTTATAAACAAAATATATTAGTCAATAACCATATGCCAAACTATTGTAAACAAATGTATTTACCTATATGTACACGTGAGTGGCCGCCCGAAGTTTTCCGGCGTGACCGGAGGTGACGACACATCTTCATAGATTTCCACAGTCTTGTTGCAGTGATCACGTTTTGAATCTGGAATGGAGAAAATCAAGTTTAACATACATTGTGACTTTCAACAGAGATATTTAATGATTGCATTATGCTTGGTTTTCAGTACTTCAAATTTCATGGCAAAGCTATTTTAAGACGGAATCGCTCTTCCTGCCACACATACAATAAATAATTGTATTTAAACTCAAAAAATAATATTTATTCATTTCATTGAAATTTAATAATTATCGATACATTTATATAAATTTCAAATATTATACAACTTAAAATTTATATTTTTGCAGCGAACATTAAACATATCTTTGATTATTTATATCCTAATGATGCAAATAGCGTAATATTTTGTAGTAATTATTGTTATTATAATATAAGTCATGTTTTCTAATTACTGTAGTAAATTGAGCAGGAGAAAGCTGAAGTCGCCGTCTAGACACTAACAAGGTGGGTGGATCGTAAGAATCTCTTCATTGTTAGTTAACAACTCCAATTTCAAAACGTGTATTCATTGTTTTATATCTGTATGTATGTTAGGGCGCCCTCTGGTTCCATAATAAAATAGTCGTATTTATATTATAAGTGTATTTTAAATGAGAATTCAGAGCGTATAACAACGCAGGATCGTCTCGTCCTGCACGACGATAGCTCGCTTCTGACTTCAGGAGTGAAAAACATTCGGTTTCATATCATCGGTTTCATGCAGGTGCCATCGCAGCTGCGTCTTGCACGTGTCCCGGTTACTAGGCGCCACATAGATGTTGTTGTTAAAAGGACCCACACCTGCGTGTTGCACGTGTGCGACGAAGAATGCGTCATCTTGTTTACAAATAGCAGGTGTCCCTGTGGCTACGCGCCGACATTTATAGTTCTTTTTTATATAATTGTTTGTCAAAAATTTTCTTTGTATGCATACCTGTAATGCTGTGCATTCCTATAATTTATGCACATACAAGTCTCGTGTGTTATTGTAACTTTATTCTGGTCGTGTTTGTATGTGGTGTTGTTTATTTTGTTATCTAGATTTACTTACATGATTTCTATAAGTTATATTAATACATGTATACGTGTAAGCTATAATAAAACGTAGATTATATGTGTGATCAAATATTAACAATAATTAATATGAAATGAAAACAATTCTCGACAGTGCGTGTGAAAATTGTATGCCAAATTAATTGAAACATTTCAAAAAGTAATAACACAAAAGGGGATGTTAATATACATACGTCAACGCCAAATAAAGCAACGGATTAAACTCAGTATGTGCATTTGTCGCCGCAAATGTGTACATTAACTGTGAAGCGGGGTGATTTTATGCGTCTTATTTTAAAATTGCGTCGAAATGTGTATTCTAGTAGCTTGGATTGCTATGAAGATACAGTGTAGACTCGAGTTAACGACAAACGCTAAAGCGTCGATCAAATGCCTTTGGTTGGTTTAACTTCTATTCCATTCTGATATTTCTTGTCTCCATTTAACGACGTCTCTCTATAACGCCATGAAATGCACAGTCCCTTTAGTGTCGTTATATAGAGTCTCTGTATTTTCTATACACGTATGCTACTATATTACAAGTAACTTATAGTTTATCTTCAACTTTTAGTTTTCCTGTGTACAGATTATGTCAGGCCTATAATTCTCTCAAAAGCATCAAAATCAAAAATATCTTTATTCATATATGTTATGAATCGGCATAACTAAATAAAAAAAATACTATCAAAATATTTTATTTTTAACTATTTATTTAAAATATCATGTTTCTTATGTAATTGGTAATTGTAATATGTGTGAAGTCTTTTATTTTTCGTTTTTTGTGTATTGACCATACTTTCTGTATTGAAACTAATCAAAAAAAAATAACAATATAAATATTATATGATATTTAATGACTGAAGCTTGAAGCTTAGTCACTCCTAAATATGTTTTAATAGTTTATTTTTAAAAGAAATCTTTAATAACATTGAGATGTTCTCAGTAAACTAATATACTTTTTTTAAAATATTGTTGAAAGTGAAGAACAAAGTGCTTGCCTTATAATAGAATATATTGGCTATGGAACGAGTTTTACTTCATATTATTCGATACACAATATTATACTTACCGATAGCATATTATAGTTTTTATTAAGTACAATTTTTTAAATGAATTATTTCATAAGCTGTGTTTGACAAGTGGTTCAATTGTGTGCGAAGAGGTATTTCGATACCGTTGCCAAAAAATTTGTATGTATTTAATCAAGATATGACTTGCGAAGGCACAGAAGGCTGATAACCGCCTATAAACAATTATCATAAAACCTGCATCATAAAGAACAGGTGTGTGGCGATTAAAAAAAATATATAAAACGTATATATAGATCTAGGGAAGAGAGAGAGAGGGTCTTTTAAGCAATACTTTATTATATTCGTCAGTTACAGTGAGGAGATTTGATCGTAATTCGCTTTGCTTCAAATGTTCGTTAGACTAATTAGGCTTACAGTGCCAATGTTACAAATTGTTTAATATTAATAAGATATTAGCGGATAAGACGTTGTTTTGCCATTACATAAAAAATCGCTATAGAAAAATAGAGGTGTTTATGAATGAAGCTTCATCAAAAAATTATTTATAGGGGTTAGATGATATGTTTACCGATTCTCAGATGCATACGCAATTTCTTGAGAATGAGTCGAGCCGTTACGAATGAGTTAAGCAACAAACAACGCGTCACGAGAATTTAATGATAAATGTTGTAGACAGGCTATACATAGGCTGTTACATACTCGTACAAAATATACTATTTAGATGGTTCACAAATTAAAATAAAATAGTTTGTTAAAAAAAAAACAGGTAACGTTGGTATATTTGTTAAAGAAGTGTTATGGTATACTCATACTCAGGCAACTTAGCCTTAGTTCGGTTTAATTACGTATAAGTATTTTAGAATGAATTAGTTTTTAAATATATTACACTTTCATGTCCTCTAAGAACAGCTTCGCGCATTTGCGTTCGTACAAAATATTTAAGCGCTAAGTAATCTGCGCTGAGAGAAATTTAAATATAATTTAGCGGATGTGACGTCGCTAATGCATTTCCGGGATCTCTATATAGCGTACGCTTAAACATTCTGAGACTCTTCCCTAAATGTATGTGTAATTGTTGAATACACAACCAATAAACACAACCAGCATTAAAACCTTAATTATTGTCTATACAATTAAATAGATATTACATATAGACTTCGATTTAGTTTTTCAAAAGGTATTTTTAATTTCTATATTCATATTACTATCTAGGTAAGATTAATTGCCGAGAAACAACCTAAAAACTAACTTTATGTTTCTATATTTTTCCATAAAGACAAATCTTCTATGTGTTCAGTTACGTGATATTATATAAAAATAATATCTAAAAATGAAGTTCGTCGTAAGTCTTTCGTTACACTTATTACCGTAGCCTGCTTCCTGTTCCTATTTCAAAGTGACGTTAAATCCACCAGCGTAGGAGCACTACATAATTTTCCTTTTAGCGAACATTTGATGCACAACGCACTTCGTAGAACCTGACAAACAAGACACGAAAATTAATTTCCACTTAAGTATAATTAACCGTTCAAGTTTTCATCATGTTATATTAATTTGCCAGAGTAAATAATAGTTCAAATATTCTAATGGAAATCGAATCTCTTTTAACGTTATTTTGATAAAAAATATATAAAACGATATCGCCTGCTTATCTATGTATTTTCAGACGCGCAACACTCGCAGCAACCAGAGAAAATGTCAAGATGTCAGAAAATACACAGTTTTAATAAAACATATAATTTTGTTACTGTGTGCATATCAACTTATATGAATCACTTTTCACATATGCATGGCAGGCGAGCCTGGTAAAAGCTAGTTCTAAAACATTCTATTATATTTACGATACAATTTATACTCTTTATTATAGCACTAAAATCAATGATGTGAAGATTAGTTTTCCGACATATTCAGAGCAGCTCGGTGCACATCCATAGTCCATTATAACAATGCAATATATCTTATTAGTATTAAAAAATCATACACACAGTTTTGTTATCTATACATAATGCTTGTATAATAAACATGTCAAACTAGATAATTTCGCTGTAAGATCTAATTTTTGTTTTATTTCATTGTTTTAATGGAAGAGTACAAACGCACAGTAGGCACACCATAATGGTGAAGTCGCCGCAAATAGATACTCACGTGGCTGGGTGCTTGAGTGAGTTGCCGGCCTTTTTAATGGTACGCTTTTTTCTTGAAGGACACAGTGAGTCGTATTGGTTTGGATATACGGTTGCGGGCTATTATTATTGTATCTTTTTATATATAGGTAATTATTTTTATATATCAATTTAACCTAATGATTCTCACAAACCTTATACTGTATACTTTTGTCTATGCATTTGCTTAGGGAATTGCAAAGGCCACCCAGATTCATAACTTCGTAATAGAGTGTTAATATTAAAATACATTTAATAAGCTTACTGTTACAGTGTCCAATTTTAAATTGATAGTTGTCAATCAGCGTTTATTTATACATTAAATACGCAGTAAATAAAACGAATTAACAGCGGTTATAATTTATGTGAACTATCGAGTAATGATCTCATTTAACAGATATATGAAACTTCATTAGCGTTTCGCTTTGTCAGTTGAAACGGTAATGTTGATTTTGGTACGGTATCCCTTTACGATGCATACATTAAACGCCTAATGATTTATCAACAGGGAGCATTAAAATTTACCGCTATGGTATCATACTATCCAGTATTAATATAACCTGTAATGAATACGAGATCTGTACATAGGAGTGTCACAAAAATCATTTAGGGACGAATTACAATACCAACAACAATAAATCAAAGTCAAAATATTTTATTCATTAAGGTACATAGGAGTTTTGAATAGTATTAAATCTAAGTGATTCTACGCCTGTTCGTACGAGACCAAGGTGAGAAGAAGCAGGCAATATAAATCTATTAAAGTTTAACTTGAGGTTGACTCTCAATCGAGTCATAAATATTATTTGTGTTAGAATGTTGAATCCAGACGCTTGTCAGAATTTTAGCGAGATTCACTTGTAATTTAAATCTTCTTAAATGTCAGTATATTAAGAAATTTGCACCTTTATTATCGATTATAGAGCTCTGTGTACTGGATTAGTCTCGGTGTTATGTGTTTGTGGGATGTTATAACTATAACGTGCTCCTATTTCGCTACGCCCACCGATGATAGTAAAGGTTATTTTAATATAATATAGATATTGACACATTCGATGGTGCATGGTGTAATGGTTGCAGATCTTTACAACTCCACTGTGTAACATGCTTGGCGATTAAAAGGAGTGGCGCAGTGTTTATTGGTAGTTCTTTTCGTCCGCTCTTCGCCTTTGATTTGGGAACTGGCAGTAAATGTAGAGTAATTTTTTTTATAACTTTTTTTTTTGACGATTCATAAGTGTACCATAGTTACATGGAGAGCGTAGGAGATGTTGACAACTACATTAGCAGACGCTGGGTGCCTGGTTGAGTGCGAAAGCGACCCCAGGCCCTTTCAATGCGGTCTAGTAGGTTTACCCGAGGTGGTTTTAGTGGGTATTGCCCACCTCGTCTCTGAAAAGCAGAGACACAAACGTGGGTTGAGTCCCACATATCCCTTATCCTTTGGGACCAGGGAATGCGGAAATGCATTTCCACCTCGGAAAAAAAAGTGTACCAAAGTTACCTATGTGAATCAAGATATTTTTGATTTTGGCTGTGTACGATACAGCAAAGTTTCAGTTTGACTCAGGAAATATTTGCTCTTATTTTAAAAATAAAATGTAAAAATAATATTTACCAAAAGATAATTCTTAGGATACAAGTGGGAATAAAAGTGTACTAGACAATTTATCGTGAATGTACAAAGGCAGAGTTAGTGTGAACTGTGAACTAAAGTTTTAATACTTTTTCCTTTTATGTGGAAAAAGATCATTTACCCAAGAGCACTTTTATATACTTTGAGATACAGTATCCCCTTGATATTATTTTTTTCTATAACAAAACGATAACAGTTTACAGTTAGTTCTTTTGTTTCCGTAATTTTCTATCTAAGCTACTTTTATTACAATTTAAAACCCAGTAGGCAAACAACCTTAATTTGCTTTATTTGTATTAATCACATGCATTTTTAAAAGCTTATATTATTACTCAAAAAGGAACATTACTTAAATAAATTTACGACATCCAAGTATAAGATTCAAATTATAATATGTATATTCGCTCTAGATTCTTGAATAGTCAACAGATATTTTTCAATAACCATATTGACAAATATCACAGAGTACTGACATCAATATAAGGTTTGTTAGCATACAGGAAAACGAGAAATGCCTAATTAAAATGTTATTAAGAATTAATTAATCTCGGAATTAACTTCCGCTTCCGTCCGGCTTCACGAGCTGTACTCTTCCAAGGAAATCTCAAAACCTACGGATTATGTTAAAAGGGAATAACTTATAAAGTTTTGCTTCACGCGCCGTAGAGCTTAATAAGTAGCGTTCACTTGGCACATATTATTATGAAATAATGTAACACCGTAATTATAAAAGTTTCAATTAAAATAATTATCAATAGTTAATAGTTTTAGTGTGTTAAATACATGATTGATTAATTTCAAACTTATTTCTTTGTAAGTATTTTGGTAGTAGCATCTGGAAGAGATCGCTCTTTAGCTATAATGCCGGAATTTCTTCAATATTTATCTATTCAAATAAAGTTTTATTCTCATGTATTCGTGTATATCATAATGTATTAAAATTAAGTTTTCACTATTCATAATATAAACGTAATCATTCTAGATTTATCTGGTCGTACTGTGTTTTATTTATTGTTCTCACTATAACGTTAAGGGGTCCTATTCCACCCTGCCCAGGGGTAGTTAAGGTTTTACTTTATTTTTTTATTAACTGGCGATAAATGTGATTAAATTCAGTCATTTTTTTATAATTATTTCCGATAAGCGTAGGAACGTTAACTTTATGAATAAAGTTATTTTTGATAAGACGCTTTAATGTTATAAATTTGTATGGAATATGACTAAATAAACATTAGCAGACAGCAAATATACAGGCTATAATATATATCATTAATATAATTATAACCGTTTCTATTGTGATATGTATACTTTATAATCTCTATCCGATTTTAACGATAGATTACATCAATCTTAAATAAATCTAGAGAGCATTTAACTCACACATTACGTAACAAATTAGCCTGGAAACTTCTAATTTCAACAAAATTACTGCTTTCATCTAATTTTCCAAGAACATTCCCCTTAAAAGACGCTGAAATATAGACTCTATAAACGTTATTTACGGTGTATTTTTGAACGGAAATGCTCGTTTAATCAGCTGATTGCGAGCAACTTTTATTCCTTGTAAAGAACACAATTCGTACTCGATTCAACACGGGTAAGTTCGGTTGGATATGGTATATTAAATTGATAAAATGATATTTATAATACTTGTTGGATGATCTATTTCAAAATTGAGTCTTTATTTTATTCATTTTTATAAATAATCGAATTTTATCTTCCCTGCCTCTGCTCAAGTCTTTGTTTCGTATAGCCTTGTTTTTTACTTATCTTGTGTTTTGTTTATTAAGTATTGTTCGGACTTCTTCCGCTATCAGTGTCCTTGCTATTTCTCCTTATTATAGTTGTCGGGAAGAGATCGCTAGAAGCGACGAAGTGTAAAAAAATAAATAATAAAAGTACAAAATAGTAAGAATTTGTGTTTAATACAAGTCAATCGACTTTCATTTAGTGGAATACAAAAAGCAATAGAAATATATATAAAACGTACTAAAGGATAAATGTTAAATTTTCCTTAAAAAATTCTCGAAATAATAGAACATCCAAACATTCAGTAAACTATAGAATTTGCAATCAGTCCAGACGGTCAGATTAAATTTCTAACTGGCAACTCTAACTTCATCGTTCAACTGTTTTACAGAACTACCCGTGGTTCCAAGTATTCTCGATATTCTACTTCGCATTTTCCACACTGCATAGTTAAATTCGATGTAAATTCAGTTGTTTTACTCATATTTTCAAAGGGTATCTAAACTAAAATATTGTTTTTTATATATGTTTTATTTGTTAGTAAATGGCGTTCATTTGATTCTTATAACCTATTGAACCTTTTTGTTTAATCTCTGTTTAAATCAATAAATCTCACAACCAACATTATGAGTTCTAACAATAATTGTATTTATTTATTATTTAATATATTATTTTGTCATTATCATCAATATCATTTATATGTGTCTTACTCTCTTTCGTACTTCTCATAAATAATATTTAAAAACCAAAATGTCAAAATGATCTTTAACACTCATAAGGCGATTAATTATCTATAATCTATGATCTATTTTGTAAAGGATTAAAACATATATTCCCATTACAAAGTAAGCGCAATCACAGCATACGTACAAAGTATGTAATATAAATATATTATTGGTTTGTATGTCACTAAGTACATAAAGCTCGTAAGCTTTATATTAACAGAAGAACACTTCACATAGCAATCGATACCAATCTCATACAATAACTTTTCACAACACAAAACCCAGTGTTTCATTTTCTTTACTGCCAGTCTCGCAAATATTTACTTAGGCTTTCTTCATAAGAATAAAAAATACAATATACAAAATGATTCACAGATAAAAATCATTAGACATTAGAATTTAATTTAAAAAAAACAAAGGAGTTTGGTTTACTACTGTCATTATAATATGTGACAGTTGACTTTGGTGTTGCCATTCCGATAATCATGTATGTAGATCTAACTATTTTATAACATAAATGTCACGAAATATTTGATACCTCAGGATTAAAATATTATAAAAATTCAAATATTGAATAAAACATTATAATATTTTAGTAAATCCTAGTAGCGGCTTTTTTGTCTATTAATGTGTCCTTACTCATTCATAAAGTTAATAATTTCTGAAAAAATAATAATAATAAAACACTATTCAGAGACTGACCATCCTTTTATCTGTCTCGGAACGGATCAATGGACGTATCTTAATGAAAAATATAACAATGAACGCTTTCTTCTCGAGTGGGATGGTTATATGAAGTCTTTACGTATAGAATCTTTATCTTATCAAATTGGATTTTTTGTTACTTAGATAAGTTAAATTGCTGTTTCATAAATAGCAGATAGTGATTTCAGTTTCAGACAGAAAGAGAAAAATAAATTTCGCTTTTTTTAGATTTAGCTGGAATTGGACTGGTCATAAAATAATAGTTATCAAAATGGCGGACTGTGTTGCCTATTGTTTTAATACTAGAATGGATAGAAGAATGTAAATACGGCTGCAAACATTCTATACGGTCTATTTTTAGAAACTACGTATTTGGTATCACTTATAAATATTATTAGAAAATGCATTACTTAAAAGTCTCACATAAAAAAGCTATTAATTTAAAATATCCGCTGTGCCCATGCCCCTAAACACTTTTAGTGTGAAACTGCGCAGCTTAAATTAAAATTACATATAATTACAGTTTTTTCCTCACATGCTATGCGCTGCAATTTTCTTAACTTAATGAAAATTTATACTTCCGCTATTACGTTAAGGAAATTGTAGTTAAAGTTTTTATGCATTGGAGTTTTTATTAACAAAATATGCTTTTTAACGTGATTAAATAACACCATATAACAATTCTTTTTCGTAATATCAATTGAATTTTAAATTGAGCAAAATTTTTGCTCAATTGAAATTGCTTGACTATGAAACACCAAAAAGAGAAAGACTAATATGCGGCCTAAACGATAAAATTAAAGAAAATTGTTTTAAATTAGTTATTATTTAGACAATGAATAATACTGTTTCCTACAATTAGAATAATATTTAAACACTTTTTTTCAAATTAAAGATTTCCACAGAACACATAGCGCAACAAAATACATTATAATTACAACAATATTATAATATAATTATAATTAAAACATAAGACATTGTACACAGTACATAATGTGATGAAAAATGAAAGAAGTAATTTTAAATCAGAAAACCGCTGATCTTCGTAAACTCAATTTTCTTGAGTGCGTTCAGTGCAATAAAATATGATCGATAAGAACTCTCGTTCATCCGACCCGTATGAATTACAAACGGCTTCGACCAGGGCACAGTTTGACAACAGTTGGAATGTCAAGTTTAAAGGCTATTAAATATAATGTTTCATTAATAAAATAAGTTGGTCGTTATCACGTGTCCTTGGTGTTGAGAATAACATGTAAGTTATCTTTTTCTAATATTGACGAATATAGAATATGTTAGGTTGACTAACTTCATATGTATACAAGTATATATGTATGTATTTATGGACGGAATGTATACGAAATGCAAAATATTCATTTATAATATATGTTTTAATTGGTTTGATATCATAAGATTTCATAGTACTATTTGAAAAATTATAAATTTAACATGTAATTTATAAGTCGAATATAAAAACGAACTCACAAACACGCGTTTAACTGATTGCAGTATACTGTGCTCCATACATGTCTTTGATATTCTACTTTAGATTATATGATTATTCAATTCGTAAAATGATATTATTTAATACTTTATTATTGATTTTTATGAGCAACCCCACGGCAATAATATTTTTATACTGAAATGTACTCCAGATAACCAGTAAAATTATATGAAATAAAAATTCGCTCCGAGAAGTTTCGATAAACATTATCTATAGAATGTACTCTTAGAATATAATGGGTTTCCTGGAAGATATCGCTTATAAGTAACAAGGCCACCCGTTACTCTTATACATATGTACTAACATCTAATAATATTATCTTCTACTGTTTTAAGTGCTATAAATTGTGAATTATATTATATACTTAACCTAAATAATATATTAAAGTATATTCCTTTCTATATAAACAAGTCATAAATTACCACAGTAATTCATATTGTCGATTACGTTAACTAAAAAGGTTTTTTATAGTATTTAAAAAAATAACGAACAATATGTTTGAAATATGTTTTATTAAACTCGACTAAATCATTTAAAACTGCAATATCTTACTTTTGTTACCTACTTAATTTAATCACATATGTTAGAATTATTATTGAAATTGACAATCAAATGATCAATTATTTTAAACAATATAAAAAATCGTGGAAATTGGAAAGTCCAATATTAAAAAGTCTTTTTCCAATCAGACCCCAAACAGTTAGTTTAATTAAAAGTGATCTGAAGAATTCGAACATGAATTTTCAGGAATGAAATGAATTCCACCATGGCATAATAATTTATGGTAGGATTCTTTTGTTACGAATAGAGTAGGATTTTTTGACAAAAGTTTTGGTTTGAATAAAACAATTCAGATATTTCTAAATGAATAAGTTACAGGATTGTAGATAACTTTAAAGCGTATTTGAAATATGTTTAGGTTTCGATGTAAACTGATGCAGTGAAAAAATACATTTTTGTATTTAACAAGCTGATCCCGACCAACGTCGTTTTGCCAAAAAAAGACCTACTCAGTATGCTCAGAAAATTTCAGGAGAATCGGTCAACCCGTTTCGGAGGAGTAAGGGAACGAAAACTGTGACACGAGAATTTTATATATTAGATTAAAAAAAGAATAGCAGTTTTATCCATCAGCATTGCGAGTATTTAGCTTACGGTCGTAGATACCGTTAACAGTTTAAACAAACAGAAGCTCTTGCAATCATTACAAATATGTAACAATACGAACAAAGACGAAATCAATTCGAAATAAAATTGAAGTTGTAAGTTATCCTATTCTACCATGGCGTTGCTAAGCAACCATTAGAACATATTTCGGGAGATTAATCGATGTAAGAGTGATTAGTCATTTGAGATTATCGTTTGATATTTCTGTGTGTGAAATAGAGGCTGTATTTGTTTGACAAATCGATAACAATAGGACTGGAGCCATTAATTTAGCGGGTGTAAATTATTACAATCGGTTAATTTTTCTATAATAAATGTAGACGTAATTTAAGCTGGGATCGTTATTTGATCATTAAAATAAGGTATTTGCCACTTAGTTAAGGTTTATAAGCAAAATTTCCAATATTGAGGAAAGCCATTCAACTCTTGTGAATTATTGAACAATAATTGCCAATGCTTTACTGGCTCTATGTCTATCGATTATACAATTCAACGTTATCTTGAATTTAAATTAGTTCGGCTGCGGTGAAAATATCAATCATATAATGTAGTTAAAATGTAATAAACTATGATAATAAATATATATAATAGGTCATGCACTTAAAATTTCACTGCAACAAAGCTTTTATTTTTCAATTCATTTTCAAGCTTTTGTTTTGAAACGTGACTTAATTGGCAAAACACATATAAAAATAAGATATCATACTTTAAAAAATAACCTTAACTAATAAAAGTTATATTTAAGATATTAATTTCAATAGGTCCGCTATCAATCAACCTATTTAATAAAAACCGTCGCTCTTTTCATGGCCCGAATTCTGAGCCGAGTCGTTTTCTTAGGCTTAATTTATTTGGAGTACAAGAAGTGTTCCCGCCAGAGGCAGACGAAGTTATTTGCGGCCAGTTATATTGAGTGGAAAGTATTGATTATTACTTCTTGTTCATTGGATGGATACAAAAAGAATATTATTGTGAGAACAGTATGTTGAGCGATAGAAGAAAATGTATTTACTAAGTTTCTGAATATTTACATTCATAACAGTTATGATATATTTTATTTTTCTTGTGTGACTAAAACATAGATGGCTGAACTTTGCTTTTTTTTAAATCGATTTTTAGGCCTCACTTAATTTTTGGGGGTTTTCTATTATTACATAAATAAATATATAAAGAAATATTATATGTACTATCACTATTTTTACTATTAGTTTAGACTGATTAATACGTCTGATAACGGTATTTATTATATCAATATGGTAGCATCTAAGATATCGTTTAGATGTTAATACAAAGATAAATATCTATTAACATATTAAGATAAGATTACGTTGTATCATTTCTAGTTGCAATAAATACTTAATATGACTTTTACGTTTACAGAAGGGAAACGAGTAGGCGGGTCATTTTGAGTGAAGTGCTACCTGCATGGACACGCTAGGAGGCTTACAAGTGAATTGCCAGCCTTTAAGGGAGAGGATATTTTGTTCACATATAATCGTATCAGCGAACAATAGTGTATAAAAATACAGCGTATAAGGATCCTTTATTAATGTATCTCCAAGGTTGACTTTTCTTATATATTATCAGTAGTACTGGAGCAGATACCCGCAACCAAATTAGATGATACCGTTTACATGTAGAATGTTATCATACCATCATACAAACCAATTTAATATTGTGCTATTGATAAGCATACAGACACATTCTAGTTTTCATATCTTCTTGCTTAACACGTTTGAAATGAACCAATGTTATTATTATAGACAATCTAGACTCTTTGATGCAGAATTGAATTACAGTCTTATTTTAAAAATACGCTCAGATAGTGTATACCACACAAAGCACTATATAAATTAATTAATTAAAGTCTAGTAGTGTATAATTTATTTTCTCTTTGTCGCTTCTACCGCCCTGTGTCACCGACTCAATTCAATGATGCTTCTTCATTAATTATCCCATTATTCTAGGATTTCTAAGACTTTATTCACTTGGGACTTGAGTGGCAAAATATATATATAAAATATGTCTGTTGTATATGCTTCTATTAAGTCGATTAAATATTTTCATATAATAAATAATGATAAGATAATAAATCGATGGTGAGTTACCATGTGCGATGTCTTTGATCCCGTGGAGTATGCGGCTTTGTGAACTTGTGTGGACAAGCCCAAAAGCAGGCGCGCTGGTAAACAATAAAAGGTCAAAGCCTTTCCTCCATCTTTGAATTGTTTGTAGTAGATTAATAAAAATAACCTATTGTTTTACAATAACGCATGATGTAACCGATATAATAATTATTAATATTGCAGTGTCTTAACGAACAGGAACGAAATCGGTTTCTCTTCGGTAATTCGGTTTGGTTTTTTTTATAGAAGAGGGGGCAAACGAGCAGGAGGCCCACCATA
This sequence comes from Leptophobia aripa, assembly GCA_951799465.1. Lineage (NCBI taxonomy): Eukaryota > Metazoa > Arthropoda > Insecta > Lepidoptera > Pieridae > Leptophobia > Leptophobia aripa. Next base: position 5,572,222 of record OX637266.1, on the reverse strand, counting down.
AAGGTGAAGTCGCCGTCCATAGACACTCACGTGGCTGGAAGTTCGTGAGTGCGTTGCCGGCTTTTTAGGGAGTAGTATTTATATAATTCGAAAACCGATTTTTTTGTAAAATTTTCACTCACACATACATTCACAACACAGGAAACATCCTAGTATGGTGTCTAGATTCCGCTTTACTTGTTACATTTAGTTTTGTTGGCTTTTGTTGTAGTCTATAAAAAAGATACAGCTTATGCAATTGATAATAATCGGTCAGTAGAAGGAATGCTGGCAGAAGGAAGAAGTCGGTTGCGTAATATTCGGGAATGGTACGGAATAGCTTCCGCAGAGTTAAGGATAGAGAGGCTTGGGCAGGCACCCTTAAAAGAAGATAAAAAAAAATCTGCTAATTATATACAAAGATGAAATGTTTTCATTCAGTGTCCTGTGTTGCATGCAGTTGCGTACTTTTAATGATTGTACAAGTTCACTCGCTGTAAAAATAATTGAATTGACATATATCAGGGAGTGGATTGAGGAAATCGTGTGCTCCCCTCGATAAACGTGTGAATGACTCTCAGCTCTTGTTCACTCGCGAATGACGCACTCAGATTATTTCATTCATTGTTATATTTTTAGGTTGAACCTATATTTAAACTTTATTTATTGAATTGAATTATGTTACTATTTAAATTTGGGTGATTATTTCTTCATAAATTCCCAAATAATGTTATGTTATGATTCAAAAACTTTATTAAGCAACAAAGCTAGGAATTAATCACTATAATTTAGGCATTAAGGACTTTTGTAAAACAGTAATAACGCCTTTAGACTTATTTGACCAGGTGAGTTTGTTGTGGATATGTCCTTAGCCCGGTTTAATAAATAATTATAGTATTAATAAAACTCTGTATTTGTAACGCGCCAGGTCCAAATCTAGGGAACTCCTCTGTTGTCTAAATAAAATACAATCTTCTTAATACATATTTCAGTCTTGAAAGACTAAATATAAGGCAAAAACTCATCTAAAGCCTCGTTCACATTCATTAAAAACTTGTAAGTAACAACTGCAGTTCATTATAACGCTAATTCAAACAAATGTAGAACTCGAAAGAATGAAAGTCTTTTAAAACAAAAGAATGTAGAAGTCTTTCGCGAAACAAAGAGCACTTTAGTTCGTGTAGTTGACCACTTCTTCATAAAGGGGAATCCGAGTATGCATGTCTACTGAATACTATTTGTACACGAGTGGTGCAAGTGGGAGGCGATGAGCGAGTCTTTTGTTATTCAAGAAAGATAACGTTGATTGCAAAGGTGGATCAAACTAGCGCATATATATTCTCAGAATATAACAGTATTCATTGTATTCCTGTATAATTTCTCAAGAATGCTGTGGCATTTACTCCCGGAATCGCGATATCCTGAGGGAGAAAAGACTCTTGGCTCTATTTAATTACTTAATAAGCGCCAGTGCACTTATTCCTCAAGGTCCAAAAGTCTACTCCAAAGAGAACAAAATCAAAGTTGGAGGAAAGACTTTAGTACTTAGAAATTTTCTTATTTTCTGTCTGTATTAGGTTTATTAAAATAATTGAAGTTCTCATATAGACTGTTAAAGTTATTTTACAAACTCCATATTTCATTTGGGTATGAGAAGTTTTTTCACATTTATAAAAACTTAGGAATAGAACTTGGCCCACACATAGAACACTGCAATTTTGTCCGATCCAAGTCTTAAGTACACGTCATTGTATGCTCTCTTGTCTTACATTGTACAATATACCTTATATTCTTTACATATACGTTGCATATTCGTATGTACTAGTTCGCATCATGTATTTCCAGAATTTCATAGTGATAAGTGCTGAGCAAGCATTTTGATGTAATGGAATTAATTATTAAGTTGTTGTCTTAAGCTGAGTAATTATGTAAAGCGCTTGTGCAATCAATAAATAAATTTTAATCACGCTTATAATTATCAGGCTGGAAATAATATTTTCTCTAAATAGTATTCGCTTTTTTTAAATACAACTTAAACAAACGTAATATCACAATGAAATAGACTCGATTGTTCCAAAAAGGTTGGATTACTAAGGAGTTTCTATTATAATTTATTTAGGCGCGATTATTCTATTCATTAGCGTTTCTATACTCTATGTCATAATCATATTTAAGGGCCATTCGTAAATTATAAAAGTAATTATTCAATTTGTGTTATAAATACGAATGTTTACTTATAAAATTATATTCCAATTGGAATTATTTATTTAAATTTAATATAAACTAGTGTCTACTTTAAAAAACCATTAATGAACCAGCAGTGAAGAATTTATTATATTTAAATTATACAAATAATCGATTTAATTGCACTACTTTACCATTTAAATTCAATAGTACCGAAAGAGTGCTTAACTTAAAAAAGTCTTTTAACTAAAAACTGAATCAGTTAAATAAATAATAATTGTCTCTGGAACAATTTAAAGTCCAAAGGAGCAGAAGTTCTTAGTTATATTCTCAATTAAAAATTATTTTTTGTATATCTTCATTATCAATATTTTGTACGAAGTGCACAATAAAATACTGCATTAAACGACATCAAAAACAATTTATGTCGAAAAGCTGTCATAAATACAAATATAGTAACATCGCAACCATTAATGTTTCATAAACTGTTCGTGAAATCATATTAAAGACTTTTATTTGAGTGAATTTCATTGTGAACTAGTTGTAGCATTTTTCGTGGGCTTTCGTCTAAGTCAAACTCAAAATATCTTTATTCAAGTAGGTCTTTATAAAGATACTTTTGAATCGTAAATTTAAGTTATCTACTGAGAAGAAAGGGCAAGAAATTCAATAGCTGCTATTACAAAATAAACATTTTATATAAAATGATGTTACTTATATGACCAATTAGAATAACTAAAGCATACGATACTATTCAAGAATTAAACTGTCCGCGTGTGTAATAATCATTTTCTGTGACATACACAAATATGTGAATTTATATACCTAACCTAACTTTACCTTCCATAATACGACCGCTTCAATATCATATTATGATTATCATTTTTTTACATTTAATATTTTAAATTATTTGACGTCAGATACTTAAAGTTTAATGCCAAAGGCCGCAGCGCAGAACAACGGGCAAAACTACTACAGTATCTAGAACGACTTCAATACAATCGACAATAAGTCATGCTAGTCATCTATCAAATAATTTATATCGAAAAACAATAAAGAAAAAACAAATATGATAACATCACGTGGATCAACTGTATGTATTAAATATCACATCTTATATTAACCTAACTGGCACTTTCTCGGTGACCACAATTTCTGTTAAGCACGTATTTTTGTAAATTAAAATTATGAAAACCAAAGAAAACTTGATATATATGCAATTAGTATGTTTTCAAAATAACTTAATAATAATTTTAGATAGTGGTTTCAAATCCTAGGTGTGTATACAAACAAGAAACCTATATGTGCCAGTATCAACGAGGCCAGTTCACTCAAAGTCGCTACATAATTCAACACAGTTAAACCTCGATAGTTAATTTTAAAGTTTTTCTAGCTCGGCTCTTAATCTTTCGAACGTAAACTGTTGGCCGACTAGTTAATTAGATGTTTAAGTTCTGGTTAACTTATAGCTTTATGTTTGTTATTAACTTTTTGAGTACTTTTATAATTCTTCAACTTTTTTCTACCGAGATTTAATAATTTTTTTGAAATTTTAATGGCGCATGTATCTAAGAAATATAATATTTTAGAGAGTGGGAAAATGATAGAAAGACCTGGGGCAAGTATCAAATAACCATAGTAACAAAAAAGGTATGGTAACAATTGCGTACCGCGCGCGCCGAAATATTTTCAAAGCACCCCTTACGCATGCATTGCATTGCGTTGATATTTTATTGCTCAATAACTGAATTCACGATTTTATTCACTTATTATTAATTAATATTAATAGATAACGTGTGAACGCCACAATAGTTTCATGTCGATTCTATAATCATAATTGTACCTTACCGTAACAGAAATTAAGTTCTTAATTGTCACTCTAAAGGTATTTTCTATAAGGTTATTTAGTAACTGTCATCTTTAATCTTTTTTGATGAATACTAATTTTTTTTTTGTAAATTACGTTTTTAAACTCATATTTGACAGGAGGCAGTCGTAACTTAGTACCTTTTTGGGATAAATATTGACCAAATAAAATCCTTACGGTTCACTGTGTAAGTATGATATGACAATTTTTGTGAGTATATGATATATTAAGGAATACTGTGGTAAATTACTTATATTAAATTAATTAAGTTATACATAATATAAGCAGCTATATATACAGGTTGAGAATATATAATAGATGTAACATTAGATTGACCAATACCGATGAAATCCGTAACCGGTGTAAAACCGATAAGGGTAGAAATTGAAAAAAAATCCTATGTATATAAACCACTATTTAAATAAAATACTTATACTAATTTTGCCAGACATGTGTATAACTTTAAAGTTTATATATAGTTTTGAAAGTACTTGAAATTCTAAACCGATCAGCATTTTCTAACAAACAGTTCAAAATAAAATTCATATTCCATCTGAAGCCGCTAGAAACTTTATAAATATTGAGTTAAGTTGTAGAAGTTTGAAGCGGACCGAAGAATAACCTCCAACTTTGGACTTGATTTTCGTTGCAAAAATATGAACATGCTAATTTTTACTGGGATATAGAGGGTATATTTAATTATTTTCAAAATTCACACATGCTCTTCACCACGTATTTTTTCAGTTATTAAAACCGTGCAAAGGACAATCACGCTACCCCCCGTAGTTGCACAGTATCATTTTTCAAATCTGCTTGGTGTTGTCGGGTACTAACAACAGTTTAAAACCTGCCTTTTTATATATTTACTAGCTAACTATGGTAAGGAATTTTATGACCGCTATTCAATACCGTCAACTCAATACGACTTCATGAATTTTAAAACCCACAACTTAATAATGTTCGGAAAGTAAGGAAAAACTAAATAGAATTAAAGAATCAGATCTTGAGACAAGCAACCCGAGTGTAACCGAGTCTTAACCATGGTATTATGAATAGTTCTAATGGTCTAAAATATTTGTTGCATTTTCAAGATGTGGGTCGCAACCCCCTGGCCACCCGCCTTCCATGGCCTGCACCTTGCAATGTTAAAAACCAGTAACCTTACTTGTATGATCTGAGACAAGGTGGTGATTTAAATAAATCTGTTTTGATCTTGTTTACCTAAACTGGAATTTAAAATATCTTTATTCAAGTAGGTCTTTATAAAGACACATTTGAACCATTAATTTTTACACTACCACCGATTCGGTAGGCTACTATCTACCCAGAAGTACCGACAAGAAACTCGATAGCTGCTATTTTAAAATAAACATTTCATATAACATAAGGATACATCACCAATTCATATAAGCTAATTATATAAGCTACACAGTAAAGGGATCTTTGTCATCTAAATAATCGTTAACTGTATAGTATGATAATCAGAATACTATTTACGACTTTATAATTTTTTCTAAAATTACTTATTTAAATTTTCGATTTGAATAGAACAATCGATTATAGTTAATATTTCACTTAAATATTTTCCGAGACAATTGAAACATGGTACCTACTATAGAACTTGAAATCACAAAAATGTTTCTTGTAATAATCAATACGTTTTCCAATTACTTCACTATAGCATGTGTAGAGTACTTTCACGACGTTAAGCTGTAATTTAGAAGGTAATAAAAGCCAACACAGTGAACGATTCGATGTAATAAAATTCCTTGCTACTATTTCTTCACAAATAATAGACAGATTTACTGGTGCCGCAGTGGTATTACTGAATATTTTATTTGTAATACCTGTTCGTGTCAAACTTGTTTGTGATGGTATATGATTAATGTTAATAATTTTGGTAGAGAAACGGACATGTTACGTTACGTTACGTAAACATTATATATGTATTTGAATCATAAATACTTGTAAGTATTTTTAAGATAATAACTTTGTTTCTCGAATTGCCGAGCGAGCATTATTATAAAAATAAACATGTCTATCAGACTAATCAAAGTTGGTGTCGTGTAAAAGGCTTTTAGAAAATAAATTTAACAAGCCCAACTCAAATTATTAAACTTTAATACAAAATAGTATTACTTGATAACATTGTATGTCTGTGAATGTTTTATGTTGAAAGGTGCGTAGGGAAACTATAATATTCATGTGTACTTTGGGTTTACGTCCTGACCGCAAATAGGCTTCAAGGCTTATCGAAAAGTTGAACAAATTGTACATTACGCTCGCGTATTTACTGATACGAAAAATATTTAAAATATTATTTCTGAAAATAAAATAATTTAAAAACGGATGTATTCCTAAAACATAGATCGTAATTGTTATAGACGAAGATGACAGTTATGTTTTCAACTTAAAAACTTTAAATAAAAATAAACAATAGACGAAATGGTTGTATTTTATAACCACCACAGAGTACATAGAATAAATATATCTAAAAGGAATGCCAGAATAATTTAGCCATTTGAAAGTAAGGTCACTTTTGGTACCGAAAAATAAGAACGTTAGCGTTTGTTTTATTTTAGATAATACCAAAAACAAAATAAAAATAAAGCCTTTGTAACTGTGTAGAATAAACAACTGCATTATTAAATGAGCAAGCGTTGGGGAGTGGTTCACATATTTTGAATACACCATAAGGTCAAGGTCATACATGTCAACATGTTCGCCCGCGCTTAGTTTCATGTAAACGTAATTAGTATGATTTAATTGATGATTTTTACAATTTTTTAAAGATTGGACTAGACACACGGATCATCTATACGATCATAAAGAATTATCATCGATGTCTTTTCAGTTTCAGTTAGTTAGTTAAAAGGCAAAATAAGTAAAATATTCTGTAGTAAGCTAAACGTCTTACAAAATTGTAAATCAAATTTCAAGCTTATTTAGCTCGGAATAAGCACTTAAATAAACTAACCACTTATTCTGATGTCTGTGAATCGTGCACTTTAATTTATAGCTCGCACTAAGTGGATTCACGAGGTCAGGGTGAAAGTGACCCCAAAGTGTCCCTTATAATGCCATCTAACAGATTACAAGTGCGTATTACACCAGATGACTACTGTACGATTATTATATTGTCTGACAATCAATTAATACATCCATAATTAAATATAAATATATATTACAACTGGCAGCTTTTTAGGCACTTTGTAAATACATTTTTTTTTTAATGGAATTTTTTTCTCATATGTTTATTGCTTTTTTATAAATAATACATTTCATAGCTTTATCTTTTGTTTTAAATAAGACTCCAAAAATATTTCCTATATCTAATTTACTATACCTATGTAGTATACGAACATTATTATGTAAGGGTTCTATATAGAAAAAAACAGACTTAAATTTAGACATGTCTGCACATTCAATAAGTATACATATTATAAAAATATGTATATTAGTATATACATATTTTTGACTGGAAATAGTAGAAAAAGAGGTTGTTAAATCTAAGTAGTTTAAAAATAAATTAGGTGTACTAATTTCGTAGGGTATTATTATGACCGTAAATAAATTAAATATTTTATAAGAACTCACCTAAAATTCATTTTTATTATATAATATTCTGGAATTTGTACTTAGAACTAATCTCAAGATTATAATAAACACTTGGTTCAAACCAAGTGTTTATTTTGTTGTTGTTTGAAATTCCAAAGGAACAATAGATATAGATGTCAAGCATGCCTTACAAGGCTTCATGTAGGATGCTTGATGTCCTCTTAAAAGAACAAGTCTTTGTAAGCGAAAAAAATGGGACATTTGGCTCATCTCCAGGTCTTCCCAGGGCATTTGACTTTAAAATTGTATCGTATTATATTGAAACTATTGTATATGTCTGGTTTTATTTTAGTGTATGCACTAGTAACGTTAAAATAATGAAAAAGTTTCGAATTAATACTTAATTTTTATTTATCAGCAGTACAGTAGTTATTGTTAGTCTGTCTCAACCAAGTGTAAAATAATGTTCTAAGTTCTAACATACAATATAAGAAGGACCCAATTGTGTCTATAGACATCCATCGTCTATGAAGTTTCCGAATCTATATTTCATAGACGAAGGATATGTCCTAGATTGGAGCAATTAAAAACATAGTATGTCATTGTAGACTAATAATACCGACATTCCCATATTCTTTTCACTTAAACTTGTTCTTCAAAGGGAAGCCCTAAAAACAAAACAGACGCGACGCAATCATTGTTCCTAATGAGACGTGCCGCGAGCGACTCCACGCAACTTTTGTGACGACGAACAATACGGATACGCAGAACAAATCCTAGACACACAATTATACGTTAAATTTTTTTGGTCTAATGAAAAACATAGGACCACGCATACTTAATAAATATCTATATGAAACAGTTGTATAGAGGTTTTGATCTTAAATTTACATTTTATTTTAGTATGAAAAGTCGTATTTGCATTTTATAAGCAACGATTCCTATGTTCACAAGAAAATTCCGCTGATTATTAAGTAGTTTAATAATGATTAGCATTTTAATAGTGTAACGTCCAATAATTTTTTTTTTTTAATTAGTTTTGAAAAGCGCGATTCCAAGTTAATATTACATAAATAATTTTAATTAAATATCGGAGTCTAACCTGTTTCAACTGATACTTTATGTTCGCTATAGTTTTATGCGATAGGTTCGCTATGCACTTGTGGTACATTTAAATGCATCGTGCGTGGTTATATCCTATAAGTAGGTTACAATTGGCATTTAAAATTAAATAATTGTTATCAATAAAAAATATAAAAAAAAGGATTATATACCTTTTTAAATATAAAGACATTTGATAGTGAGTCAATATTATCTGTGGATAATTTTTGTTATGAATATCTAAGAGGAAACTCCATCCTGCATATCAGTAACATCCACAGTTTCCGCAGCGGACGGACGAAAGGACCAAAATAATATTTACCATTTTTGAAAAATGTTTTAAAAAAACCACTCGTTGATTGTAACGATAACGACTACTGAAATTAAACATGTTACACATTTCGGTTTCAGAAGATATTTTTGTCCCATCTTAATACTTTCGGATGAGCCTTAAATAAAGATCTTGACAGAGCTCGTAGTTATGTATTAATAACGTCTGAACTTTTGAAATTAGAACCAAGACATTTTGGGGCTTCGACGTACATTCAATAATTGGGATAAGGTTAAGTTTATTTATAGAAGGTTGATCTGATTTTATATCCTAGGTGTCAATCATGTCATCATAAATAAGTGGCTGATCAGCCATCTGTGACTGACAGCTTTCTGTGACTGAAACAATGTGGACATGCCAAGGATTGTTTCTTGAAGCAGGTTTACATACGATTACTTTAAGCAAGTGTTAATTGAGCAAATTAAAATCCAGTGCAAAGCCACGATTGAAAGTTAAAGGTAAACTGTTTGACCAACACTTCTCCAAATATACAATAGTAGTTATTAAACTTAATTAAATTATTACATTGGCGTGTGGTAGCCAGTAAGGGAATTTATAGAATTCTTATACAAAAAGGACCGATAGTCATTTGAGAAAGCAGTATGATATTGTAAAAGTACTGTATAGTAATAAATATAATATTATCAGAAGAGGTATCACAAAAGGACAATTGCCAAATATCAATTTCTTTCATAAGTACGTTTCCCAACAAGTATTTTCGCATTCAATATGAAATAAAAGCAATATTACATTAAAACTAACCCGATTGTTTTATATGAAGTTAAAAATAACTGTTTTCTGTTGAAAAGTACACAAGTAGCGACTACCGTAGCGCTTTACAAATCGCGACCTAGTTTAACGTTTTCTGACTTCACACCTTCTGTGGCACTTCTCTTATACAGTTTTACTTGTCAAAAACGCATGTATATGAATCATTTTTATAAAAAATAGTATGGCTGATTGGATAAGGTGTTAGATAATAGTTTATCCTTTACTTTTGTAGTCATATTAAAAGTATAATAAAATTAAAAATTATAATAAACATTTAAAACAATACGAAATTTGTAAAAGGTAAAAAGGGGAAATTGTCCAGTTTTCTAACTGAAAGCCTACTTAATAGTAACCTAAACAGGGGAAGGCTTCGTAGGCACGGGAGGATAAGTTCGCAGAAGTTTTGGGTTTTTTTTTGGGAGCGTGTGGCGGCAATCGTTAATGGGGAGGCCACTTGGCTAGATGAGAAACTTAAGATTAATATTGACCACATAAAAATTAACAATTGTAAATTAGTATGATCCGAATAAAAAGCTTTCATTATTATTATTGCAATTTTTATTTAGAACTCTGCTCTTCAAGTGACAATCTTTTTGACTACAGACAAAATTATTATAAGAAATAAAACGTTTTCATAAAAACGATAATTTAAACTACACTGTACAATTATAAGAATAACTGTTGTAATTCGTGAAACATCTTTGCCGCGATAATTTATCGTTTATACATTTTCCGCATAGCAACTGAAAATAAACGGAAAATTCATACTAAGCCATTATAAACACGGGGTTTGGACGGATAATTATTGTCTGGAAATAAAGTGTATTAACTCAAAGACTCTTCATTATATTTATTGAGAGTTGTTGTTTGAGCGATAAATTATTTTTGAAATTTATCAAATGTTGTGTCGAATCAAGTGTCTTTGTTATTTTATCGAATATAATATATACTAGAGTAAGTATACAGTTTTGAAACAAATGTATAACAAGATTAATAGATCTATGACCCAATTTATCAATAATGATCACATATTCATCAACAAAATCTTTAATTAGTCAAAAACTCAGATCGTCCATTCGAATCATTAAATTTCATATTTCACAAATCTCTCCATCATTTAGGATCTTCGTCATTCGTCGTTCGCAGAACAGATTTCACACAGTCGTTTGCATTTACCAAGGTAAGCGATTTATAGCAAGTGTTATGGGTGGCTAACAAGTGATAAACTACATATACTATACAAGTGGTAATCAAATATATACAACCAGACCACACCCAACCATTATGCTGATCACACACCGTACAGGGGAATCTCTTCTGATGTCTAGAGTGGTAACCGAGTGATTACCGAGTTAGCTCAGGAAAAGTATTTTACAGTATCAATATTTTTATCTAGATGAAATATCAGCAACTACTTAGATATAAAGCAACTAAACTACTACACTGACATATAAAGTTACTTTTTTTTAATAAACCCTAATGAGCCTTAATAATACACCTAGCGATGACAGCAATTTATTAAAACTCCAATTGGGGCCATCAGTTATTAAAAAGGGTAGTTAAGCTAAATTAAAAAAGTAATTCGAAAGTAAATGTCACGAAATCACAAAACCTTCAGAATACAGTTATAACAATTTAGTTTTATTCTTGAACTTTCATAGCTCACCTACAATATCAGTAAATTCGAAAAGTAGGTCGACTTATAATTTGAAAGCTAAGCTACAGTTTTGGCGTAAGGCCAACCCTGTCGAATTAGGGCGTACACTTCGTTAGGTAAATTGATAAGTCGGAAACGTCTTTTCAATTTCGCACCGTTATACCTGAGTCGCGCTGTTGGATTGTCATATATCTACGAGAGTTTGTACCAGCAGAAATCTTTATATTGCACTGATACGAACTATTTGAAAGTTAAGGCACTGAATCTTTGCATAACAAATATCATTATTTGAACCTTAATAAAATATAGTATTATTTGTTAAAAAATTATTAATAGCATATTTTATAAATTATTCATTATTAATATCACAAAAATGCGTGCTTTTAATGAAAATCAATGTTAGAAAAATATTTTTTATCTATTTTATTATAAAAGTAATAATTAGTATAAAAGATATTCTGAAATATGTTTTTTTTGCTCATTCGCTTTGTTCACAGTGTCAAGCAAAGTGAACTGGCCGTTAAATTAAATGGAATAGTAAATCAAATAGATGCCCAGGTATTTGTGGAAAGGTTTTAAAATCATATTAATATACTTAAACTTATAAATGTTATATAAATTCGTTAACCTACTTGAATTAATTGGCGTAATAACTCTGTTGCATTTCAGGTTATTTAATTGTTAAAAGAGCTTAACTTACATACTGAAAACTGAAATTAATTACGGAATTTATTTAGATTTTAAAACACAATAGCTTGACGGTCATATTTTATAATGAGTTTCAAACTTTTAACTATATTGAATAAGTTTTAAATATAATTTAATTAACATTTACATGAATACTGTTTTATATATGTAAAACAACGATACAAAAAGTCTAAGTCTACTATTTTTAGTTGTTACTAGCCAAGGTTTATAAACCAGATTACTCATACTTAAATACCATATAAGTATGAGTAATCTGGGATATTCAATCATTATTGATATAGAATAAGATGTATCTGAGGTTATGACAATTATGACTCGCGCAGTCTAGTATGTATAAAAACAAAATTGAACTTTTTCAAAAAATTTATAAATTTCTTTAATTAGGTTAAACGTGTAAGTAATACGATAAACTTACGATGTTGGATGAACTTATTGGAAAGTTGCCAAATTAATAATACGAAATAATGAACGCAATTTTTTGTTGGCATAACGTACGAGATATTATTCTTGTACTTATTGCATGTTTTTGAATACCACTGTAGATTATCTATATTTTTTTTATTTTACAAATACGTTATTAATATTGTACATAACGAATGAAGTAGGTATCTCCGTAGGGTTTTTTGTTAGGCATTGCATCAGCATTGCCGACTTCACGATTACCGCTCATTATAAAAACAACACATCCCTGATATTTGCCAGGTTTTATTTTCACTATTAGCTATCGTGCAGTTACAATGCATCCATCTTTTTATAATGATGACATGCCCGTGTTTTTTTTTTTTTACAGACTACGTATTGAAATAATAAGGATGACATTTCACAGCGTAATAAACTTGAAAGTAATTAACTTGTGTTTTTAAACTTATTGTAGTTCAATTAAATAACGTCTAAACTTAATTATTCTAGTTATTTTAATACTAATAGCTGTACATGGACCGATGTGTATGATATCAAAAACTGTATATCAATGACTGAATATTCATACAACATCATATATGGAAATTAATGAAAATGATATAATAATACACGTAATGGTAACTAAAATACTACGAAACGAAAAGCACAAATTACAAATTATATTCTAAACCAGATAATTTAGATACCCTTAATACCATCCTTGCATAAGATAAAGATATATCTAAGCCTCAATCCCCGCTGCGATTATATTATATTTGGAACCAATTTTGAAAGTTGTCCTTATTTCTTAGTATACACTGTAGCCTTGTTTTATCAGAACGATCACATATTATATAAAAAATAGGTGACAATGTTTTTTAACTTATTAAAATCACTTGAATATCTGCTGTATCAATGTTTTGAGGGTGTCAGAGAAACGTCAAGAATGACAATGGCGGATTGACGTTTCTTCACTCTGACGCAACTCCGGGCTCTCTTGGCGTTAAGCGTTAGAACGCGAGAAGAACCACGATCATCGGAGGATTTAGATCGCATCGCATCGTTCGCATCGCGTCCAAGCAAGAAGTATTCGGTGAAGTGTCAATGTGTCCCAATTTATTATAAGCTTCTGATCATAATTCTGTTCAGTTTTGTGAAAATAATAATCTTACATTGTTAATTATCTTCAACGCGTGGTTTGAATTCTCCTCGCCCGCCTACCCACGATAGCTCGATGCCATGATGGATACAGAATTGACTGATGACGACCACGGGCCGTTAAATGTATAAACTTTTAGTATTTGTGTTTTATTTTATTATTTTTTTAATTATACACATCTGTGATGATAATTGACACATAATACATTCGCATTTCGATGAATATTTCATTCAGCACTTCGTTATCATTGTTATCTAAAAAAGCACCCCAAATGGGGATATTTTAAGTGGTAGGGTTGGTCTGTCTGAGTCAATTTAGTTAACACTCGCAAACATGCTATACTGGTCCCTATATTTGGGTACATAGAGTTGATATTTCCACCTAACATTAATATTCTGATACCTTAAGAACTCATACAAATGGAAACTTGTGTGGATATTGAATTACTTTGTATTTTTCTTTGTTTGACGATGGCTTTTAATATTGACGTTTCACGATGAGGATAGATAAATTGAGTTTGCTTTGAGACTTTATTTTTAATATATTGTGATTTTGCCTTATTCCGTCAATTTCTGTATTTTCATACTAACGTCGAATCCTATTGAATCCTTTAGATATTTGGATTTTCTATAACAATTTGTTTTGACGGAAGTTGAAGTTGCTTCATTTCGTTTCCTTCCCAAACTTGCTATATTATATTTGTATAAAATATGAAATAAAAATTTGTATTTCATTGAATAACCTGAATGGCTATTCAACCAAACTTCGTGAGGCCAAGCTTCGAAATGGCGATTGGTTTGTGATGGAAATATACCGTCGTTTTCGGTCGGATAGCTTTGTATGTTCACTTAATATAGAAACAAGTGCTGTAGAGCATTAATCTTTATCGAAAAAAGGCTATTTGGAAAAAAAGGTTTAATTTTTTTTTGTTAAAAGACTGTCCAAACCAAAATTGCATTAAAAATGTCTATATTATGGTAGATTTCAGTTAAAACAGATGAACACACTATTATAAAAACCGTGATTGGCTGTTTCACAGATACCACAGATAGAATAATCTAAAAACAAAAGACGTAATGATTGTGCGCGACGCGATGTTTCTTATCTGTGTAACGTGTGCATCTATATTTTTATCTGTTGTAGTCTGTGTAGTCAAAGTCGTTTCTCATCGATAGTTCTATTCTATATTACCCGTTATACAGTTAACGAAATAGATAATAAGACCCGTAAATAGTTGTGGCAATACGCAAAGCTTTGTTAAAATATACCGTTAAATTACATCGCGATAGTTAAATAGCCGTCGTGTAAAGCGCAAATTGTCTCTGGAGCGCATTTGTGCCGGCGCCGGCGCGGCGTGCCGTGACAAATCGTTTGTGCCATTTGCTGTGCATCCGGATTAATATGTTTTGTATTTAGCGTTCATTTTATAGTTATACATTTTATTAATAATACGGTTTAAATGCCTGCAATGATGGCAGAAAGTGGTTATAACTTTTGTGAATTTTAGTTTTTTTTTCTAAGACAACCTTTTTAACAACTGTGACAACTCAGTTCTTCTGTTCTGAATCTGAAGTCTGTAGTAATTTTTGTTTAATTTGTGTTTTGTAAATTAAGTCGTACACTTTAAGCCCATATACCATAAAGTAAAAAAAAAGTTTTCTCCTAAAATTGGCAACAGGTGAATAATATATAAAATCTATGGGTATTTCTCTTCCATAATTCAAGCAGATAATGTGATAAGGTTTCAGAATAAGGTACTATTAATGTGTTTTTATTGACGAAAGTAACCTACAGAAAAGGGCCGCCTTGATTGTATAGGACTAAATTACTACAATCATAATTAAATAAGATACCACCTCAACATTTTAAAACATTTAAATCTGGTAGAATCGAACTCGTATAATAAATAAACCTATCGTCCCGTATATCATATTTATGTGCTCATATCACTACTCGCATAATTTGCATTTTGTGATCATAATAATCAATCATACGTAAAGCAAATTAGATTTTTTTTATATATTTGATTTATTCCATTTAATTATCCGAAAACAAGTGTTTATACAAGTGACAAAGAATACAAATAGAAGTTTTGACATTATCTCGATTTCCACTTAAGCGGGCCCGACAGAAAGCTCTCTATTTGTCACAAGCTCGTAACTGAAACAAATCTTGGATCGTTTTTTACGTCACGTTGTGTTTTTCACGCGCCCCAAGGCACGTGTGACTCGAATAACGCAGATTATAACCGAGAACTAACTTCTAAGTAAAATTAATGTAACCCAATTTTGATACTTATCAGATCTATATTTTATTTTTATTTATTCATACTTTAATGCACTAGAAGCAAATAATGTTAATAGATGTTAGTATGAGAGCAACGGGCGGCCTTATCGCTGATAAGCATCATTATACGATATATGTTATTATTGTGGAGATTTTTGCTATTAAATACTATAATTCAATTAGTTTGATTATGCTAAGCTTTTAAACTATTCGCTGTATTGCTGGACTTTGAAAGTGACAACCAAACTTTTGTTGCATAAGTTTCATTGGTAATTCTTGACTTTATTATTTTTCATACAATAAGTAAATCTCAGTTATTTAAACTTTACATGCAATAAAACAAAGCTGTTCCAAAACTCATTCAAATTGGCGGAGTGGTTTTGGAGTTTAATTTGTGGAATTTCATTTAATCAATTCTTATAATTGACCTGACCAAATAATCATCGCATGATTTATTTTTGTATTTGTTTAATTATCTTTTTAAGAGAAGCTTGTAACTGTAAAATCTCAATTTTTTCCACCGTTATCAAACCCAGATCTAAACCAGGGATCCTAATAAGGAATAATTAGTCAATTGTGATGTAGTCAAACCTAATAAACACCAAACAATAATAGAGTTAAATGTTGACTTAAGACAAAATATATAATCAAATGTTTGCGTTGAATTATTATCTATGTTAATTACAGAAACTAATTAGAAAAGGAGAACTTATGTATCGTCTTTGTTTCATATGGTATACAATATAATCAAATTGGATTATGTTCCTTAACTGTAAAACTCAATTTAATATTCGTTAATATAACTATAATCTAGACGACAACAAAGAAATTTGATACCTTCAATTTTATTACACAGCTAGACTATTTAATGCATAATAAATTATACTAGACATCAATGTATATATAATGCAATAGGTAAGTAAGGCATAAG
Organism: Leptophobia aripa; assembly: GCA_951799465.1. Lineage (NCBI taxonomy): Eukaryota > Metazoa > Arthropoda > Insecta > Lepidoptera > Pieridae > Leptophobia > Leptophobia aripa. The sequence goes on along the minus strand of OX637266.1, from coordinate 5,555,291 downwards.
AAATATTCAAACGATAATAAATAGTTTATATGCTCGAATATCTGACCCAAAATCAACTCGTCCTTTGTTCAAAAATCATGTACATACCAGTTTTAGCCGGGTTCCCAATAACAGTTCCAAATAGTAACGCGAATATACAGGCACAGATCATTTTGTTCACTTATAATAACACCCGTGGCATTTCGTTACGCTCGTAAGCCCGCTGCGTAGCCGATCGCTACGACCGCTCTCACCGAACGCGGCAGATCGACTGAGCTGGCTACGGTACTACAAAATATGTTATTGATTCTTTAAATGATATTTTCAGTCATTTCACATATTAGAATTGATTGATTGTTAAGTTTTTATGCATACATTTTTTTTGAATTAGGAATGTGACTGGTTTGAGTTCATGAAATGGCTTTATATCTCCATGACATTATCCTCCTCAAACAGCGAGGTCATAACTTATATTTTTTGATTGGAATATTGACGTTACAATGTAACATTTATTTTTTGTTGTCTCATACATTTTCGATAAGAGTTTTTACATTATAATGTACTGCAAACATATGTAATGTCAAAACATAGAAGATTAGCAAACCAAAAAATTGCATTTATTGTTAAACCTTACGAAAGGCTGGCGACGCGCTCACGAGCTTCCCGGAAGTCAATAGGCGGTGACTTCGCCTGTATGATGTACCTACTGCTCATTTGCCATCTTAAAAAACCACTTAAAACGACTCAATCAGCCATGGTCACCATGCCGAACATTCGAACAAAGGGTTTTATTCAGTTAATAATTGTGCGATAATAATTTTATTGGCTATGCATTTGATAGCTTCAAAACATGTCTTGTCTCATCTATCTACTTCAGATTTCATCTCCATTCATCCTTAACAAGTTTATATTTAAATTCTTCTTGTACTTGCACTATTTACACTCTTCCAACCGAAATACTTATCTACCCTCTTTCAGCACAGCATAAAGACGATAAACGGGGTCAAGTATTTTTTTATTTCAGTATGTTCAATAAGTGAATTAGTTTTTCAAAGATGGTAATCCTTTACAGTCGTGATATTTACATAATCCATACGAATGCCAAATCATTTTCTAAACCGCTTATGGTTTTCTGTGATAAAAAAACCATTGCCATCATCTTTATTAATGGGGTTGTGGGAATATTTATATAATATGACGCAGAATACTTTTGGGGTGTTTTTGGTGCCCCAAACTATACATAATTGCTGAAATAACGTTATAAAGCACAATTAGTCAAATGTTTTTGTTATAGAAGAGGGGGCAAACGAGCCGGAGGCCCACCATAAAGGTGAAGTCGCCGCTTATAGACACTCACGCGGCTGGGAGCTCGTGAGTGCGTTGACGGCCTTTAAAGGAAAATTTGGAAATGGAGGGGTAGGGGAAAGGATGGGCACCGGAAGATATCACTCGCGAGTACATAATGAACAAAGTCCAATTGTATCACTTTACGCCGGTTTTCTGTGAGAGAGTGGTATTTCTCCGGCCGTGCCTCCCCATTCGGCTGAAACTCTAAGTAACAGCATGGCACTCCTACTCAAATCTCCTACTCCTACTGATATCTTGGTATTTTTTTAAGGAACAAGAGGCTCGTAGGCACAGTTCGAGATAAATGCTAATATATTTTATATTTATATTAAATTTTATATGTATTATTACTATTACAATATTTATTTTCATAATATTTGCACATAGAAATTTTAAAACGTTAAAGCTAACTAAAATCCATACAAATAGTAGGTTAACGCGGGCACAGGTGGTTTGAAGCGCGACAAATGTAGTTAAGAATTAATTGTTTAACTGTTATGTCAAACGATTTAGTATTGTGGAAAACTTTATTTAATTATATGGTTACTATTGTGAACTTTTGTGTTATAGATATTTATCAAAGAGGCTTTAAAACACATACAAATGCGCTTAGAAAATATAGGGAGTACTTTAACGATGTGTGCGTTTAAATAATTGTTTGTTTAAAATGTAAAAGATAAAATCCATATCATAACCACAAAATCCAGCAAACATACTATTTAAAAATATGTTATCAAAACGTTTCATCCGTTAAAAATAGTAGTAAATATTTTTAATAATAAATGATTCTCTCATATAAATATTTTTATATTGGTATGTGAGTGTCCAATTATAGTATTCGGCCCCAAAGGCTAACATCAAAGTGTCGGGTCAAAGGATTTTTACCCTCAACTTTGAATACACTTCCCTTATAGATTGGAGATAATATAACTTTGATAGAAATCACTATTAGGATATAGTGGGACATACAAGAGAGTTCTTCCATAGGAATTTTATATCCTTATATTTAATGATAAGGATGAAGAGTTGCATACATATAATAACTCTCTAGAGAAAAAGTAATCTTAGCATTTTAATTTAAAACACTTCGTACATATGTGTTAAAGTATATTATATATTCAAGTCTTCTATATACCAATTCTCACTTACGGCACTGTCAGATCAAAAAATCTCTCCCTAATACTTATATATTTTTGTTATTATTAAATAATTTACACCTCCTGTTAATTTCCTTTCTTTTTGAAACGGTTTCTTTAATAGAGTTCTCTAGAAGACATTACTCGTTAGCGATAAAGGCACCCGATCATTATATGACATATTTCTGTTTTGTGAAAATAAATATATACATAATTACATGGATGTCGTTATTAAATAGCCTTATTCAATGTATACCTACATTCATCTAACTCTATTCTATTCTACCAACGTATGGCAAAGAAATGGAAGGAGCTTCCTCCATAACAAGATTTAATAAACTATCGCTTTATTGAAATTTAAGAATGTAAACTAAAAAAATATATTGTAGACGGTTAACCGTAATGTAATGAGTTAATGTTACTTATATTAGTTAGGTTATTATTAAGAATATTTTGTTTTTTTTAGATAATAAATTTTTAGTTTTAATGTTAAATATATACTATTAATATAGTAAATAAGTTTGTAATAAATACATTATAATATAATTCAGAATTATCTACATGTATGTATTGGATAAGAAAGTTAAATAGTCTATAACTTAAACCTTGCTGTTCCGTGACTGTAACTGTTAAGCCGAACAAACTGAAAGAAAGTTCTAACCGCGACGGGTGATGCTTTAATGTTCGTTATAATATCGATAAACATACAACATATAAAATTTCAATTGAAATAAAAATAGTATCAAAGAAACCGCAAAGCATTGCAGATTATTCATATATTTAATTCAGCCTTCAAAAACATCGCAAAAGAACGTATCTTGAGAGCTAACGATAAAAACACTTCAAAGAAAAATAACCTTTGGCAAACTTTGCTGGTAGTACATTATTTGGAAATTCATTCAACTGTGTATGCCTCAAAAGATGTGAGGATAACCTCGGTAAGAAACTTAATTCTGTATATATAAATCAATATTTCTGTGAAATGTAAAACCTTCTGATGTGAAAGTTAAAAACCTTTTTACGCTAGGGAATCCTCTTTGGGAGTGTGTAATTTGATGAATCTGTGTATGAATGGTTGAGTTAGTGTTAGTGTACTTTTCGCGTTCGCGTACGAACAGGCGTACATCACTTAGATTTAAGAAGATTTAAAATGGTTTTATGTACCTTAATGAGTAAAGATACTTGGACCGGAATAGCCAAGCGGAATTATTCCGCAGAACTAAGAATATAGATGCTGCCGGGAAGCTGATGGCCAACCTTCTCGAAGAAGAATCAATTAATTTTTGAATCGGCTATCCGGACAAGATTATATCGGATCTGATCGACTCGGTTATTGTTATATTTATACATAACACATGAGTGTAAATGATTACATGAGTAGGAATATTTATTCTGATATGGTTTTCAAATACTGGTTATATATCATAACACTGGCGAAATGCCAACTTTCTAAAACGCTAATCCATTGCCAAGTTTAATCTGGTTTTGAGACTAACCTACCGATTTTTCTAATATAAACTTCATGACATAAATATTAAAGTATGGAAGGAGGTAAGTTTATTACACAGATCTACCATAGTACCAAATGTATGTAACACAAACAAAATAAAAGCTTACATAGTGATATTCTGTTCAATACTTTACCATGCTTAACATTTTCGTAAATTTGGATACTTTAGTCAATAGATATTTTGTTAGATATCGCACTAAATCTGACTTAAGCCCCTTTCTAATATCTTATTGAATATTAAGACCTTCGAGACGTTATCAAATTTAAAGCGTATCATATTGGTAATAGGATCATATAATATCCTAGGGACTCTTCTTTGACGCATAGTTTATATAAAATAACACATAAAATTAGCAATTAATTAGTAAAATACTTATCACATTTAATTTGTATTATAAGTCTGTCTAAGTAAGTCTGTCCTCCTAATTTACGAAGGGTTCAACTTCACTGGCGCTTATAAAGAATTAAGTAGGTGCCTGGTAGTCAGGAGCGATGACCCTGTAGCTTTTGTCACTTAATTTATTTTTGTGTTTACTTTAACTGTCAGTAATTTTCTTATAGTTCTAGTTATCTATCATTTTTAATTATGTATAGTTTGAATTTAGAAACAAATTGATGGTGTTCATAATTTTGAAACAATTTTATGCCGTTGGGTAATAAAACTTTTTTTTTCAATTCAATTTTATATACAAATAAAAATTTAAAAACCAATGTCAGTATAATTTGTGATTATTTGTGCCATGACGGGTCACAGGTGGACTCCTGTCAAACTTCATACCCTCATCAAATCGTCCGACGTTTGTGGGAACTTTCATTTTTATTTCGTAATAAAATATAATCATTCTTTACGAACAATCAGGCTTTCGAAAATTGTTATATTTTATTATATACAGTTTAAATATGATTTTCCCACGTTTAACATTCAATTGTAACTTAAAAGAACACTTTGTGACGAAACTGGCATGGTTCAGGCATAGAAGGCTTATCACTTTCAGTCTATTATGAGCACAAAAATCAATTCATTAATATAAACATTCTTAATACTAACCTAACTATATATTACTTAAAATAAAACAAAACAAAACTCAAACAAATTTAAAAAGTTTCGCTCCCTGTGGCAGAGTACCCACAATGCTGGCGGCATTTCCTCGCTGTACCGCGATGCTTATACGCTGAGCAAGGAAAGCACCAGCTCTTGGATCACCGGTATTGACTACCAGGTGTCTACTTAATTCCTTAATAAGCGCCTGTGCACTTGCACCCCAAGATCCAAAAGTCTCAACTCCAAAAGGAAAAAAAAAATAGTTTGAGGAAAGACTTTTGTACTTTGACCTTTTCTTCATAAGCCTCCGAGATCTGAGTCAAAAACAATAAAATCTTCTTCGCATTATCTCAAAATATATCCTGAAATTATTCAAAAAATATTTCCTCACGTAGTTAATAACGGTATCTGTATAATATAAAACCACAACATTTTATTTCGTATTAACTTTATTCAGTAAATAATATTTATATACAAAACGGTGACGAAGAGCGTAGCGTCTTCGCACATTTTAAAATATTTCTAGGGATTCTTTTCGTTATTTCATTATACACAAGATCCTATTCCCGGCTTTGAATTTCTTGAAAATTCTGTTTAGTTAAAGCTTCTTTAAATGCCTTTAATCCAGATTTGAATAACTGAGAGCTTATGCATCTTTTGAGCAGTGGCTAAGCGCAATTCTCAGACCTGAGATCGTTACAGCTTTGCAACAATTACGAATATAATGTTCTTTATATTACTACAAATTAAAATATATATAGAGTATACCATAATATTGATATATAGACAGAAGAATTACGTGAAATATTTCGCATGATTGGTGAGAGCGTTGAGCCGTAAGATAATTTTGGTAAGTTAAGTTCTTCATAATATTTTCATACAAAGAACAAATTTCCAAAATTAGTGTCATCATCTTCCTCAGACGTTATCCGTGCACCTGGTGTGCGTTCATACTTGTGAAAATTTCCTGCAACAATATGAAGTTTTTCAAACGTGAATAATAAATGCATTATGATCTTTTTATGCTTAACAAAAACCAATTTAGTTGACACTTAGTTGTAAAAATTAATTTTCCCTACAACTAAACTATTTTACTTCCACACATTAGGTTACTGAGAAAGAAATTTCGATTTCCTAGTAAAAAACAAATCGCGTCATATTTTTAAAAGTCGATATTTACATTATTTCAAACTGTATACTTACGTTTGGTGTCATCCGACCCAAGACGTTGCCTTCTCCAATCCAGCATTGATTTCCAATGTGGAGTAGCAAGAATTGGAATGATCAGTTTAGCTGATGGTATGCTTAATGGTACATATTTAGATGTTGAAGACGTCACTTGGACTTTCAGCACAACCATTGGGTCTGTTACCGAAGAAATCCTTTTTGTTTTTCCTATTAAAATAAAAAGCAGTCTAGTTCTAAAAATTCGCGAAAATCCCAGTAGATTTATATTCATCGATAATTAACTATTTCGAGCACGGAAATCTGATAATATTTTTGCTGTTATATACCTAATTTGAAAAGAAATTATAATCTCGTGCCTCCTACGTAGCTATTAATTCATTCGTGTCATATTATAGCCGTATTACAGGCCGTATTGTCGCAATAAGCATCATTAAATCTATGGTTTTTAAATTATTAAATAAAAATAATAGTTATTATAATTTATAACTTATGTACCTTAAAATTAAAACACAATTGTGGAATTTCCATAGGCAGTAATTTAAATGAAAAGAAAATAAATTCAATCTGGATCAAGAAAAAAATGCTTGGTAGGTTCTTCAGGTACTTGGTACATTATGCCATGTAATTAAGCAGTAGGAAGTATGAAAAATGTCACACGAATATCAATATATATTTTTTGTGAACTTACCTTTTGCGGGTACAATAGTACATGTTTCAAACATTTCTATTAATTAAATACATGACCCTTCTCATAAAAATATTTGTAACAGCGACCCTTTCACGGTTTTCACCTCATATCAAAACAAACAAAAGGATTTAATTATAATTTTGTGAAACCTTACGTAGACCATTCACTGTATCTATATCTTATCAAATCATATCTTTATTATATTATTTTACAATATATATTAATATGTATGTATATTAAATATTAATAAGACGCAAGAATGTCAAGAACTGGTTCAATTTGAAAGATTAAATTTTACAGTTTATCAAGGTAAACTACTTCTATAACTTCACGCTGCTAGCAAGTTTTATGGTTGTCGTGCATAAATTATACGCATATTATTATATTTACTTTTCTATATTTTTCTATTTATTGTTTGTTATGTTATAAATCCATTTAAAGTGGGTTTGTCAAATCGAATAGGCTGATTAAAGTTATTATTTGTCTTCAGTTACTATAGATACATGCCTAAATATGCTTTCTAGGAGGCTTAAGATTTAAATTTGTCACATAAATTCGTAATAAATGTTACCGAGAAAAATTTTAGTTAAAAAATTGTGTTTTACTGTACATTAAATATTTTTCCAAAAAACTAAAAGGAGGCAATTAAAGAAGAGTCATAGAAACCAAAAAAAACAATTTTTGAAATTCTTGTCTGTCTGTCTGTCTGGTACGTTATAACTTCAAAACTACTAAACGGATTTGAACGTTTTCATAGTTGGATTACATATAATTGGAAGCATTGTCAAAAGTTTATTTCGTCAAACTCGGTTAAGGGAAAAAGAAGTTATGGTCAATTGAAAATTTACTTCAACCACTGCTTTAAACATTTTCAACACTTATATTGATTGATTAATTATATATTGGATTATTAAATATGTTTTAAATTTAAAATATGTTCTAATATAAGTTAATCTTAATATTAAAACTTATGAGAGGTAACAAAAATAACAAATAACGCAGTGCGCGCGGGCGCGGTTGAAGTTTTGAACAATGTGCTCGATAGAAGGCGTTGATAAACATGGTCGTCAACCTAGATCGCGGTATTAAGATGCTCCATTGTGTAATAACTACCATGCAGTTCAGCAAGCTACATCATCCCTGAGTAACATAGGCTATATATATTTCCAATTGTAACAAGATATTAGCATGTGAATAAAAGCCCTGTCGAGATCATTAAAAAACGCTATATACTTAACCAAATTACACGTGGGCGAAGCCGCGGGCGAAAAGCTAGATTAATATAAACTAGTTTTGTTAACATACAATTTGTGTTAACAATTTATTATTATTTAAAACATAACACACAAATAAGTCTTAAAGAAGGTTTTATATATGCTTGCATACCAGTTCGGCCCAATCTCCTTATTCTCACTGGTCGTTTTATTGCATTTATCAAATTGATCCATGCGTTGTTCAAAGAATTCTGTAAATAACAAATATGCGATTTAACTGTAAGTTTTAAAGGCGTCAAAAATCATACACAAGTTCATCTCGACTCTGAATAGCAGAGACCTGACAGCTCCTTCAAAAAAAAACACAATAACATGTGTATTCATATCTTCATAGGTAACTTTCGTTTCAAAATAACTAACGTTCGATTAATATTTTTTTAAATATATTTCTAATTTACATAATTAGTTATTAAATAAACACAAAATATTCTTAATATTAACCTAATATAATTAACTTAAATTAAACCAACACTAAAACAAATTTAAAAAGTTTGGTCCCTGTGGCAGAGTAGCCACAATGCTGGCGGCAATTCCTCGCTGTATCGCGATGTTTATACGCTGAGCAAGGAAAGCACCAGCTCTTGGATCACCGGTACTGACTACCAGGCGCCTACATAATTATTTAATACGCGCCTGTAATAACGTTCGATTAATTTAGCAAAGCTTACCCCTACATCTGAAGGTAAATTTGCAAAAAACTCTTTAATATCACAAATCACTGCATCCAAAATTAATAATATTATTATCAGCCTACACGTTGTAACACAATGAGAACCCATTTCACAATCGCAAGATTAACAATAGCGTTGTACAATTTTATTTAAAATATTTATACTTCAAATTACGTTTGCTACTATATTGTTTAGCTTAGCCGTTTGACACAGAGCAATGAAGGCATAGATATGACAACCAACCAATAGAATGTTACAATAAATTAGCAATATTACATCTATCTACAACCTGGTTTATTATTTCAATAAATCTAACAGCACTATACACAGACCATTAAATAATAATAAATAATGTGTTTACAAAAAAAACCAAAATCATAATACTTATATGATGGTAACATAATGTATTCATTCCATATTTGTAGGTTCTGGGGCAAGATAGTCCTAGAATGGAGACTTAGAACCAACAGGCGAAGCGTGGGACGGCCTCCCACTAGTTGAACAGACGACCTGGTACGCCTCGAGGCAAGACGCCGGTTGCTCAACTCGGAAGACCGGTCGTTCAAAATTTAGGAGAATGGCAATTTAGAATTTCGTATGGCTGAGTGATGTTGCCATCTAGATATGTAGCTTAACTGGTGTAAGAAAATTGATCCGCCATATTAATTAAAATAAAATAAAAATATAATATAAATACATATTAAAATACATTGTTGCTGGGAATTGTACACAATATGTATTGTAAATACAAGCTTCAGACTTAAGCACTGCTCGCTCTAATATATTATATCTATATTTGTAATCCTAGTTTGGCCTCTTCGTTATTAGCGTATACAAAAATTATATATATTTTAAATTAACTATGATAACATATCTCTCATATCACGTGAGGAGTAAAACCAATACTGTTCAGAGAGAACTCAAGAGTTGATTTTGTAGGAGTTTTAGTTGATGGCGTAACATGTGTCTAAGGATCCTGGTCGTATATCTGGATCGAACTACATCATAGACTTATTAAGGAAGTTGGTAGAAAGGTGTTTCCTGCTGGAGCGGACAGATAAGAGTTAGATAAATAATAATTATCTTATAATAAATATTGTAAATTATTGTATAAAATATACTTATATATTTAATTACTTAAATGGCTTTTTAGTTTGTTTTGACAATACCAATATAGTGCCTCCATTTAATAAAAAATCTTCTTGTTTTCAAAATAGACTTAAGTCTATCTATAGATAGATTTATAAGATAAATAAGAGAGAGCATATTTATCTTATAAAAATACAAACAAAGGAAACAAAATTAAGAATGTTATGTTCCGTTACATTTATGCATCTATATATAATATCAAAAGTAGATCCCTGTTATCTGAAGGAACAATATTTCGCCATACTGCGAATTATTGATATCAAATATACGGCTTAACAGAAATGCCACTTAACGACGTAAACTATATAACCATGTAACTATGTTAATATTATTATTGCCATACAAGAAATACACCCTGATTATTTTACAGAAGCACTTAATGCCAGACATTAGTGTGACATGATAAATATCTAGCCCGCTGTATTCGCGACATTGTTACTGGCACAGAGTAACTTAAATCAGAGATTTAGCACACAATTTAACTAATAACAAAATTATAATAATTAAAACTGCTTTACCTTACCTTTAAAGTACTGTATAACTTTATTTACACTTCAGGATTAAATTTAAGAAGGATTAAGCTTTCTCGATTATCGTAAAACGTCGTAAAACAAAGTACGATGATATTAAGTACCTTTATAAGCCGTCAATTGTCTTTTGTTTTTAAACTCCCTTAATCTCCTGACAATGCCAATGCTTTCATATATAAGAATCGCGTTGAGGTAATTTAATCTAGATACAATTTTCAGATATAAATCTAGATAGATTTTCGTCGGTGACATCATTGTAGTATGAATGTACAAAATAAATAAAGTACGGAACTCTTTAAATGTCTACCTATAATGTTATTACTCTGTATCACTAGTTCTGAACATGCCAGCTTGACTAATGGCTTCTATAGGTAATAGGTATGTTATTGCAAGTGCTTTACAAGACCATATCGTTTGATAATGAGTTTTTTCAATGTATTACAATTTTTTTGGTTATCCAACGATTGGTTCTAACTTGGCATGGCAATGGAAGCCTAAATTGTGAATACATTTGGTTTGTATTTTACCTATACAATAAGATTAAACAAATTTACTCTAAGAACACTGACCGGGGTATGGGATTTTACACCTCACCTTTACAATTATCAAAGTAAAAGTCACAATATCGTAAAAGTCATAGATGACTGGCTAAAAGGATTGAGTTTCTGCTACATTACATCAGTGAAAAAACACAAAGTTTTCCTTCGCGAATAAAAGCTTTTTCGCTCAAGAGTATCCTTCAAAAGTGAGAGTCACCTCCCCACTAGTTAGGGGAAACTTGAAGTAAAGCGGAATACATACTGAGAACAAAGTAGCCGATGACAAAAAAAACAATATTTTTTTTATATTATACTATATAATCTATACATCTAATATATAAAATTATCGTGTCACAATTTTGTTCGCGTACTCCACCGAAACGGCTTGACTGATTCTCCTGAAATTTTGTGACCATATTGAGTAGGTCTGAGAATCGGCCAACGTCTATTTTTAGAGGCATTTTTTTTTATTCTCGCAATAAAAATGCATAAATACAACCTTAATTTTTTTACCTTTTTATCCCTATTTTAGTATTTTTTATATTTTTGGCAAAACAATTTTGCTCGGGTCAGCTAGTATTATATAAAGTACTAGACGTTTTGTATAATATAAAACCTGTGTGTTAATGTTATAGGAACAACCGAATGTGATTTTTTTATTTATTTTTAAATTTTCCTATTTTAGAAACACTTGCAAATAAACTCAAAAATATAAGGATGGACATAAAATTACAATTAAAATCTCAGCAAGGAACACAGAAAACACGATCACCTCATTAGAGATTGACACAAATAAAAAAATAAAATAATTTTTTTTTCAGAGAATTATTTTAATTCGTGATAGACCTTCACTGGGCTAAATGGTAAACATAAAATATATAGAGAAAAAATACATAGTTATTAAATATTTTTTGCACCCAGTGCATCCCATCCATGACTCAGCACTGCAACAACTTCAGGGAGTGTTGGTGACTTTTGAACTCGCAAACGTCACCGCCCTGAGTGCTTGTATGCCATGTACTCAAGCGGATTCTTCATTAAAAATACATCCTAGGCACTCTCACAATAGAAATATCGATACGGTGAACGACTAACTGTTCTGTGCGATCAAGTATTGTACTCAGGAAGGTATTCATATTTATATTTAATTAAATATTAAATTTTACCACGAAATTAATTTAATAGAACTCTTTACTATTGCAGTGAATTTTTTTTTTAAATTATATACAACTTCTTCTCAGAATGTATTTATTAAATGTCTGGATATAAAAATATACAACCAACAAATCAGTTACTGATTGGCCCTGTTGAGTAACGATTTATTGCACACGGACATTTTCATTTTTAATGATTTATAACCTGCAATAAAACACGTTTAAATTTGAATTTAATAAATATTACGCAAACTCGAATAGATTCACATAAAGTTTTAGTTTAAATCCCTTTTGACATTGACAGTCCTTTGAAAAATGATTACGACAATTTAGACTATTGATAATAATAATTTTAAGACTGTCACGTTCTTTAAGCTTGACTTACTTGGCTTAAAGACCTATGTCCTTCGGGGCAGAGGGCGTCTATAGCAATAATCAATAGCCAATAGCACCGCGCTTTAAATAATTTTTACTATATTTAAGTTAATTTTAAATTCCTTAAGCTTAATAAAACTTTTTGATTTAAGCTCAATTTATTAACACATTTTTTTTTATTTACGCAGTACTCGCGCAAACTATACACAAAGACGGATCAGTTATTTAGTTAAGTACATGATTAATATTTATAACCAATCATGTAGGCATTTATAAAATAGGAAATCTAAAAATGTTAAAATACTAGTTAAATAATATTAATGTAGAATGCAATTTAATCACCGAAATGGATATTGTGATATTGTCTGGATACTGTATACATGAAAGAAAAAAAGGGAACTGAATTCACTATAACTAATTGGACGTGGCTAAAATAGTACACATCTATTGCATAATTATCAGTAGTAATCATCGTAAGGCCGTCTCAATCGTGGTGGCGACGTTCTGTCTTGATTTACTGCAACAGATTATATTACGAGAATATTAATAAATTCATTTATAAATATTTAAATAGTATTAAAAAATTAATAACTGAACAATTTACAATACAATTGTATAATTAATCGTATATTTGCAGAATGTAATTCCTAATTTAAAAACCTCTTACCAAACATGCCACATAAGTTTAAAGGTCTGTCAAAGTATTCTTCGCAAAATTGCAATCAAAGAGTCGATTGTAAGATAATTTTCAACACTAATATTATAAATGTGAAAGTAACTGTTTTGCTATGTCTGAAGGTATGTTATGCTTTTACGACTAAACTCAGTAGTTCAGTAGTAGTAGTTCAGTGAAACGATTTCGATGAAATTTGGTATAGAGATCGATTAAACCTAAGGGAAGGACGTTATTTTTCGTGAAAATGGCGGTTGAAATAGGGGATCAAAGTTTGTATAAAAATTTCACCAGAACTCTACTGATAAACCGATTATCCAAATTCCTTTTGTATTTCAACCATGCATTCGAAGTCGCGGGCAAAAGCTAATAAAAAAGTATATAACACAAGTATACCATCATATTCAGTTCGTAGCGGTGATTGTAGTAGTTTTCCCAGTGCGGTTACGTCCTGTGGTTGCCTTTAATATCGGAGCAAATAACGTTTTTAATTAAACACATATAAAATACATTTACATTGGCTTCAAATGAGACAACTCTATATGATTATTGCACTGCAATGTAACATTGCGAGCCGTAATAAAATAACCAAACATACATTGGCTTCGCTTTTTACACAGACGATAGATTGATTATAAATTTATGAAAAACGTAGTGAATAATTTTGAGAAATTCTGATGAATATTTGAACTTATTAAAATTAGCAAAGAGCTAAAACTATTTATATAGAAGGCGTATGTTTAATTGTTGTTTTTCTGTGTTTTATAAAAAAAAGGGAATATGGGCTGCCCAGAGCGACATGTCATCGACTCCTAGTCAACGGTATTCTTAAAGAGCGTGCTCTTTGTTTTTCAATTCTGGGTTGTATTTTACTAAGGAACTTTTTATTTCTTATGTATCGCAATATGTCTAATATAATAAGATCTGCATATTCTTCTACTTACTCTTCCCTGTCCGCTGATAATATAATTAGTGGTGAACTTCTTGTGGGATCTACAAGGTCTGTATTATCATTGTTCCTATCATCATCCGTCCTCGTAAGGTACTTGATTAAATCACTAAGGTCTTCCAATTTGGATTCTTTATCATCGAAATTTAAAATATCATCCCTTCTCAAGCGATCCAAAGGATCGATTTTTTTTGAATGAAGTCTACTGTTGGAGTAATGGTTTATTTTATTCACAGGCTGAACTTTATGAGCTGATAGTAATTGCATTATTTTATCAATGGTTTTTGTGTTGATTTTTTTGTGAATTTTCGACATTGTTTCAATATAATCCTCTTTTCTCGAGCCGTCAGGGTCAAAATAGTTGGTGTCAACGTCTCGGTTTTCATTTGTTTTTCTTATTTCAAACACCTGTATCCTCGGTTTGGGAGAAGCTTCAGTGTTCATTGTTAGTATAGCTAAAAGAATGGTTAATACGTAATTAATCAAACTTATTAATTCAATTTGGAATTCTATTCACTCCCTCTGATTTTCTGTTTTTCGAAAGCATATATAATTTAGTTAGGTCTTTTACTAGTCTATATATTTTTAATAATTAAAATTAGATGATTTTGTTACTAATCCTGTGTTGAAAAAGTTAGTATTTATTTCTTATTCTGGAATAACTTAAATATGTTGCGAGCAGTGTGGGCAGTGGGTACTTAACAGTTTTTTATTAATACTTGCTCTGACGCGACGGTTAAAATTGTGACGGAAACTTTCATGTTAAGTTCTATAAAAAATGAGGACAATAAAACATATAATAACGATCTAAGTAGCGGATGTTTAGAGCAATATAAAAAAATATTTTAATAATAAAATCATAACAGTAACCGGGGCTTCTCAAAAGGTAATCACGAGATACCTATGTTGGGAATGCCCTTCCTATAATTACAATGCAATTAAAAAAAACTTGTATGTCTGCTTGTAATTCTACTGACACACATTAAAAACAATTTTAGTCCTTTTGATTAAAACTCTTTTCAAATATTTGAAAAAAAAAACTTACACACAAGTAACACAATTAATCGTTTCATATTTGCCTCGGCCGTTCAAAGGCTGATATTAAAAAGGTAGATTGAATTTAATTTTCTTTATGGTTTTTTTACGACTAGAACCGGCGTTTATCTCTTTTCGCTTCGTTTGACCATAAATTTGATATTCTATGTTTTACGAGCCTTATGTGGAAATCTTTAATTGTATTGTTTTTTTATTACTTTTAGTCTGTAGATTGTAAACATATACTTTCGAGTCTTGTAAGACTTTTATGGATGTAATTATTTTTAATGTCGAAAAACTCATACAGCAACTGTAGGTTTTTATATATTAGTATTTTAGAGTTTCATTATATATTGGCGTAGGGTCAATATTTTAATGTTATCAGGCATAGAACTTATTATAAATACGTTCTCTGTACATACTCGATATGTTTTATAAATATAAAGAGGCATCTTTTACGTTTCTTTCACGAAGTAGGAAAATCCTGTATGATACCTGTGTTTGATTGACACCAATTAATCAATGTCTTGACTCTGAATGTGACATTTTCTTGACAGGGTTATAAATGATAGCGGCAAAATAAAGGCGGGTTAGTAGCTAAGTGTATAAAACACGTGTAGTATTTTAACATGCATCTGTTTTTTTAATTAAAAAAAATATGACGCAGATGCAGTAATAAGAATTTCCTAGTCCTATGAACCAGATATGCATCACCACTTAACAACTTAAACTCTATTTAAACCCGCGATTAAATGATCTGTAGTTAAACACGCTGTCTAATTAATGCGGTAAACACCGCTTCCTTAATGGTGTTAAAAACGTTTAAAATTAATCGCAGCTCGTTGCCCGTGTGTACTGAAATGGTACATTGTATTTACAGAGTTTCGACGCATTGGCAAAATATAGAAATGTGACAGCCTTTAGGATTATGAGAATCTGGGATTAAGAGGCTCAAAACAAGAAGGACTGTATACTCAATCACTGTAAGAACTGTATTCAATAGATCCATATTTCCCTTTTTTATATCAAACAACAACCATAAAGCGTAAGGTTATAATGGCTTTAATAAAATATTTACAATATTTCGAAATATTTAATCCCATACATAAAAATCTCAAGACGTAAAATATAGCGTACACGAGAAATCCCTTACCTTAACGCTAGTATAAATTTCAATATTTCCCAGTGAAATTTTTCTTCCTTTTCATTTATTTATATAACATAACACAATTGATAGCTTTAGCGGTATTTTATATAAGATTTTGGGCACATAGCGTATCCATATTTTTTTACCTTTCTCTTATTATATAGTAGATTTTATGATGTGTCTGATTTGTTTAAATAAATATTGAATAAAAAATATTATCTTTATTTGATTACTCTGTATATGTTATACATAATAAATCATAGAACAACATGCGTCACAAGTGTACAAAAAATATCAATATTAAGTTTAATCACAAAAAGATCATCAAACCGTTATCCAAAAATCTAAATATCAATATGTTTACATTGTATGCGTGTTTATTTTGTGAATTAATCTCTCCCTTGTAAATAATCCTTTAAATTAAGCAAACACACCCTACAAACATTATATTGTTGGGAGCGAACACTGAACATATAAGTTTATTTAGGACCGACTCAGCTAATAAAACTTGATCGGATTTGCTTGAAATTTTCACTTTATCGAAAAAACTCGATATTGACGGATCGAATTAAACCCTTAATCACGTAGGACCACAAAGTTGTTTTATCAATTCAATTTCAGCTGTCAGTCAATCTATGTTTAGTTACTTGACTATATTGCTTCAGACTATCCTATTATATAAGTTTGATTTTTGAGAATGGTCGATGCGAGCGATATCACTTAAAATCAAGTCCCTACCTATTTAAGCCCTGCGTAAAACAATATGCCTTACATACTGTGGATTACAGATTGCATTGTTAAAATTACAAAAATATTTCAATGTTCAGGAAATAACACAGCCGTGTGTGTTGACTAATATTAGAGTGTATGGGCCGTATCAAGTGTAGATCAGTGTCACCTACACCAACAAGCGTCACAAATAAATGATATATTTCCTTTTTTAGACGGCAAAAACATTAATATGTTAGTGCCAATAATTATATTAGTGAAGAATTAACATTACACAGCCAACTACGCAACCTTACCGAGATTTCACAACAGTGCTATATACAAATGCAATCACCTCTGTCAAACAGTTATTGAAGTAACTGAAACAAGCCTTATTTTAGGGACTAAAAAATATACTAAGTTGATTAAAACTATTTTTATCGATGAAAAATCGGTATAAAATTAACCTTTTTTCGCAATGAAATTATACGATATTCATTACGATATCATTAATTAGTACGAGTGGTATACCTTATTGAACTAAGCTATTTCTCAATAGGTATACATTATTTCGTAGATAAGATTACGGTGTCAAACGTAATATGTCAGGACGTGTGCTCGACATGCTAATGCCTAATCAAGCTGATGTGAAGATCCAGAGGCTCCTAAACCCTCCAATCTAGCACATAGATGTCTCTGACTTTCTACTTTCCTATAAAACAACCAAGGCATTCTTAGGTAGTAGTTCTTAGATAAAGAGTTGCGTCTCATAATTAATTAAAAAAATATATATATATTCATTGGATTTTGTAAATACATGGATCGTATCTCAGATTTAAGCAATGCATTGCATGCGTTTGGTGATCACGCTCTCAGTTATCTAAGTAAACAAATATACAAAACAAAACCTTAATTATAATTACGAGTATAAAAGTTTTTAATTTTATATTTTATACGTATTGAATCTTTATATATCATTAATTAAACCTTTAATATACTGGTAAATGATTTTTTTACTTAATCAAGTTAAAAATACAGTTAAATGTAACGCACTATCTACTATTACCTAATTATATGTCCGCAGAGATAATGAACATGTTATTTTTTTATTAAAAATTAAAACGTAAACTTTAAAAGTGATTTACTTGTATTGACATTAATTGCATTTAATACTTTTTATCCATAAGCAGATGATATAACAATGATCTAACGACATGTATACTCAAGAAAATAATGTGAAACAAAACAAAGGCAAATTCTTGGTTAGTACAAGCTGGTAAAAGAATTCATAAAATTTCAATCGCTATTTTAGTATCCCCACATCAGGCTGAGAACGTTGCTAGATGCATGAAATGGTATCTGTGAAACCAAATGCAGTGTGACACTATACTTCTACTAAATATCTTGTAGTTTGCTCTCTTTCACGTATACCACAAATGAACTATCGGTTTGCATTTTTTATATATATGTATAGTAAGCTTAGTAAATTCTACCAAAGTGATAAAACTTGCTTGCTTCAAAAAAAAAATCACTTGCGAAATATAATATAAGCTTTATAAAGTAAATTAGAACCGAATCGGTATTAATTCTAGAATAACATTAATCATATCATAGACCGTAAACCAATGTCTGTATCAATCCAAGAATAGATTTCAGAATCAATATAACTCCAGAGTAATAAAAACAGTTGTACAAAGTTGATTTATATTCGGCGCACTGATAATTTGCGTTTATGTTTCAAGCCAAGTGCGTCTTGGGTCACACTCAAGCACAAAATCACAAGTAGGTATTATTATAATATCGTTAGGTGTTATATGTATCGCTAGCTGAAATATTGATAATTATAATACCACACTTGCGCAATCGATCGCAAATACTCGCGCGGCACCTATTTATTTATTAATGAAGGAAACATACTGATATATAAAAAACTAGCTGAACCGGCAAACGTGGCTTTGCCTCGCAAATTATTTATATAACTATTTAAATGAGGATTGATGAGTTATCGAGCGGGATGAAAAATAATTAAATTACTAAAAGGGCTATAAATTTTTTAAAGAAAATGATAGACATAATTGAATTCCAACTTAGTGTAGCTATAATAGTGTGCAAATTGACAGCCCACATTTCTTAGATAACGATGAACTTTACATATTAGCAATAAAACGTTTTAGATATAAAACAGATATATATGTTAGAGCGCCCTCTGGCTCCATAATAAAACAGTCGTATTTATATTATAACTGTATTTCTCGTGTGCGACGAAGAATGCGTCGTCTTGTTTACCAAGCGCAGGTGTCCCTGTCTGTGGCTACGCGCCGACATATATATATATATATATATATATATATATATAAGTATAGAAAAAAGAAAAGGGCTGTTTTTAGCTGGTTTCTCCGGCAATTATTAGATTTTTTCTCGCGTTAAAACCATCCATGAACGAACATTTGCGAAGAATTGGCCAAATTGGTCCAGGCGTTGTTGAGTTAAGCGCTTACCATCACATTTTACGATTCATTTATATTATAGATATACAAATTAAATGAATACGTTTTTTTGTATAATATTCATTGTTTGACTAAGGTAAAATTATGTTGTTAACACATGACATATCGCATTCTTTAAAACGAGCAGCTATATTTTTGGTAAATGTTTCTTCACTATAGTGAATGCTATTATAGCATTAAATCACTTACCCTAAAACGTAATGTTTGTATACTTGTTATGTACACTTGATAATAATGTGTTACTTGGTCAGAAAAAATATCAGAATATTGTGTTCTTACTGTTTATAATAGTCTGTTCTAGTGTCATGTAGTTGGACGCCACCAAACAAGGCCATTCCGTATCAAATATTCACGCAGCCGAGTGAGATTCTATGTCGTTGTCATTCAACAGCTATAATTGCGCGACAAGCACTTTAAGATATTTATAGATTTCCAAATACAATTTTTTATGCAACTCACTTGCAGATTTCTACTTGTGGAAAATCAATAAAACAGACAACCTGCAGCGAACAATTTGATGAATGAATCAATTTTATTAACTCAAGTTAAAATTATAAAGGAAATGTTAAATATCACCAGACCATAAATCATCCCATTTTGTTATGTAATTTTTGATTTAAATTATTTTATAGTTATTTTTCCTGTTTTACTTATTTTAATGTATGTTTTTTTTATTGTACGCACCTCTTGTCCTAATTTATTATAATGATTCTTTCATATTGTGGGTTGTCTGGAGATGATGGCTTATTAGCGAAGGTCGCCCTTTGCTCTAATATGTACTAACATTTTGTGCAACAAAGCGTTAATAAATTATTAAACAATAGATAATTCATCTTATATAAACATTGTCGTTAAATAAGCGAAAATTAAGGTGTTTCCTCCCTTTAAATAAAATAGAAACACAATACCCTGTCAGTGTTAGCAAAAATTGTATTTACTTTATCCAAACAGCATTAGCCTTGTCAAACTTGAGCCTGGACAAATTCAATATGAAACCGATAGCCGAAGCTTGCACAAATCCCGGTAACAAATAGACGAACCGGGATCACCAGGCTGCTTATTCAATTAGTTTGCTACGGGTGTGTAGTTCCCATTTGTACTATACAGTAAATATAATTCAATGTAGCTGTAGGCTTGTAGAGGAAGAATAGTCGGAGGATATCAGGGTAAACCCCTGATCAAATTTTATATAAACAGAGCAAAATACTACAATAGTAGGCTATCGTACTGCTGTAGCCGCAATGAAGGTCGTTATCTGGTTCTGGTATCGGGAGTGTTCATAAGCATTACTTAAGACTTAAAGGGGGGGAAACTCCCTAATGCTAAATTGCCACACATAGATACTCACATAGCTCGTGTTTGCGTTGCTGGCCTTTAATTTGGGGGGTTTAATGAGGGTATGAGCTCCGTGAATCTCACATACCGAACGAAACGTGACCCGCTTACCCGCTTCACGCCGGTCTTTTGTGAGACAGTGGTACTGGTCGTGCCTGGGACTGAAGCCCAAAGACGGTGTCACTCCCACCAGAGAGGCAGTATCACTCCTGTATTTAATAAATTAATTAAAATCCTTTGTTATTTTTCATAAAATAACTACAAGAATATAAATTAAAAATATCTTGAAGTTTTCAGAATCAGTGGGCGTGTTAAATGTTTGTTATTAATTAATGAACCATACAAGTGCATGGCTCCATGAATAACACACAAATAGAACAGAGGGTTGAGCAGTTCATTGGCTTTTCATCAAATCAGTTCACGCCAAGTGCTTAAAATTATCTAGATCTCCAAGTTATGACGTTATTTAACAATCATATTGTTATATAAACAATGTTTAATATCATTGTACGAATCTTACATGTTTATTCACTTTTAAATATTTTGTACGATTTTAATGAAGAGAAACCAATTGAAATTGAAACTCAAAATATTTTTATTCAAGTAGGTCTTTATAAAGACACTTTTGAATCGTCAATTTCTACACTACCACCGGTTCGGAAGGCAGTCATCTACCGAGAAAAACCGGAAAGAAAAATATCATAAATCGTCTCTCACATATCCATGAAATAGACTTAACTTCTATCAAGCATCATATTGATTTAGCAGTCGTGCTTAGCCTAAATAGATCATCCATCCATTATTTATTCATCCATTTCAATTAACATGCTTAATGAAGTCTGTTATATTACATTATTTTTACACAGACGTTTTTGAAACTAAAAATAAACATTCATTGTATATTAAATTCATATTTGCTATATACTGTTCGATTAATGAACTTATAAATATTGAGTATATTAACTATTCAGTAGTGATTCTGCAACTTACACTGGCCGGTTCACTTACAGCATAGTCCGAGTGTTCTGTATCAATTCATACGCTTGTCAGTATATTAATGTTACATATAATAAGAAGGTGTTATATAATGTATAATCATATATTTAAATATGATTATACATGAACTTGTTAAAACCTCTTTTGTGAAATAAATTCATTAGAAACTCTTTTTGGTTAAATGAATTGATTAGAAGCATTTTTGAATAACGTTCGATAGCTTTTGTTATTTCGGTGGTAAGCGGCCATTCTGGGTTCGATTGGCAAACGAGATAAACGTAAGTGTTATTCCTTGATTGTACTTTTGTAAAATTATTATTAAACAGTAACTTTTAGTAAATGTAACTGTTATGACAATTATTACTGTGTTTGGTATTGCAAATTATATGTGTATCCTTACAATAGAAAATTTAAGGATAATATATAATGATGCAATGAGAAATATAAGTACTAAATAGTTAATTAATATAGAAAATATTATGACTAATAGGCAAAATATATGTAAAGCTAACACGCTCGTATGTAATAATATTTAGTAGCTTTTCAATTCGTTTCAATTATTATTATTATTTATTTAATAAGGCACACCAACAACACACATACAGACATAACCCGAACAAAATTACAAAAAAAAACACACAAGGCATGTATGTGCATAAATTATAGGGATGCACAGCATTACAGGTATACAATTTTAAAAAACAATCATATATAAAACAAAAAAAAAACTCTACACACAGAAATAAAACAAAAAATTAACGTTCCTAAATTGTAGTTTATTGGCGAAACAAGGTCCGCAACAATTTGCGTCTACTATTCTATACTATTATATACTAGTCCTACTATTCATATATATATATATATATATATATATATATATATATATATATATCATATTATATCAACAGATGTGACGATATACCACTTATGAACATGCAAACCGTACATCTATAAATATATATATATATTTATGTATGTCTTTATTAAAAAATATACAAAGAAAATTGAAGTCGGAACAGAAAACAAAGGTGAACTAACTAGCCCCTAGGGGAACAGACCTCAGCTACTATTGTTAGTTTATTTGTTCACAGTTTAGGAACTGGATAGCGTTGCTTAGAAACACATGTTAACATATGTATAATACCTTATTTTATTAAATAATTAAATACAAATTATAACACACAAAGTACAGACAACAGCTTTTAATCAGAACCCTCTGTTAGGCATAATTACAACTGGGTTGTTAAAAACAATTTATTACAAGATTAAACATTTCGATCAAACTCGTTTAAAATGGTTTGAAAAATAAAGATATAACTTTGATAGTAGCTTTTTATAGTGTTTTTCTAACTTAGCGTATGGATCACGATACAGCGAGCAAATGCTGCCAGCTGGGTACTTTGCCACATGGACTGAACTTTTTAAATTTATTCCAAAGTTTTATTTTAACACAATCTAAAAATAATGCCGCAAATTTTCATTATTATTATATGTTTCATTAATTTTATCAAGTGGCGAGCGAAGTATGGATCTTTAATACCAAACAAATGTCGATTCTTTCTAGTAATCTTAAACCTAAACCATAAGGTTCAAATTATCAAAAGCTTAAATACTTTTTATTGTTTAGTGTATGTAAAATATAGCTTAAATATAGCTTATAAATACAGCTAATAAGCATAAAATGCTGATGTCCCCTTTAAACAAAGGAACAATGAATTTCCAAGCAATCTCATCGTATGCGGCTCGGACATTGTAAAATCAATCAACCGTTCTAGGATTTCAGTTCGTTAGTCGTAATGAAATCAGATGCCGTGACCGGGATACGAGCCTTTTGTATGTAGAAACAACTGAAATTAAACTAACCAATTTTATTCAATTTAATTGGATAAAAAGAGGTCTTGGTTGATGTTATTGGCCTTTAAATAGGGGATTATGTTATATAATACTAAGAATTTTAATGCAATGTTTTTACTATTTTACGAATTTATATTGTGATAAATTATCGCGAAAAATCCAATTATATTTTCACCCAGAGTTAACTTTACCTTAATAATTTAATACTAAGACAACGACCATGAAACATATTTTATAAGTTTAAAGGCTAAACATCTAAATAAAAATATATGACAAGGTAAATATTCAGCTCTTACACCGAACAATATTATATTTGGCTTTGACTGCGAAAATCAATCCTGTTGACTCGGTGTCAACAATCTCAGACAATGCCACATCTCCTGGTGTATGATATGATGCGAACTAACTAACTGAGAATTTCAGACGCCATCTACAAGCCTCCATTTCACATAATCATTGTGTTATAGTTAATAAAAACTCAAATAAACATTATAAATCAATTTAAATACGATAAATTTGGTAAACCAAATCTTCCACTATAAAAGAACAAATGAGCATTCTCTAAAGTTAAGTTAAATACATATTATATAGTATTATATATAGGAATAGGCTAACCTCAATAATTTACAAGAAACGGCTACCAGAAATTTGACATTTCCGCACTTTTTTGGTTCGAGATTAAGCGAGCTGATAGATCGTAGCTATTATTTTTCCTTATGAACTGTATAAAGCCATTACGAGGAAGTGGAAGTAATGTATCTGAGGAAACCGAGAGATATATTGGGACATTATGATTGTGACTGCAATCTGGAGATGGAGTTTTGATTACCGCTCGAGATTTGTTTAAGGGATAAAAAATATAATATTTCACTATAATATTGTTCAGTGTAATATATTATGACGTTAGAACGTTCTTTTCTAAATCTCGAGATGTCTTCTATAAGGCCTTATTAAGAAATTTAAAAAATCATGCAATGATCTTTTTAAATTTCTCCGGCCCCGTGTTTTTACATTTTATTTGTTATTCAAATAAAAATATTTGCTTAATCTCCACTCTTAAGACATAACAACTACACTACAATACATATATAAGACTTAACTATTTTTTTTATAAGTCCAATTAAATTAGCATTATATACTGTAAACAATATTATCTATTTTTGCATACATATTTTATTATAACAATAAAATTATTAATGATACGTTTTGTTTTTTAATCCAACGAGAGGGATAATTTACAATATCCAGTAGAACAATACCGATTGGGTCTTTGTTCAAATACAATACATTGAGCTAAACTTGTACAAAATAAGATGAAGTCAGTTTCGAGTGTTATCCGAACAACGAAACATTTACTCCAGATAGTTAATTTGGAACAGTTTAAGTTATACACTTATCGAACGAATACGTTAAATGCGATCCCTATTAATAATAATATTTAAGTCAACTCGGTTAATTAGATGTTTGCATAAATGTCAGTGAAATAGAAGAAAGTTTATAAGTTTTTAGTTTATGGATGGAATAATAGACGTATTTAACAAAATCGACACGATAACGAAAATTAAACAGGTTTAAGCATAGACAATCTAGTTTTATGTTAACTTAGTAGTACTTGATACTATAAACAGTACCAAACTTATTGAAAAACTACATTTTGGTTCATACATGGCGAAAACTTAATAATTATCACCTTGATGTCTGTCGTTCCAATACCGCGCGTTTCGTAAGACATTTCTTACTTCCATAACGACTTAGGGTCGTTCAAGAAAAAAGCGTACCAATCCCTAAAAGGCCGGCAACGCACTCACGAGCTCATAGCCACGTGAGTGTCTATATGCGGCGACATCACCTTAATGGTGGACCTCTTGCTCGTTTACCCCCTCTTCTATACTTAATTGTGATGTTGTGTTTATAATAAATATATCAGATAAAAGGCTACGTATATATAAATATATTTTATGTTAATTTTCAAATAAAATATTTAAAAATGGAAGTAGCTTTTTACTTAGAGCACACGGTAAAGGCAGATAACTAAGCTTGAACACCTACATTGCTCACTGTGCGGTGTAATGTATAACACTACACCAATTAACATGGAAATGCCTGCCTTATCGTGCGAGATACCGACTTACAATACTCTCTCATGTATAGAAATGCAATTTAACTAACATCTGTATATACAATATTTTATTGAGAGAAATCTACAAAAGTAATGTACAAAACTTCTATTCTATTCGATTTTTCTATTGTTTGTAAGAGAAACTGTACTGAACTTTTAATAATCCTTTATATATGATAGAGGGGGCAGAAGAATCTAAGGTTGCCTAAAAGTCTGCCACTAACAAAATAATAAGTGATAAAATCTTAATATCTGATGCAAAGCTTCTAAATTGCTGGTACCCTGGTCCAAGCACAATTTTAAAATCACCAGATTCTAAAGGACAAAATTTAATACCGACTGCGACTTTAAATATCAATTAAAACATTTTAAGGTCACAATTTTTTCAAGGCAGTATGATTTCACTAAAAAAGAGAAAACTTATCTAACTATTAATAGAAAAACTTTATGAGTGCAGCTGAAGGCGCGAAGTTCAAATTGGAAAGGAGAACAAATTAATTAATTGTATGTTTAATTTTCGTCAAACTTGCTATTCGATATAATCGTGAAAGGACTTAAAATATAAAAATTAATGAAACAAGAATTCTTGTTATTTTTATTCGAATGAATGTTACGTTAAGAAACTTAACACTGTAACCCAAATAATGCAGAACAATTTCTCCCGAAATGTCCCATCAGTCTTCGAAAATGGCCCCCAATTTCCCAATACTACCTTCAAGCACGCATAACCTCCGCCGAACACACAATTTGAACCTTACACACTGCACAATAATGCTTAGTCTCCAGAATAAAAAATTACAACATTCCCAAATAACGTCCAGTAGGTGTCACGGCCGGTAATCAATCTTGAACAGGATGAAACCCATTTCAGCGTTTATTTATGTATGTATGGTCTACGAATGAAAACGATAGGAGCGGTCGTTGTGAATTGACAATTCGCACGGAAGTTATCTGTGGTAATTCGATTTTCAATTTATGAGTGTAAATTATGGAAACATTTTTCTTATTCACTTTTTAATATTTCGTTTGTTTTGAATGTGAATTATTATTTTGTTCTCATACAACCGAAATAAAATAATATAATTATTGTTTACATTTATAATAATATAGTATGTTTACCCACAATAAGTGTAATCGATTGTATACATAACTATATGTTGTAAGAATATTAGATATTCTTTAAAAGTACTGCAATAGCTTACAAGTAACTAAGAACTACACTAATTGGCATCAAATTTAACTTTTACATTAACAACATGTTATAAATAGAGATTTAAATCATACATATTTCCTTGCACACTTCCGAAAAAAAGGTCATGTGGGATAAGCTCACTTCTCCTAAACTAACCCCTTTTTTACCGAAAACGTAAATTTCCGTTCATATTTTAAATTGTCTGAGATAATATATTGGATACCTGTATTCGTGCGTGCTCTTAACGGACTGAAAATAGTAGAACAAATGGAAAAATGGATCGCGTGGCGTTCCTGTGATTGGTTTGATAATCATAATCAAACCTCTTAATCAAAAATCTTAACTCAATTGTTTAAGGCTTCTTTCTAATGGGTCAATATAAATGTAAGCAGTGTGTAACATTACATCAGTGTTGCCGCACCCTTGTCGCTGTGCACAATATATGTATGGACACCTTATAAACAAAATTAAAAAAAAATGACTGCATTTACTGCGAAATCCCAAATCAAGGGCGTAGAGCGGACGAGAAGAACTGGCAAGAATCTCTCCGCCACTCCTTTAAATCGTTAATCTATACATTTTTATATAACTGCTTGAACTTTGTGAATCTTATTTTTTTTAATACTGGTCTATCCGCTCTTCAACGTATATTTAACTTGGTCGTCTCATCGACATATTGAGATAACCATGCGTGATAATTTAATTAAAAATCCTTTAGCCATGTAAATGTCTATATTGTAAACAAATTGTAAAAGGTCCTTGTAAATCGTGGACAGAATGAGGGTGTGAAGTGAAATGGGCCGTGGCTGGGTCAGGCCCGAACAAATCACCAGAGTTTGTATTAAATGCTCTTATATCGGCACTTATATCTTAAGTGCTTATGATATTAAACCTTTAAATTGAATGCTGGTAACAGTATTTTTCTATTATAATTCAAGTTAAGCAAGTTTTATATATATATATATATATATATATATATATATATATATATATATATATATATATATATATATATATATAAACTAATTTATATGTGGGCATAGAAAACATCAGGGGTTTGTCTGTATTGAGTATGTTTTTGTTATAAACAAGCAGGTCAAAATTAATTTTGAAGAATTGTTAAAAAGCGACACAGTTTTGATCTGATATTTAATATGAAATAACATATCTATACGAAATTTTTGCAATGTAAAAACCAACATTAATTTACGTACACAAGTCGAGTGCATACGAAAGCCCAATTAAAAATGCAACCTTCAATACATTTGATATTTCATGTGTGATCTGTAAATCCCGTCAAAATAGTACTCGAATTTCTCGAGCGGAGATCATTAAAAATTTGACTGAACAAACAAAACACGCATTTATTTCCGCGAAATTTCTACGGAAAAATTTAATGTTTGTATGAGTTCTGTAAGCGCTGTTTATTTAAAGCTTTGTTTTGTTTACGCTTTTAATCTGAATGAAACGCGGAAAGTTTTACAGAACAAATATACCAGATATCTGCTAAAATATTTGTGTAAATAAAAATATAGTACTTTTAATTTAACTCCAAATAATAATTGTCCCATTTCTTTCACATACATTAAGACTTCTGTTACTGGTGTTAAGTAAGCATTTTAGTTTTAGTGGCCTGTTCGTTTACCTCATTAACAATGAACTAAATTAAATTTTCGTACTTTTTACGTATTATTTCATGATTGGAGTTAACATCCTATTTATTATCTTAAACAGAATGGTACCTGAGTTTGTATTACTATTGTACCAAAATGAATATGAATTTAAATAGAAATATAGATTTTTTTATAATCACAATAGCACAGATTACATATTAATGATACAGATAAAAACAAGGCCAAAATAGGTTCAAAACATAGAACAAAAAAGCCAATATATATATATATATATATATATATATATATAAATAAAAACAATAATAACAAGAATATGACCAAGTACAGTATTTTAGGTGAGGATTTTTGATACTGCAAATTGTTTATTAAATGTCAATTCGATCTTTGTTTTTACGATACGCAAAATTTTAACTTCCTTACTATTATTATACATAAAATAACTTGAAGTTAAAATAGAAATACGTAATAAAAAGCAATTTTGTTTTAACAGCATTAAAAACCTCTAAAAGTAAATATTACTTACGCATACATCGTTTAAAGTATTACGTTGCTTAGCTCAGCATCGAATCCAGTTCCCAAAATGTTCCCCTTGTTTTCAATTTTACAATCCAGCAAGAATTTAGCATCGTTACTCGCAAAGTATTTTCAATTGTATGTCTCTTGTATTAAGTCCAAGTTAGCTTATAAAAAATGTCGATACATAATTCACTATGTTGTAAAATGTTAATTGTTTTCACAATAAATCACGCTTAGTTCGGACTGTGTTGAAGTGAAATAGTGCTATTGTTTCTTTAAAACATTGTTTTAGTCCCTTACGGAATTGGATGTGGTCACATGTTTTGATCTAACAAAATATAGAAGAAGTTTTGAGTTCATACATCGCCTTGGTATTAAACAGATATACATATGGGATGCATGTGTTAGCGTAACATATATTTTGTCTAATAGTTGTACTATTCTCTATATTAATTAACTATTTAGTACTTGTATTTCTCATTGCATCAGTATATATTATGCTTAATTATCTATTGTCAGGATTATAATACATATATAATTTGCAATATCAACCAAACACAGTAATCGTTGTCATAACAGTTATATTTACTAAGAGTAACTGTTTAATAATAATTAAACAAAAGTACAATCAAGGAATAACACTTACCTTTATCTCGTTTGCCAATCGGACCCAGAATGGCCGCTTACCACCGAAATAACAAAAGCTATCGAACGTTATTCAAAAATGTAGAAGCATTTTTGAATCGATTCATTTAACCAAAAAGAGTTTCTAATGAATTTATTTCACAAAATAGGTTTTAACAAGTTCATGTATAATCATATTTAAATACTAGCTTTCCGCCCGCGGCTTCGCCCACGTGTAATTTGGTTAAGTATATAGCGTTTTTTAATGATCTCGACAGGGCTTTCTATCACGGGCTAAAATCTTGTTACAATTGGAATTATATATAGCCTGTGTTACTCAGGGATGATGTAGCTTTACAGGATCGGATGATTCAGGGAAATCGAGGGCAACTTTCAAATAAACGTACAGGCAATGACTATTCTGACAATTTTATATTCTGATAGTCATCTTCTTATGTGGATGAGCTGATGATGGAAGGTAAAACTCCTCAGCGGTTAACAGTTGAAAGAAAATTCTTACGAAGTTATGAATACGAAATACATACTTGTGAGGTTATTACTTATTAGCTTGACCAAATAATAAAAGGTAAACCTCATTAACGTTAAGGATGTAGGTGGAAAAATGGATGCGGACAAACGTTAAGCGTCTCTTCACTCGTTTCCTTTTACTTGTTTGTATAGGTAGTGTTCACTCAAAATAATCATAGGGTAAAACGTTAATGAAAGTTTGAACTGCATGGTAGTCATTACACAATGAAGCATCTTAATACCGCGATGGATATATTTGGCCTAAGTAGAAGTTCTTTAAAAAAAACTAAGACTCAACCTCGCACACTCACTCACACAACAACACCATTGCACACACTGATACACACACACACACTAAAATGTTCGTACTTCACATAGTTCCACTTGTTCATGTGTATATATATTTTGACTTATTTTTTTCTGTTCTTAGATTCTATCTCCAGTTCTATATTTTAACCTTATTTTGGCTTCATTTTTAATTTATTTTTATTGTGTAAACTGTTTTTGATAAGCTGTATAGGTTTAAGAAATAAAAAAATAAAATAAATCTAGGTTGATGACGAATTTTATCAACGCCATCTATCGAGCACATTGTTCAACACTTCAACCGCGCCCGCGCGCACTGCGTTATTTGTTATTTTTGTTACCTCTCATAAGTTTTAATATTATTATTAACTTATATTAGAACATATTTAACAATATATAACTAATCAATCAATATAAGCGTTTAAAAATGTTGAAGCAGTGGTTGAAGTAATTTTTCAATAGACCATAACTTCTTTTTCCCTTAACCGATTTTGACAAAATAAACTTTTGACAACGCTCCCAATTATATGTAATCCAACTGTGAAAACCGCGTTCAAATCCGTTCAGTAGTTTTCAAGTTATAACGTACCAGACAGACAGACAGACAGACAGACAGACAAGAATTCCAAAAATTGTTTTTTTTGTTTCTATGACACTTCTTTAATTGCCTCCTTTCAGTTTTATGGAAAAATATTGAATGTACAGATTTTCGATTTTTACTGTCTTATTATTAGTATAGATATAGAAGATATGTTTATACATTATATAACATCGTCTTACTATATGTAACATCAGTATATTAATATGTACCATAATAATATACATATAACACATGCGATTTTCAATACTAAGGTGACATTTTTTGTTTTGATTAATAATTCAATTAACTCTATCGGAGCAAGAGTTAATAATTGATGACTAAACATATTATGAGTACATCTTATTATACATATACTGAATTCAGTTATCTACCTGAATACACTATATGTATGTTGTCTATGGGCACCGAATAAACATCAGTAGTCTGTATGTATTCAATTTTGTTTGTTATAAACAATCCAGTTACCAAACTTAATGTTAATTTTTAGGTATTGTTAAAAAGTGACACAGTTTTGATATGATTTTTAATAAGAAATATTTACATACTTATACAAGTCGTGTGCCTCCCAAAGCCCAATCAAAACTGTACCCTTCAATTAATTGGATACTTCATGTGTGATCTGTAAAACCAGTGTAATCAATCAAGATAATACCTTATTTTTTTGTCTCTACAACTACTTCAATAAAATATATAATAACGTATTGTTTTTACATAATAGTTAAACTATAAAAATAAACTAAACGTGAATAATCAAATACTTAATTAAACTCAGAAAAGTGTTCATAATAAAAACTTAATATATAAACATCTGAACATTAAAGTTCATTAAAGCTACAGTAAATTCTCCAAAGCTTTCAGCTTTGGAGCTCCTCATGTTCCCGTGACGTCACTTAAACGCATAAGAAAAGCGGCTTAAATCCCTGACACGATTGCATTTGCATAGAAATAACCTGGAACAAGCCTACGAAGGCTCTACAAACATATTTATGCTCCCACATGCACTAGTAGCGTTTTCCAACTGATTTAGCTCACCGCGTTGCCTATAAAATTCAACCTTCCTTCTCGTTAGGGTTAGTAAACGTGAAACATAGACTATCGTATGGAATATTTAGTTCTGATACTGGTTTTGATACTAAATAGTTAGTATTTCCTAGTTTATATTTCGATTTTACTTAATATAATATTTTTTATTTTATTTTATTTGCACAGTAGTAAATGAGTCGCAATAAGTATTAATAACAGTAACTTTAAAGTATCATAAATGTTTAACTCACTACATAGTAACTGTGATTTATGCATAATATTACGGTAGAAAAGAACAAGAAAAATAATTTGAGATTAAATACAGAATAAAAAAGTTTTGGCTTGGCTGTAATTGTGTCTACCCTAAACCCAAAGCTCACTTCCAAACAATTTGAGTGGAGTCGAACGTGTTCGCGTGGTTACGTCTACGTCTGTGGTTGACTTTAATGAACTGTAAATGTATAGATTTTGTATTTATTGAATAAATATACATAAATAATATTTCTTTAATAAAAATAAACCTAACCTATTAATCCCATTAAAAACAAAAGTCTGCCACGGAACTTATGTTAATAATTATAAATCATGTGTAATCTATACTAATAATAAGACAGTAAAAATCGAATGTCTGTACATTAAATATTTTTCCAAAAAACTGAAAGGAGGCAATTAAAGAGGAGTTATAGAAACCAAAAAAACAATTTTTGGAATTCTTGTCTGTCTGTCTGTCTGTCTGGTACATTATAACTTCAGAACTACTGAACGGATTTGACAGTTGGATTACAAAAATTGGGAGCGTTGTCAAAAGTTAAGGGAAAAAGAAGTTATGGTCAATTGAAAATTTACTTCAAACACTGCTTCAAAACTTTTAAACACGGTTAGTTATATCTTGTTAAATATGTTCTAATATAAGATAATCTGAATATTAAAACTTATGAGAGGTAATAAAGATAACAAATAACGCATTGCGCGCGGGCGCGGTTGAATTGTTGGACAATGTGCTCGATAGATGGCGTTGATAAAATTCTTCATTAACCTAGATTTATTTTATTTTTTATTTCTTAAACCTATACAGCTTATCAAAAAAAGTTTACACAATAAAAATAGATTAAAAATAAAGCCAAAATAAGGTTAAAATATACATCCGGAAATAGAATCTAAGATCAGAAAAAAGAACAACTAAAAAAAACACGAACGGAAAATAATAAATAAATAAATATATATATATATATATATATATATACACACATGAACAAGTGGAGTATATTATGTGAAGTACGAGCATTTAAGTGTGAGTGTGTGTATTTGTGTGTGCAATAGTGTTCCTGTGTGAGTGAGTGTGCGAGGTTGAGTCTTTAGTTTTTTTTAAAGAACTTCTACTTAGGCCAAATATATCCAATATATCGCGGTTTTAAGATGCTCCATTGTGTAATGACTACCATGCAGTTCAAACTTTCATTAACGTTTTACCCTATGATTATTTTGAGTTAACACTCCCATACAAACAAGTAAAAGGAAACGAGTGAAGAGACGTTTGTCATTTGTCCGCCTCCATTTTTCCACCTACATCCTTAATGTAATGAGGTTTACATTTTATTATTTGGTCAAACTAATAACCTCACAAGTACGTATAACTTCGTAAGAATTTTCTTTCAACTTTAACCGCTGAGGAGGTTTACCTTCCATCATCAGCTCATCCACATAAGAAGATGACTATCAGAATAAAAAATTGTCAGGAAAATAATTGCTTGTAAGTTAATTTTAAAGTTGCGATTTCCCTGAATCATAGGATCCTGACTACGGGACCAACTTGAAAGTACCCCCTACTGAACAAAAAAATAGTCATAATGCCTCCTTTTTTATCGAATTAAAATACATCTTTGTAAAAAAGAAACGTTTTTCAAAATTGGTCTATTCGATGGCTAAGAAGCAACAAAGTTTTTATATGAACTGAAACTGACTTAGAAACGCTTTAACTTATGACAAGAGACAAATGACAGATGATAGGAGACAGGAGACAAATGACAGATGACAGATGACAGATGACAGATGACAGGTGACAGATGACAGATGACAGATGACAGATGACAGATGACAGATGACAGATGACAGATGACAGATGACAGATGACAGATGACAGATGACAGATGACAGATGACAGATGACAGATGACAGATGACAGATGACAGATGACAGATGACAGATGACAGATGACAGATGACAGATGACAGATGACAGATGACAGATGACAGATGACAGATGACAGATGACAGATGACAGATGACAGATGACAGATGACAGATGACAGATGACAGATGACAGATGACAGATGACAGATGACAGATGACAGATGACAGATGACAGATGACAGATGACAGATGACAGATGACAGATGACAGATGACAGATGACAGATGACAGATGACAGATGACAGATGACAGATGACAGATGACAGATGACAGATGACAGATGACAGATGACAGATGACAGGTGACAGATGACAGATGACAGATGACAGATGACAGAACGGATTTGAACGCGGTTTGAATTCACAGTTGGATTACATAAAATTGGGAGCGTTGTCAAAAGTTTATTTCGTCAAAATCCGTTAAGGGAAAAAGAAGTTATGGTCAATTGAAACTTTACTTCAACCACTGCTTCAAATTTCTTAAACACTTATATTGATTGATTACTTATACATTGTTAAATATGTTCTAATATAAGTTAATATTAAAAGTTATGAGATGTAACAAAAATAACAAATAACGCAGTGCGCGCGGGCGCGGTTGAAGTGTTGAACAATGTGCTCGATAGATGGCGTTGATAAAATTCGTCATCAACCTAGATTTATTTTATTTTTTTATTTCTTAAACCTATACAGCTTATCAAAAACAGTTTACACAATAAAAATGGATTAAAAATAACGCCAAAATAAGGTTAAAATATAGAACCGGAAATAGAATCTAAGATACGAAAAAAGAATAACAAAAAAAAACACGAAAAAAAAAATATATATATACACATGAACAAGTGGAACTATGTGAAGTACGAGCATTGAAGTGTGTGTGTGTCTATTTGTGTGTGCAATGGTGTTGCTGTGTGAGTGAGTGTGCGAGGTTGGGTCTTAGTTTTTTTTTTAAAGAATTTCTACTTAGGCCAAATATAGTCAATAGATCGCGGTATTGCGATGCTCCATTGTGTAATGACTATCATGCAGTTCAAACTTTCATTAACACTACCCATACAAACAAGTAAAAGGAAACGAGTGAAGAGACGTTTGTCATTTGTCCGCATACATTTTTCCACCTACATCCTTAATGTAATGAGGTTTACCTTTTATTATTCGGTCAAACTAATAACCTTACAAGTACGTATGTCGTACTCATAACTTCGTAAGAATTTTCTTTTAACGCTGAGGAGTTTTACCTTCCATCATCAGCTCATCCACATAAGAAGATGACTGACTATCAGAATGTAAAATTTGCAGAAAAGTAATTGCCTGTAAGTTAATTTGAAATTTGCTTTGATTTCCCTGAATCATCGGATCCTGTAAAGCTACATCATCCCTGAGTAACACATAATTATATATAATTCCAATTGTAACAAGTTTTAGCCCGTGAAAGAAAGCCCTGTCGAGATCATTAAGAAACGCTATATGCTTAACCAAATCACACGTGGGCGAAGCCGCGGGCGGAAAGCTAGTTTAATATAAAGCAAAATACAAGACATAATAAGACACTGCACATACACACACACATTCACGCATTCACACATACACATTGTAAAATATATATCGTGAGTTTATAGTATTAAAATGTAAACATAAATTTCGCTTAATTTCTGTAATTTCTGCATGAAACGATGGAGGGACAGGCACAGGGAATACTAGTGCAGTAGGCCTCCATGATTCATAATTATTTGTATATATAAAATTCTCGTGTCACAGTTTTCGTTCCCTTAATCCTCCGAAACAGGTTGACCGATTCTCCTGCGATTTTCTGAGCATATTGAGTCCTATATAACAAAATATACTAATGATAATAATTATAATAATAATAATTACTGATGTGTTCTGATTAAGTAATTAATTTATTTGGATTTACACATATATACAACTTCACATTTCAGTAACTGGTACAAACAATGTGGCATTTTTCATTTATATTTGACGAATGTAAATGAGAAATATCTCATATATTATATTATTTACCTTGTATATTACCATGTATCTTGTATTTCTTTTATTTAATTGCTTTTTTTGTATATTGATAAGATGGAATAAGAGAGACGTGTTCTCCAAACACAAGAAGATCTTTACTTAAATGCACCGTCCTGTTATTTTGTTCAGATTAATAATCTAAACGGCCGCTGTTGTCAGAGGTGCCACTACACACATAAACTTATTAGGGACTGTTTAACTTCCGAAACGCGTAACGCTAAGGTAACAAAAGTGACAAGCCCTATGATGAGTTATGACCTAATAATAACGTATATATAAATGTGGCATCAAGTTCCAAAGAAAATTGCGATCAACAAAATTATTTATTTTTTCTTCAATATTTTCACAATAGTCTATCTTTAAACTGTAGTATCTTTAAACATAAGTTTAAAGATGTTGTTTTATAAAAATATGTAAAAATAAAAATATGTATGTAAAAATAGTGCATCGGTTTGCTTATGCCGCGGTTCGATGATTTAGTTCCACATAAACTTAAAATGAGAGGACACACACGTTGCAATGTAGATCAATGCTTAACTACAAATTTTTCATGTCGGTTCAAAGATCCATTCCCGAAATGAAACTTAGACAAAGGCGGACCCGATTTCGTCAAATGACTTGACGTAAAAAATACTATCTGATTTCAGATTGAACCCATTTCCTCAGATGAATGTGAACATTGCGAGTATTCTTAAGAATCGAGATAGGTCTTGATCGATTTAGGTTAAGTGCCTTCGAAGTTTTGTTCTCGATAATTAGGTTGTTTGATAAAGATGTATGATAAGTGTTAATAAAAGTATTGTATTACTTTGATGAGTTTTGTAAATGTTTATTTATAATGAAAGTGCTTGCACAGATGCAATACAATCAATATTTAATACGAATTAATATTCAAAACTCTTTTAATATATAAATAATAACAATTTAAATATATTTCTAAATATGAGGTTTCGGATGCGTTGCTTAGCTTTATTTTTGTGTAGTGAAATTCCTATGAAACTCATTTGAACAGAACTAGGCATTTTATACATTACAAATGGGCATACATTAGTAATTATATGCCTCAAAGCCTTTGTTTCCCATCAATAATACGAGCATCCAATAATGTATATCCTAAATCGTTTTCGATAGCTCTGGACCAGCGCCAGAAACTATAGAAATCTTTTTTCCTATTACCATTTTCCCATAATCATAACTTTCCTATTATTAGACCAAACACTTTTTGCAATGGAAAAATAACAAATAAACTTTGTTATATATTTTGTACGATTTTTGGTTGAAATCATGATTTAGAATTGTTTGTTTAGTATAAATCTGGCATATTTTTATCATCAATATGATCTTTAAGTAAAAAATACTGTAAATTATTTTTGTTCCGAATTTATTAATTTTATTTCTAATTTTATTATATGAAAGCTTTCATTTGCTATTCATATTTTCATTGCATTTCACATGAAATCATACCTATACAGACGAAATAATAATACATTTAATGAAGGATTAAACTGAAATATGAAATCTAATGATTTATTTTGAAGACCATGTTAGTCTTATTCTTGATAACATGTAGATATATCACACTAATTATAGTATACTGTTACCTAGTACTAAAGTTCAACATTAAAGGATCGCAGGATGCTATCAGAAGAGCTTTTAGTGATCCAAACTGTTTCTTGGACGTTTGAAACGAATTTATACGCAAAAATCGTCTTATTCCAATACTATAGTTTCTTAATAGACTTATCGTTGACGTAAAAGAACTGGTCTAAGTACCAAAGTATTATAGTGCATTATTGTTCTTATTCTAGTTCTTGCTCAATGCCGTACAAACTGGTGTAAGCTCTTGTGTGTTAATCTTCATAGGCATAGAACTTATATCAATTACTAGCTTTTTATTTAAAAAATATGTTAAAAATAAAAGTTTTGCAATATAAAATTTTAAGTCTGGATGGCACTCGGCAATAAAATATGCTACGAATTATGTTACTGAATAAATTTTCCTTTGTTTTTTACGGTACTCTCGGGTCCTTTATACAATTTTTCCTTGATAGAAATTTATATTCGAAACCGTATTTATGTAACTTATAAATATTGTTTGTTAAATCGAGTTCAATATAAATGGTGGGCTCGGTTATAAATTTTTGTTTGTTATCGCATTCGCGGCTTTAAATGCAATATTTTCGAGTTTCTCTTTTCGAAATATTTAGTTTAAATTTTAATGTGGTAATCTGGGGCGTACTTTTGTCACTTATTTAAGAATGATTAACGTACGAATAAATATTAAATTTTGATTACTTTCCGCGGCTTTCAAAATAAGAGTAAGCATGACGATCGCGAGGATTTTTCGTGAGGAGACGGCAATAAAAAGAAATATCTAATAGTTATTTATATTAGTATCGCTGAGTGAAAGCACACGACACTCCACAGTACCGGGTTAGTATTTTTGTCGTACCCCAATGGACTTTACTTTGTATGTCCGCAATTAAACAGTGGCTCGTACAATACCGTGAACAAACCGATTTATCCGGAATAAGACTAGTAAAATAATTTTCGACCGAATGAAAAAAGAAGCCTAGAGTTACTATTATTTTTTTACATATCACGAGCAAGAGTATGAGTTATATACAATATAATATATACATGTACCTACATACACTTCATATCCTTCCTCATTGACTGGCTGGCCCGAAGGCTCTAGCGAAGATTGAGAAGTGGTCAAGTAACTTCGTTAAGGCTACGCAGGATTGGTGACGTCATCGTTGAACTATTGACTCGCTACGTGATCCTAGGTGTCGCTATATGTAAGTTATATGGCTTGGAGCGGTTTGCTGTTCGAAAAGTCATATTGAAATTGTAGTGACTGACAGCCGGAGCTGTACGATTATTGCCATAAAACCATTGAAAGTTACTCAAGTGAAAAAAAATATCGGCAAAAACTGAACTCGATATTAAACATATCAAATTTAAAGCATTCACAGTCTATTTATAAAACAAATGTTTATTTTACAAGGACGAGGCTATGAACATAGAGGACACATACTAGTAATTCAATATTCGATTTCTCCAGAGTGCGGTACATACAAAGATAGTACATGGACCTATTTGTTGGGCCCAACCAAAGGGCTATCCCTAAGGGTCCCCTATCGTTAGCCCAACATGCTCCTGGTACTGTATTTTAATATTCAGTTACCCCCTTGACATATATACGAATAAAACCATTCAAACAAGATCTAACTCTTTTAAATTTCCACTATTCTGCTTAACTAAAAAAGATTCAAGTTAAATTTTATTCAGAACCAGCAAAGTGGGGAATCTTCAAAAATGGAACATACATGAAAACTCTATTATCGTAAGTGTGAAATCCATAAACTAAACAAGTGAAGATTGCAAAATCAATAACATATTCAAGGGAGATGGACATCAAACATTAACGACGTCATTTAGACGTGGAGGAACTCGTGATGGCCCATAGGAGATAGTGGGTGCGCCCCTAATGTGAAAATTATACACTTTCCACTTTTCATAAGCCCCACGCTCGGTTTTTTGGCAGAAATATTGCCAAGATGTAAATCAGAAGGTATTTTTGCTGCATGAATCTTATTTTTCTTTGTTTGAACATGTACGTATACATAAGATCCTGAGCTTACGCATTACGTTGAACAGAATATTGTAAGGGGTTTTTGTATTAAAAAATAGCAAGTAATATTTGGCTCACTAATTATTTATTTATTTATTTAATAAGGAACACCAACAACACACATACAAACATAACCCGAACAAAATTACAAAAAAACACACAAGGCATGTATGTGCATAAATTATAGGGATGCACAGTATTACAGGTATACATTGAACAATTTTAAAAGACAACTAAACAATCATTTATAAAAAAAAAAATGAAAACTCTACACACAGATTTTTAATTATTGCTGGAAGTCACTACCGTTGACCCAAGATAGTGTCTATTTAAGTTTTACTTTAATATATTGAATTAGTAATGTTAATCATGTACCGAGGATTGATATTGCTAACCATGATTGATAGCAAAACTATTTTAAATTGTAAAATTGATCCATATTCATGAATACAGACGTTAATTTCAATATAGTTGTAACATTAACACAATTTTAATAATACAAAAAAATATTAAAGAATTAAGTAAGCAAAGTATTTCAATTGATATTAAGCATATTGTTTAATCAGCGTTGTCTTACTTCAAACTGTGATAAATCAGAGATAGAAGAATACATTTTTAATTGGCATTTTATTACTATTAGAAATTGTGCGGTTTATAAAATATTTAATAATTAATACGCTTGGAATAAGACGATATTCCAATTACGTTAATCTAATTTATTATTCACCCTATCTGAATTACTCTCGTTGTGACAAGGGATATTTAGTTCAATATCTCTAATAATTACTATCTTAATAGCGAAAGCTCAGCTTAAGCTAAGCTTTTGTGCCACTGTCGAGCCTCTAATAAAATGTATTCATAAGCTTCATTCAGTTTTTGTCATAATAAAATCGCAATACTGATCATTTATTCACAATTCCAGTGTCTCCCTGAAAATGTTCTTAATAAGGTCTCATGCGATCGTTTCATGATTTAATATGTATAATGTGTAGTGAACTGGATACTTTCCGGCGAGATTTCAATCACATTTCCAAGTAGGCGCTTAATTGGAACCCTCAAGGGAAGCGAAACCGTGAAGTTTAACAGAGGGAGACGTACTATTGCTGGTTTGCGAATGGAGACGGTACCACTTGAAGCGAGATAGAATACAGAACGCAGTGTATGATTACTTTGAACGCCTATCCCATTAAGAGGACATAAAACATTAGGTCATATAAAGATCTTTTATCATGAAATTGCAAATGTGAATAATATTTTTATTATAGTTAAGCTTATAACACATTGCTAAGTATCTAAGTTAACAATGTGAGACTAAGATTTTGTGAGAATATCTTATTGTGACCCCTTAAAAAACATAAATCTCGTTGCCTATTTAAATTCCGTCTAAGCGAAAGCTGGGCGTTTGAGATAATTTTTCAATTAA
Organism: Leptophobia aripa; assembly: GCA_951799465.1. Lineage (NCBI taxonomy): Eukaryota > Metazoa > Arthropoda > Insecta > Lepidoptera > Pieridae > Leptophobia > Leptophobia aripa. Next base: position 5,513,683 of record OX637266.1, on the reverse strand, counting down.
GAAAGTAAACGTTGATGCAAAACCCATTTGGATTCTACTAATTTGAATAAAATTAATTTATTTTGTTAAAAGCTACCGAAGTGGTCTAAAGTTGCTTGCAAATGAGGCTTTGGTTATCTCTCTGTAATCTTTAAGGGGCTCTTTACGGGGTCGTTTCAATTTTAAATAAAATAAATTGTTGACTTTAAGTATTGTGTAATTACGTAATATAACTTGTGTAATGGTTACAGATTTTATAACTGTGACTTGTAAAGTGAAAGTAAAGTGTTTTTTTTTATTTATACTTGTTAGTTTATACCGATAAGAACAAAGCGTCCCGAAATGTCATAAAACCGATGTCAAAAGTTCTATTGACGTATTTTAAAATGTCTGGAAAGTTTGAAGAGGTGTCTAATCTGACGGATAGACCAAACTAACTATATAGTTAATTATTATTAATAGATAATTCATATTTTTCGTAGTGGTTTTTTTGAAGTTATGTATTTAAAATTTAAAGATTATTGAATTTACTCTCCTAGTGTAGAGTTGATTACCACATGTTTTATGTTACAAATATAATAATTTAATTTTTTTTAATTTTTAAAGAGAGATTTGATAAATTATTCCTACAGTTTGCGCATCACACCTTGTAATGGTTTGCAGCTGTTTACAATCGTTCTGTTGCACATACTTGGCGATTAAGAGGAGTGGAGAGTTTCTTGGCAGTTCCACCCGTTCGCTCTACACCCTTGATTTGGGAACTTTCAGTAAATGTTATTGTAGATTAAATTATTTTGACGATTTTTAAGTGGAAGAGAGTTACCTATATGAATAAAGTATTTCTTTTTTGATTGATTGAATAACTCAGCATTTGTAATATTTGGTAATATGTTAAGTATATACAAAGGTCTGAGAGACGTACAGTTATTTTAGCATACACAAGTTCAATTTGAGTAAAGTTTCCCCAAATGTAATCTACATCCTCACAAAGGCCTATCTGTACGGATTTCTATTAGGGTTGCTAGAATATTCAAAGCTAGAAAATCTGGTCTCTAGTGAAAATCGTGTTTTGCAAAGAGTAAAATAAAACCACTTGTCTCATCTCAATCTAAAGCACCTACTCTGTCTATTACTGTCTGAATGTTGTTACATAAGAAAAGAGATTTAAAAGTGTTTTAGATAAAACGATTAAACTTTAGTTTTCTATGAATCACGGAGTGTTTCGATTGAACGTGCTCATCTTTTAAACTGGTTCGAATAATTATTGTTTTAATTTATGGCTATTACTGAAGCTTTCCATAACTAAACAGTTCAAAATTACGTGACAGAATATAGTATACCCTTATAAGTCTAGTTAAAGCAACATTTTGTTTGATGTCTCAAAATTGATTAAAACAATTATGACACTGTTTATAATACGGAGATTAAATTGTTATATTTGTTGCCATGGTTACCATTCGTTAGGTTGCAAATTAAATTGTTTCTATGGCGCCAATAACGTTTTAAAAGTCTTTTTGGTAGTTCATTGCGGGTTTTTTTATAAGCGTAAGATTATCCTTGTTCAAATAGGCGATATTTTTAAAAATACTGCCGGTTGATATAGACAAACTATTAAAATTGTACTTTTTTGTAAATAATATTCTTTAATTCTATTATATCTTGACGCGACTTAGCGGCGGGACGAGATCTTTAATTTCAGTTATTATCACAAATATAATCCAGAGTTCGGTACAGTGTGGATTTAAAAACCATTTTTCGTATGCTTAAACAAAAACAAGTATAATTTTTCCTAAACTTCAAAAATCTAACACCAGCTAATGGATGTATGTTTTGCTTGGTGACAAATATTCTTCGTGTGGTAGCCCTAATAAGCCTTCATATTTCACAGCATACGCCGAATATATGTGTATTTATTTGTATAGTCAGTTAAATCGAGCGTAGTTTCCCGTATAACATAACAGTAAAAGTTTTTAAGCCTTTAAAACCTTACGATACGATTGTTTCAAAGCTATATTTATATTAGCTATTTATTTAAAATGTATATTTTAATAAAATATTTAACACTTCAGTTGCTTATGCCAAGAAGCCATAGACTAACACAAAACTGTTATAAATAAAAACATAATTGAATGTTCCAATGTATTGTATAGTAAAAATACCTTCTATAAATTTTCCGATATTTATTTAAATTAGTTTATTTATTTTTTTACTTCTTATAAAACTCCTATCGTATTATATAAAAAGCTTATAGTAAAGCTTGCGTAATGAGGTGTAAAACCCTTTGTTTAGTGAACTAGTTAGTGGGTTGATACACGCCGCTCATACTCAATATTTTGTCTCTGTCGAGATTTTATTATAACACTACTCAGAGACTTATGTAATGACGACCCAGACTGTCAAGTATGTTTAATAAAATCATCATCTTCTTTAGTTATCAAATCGATTTTCAGAATTAAGTGAACAAGTGTTGTCTACAAGATGTACAAAAAAATTAAGTAATTAGTTGAATAATAAAAAAAAATACCTTGCTTTCTTTACTGATCATTTTCATATTTTTTTTGATAATAAACTGCTAACTTATCATTAATCTAATGACAATTTCTTAAATTAATATTTAACTTAAATATATATTGTTACTAAACTATATAAATTTTCATTTCATCTATATATTTTAAGGAAGCTTTTAATATTGCTCATAAAATGGGCTTTCTGCTACTAAACTTTTAATCTAAGAATAAGCGAGCTCTTCAAACATTTTAAGAATGAAATTCGATCGCAAACGTCTTGAACTATAAACAAACACCTAAACAAGAGGACAACCCAACCGATGAGAGTTTGACAAAGTTTAATGAGAATCACAAGCAAAATTCAGCTCTATTGCACTTGTAACAAGGCATATAACAACAGCAAATCATATTGTCGATCGCATTCAATATTTCATAGAGATGTCTACGACAAAAGTTAGTAGTTCCGTCCGATAGTTTCGCAACACAGTGACACTTTACAAGACCATTATAGTATTTTTTTACTTCATTCCAAGAAATATTGTCTGTTTTCTTTTCTTTCTTTCTCAGCAATTGTATATTATATATCAAATAGTTATCGGTTGAATTTTGGAACGCGCGTAGCTCGTAGAAAATTAATGACGTACACAACTGATCTCTGACACGATTCTACGTAAATAAATATATTAAATGTATTATAAATACATATGTTTTGCCCAATTATGAATTGTATTTCATGCGGTGTTCAAACAGTTCAAGTTCGTAGATGTACTAAGAATTCAGAAAACAGTGGACAAAATGCAGTCATCTGATAAGCGATGTCTTCCAATATTAAATACTAGCTTTCCGCCCGCGGCTTCGCCCACGTGTAATTTGGTTAAGTATATAGCGATTTTTAATGATCTCGAAAGGGCTTTCTTTCACAGGCTAAAATCTTGTTACAATTGGAATTATATATAGCCTGTGTTACTCAAGGATGATGTAGCTTTACAGGATCGGATGATTCGGGGAAATCGAGGGCAACTTTCAAATTAACGTACAGGCAATTAATATTCTGACAATTTTATATTCTGATAGTCATCTTCTTATGTGGATGAGCTGATGATGGAAGGTAAAACTCCTCAGCGGTTAAGAGTTGAAAGAAAATTCTTACGAAGTTATGAGTACGAAATACGTACTTGTGAAGTTATTACTTATTAGCTTGACCAAATAATAAAAGGTAAACCTCATTAACGTTAAGGACGTAGGTGGAAAAATGGATGCGGACAAACGATAAACGTCTCTTCACTCGTTTCCTTTTACTTGTTTGTATAGGTAGTGTTCACTCAAAATAATCATAGGATAAAACGTTAATTAAAGTTTGAACTTCATGGTAGTCATTACACAATGGAGCATCTTAATACCGCGATGGATATATTTGGCCTAAGTAGAAGGTTAAAAAAAACTAAGACTCAACCTCGCACACTCACTCACACAGCAACACCATTGCACACACTGATACACACACACACACTAAAATGTTCGTACTACACATAGTTCCACTTGTTCATGTGTATATATATTTTTATTTATTCTTTTCTGTTCGTGTTTTTTTTTGTTATTCTTTTTTCTGATCTTAGATTCTATTTCCGGTTCTATATTTTAACCTTATTTTGGCTTTATTTTTAATCTATTTTTATTGTGTAAACTGTGTTTGATAAGCTGTATAGGTTTAAGAAATAAAAAAATAAAATATATCTAGGTTGATGACGAATTTTATCAACGCCATCTATCGAGCACATTGTTCAACACTTCAACCGCGCCCGCGCGCACTGCGTTATTTGTTATTTTTGTTACCTCTCATAAGTTTTAATATGAAGATTAACTTATATTAGAACATATTTAACAATATATAACTAATCAATCAATATAAGTGTTTAAAAATTTTGAAGCAGTGGTTGAAGTAAATTTTCAATTGACCATAACTTCTCTTTCTCTTAACCGATTTTGACAAAAAAAACTTTTGACAACGCTCCCAAATCTCATCTCAAATCCGTTCAGTAGTTTTCAAGTTATAACGTACCAGACAGACAGACAGACAAGAATTCCAAAAATTATTTTTTTGATTTCTATGAGTCTTCTTTAATTGCCTCCTTTCAGTTTTTTGGAAAAATATTTAATGTACAGATTTTCGATTTTTACTGTCTTATTATTAGTATAGATTGTGTTTAAGTCTTTTTTGTATTGAAATGTCACTCGTCCTATCAGTCTATCAGCTCACAGCTATATACACCTCTATGAAGATATTTTTAAAATAAAAAAGGTTTTTCAAGAAAGGAACAACCTTCCGGCAGTATGATAGATAAGCTCGCCGCTGTGTTCCTAAAAAAATACAGTTTTCCTTAGGTATAACTATAAAAACCTCATTGAAGCAGCCGCAGAATGAAATATGGAAAACGACACGCAGTCGACATCAAAGACACTATTTTGCGGCTGCCACTGCATTAGTTCGCTTTGAAAATACAAGAGAGAATTTACATTTTTCTGCTCCAGTTTTTCTTCTGACACAAATCTTTGCGTGGTCTTGAACTTAAGGCATGTAATATTTTATAAATAAAATAAAACTTACTAAGACGGGGTTAATTTATATAAATGATACAAACGGATTAATAAATAATTCTAGGGACAATAATAGGAAGCTTACTAAATTATATTCGAGGTTGGCTTGTTCATCACAAATGCAGCCGCTTATCTTTCCGACTCGACCCAACTTATAAATTGTCCTCGGATTTACGGCGGAATTATAACTCCAAACTTCCAACTTCGCTTAGAATATTGTATTTCTAATTTTGTACTAGCATTTCCCGTGTGAGATAATATGAATGAATGTTACATTTGTTATGATTTTTATTGAAACCTAGTTAATGTGGTCATGATTTAATATAATTAAGGAAACCGAATGGCGTGATACTTTTTTTGTAAATATTTAGATAATTAATTATTTTTCTTTTATAGACTGAAACGATTTTAAGCGAGAAATATAATGTATAAAACTGAAGCTGATATTAAAACTTATAACAACGTGGTTATAGGACCTGAGTTTTATTTCCAATAAGAAAATGACCAATCCTCTAGAGCAGTGTCTCTGAATCTTTTATTTGCCCTCCAAAAAATTGTGCCCCTCCATACAATTGTTATAACAATAAAATATAGTCAATTTGATGATCATTACAAAATTGATAATTTGATATTATACCTTATAGTTACATTTGTATAGCCTTACATTTTAATAGCCCGATACGACAGTGTTTATTGTGTCGAGTGCATTTTTCCCCATTAATTATCAAATTTCCCCTCTTTAGAAATCACAGCTTTAAAACTTCTTGCAAAACCTTTTTAGAAGGATAGGTATATTAATACCAATCTTCGTTACTAATATCACTTATTATATTACTTCAAAGAAACTTATTGAACCACTTTAAAATAGTTGAACGGTTGTTTGATACTGACTCTTATCTCTTCATCTGAGCTAACCTCAACTTACTTGGCACAGGGACGGACTTGAAGGGCTGTTTTTATAAACTAATTTCTAAGCTATTAGTATTATTTAAAAAATAATATATGATGGTACACATAAAAAACGTTGATTTCTGTAAAAAAATTAATGCCCGTTAAAACCGAAATATACATAATAGTTATAAACGGATGTTTAATATTACTATTGTACCGAAATACATTAGTATCTTGTAATTTTATAACAATTATTTTGTTATTATAATAAAATTAAACCTATTTTTTATTGTTTAAAATTATGACAACCCAAAAGCATGTTCACTTACAACGGCACTTGTTATAAAATTTAAGGGTTAATTTATATATATATATTTTTAATTTATCCCTCCCTGTCTTGTCCTAAACTTTCCTGTTTTCAACTTCAAGTGCGAAGTTGGTCGAATATACGAATTGTGAAGTTAGGTAAAAGTATGTATAAAAATGGTTCAGTGTGCGCCAATACTTTAGTTATAAGGGTAACAAATCATACGAAGTGGAATATTTTCTGCATATTTCACCTTTATTTCTGTAAAGAATTTATGAGTAGTTTACTACTTTATTAAAAGATCGTCTTTAAATTTACGACACCGTTGTCACATAGAGTTTAGCTTTAAAAATCGGAAAGTTATGAACTAGCGAGTTATAAACAAAATGTATAGTGTATAATATATGTTTTTTTTTTGGTTTTATAAAATAATACTTCACGTCCGTCACCTATGTAGTACATTTTGTTACCTGGATAGTTTTAAGATATACATAGCTTTATGAATAGTATAATATTTTTAAAGGAAAAACCTTTTTGATTATGTGTTGTGGTTTGAGTTGTTTATATTATATTTTAAGTTTAACCAGCCAATCGTTTGTTATAAATATTTGATTAATGGATCCCTATTAAATGGACTAATTATTATTATTTTGTTATATTAATTATCAAATAATAATAATATTATTTTTTATATTAAAAAGATGTGTTATTCTACCGTTCATACTACTTCTTTTTTCTTCCTTATCATTTGAGAAGCTTCCTATCACATGATAGGATACATCTGTATTTTTACCTAATTAAATAGACTGAGTAGTTTCCTATGAAATAATCATTGTATCTGAGGGTAGATTTGATTTATGAGTTTCGCATTGAGTTGTTACAGTATATGTCTCATTAAATACAAACATAAAATACCTACATATACTTATGGGTGATAATATGAAACATTTTCACTTAAAAAGATTAATAAAGCCAAAGAAAATAGATCCACTATCTATCGAATGAAACTTTATGAGAACTCGTTCACCATTCAAAACCGGCTTTGATGACATTTTCAATAAAAACTCCCGCTGAATTTTTCGAAAATGAAGTTGAAATTATGAAAATATTGCGCAAATGCGAAACGAATTTAATGAAAGTCGGGTTTTTTTTTTCGAAAAAAAACCTCATTTGCCCCGTCAAAAGATTGAGTGGTTTCCAACGGATACTTTAGAATTTGACTATACCTATTTGGAATGAAAATGCAAAAAGATAATTACAGTTTTGTATTGAGATTTAAATGTGAAGGATTCGATGCTTGAATTCACAATAAATTACTATTATATACAAAAACAAAAAAATAGTTTATAATTTCGAACGAAACCTTTCATCCAGTCATCAACATCAAAATAAATATAAAACACCGAAGTTATTTAAAAAACATATGTTATCTAATATTAACATATATTCTCAATTTACGTATTTTTCTATATAATGATGAAATATATTGAGCCTCACAATACAAGGGATGCTAAAGTATATGTATCTTTCGGAATAATTAAAGAAATATTATATACAAGAGGCATATATACTAAGTTTTGATTTCTTAGTATATGTATATAAGACGTTAATAAAAAGCGATCAAACATCTGCGTGTTTATTTCTTTCCTATACCTTACCTTAATTAGAGTGCCGTTTAGAGCCTCCAAAGTCTAACAGGAGATTATGGCCTACCATTTATAAATCCGGTAATTCATGATTCTCGTGCCTAAGGTCTGACCACAGCATGATAAATGAGGGTTCATTTGAACCCCTATTTAATTATTCCTAATACATCTGTTTAATATATTTACATAAGTGCGTGATGAAAACGGATTAACGAATACTATTTGTATTATCAAATAATCCCTGGTTTAAATTAATTAAAATACAATTTAAACATTAAACACTGCTGCAGTTGTTGACTATGACAATCTAATGCGGTGTCAGGATACCAACTTTTGCTTTCATTTTTTTTATTTAATCCAATACTCATATAAGTATTTTTAGCAACGTTAATTTTCATACAAACCACCATGTTACTACATGAGTAGTTTACTACTGTATTAAAAGATCGTCTTTGAATTAACGACACCGTTGTCACATAGAGTTTAGCTTTAAAAATCGGAAAGTTATGAAATGTGTATAATATATGTTTTTTTTGGTTTTATAAAATAATACTTCACGTCACCTATATAGTACATTTTGTTACCTGGATAGTTTTAAGTTATACATAGCTTTATGAATAGTATAATATTTTTAAAGGAAAAACCTCCAATACTCATATAAGTATTTTTAGCAACGTCAATTTTCGTCAACCACCATGTTACGGAGTTTTATTCATAGGAGAAGTTGCCACTTGACAAGCGGATAAAATACATGTGACGCAATACAATATTATGACTAACAATTGTAATAGATAATTATCCTAACAAAATGATTTAATAATGAAATTTGTCTAACGAATAAACTATATTTTTATCCGGAGAATTAACCGAAGGCTAATGAACTAATGCACCTGAAATAAAATCATTTTGGTCGTGTTGTCGGCCATGTTTTTGTGCGTACACGCACCGAAGTCATATATAATTAGGTGTGGTTCATAAAAATACTAATATTATAATGAATAAATAAAATTTATTATAAAAAATGATAAGAGTATAATATCATCACAAGAGATTATAATATAATAAATTTATCTTATAATTAAAATTATAGTATTTCTCATTTCAATGAGGAAACTGTGAATTGTCGCCAGCGGGCACAGCCGTCTTCATCCGAGTCGATTGCTCAATTTATCAATACCACTCCTACCAAAGAGAAATTTACTCAAACAGATATGGTAATTGTAATTTCTCCTACTATACACAAAACGAAACATTTAACAGTAAAATAATTTACTATGTTAACAATTTAATGAAAAAAACACCTCATAGTTTACAAAATAAATAAGTTATTTATGTTTATAACATAGTATTCATAAGTTCATATTTGAAAACGTCAACTTAAATACACAGGTTGCACTCATTAAACACATAAATATCACAAGATAATAAATTACAGAAGTACTTGTATAATTAAGACATCCTTTACGTGCTCACCTATTTTTTCTAGGCTATGTGACGTGTTAGTATCATCAAAATGGATTCTACAACATATCTAAAAAATAATCTATGACTACGCTGGCCGTCAATTTATTTGAAGTGGAAAGCAAGTGGCCGTATCACTTACGTAAGAATCCACCCCCGCGTAGACTTATAGCCTTCGGTCACGTTGTAACCCTCACTGATAGTGATAATTATTAACGAAACTCTGAGCGCGAGGGAATAGTATCCTAGTTATCAATTGTCTCAAGACAAAATGACGCAATATCAAAACAGTACAAAACAATTTTTTTAACTTTAGTGAAACAAAAACTTAGTGACATTTAACACGACAATTGGATTCATTGCTGTTGTTATTACCAAAGACTATAGAGGTTATTATAACAAATGTTTCTAGTAGTAACATACTTAACATTTAAAAAAGATTCATTAATGATCCATAGCTTTGGTTTAAATTTCAACTAAATACAGAAGAAACAAACAAGCTCATCCGTTATTTAATATAGATAGTGTTAATCTGTGGTGTAAGTGTAAGTGTCAACTTACATTAAATTTTCAATAAATGAAATAAAAAACTTTTACCTCATAATGTTATGAGAGACCTGTATAAAGGCTTGCGTGGCAGGTGGCCAGCGAGTTCAATTTCGGCTTTTTCAGAGTTTTTCTTTTATTTTATGGTCACTTGTTTGACATCGAACTTAAATTAGGTCGTGGCAGTCACACCTTTTCTATTTCAGTTTGAATGGTAAGTTATAATGCGTTCGTAGCAATAATCAGAAATTAATAGAATTTATATAACTGAATAAAACTGAAGTAACTGATTTTAGATCGACATTTGAATTCACCGAGTATAGCCGATCGCTTCGGGTACACACAATTTTTTGTTAATATTTAATGTTTCATTGTTCAATTATCTTGTTTATTATATATTCGTTAAATCACATTAACTTTTTATTTATAATATTTATTTTATATGTATTTACCTCTAGATTTCTCGAATCATATAAAAATAATATGTTTTCTAAAACCGATGCAAATTATAATGTAATGTTTACCTTATAACGAGAAATGCAGGTATTATGAAAGCCAGCATTCAATTCAATACATAAAGAGTGTGAATCGTGTAAATATTCTAGTGAAATAAAACTAAGCAAGAAATTACATGGACTTTAGCTATATATTCATTCAAAAAATGGTCACTTTCTTATTACTCAGATACTTGTATCTTAGATTTATAAATTTCCCTAACGGTTTCTAACGGTTGGAGACGTGAATGTATTGAAACATTGCCGATATATGGTCTATTGTAAAGCATTCGGATTATAAAGTTCTCGGCAGCGAGAGAGAAATCTTGAGCTATGAAAATTCGTATATTACCTATTACACTTGCTAAGCATTTGATATATTTACAGTAAAAAAATACCGATAACAGATGATTTTTTATTGTCCTATCTTCCAACAATTTTTGCTAAGTTATTGAAATCTGGCCAACCTTCATCCGTATCCTTTTTCTTTTCTTTCAATTCTCTATTATCTTTGATTTCGCTGTAAACTGTACTAGTGCTTATATCCTCAAGGTGGGCGGTTGTCGTATCAGAATCCGTTATTATCTTTTGATACTTGACTATCAGTTCCAAAATATCATGTTGCATTCTAACCTTCAAGTCAGCTGTAAGATTTTTCATTGCATTGCCCACATATTGTCCAAAAACGAAATCTTCAGAGACTTGATGAGATAAGAATTCTCGTCCTAGTTGCATTAAAACATCTTTAACCAAATTAACGCCAGCTTTATTTTCACCAGTGTTAATGACAACTGATTTGCCAGGATTTTTTAAAAATTTGTCATATTTTGGTCTAACAGCTGGTGGACCCACTGCTACGGAAACAACTTCATCATTTTCTATATCATCTTCGTTCAAAGGAGTTAGGTGCCCTGATGGCTGTAAGCATAATACACCAAAGGCCTTTCAAAAGTATATTTTTATAGTCAAAAAAGCTGTATGTTTATTTTATTATAAATGGAGTTTGTTTCTATAAACTCTATCTCTACTTAATTCTAAAGTCAAATTTGCTATTGCATATTTGACCAACTATTTAGTATAAAGAGGCCAAGACAGACAACAATATAATGAATTTTACTACTTATCATGTCTTCATAATATTAATTGCTGGTGATATTACTGGTGACTGAGTAGATATACTCAGTAAAGTACAGTTGAAGCATACAATATTTCCACATTCATGGTTTTAGAGCCTGCCTTATAAAATCCAATAAATGCTGGACAAAATAAAAAAAACTACACAAACCTTTTTTCTTAACTCCTTCGGTCGTTGTGAAGTAGACCGTTTCCTAGGTTCACCTTCTCGAGGCAACATGTGACGTTTAGTATGATAATGGTAGCCTCCTCTTAAATTACGAGTCCGCCTGTCATCCAATGTTTGCCAGGCTTCCTTAGAATGATTAGGGATTTATTTGAGCGTAAAAAAGTACTACATTTTTTTTACGCTCAAATAAATCTTCACTTGATTAATATAATTTATGATAATTGTTTTTTTAATAAAAAAATCTCGATTTTGTTTACTTACGCTTAGTATAAGTGAAGTTAAAATTAATAACGGTAATTGTACAATCATGTCTGTGCTCTTTCTACTACCGATGTAACGCACAATGATGGTATGATCAAGATTTTGTTGATCAAACATTTTTAAACAATGTACAACAACATAGATCGCGAGAACAGACGCTTGTACGCATTTTATTATCGTATTTAATATGTCTCTGTTAAATTTAATCGTTCAAAACGACAAACGGATTATACTGAATGTCACATTATACTTGTAATGGAACAATTTGATACAAGAACTATATCGACATTATACAGAACGGTTATGAAACGTATACACAATGTTATAAAACGTCAGCTTATAGAGCAGTATTGTCTATAACCAAAGTATGGATCAAACTTTCTATAGGCATTTTATGAATAAGATCGTATTAGTTTAATAAATGAGTTTTATATTTCACCTAATTGAAAATAGCATTTTTTGATAATGAGGCAGCATTGCATCATTGATGACGTCGAAGTATTATAGTTATATTGTTCTAAAAGTTAATTTTTAATATAGTTAACGTGGTGATATTATTCCTCTTGGCAAAAAGTTTTTATATTCAAAAATATTGCTGGCCACAAATAAAAAAAATGCTTACTTATTTTTATCTGCTCAATACATTTAGATATGTTTTTGGATGCTAATCAATTTAAAAAAAAACAAAAGGAGACAGAAATAATGTTGACGGTGATGTCAGTCATAGAATGCAGACCACAAATTATCTTTGATATTTTCACATTGCAGCATTTCTCAGAAGTAAGGACAAAAAAACGGTCAAAAACATTTGAAATAGTCGTATGTATGTATGAAGGTAACTCGTCGCGGCTGGATCACTGTGTTTTAGAAAGAGATGTACGATCAATTACACCGTGTGAACCTAACACGTGGTACTTTCGAAAAGATAAAACTTTTGACACGGGAACGCTTTTGAGGAAAACTTGGGAAACGCACGATCGTACGTATACTGTTTCAAAGTGTAACATAGAAAATTATATCCGAAATTTTTTTTTCAGACGAGCTTCATGTCGCACATAACATACTATATACTATACACACATCACACATACATACATAACTGATATAAAAAACTGGTTGTCGTAATTCATTTTTGAATTTGGAATAAATACGCAAAAAAGAAGACATTATTAAGAGATTTGATCTGCATTTGAAATATACATATGACAAATTATAAACACCGAATAAAATAAAACGGTGAAAAAGAAAGGTATTCCACAAACTACGTTTCAATTAATCTAGTGGCGTCAACGCAATCTGAACCGTAATTCCACGAACATCTGTTTGAAATGTAAAACCATAAAATGCTAATGAACATTTTGAACACATCAAACTTCTGATTGGCATCGTTTGTATCAGACGGTCCTACCGGGCGTTTGATTCCACGGAATGGTGAGCTGTCTACACCTTCGCCTATGGCTCTTGATCAACTTGTAGTCCAAAGTCATTCCAGTTTGAATCCATCCATAAAATACATAGTATACATACATTTTCGCTTAATGTCGTGTACAGTCATCTTAACAAGCTTAATAAGCCAATGATGCCAAGAAGGCTGTTTTGAAATCGTTTAGTGTTTGTTATTATGTACTACACGAGTTTTACAACTCAAAATCCTTTTGTTAATTAGAGTCCCTTAATTGAAAGTATGTTCGCATTAAACATGTACAACTGTAGGGATAGCAAAATAATAGAATGGTATTTAGTTTTAAACCAATTCCAATAAGGTTGGTAACAAATAAATAAATTAAAATCAGTTTTTTGTCTTAATTTTATTATAAGGCAGCACAGGTTAAGCTACTGGGAACAGTGGTCGCAAGGTGCAGTTGCTTTAAAAAACATAATATACATATATAATGCAATATTCCAATGAGTACAACTATGTAAGTAAAAGTGGGTCAGTTTATTTGTGAGTGATTATTTAAACATATCTGTACAATCTGGGACATCAATCAATTTAAAAAGCACTTCCAGTGGGAGTGTGCCAAGGTTTTGCAAGTCTTTTAAATATTTGATTGTATTTTCTATTAAATGACGGTAATATTTCTGCAACAATCGATGACTACGTTAAATCTTGAAGATCTTCTGGCCAAACACCATCGCCAATATACAACTCTGATGATGCGCAGATGTGTAGAATCAGCGTCACAATTTTCTCGGCTTGGTCATACTATTCGCAGACATACATTTCATATCTCAAGGCAATCAATGGATTGGACCCGCCAGGGACGGCGTAAACAGGACCAACCCAAGCAGACATTCCGGCGATCTATCATTACGGAAGACAAAAGCCATTGGAGTAATAATCATATTGCATCATATTTAAAGGAGTGGCGGAGAGTTTCTTGCCAGTTCTTCTCGTCCGCTCTACGCCCTTGATTTGGGAACTGGCAGTAAATGTAGAATCGAAAAATCTTATTTTGTTGACGATTCATAAGAGCACCTTGTGACCTATATTAATAAATATATTTTTGATTTTGATTTTGATTGCTCTATCCGACATGGGGACTCTAGCATAAGAATAGGATAAGAATAAACTATAGTATCAAAATGTTTAAATTAAACCATACGTTATATTTTATTTACTATCTGTACTTTAGCACGCGTTACTCGAACAAATTTCAAGTTGTGGTTTAACTTGCGACGTTGAGCTTGCGTACAATCGTTTTAATTGTTATTCACGACTGGTGGTTAATATATCAAAAGCAAGTTTAAAAGTTATACATGTAACTAATTGTACACTTATGTACGTAAAACAGTTGTGGGGAAGGTGTTCTCCAACCGGACCTTGGGCAGTCGAAACTACAGATCCAACGCAAGAGACTAAGCTTAAGAAGTAGTATTAGTGGTTAGGATCAGTATGACGTCATGCGATTGTAGCTATAGATCATAGATGTCGCTCGCAGTTGGCTGAAGTATCTACTTATACACCATTGTAAGCGCTGTTGATAGTATTCGCTGGAACTGAAGGCTACTTTGAGAAGCAATTTTATTCCAACGATATACGCTTACATCACCTTATGAAATAAATCATATCCTTCCATTTTTAATATCCTATTATTAATATCCTAATATCAAAAAGTTTTCTTATATGTAGTAAATAAAGTAGGTACCGGGTAGTTAATAATATAGGAAAATGTTGGTATTAAAACAAAAATCTAAAAATATTTGAAAATATGACGCAAAAGGAAAACTAGCGATGTTTCGTCATAAAATCATAGAATTATATTATTTTAATAAATCTACTTAAAAATAAAAGCAATGTCCATGAATAAATTCAGTGTTCGCTCATAGGACTACAGCTTAATCCCCAAGGCCTACATTCACTTTGAACTGAAAAATTTCTGTTTTACATCACTGACCCGAAGGTCTAACTACCAACCTATGTTGAACCCTACGACGCAAGCTGCCTTTGTATTAAATAGGAATAAAGCAACTATCATGAAAGGTATGACGGTTCAAGTAATGTTGGATGAAATTTTATTTCATGCTAGTTATAGGTTATGGCAGACAATTTTACTGAGACTACTTAACTTGATATTTCTTTTGCTCGTCAAAGTTAGATTTCCAGAATTAATTTAAATACTTTATTATGTAACAAAGTACAATACTATATATATATAAAACTAATAGAATTATAACTAGACGAAGGCATATTTGTTTGGATTAATTGTTGATAAAATAATCTGACGGTTCGTTTGTGTGTAAGTAGCCATTCTTGTGAGGCTGTTAAGGACTTATTAATAAACGTTATCAAAATCAAAAATGACTTAATTTACTGAAATAAACTTTACACATTTATGTAAATAAATACAATATAAAAAAATTACTCCATAATTACATTTGAATGTGAATGTGGACGAGTCGGTTGATGATTTTGCCGATTCTCTACTTACCTTTCGTAGAGGCATTTTAAACACTTAAAAAAAAGCAAACGTTTGAATCCTGATGGAGTTAACATGTATGTCGCATCTTGTTCGTATTGTTATGTATATTGTATTTTGTTATTGTATAATGTCTCAAGTTCGCATTTAATTGTTTTATGTGTAAACCTAGTTTTATTATCTCATTTTTATTTTATTTTTATTTTTTATTTTATAAGTTTATTTTGTTTTAAATGTATTTAGCACATAAGATGTCCGGGGACAAATATAATAAAATAAATACACTCCTTTAAATCACTAAGCATGTTCTACAGCACGGTATTAGAGCTGCAACTGCACACATGCATACTTCACCGAACCTAGTAAGCTCCAGCAAATACATTAATGTAATAGGTATATTATATGTAAAACAATAAATGAAACCCGTTACTACATGTGGGAATGGTGAAATAGGATAACGCATTTACGTTGTAGTGAGAATAAATAAAGAAAAAAAATGGATAGCACTGCAGTTCAAATTCAAGTCTGACCAGTCACCATAAGTGGCACCGGTTCACGAGCACGACGCATGGCCAGCCATCGTCCCCTCCGCCGTATTTTAGGGAGAGGGACAACCCGACGCATGGACGCCACCACCAGCAATGACATTGAAGCGAGCATGTTTATTAGAAATACATGGAAATATCTTGAATCGACAATTTATTGTATTTTCATGCATATACTTTATAAAATTTACTAAATACGCTAGCCGCTATTCACAAGTAAACATTCTAAATAATTCAAACTTACAACGTTTCTTTTTAGTAACCATGTCTTTTAAAAAGGTTACAAAGAGTACTAGAAACTGAAAGAAGATTAGGAAGTTCATCAGCTTAAAAGAGATATCATTAGAAAGAGAAGTCAATAACCAATGTTCTTTGTAATCACATCGGCTCAAAGATATAGTTTTATGACCTCGGGCTACTAGCGATAAATTCATTCTTGTTTCGGTTATTGTGCTGAAACATTAAACCGGAATCAGGCCGGCCGTGTCAGTTTTATTTTCTTTTTTATTATTTATTTTCATGTTACTCCATTTTCGGGTCAACGAGTTTCTGAATTTTTATTTGCTGGATACATTTCATTTATATACGAATTAGTTTTTAAAATTGCGTATTTGAACCGTAATAAATCATGTCATTTTTAATACTGATTCAAAATGGTCCTATGTACTTTACTAAATCAAAAGATTTGACTTTAATGTGATAAAGAACATACCATGCCCTTAATTGAACATTAATTCTATTAACAAAATAATATGTCTCACTAGAGTATACTTGTATAAGATCTTCACCCCTACTTCCATCTAAATATCGTGATGCGAATAGTGTTCCCGTATTGTTGATTCTAGTAAAGATACATTGACACCTATTGCTCACAATTGTACGTACTTTTTATTGTAAACGCTATATAAATCACTCCGCCACTTTACCTGTAAGTTTTGGCAGATTGAAATACGGGCATGCATTCAACCTTTATCACTTTGCATTGAAGTCGAACAACAATAGAAAAATACGAATATAAATCTAAACGCTAAAGTAATTAAATGAAGTAAACCGTCATTGCTGTTTCGATAAAATTTCTCGTGATAAATTAATAAAATTATAATAGGTGTTGGAGAAAATCCAGGAAGCGGCGGGGAGCCGAAGGATTTAATATTCCAGTTTGTTTATTATATACGTCGACATTTATGTAAGCGTTAAACTGACTGTTTAATAAGGCAAGTTGATTAAACTTCCACAATTTAAGGTGCACGTACACGTGGTAAAAAAAAATATGTTTAATTGGAAACGTGTAAATGAAAATACTATTGAAGTTATCATTAATAATAGTTGTATTAGAAAATAGAGAAATATTCTTTTATTTTGTGGGGTGCCGAAAGATATCGTTTATTAGCGATAAGGCCATCCGTTACTCTTATATATACTAATATCTATTAACATTTTCTACTTCTCCCGTTTTAGTGCAAAAAAGTGTGAATGAATACTAACAATGTAATTACGAAATTATATTCGTAGCGAAATATTAAAAACTTATTAATCTATATCTATACTAATAATAAGACAGTAAAAATCGAAAAACTGTACATTAAATATTTTTCCAAAAAACTGAAAGGAGGCAATTAAAGAAGAGTCATAGAAACCAAAAAACCAATTTTTGGAATTCTTGTCTGTCTGTCTGTCTGGTACTTTATAACTTGAAAACTACTGAACGGATTTGAACGCGGTTTTCACAGTTGGATTATATATTAGGAGCGTTGTCAAAAGTTTATTTTGTCAAAATCGGTTAAGAGAAAAAGAAGTTATGGTCAATTGAAAATTTACTTCAACCACTGCTTCAAAATTTTTAAACACTTATATTGATTGATTAGTTATATATTGTTAAATATGTTCTAATATAAGTTAATCTTAATATTAAAACTTATGAGAGGTAACAAAAATAACAAATAACGCAGTGCGCGCGGGCGCGGTTGGAGTGTTGAACAATGTGCTCGATAGATGGCGTTGATAAAATTCGTAGATTTATTTTATTTTTTTATTTCTTAAACCTATACAGCTTATCAAAAACAGTTTACACAATAAAAATAGATTAAAAATAAACTATATACACTATATATAATATATATATATAATAAAAAATAAACACGCACAGAAAAAAATAAATAAAAATATATCTACACATGAACAAGTGGATTTATGTGAAGTACGAAAATTTTAGTGTGTGCGTATCAGTGTGTGCAATGGTGTTGCTGTGTGAGTGAGTGTGCGAGGTTGAGTCTTAGTTTTTTTTTAAAGAACTTAGGCCAAATATATCCGTCGCGGTATTAAGATGCTCCATTGTGTAATGCATGACTACCATGCAGTTCAAACTTTCATTGACGTTTTACCCTATGATTATTTTGAGTGAACACTACCTATACAAACAAGTAAAAGGAAACGAGTGAAGAGACATTTATCGTTTGTCCGCATCCATTTTTCCACCTACATCCTTAACGTTAATGAGGTTTACCTTTTATTATTTGGCCAAGCTAATAAGTAATAACCTAACAAGTACGTATTTCGTACTCATAACTTCGTAAGAATTTTCTGTCAACTCTTAACCGCTGAGGAGTTTTACCTTCCATCATCAGCTCATCCACATAAGAAGATGACTATCAGAATATAAAATTGTCAGAATAGTAATTGCCTGTACGTTAATTTGAAAGTTGCCCTCGATTTCCCTGAATCATCCGATCCTGTAAAGCTACATCATCCCTGAGTAACACAGGCTATATATAATTCCAATTGTAACAAGATTTTAGCCCGTGAAAGAAAGCCCTGTCGAGATCATTAAAAAACGCTATATACCAAATTACACGTGGGCGAAGCCGCGGGCGGAAAGCTAGTATCATATAAGTGATATTTTTTATTACATATTATAAGAGTGAGTGAGATAATATTTCTTGACTCTGTTTGTTAAAGTGTTTTTACGGTGTAATAAAAAGAGACAAGTACTTTTCTTAAACATTAGATAAGTTAGATATCTCAGTAACATTTAGTACTATTTATCATTATTATAATGTCACTCGAAATATATATTGAAGGCAACGAACAAATACTCTTAGGTAATTTGTAATGTATGGTGAAGTGAGCATCCACCCTAAAACATAAACGTAAAGCCGGCCGGTATTAAGCACAGTTTGCCGCCATTAACCGGTTATCCGGGATTACATCCGGATCAACTTGTATGCAGCCTATTACTGAAATAATATTAAAGTAGTTTTTTAAAAGACCACAAAGACTTAACATTAAACTGTATTATGTAAGTAAGATTTTAGTAATTATGTTAAAATTCTTCACACTTTGTCATGTTTACCTACAAATATGGTTTATGAGTCAATAACAAAATCTATACATATTTTCTAGTCCCAACGAAGCTTCCCAATCGTGCGTGAAATCTGCCCTTTATTCATTTAAAAATATATTCCATTACAGAAATATTACCGATTTATTAAAGTTTTTTACGAATTTACAATTAAAAAAATATATATATTTGGTTAATAGTTTATTTATATATATATTTATAAGTTATCGTTTGTAAGTAGTGATTTTGTTACCCAAATTATGAACGGAAATAATTTTCGGTTCTTATGTTAACTATAAAATGTTCAACCTTTTACATAATCATATTTAATAGAATCAACCGATTAATAATTGTGTAAGCATAATTCAATCTTAATCACATCAAATTCTTATCAATTACCTAATACAATACCTGAAACAAGTACTTTAACAGGTGATTAAAGAATTAATTTAAATCAAAAAATACACTCGAAATATTATTATGAGAAAACATAGACAAGTGTTGTTAGACGACACAAGGATCACGGCGGAAACAGAGTGAAACAAGTTCCAAATAGTCAAGCGTAAAGTTAACAAATGGGAATGGCCACGGCCCGCGCTAGTGGACCTGTTTGGTCCAAGGGTAAATAGGGCGTATGCTAAGTTATGTAATTTCCTTTATTCATATTACATAGTTTTAACCGTGAAACTTCATGTTATTATGTTACTATTGGACGTGACAGGTAGGCCTAAACCACAGCTAACGCGTTAACGTGTTATTACAGAGTCAAGGACTATTTACGATTTAAAAAAGAACTTGGGTAAGGGCTAAATACTGTAATAAGGACATTTGTCAAACTATGATCACGTTCACAAAACTGATAGGTAACCAGTTGAATTTGTTTTGAGTATCTTCTCAGACCTGTTTACTTTGGAACCCTTGTAGATCTACATTCTAGATATAAGAAAATTATTGACGTACACAAGTAATTGCTTAAACGATTCTATGTGGAAGACTTAGATTTGAAACCTCTTACGACTTAAATTACTTAAGTACTAAGCTTTATATAATTAAAAAAATACTTTCCAATAATACTGAGGTCGCTATAAGACACTAAGATAAACTAATCTTAGAAATCACAAGCGACAGGTTTAAATTATCAATAAACAAACTATCAGCGTACAAAATATGGCCGACGGGTATTGATACTAGCTAAAGTCTGTTTGCATCCTATAAAAAAGGCTCGTATATCACCTCTTCCACTCAGCCAAGCTGCGCCTCCGAACTAATATCTAACACTAAGATATAGTGAATGAATTAAAATAAACTTTCTCTAAATATTTGTTCGGTCAAACGTCAAACCAATTATCGCTTCCGCTCATACATTAAAAAATTTAAACCGATGCTTTTCACGCACATTCAACAATTCAAGTGATTTATACCCACTGTAAACTAGACCGGAGCGACGCTACGTTACCGCAGTGTTATTACACCAAATGTTCTGGCTAAAAGATCGCTGACGTTGGCAAAGTATCGTCAATAAATGTGCGTATTAACATATTGGGACTATATTTTTTCTTGTTGGCGACTGGTTCGGTTAATACGCGATTCGGTATGCATAGCTATGTAAATGGGGTAGACGATGGGTTTATATTAATGCAAGTTGGAAGAGGAAAAATGGTATGATCATTTGTAGATGTTACATAATTTCCATTTTTTTATAAATGGACTATACTAAAATATTAATAGTTATGTTATTATGTAATAATATTCCTTACAGATTAGCTGAGTCCTTTAGTTCAAATAGGACATTCTTTTATTCGTATGAAGTTGGTGCCGCTTTTACTGTTTCGTATCAATCCAATCGACAAACTCTTAATTCTAATACATAAAAATAGTAATTTATTTCAAACTTTCAATTACATTTTTTTCGATGAAACTGTAACTGAATTGTAAAACTTCATAAGTCGAAATCGCAGTACACGTTTACTCTTTTAAACAAGCGATATTATTAATTAACTCTTTGTGTTCGGAGTTGTTAATATCATACCTACATGATTTCTTTAGAGACCTTTGACGCGACAATGACCATTAATGTGTATTTCTATATATATACTTCAATAACCTTCTATGGATATTGGGATATGAGATAGTTAAATACGTGTTACATACATCAATGAGATCCGGAGAGAGTACCAAAGTTAGCCAATTATAAATTTATTGTAATTGGTATTGATTTTACACTCGCGTCACTATCTTGGTTGTAGTTAAATAACAATTGTAATGGATTGCTTGAACAATTCTTATGCTTAGAATCTTGAGGTTTAATAAGAACTTGAAAGGTTTTGAGTGGGAGTGCCATGCTGTTACTTAGAGTTTCAGCCGAATGGGCGGGCACGAAAAACCACTCTCTCACTGAAAACCGGCGTAAAGTGATACAATTGGACTTTGTTCATTTTGTACTCGCGTTTTGTTTGGTGAGTGAGATCTTCTCGTGCCCATTCTTTCCCCTCCCCCGTCATCTTCCCCTACCCCATTTCCCAATTTTCCTTTAAAGGCCGGCAACGCACTCACGAGCTACCAGCCGCGTAAGTGTCTATGGGCGGCGGCTTCACCTTTATTGTGGGCCTCCTGCTCGTTTGCCCCCTCTTCTATATAAAAAAAGGTTAGTTTTATTTTTCTTAGTTAATATATGCTTCTGAAAGTGTAACAGGCGTAAATCGTAATTGAAGTATTTCAATTGAGGTACTTACGATATTGCATCTAGATGGATTTGGATTTTTAATATTATTGATAACCCTTAGTTATAAAGTATATAAAATCCAAAATAATCCATTTATTTACAGCAGACAATGTGAGAAATAAAATTATAATTATCACAAAAATATTAAAATTTAATTTTCATTCTATAGAGACACATCTTATCCAGATGACATTTAGTGACAAAAATTTCTTATACATTAATGAAACACTCAAAAATGTATTTAAAACATTCATCAAAGAGATTCCGAAATGAATATAATTAAATTCTTCAGTATAAGACTCATTAGGTAAACTCCGTCGAAATATTAAACATTTTAAACTAAAGTCGCTTATCTTATACAACACTTTGATCCGTTAAATGGGACTTAATGCTAGGGAATTGCTTTTCGTAATGGTTTTATATAAGACGCCGGTTCTGCTATTACCGGTTCTAACTTACATATCTGAGTTATTTTACTTAATAAGTTTACTGCATGTTGTGTTAGAATGTGAGGTATATATAATTTTGTGATGTTTGTTTGTATTTATCTAGTATATACTTTGTATTTTACTTATATAAGTAAAATACAAAGTAAACAAAATATAACCATATGCGGGACTGTGCATGTTATAGCGTTATAGAGAATCGTTTTAACGACTGGCGGAGGAGAGAAGAAAAACCTGAGTTATTGGTTAATCAGAGTTCAAAGCCAATTGATTTCGAGTTTAGACAGTTTGTCGTTAGTTACATTGAGTTAACATTGTATATAATAATTCAATATGTTTCGACCTGATAATGATTAATGTATCAAAAGTAAATCATACCTAAGAGATTATTATGTATTTTGAAATATCTTTTGTTGATAAAATTATTTTTGCCTATGTTATCCCTATTTTTTATTATATTTTGCCTATGTACCATTTTGATATATATTATATATCAGTGAATAACTTTGTGACTAAATTAGAGTTGATTTGACAAATCTAAGCAACGATTTATATCGACTTTATCGTGGAATATGTTTTTTAAGTATTTCCAAAGGGATAATCCGATCTTCCAAGCGTATAAACAAATGTGTCTTTTTCAGTGGGGTTAGTGGGTTAAGTGCGTACGGGTTCAACTTCCAGGTCAACACCTTCCGCATCATTCGAATGTTTTAAGAAAGACAGTACTTTTTAAATCAATATTTTAAAAAGTATTATGCCATATTTATTTCATTATACATATGTAATGCCACTTGGTTAAAATAAGTGATTGAGACATTAATTACATTAGGTAGTCTATTTTTAAATACATATATTGCTGCTATAATGTACATTGACTATGAAATCTAAATATTGTTTCAAAGAAACTTTGGTATTATTAAATAATCAATTACTGCAATACATAAAAACAAAATATGTATGCTGTAACTAAAGTATTATTTTGTCACCTCCTGCCAATATTATAAATGCGTAACTGTGAGGCAACAAAAATTGAAACTCGCTTCATAACAAACCTGCGCATTTTGAATTTAGAACAAAAAACCAGATTCAAATGCCTAGTACTACTAAATACCAAAATAAATGTAAATAATAGCTCGTCGCGGCACGGACCGACTGTTTTATGAATAAATGAAGCCACCAGTGATTGCTGGTGAATAATTCACTTGCCCTCGAGTTTTTCGCCAAAATACGTTTTCGCACATTCAATATTGTAATTCTGGCCTCTTGAATATAATATGAACTTTGTTACTGTTGATTCTTTGATGTCCGGAATTGGTTAAGTTCCTTAAAGCCTTATGTTATTATGTAGATTTGTAAAACTTATTTACGATATCAGTACTATAGTACTATTAATTGGTGTGAAGTGTCATAAACCTTTTAAAAGGGAGCGTATGGTTAGAGCCTACGACGTAGACCCTAATTAGTTGAAGAAGCCTATGATAAAAATAATTATATCATGTATACTACTATGATACTATGATGATGAACTGTTCTAGTCTAATTATTTCTAATATTTTTTATAAATCACTGCAGTAAGATAATTGTACAAAAGAACACGAGAAAATGACAATCCCACTGGTTTTCTTATAGCTTCTTTTTATTTTCAGTGACGTTCAGAAGCACACACTGTTCTATAGGCACTGAGTTCATATCCTATCATACCTTGAAATTAATCTCTGTTTGAACTATTATAAGAAAAATCTCTTTCTGCACAGCCTTAGAGTTTGTATTTTCAAACCGAAATTGTGAACGTTTGTGAAATATACAATAAATATTTATTGTATTAAATTCCCAACAAATATGTATTTAGTGAAAAAAATACAGCAACAAACGAGTGACCGAGTGATAAATGATCACCGTGCGGAGCATCTGAGGGTCGGCTCTGCTTCAAATTTAATGAGTGTGTTTATGTTACAGGAGGCTGCGGATTATTTTGTGTTAAGATATTTAGACGTATGAATAAGACACGACATGAATAGTACATTGTTAAGTCGTGTTTGGTTGGTCTACAAGGCTTTTCTATATTACAGCTATATTAAAACGTCGTTTTAGTATCAAGTAAAATCATAAAGATTGTTTTTTTGTTCCCCACGATAAACGATTGAGTTTAATTATATCAAAAATCATTGGTAGATTAAAAACTTAATATTTTTTAATACACTAAATACTAATACACTTATATTTATATTTTAATTTATATATTTATGTTTTTTAAATATTATTTTTAGGGAATGAATTTAAACTGTTGTAGCTTCTCATGACTTATTTGTATTAATATTTTTTACTTATATTCTATAAATATATAAGTAACGTCGATGTATTTTTTAAGAGAATTTTTTTTTTGTTGAATCCTATTAATATTGGTCAAAACAAAGAATGATTTAATATAATATTGAAAAGAAACTAGGATCAACAAATAAAACTAAGCTACTTCATAAATTAATTATTTATTTTCTGCCGAAAACTTAAACATAACAACCGCTGATATTCTTCCACTATCATTTCTAACCCTGTCATAATGTCACATTTTGGTGCAGACTAAAGAGAATAAATTCCTAATAAAAATGATATTCTTTAAGTTGGACCGATGATAACAAAAACAATTTATTATGCTACGCAAAATAATTTTGACATTTCCGTTGGTGTCAAATAACAGGGAATTTGTTGATATATCAATAACATTGATATTTATTTGATTACAATTTGTATAATATACTTTTTGCGTTAGTTATACAAGTATTCGATGGTGCAACTCTTAATGGGCGATACATCTGTTATACTAACACGCGCGTAAAAGAAGTATACATTGGAAAATTGATTATAATAAATCCTTATATATGAAAATAAAAAGATAATATGCCATTCTTTAGAAAATATGTCGGGCCATTCATTGTAAAAGATCCTAATGTGAAAACTCCCTTGAAAGCAACAAATAAGTATCTCCAGGACAAAAGCCGGATAATCCGGTACACATCCCGGATGTGGAAATTATAATAACGTGCGTCCTATCGGTAAGACCTTATTGACCGGTTTGAAGCCACTAAGTATGGAGTTATATGGACCAGCTTAGAGTCCGGTTAAACTTAACAAATGTAATAAAATAAATTCGTTGTTAAATCATGTTTACGTTGTAAATAATAGAGTATAAAAAAAGAGCCAAATACAATTGTTTATTTGGTTCGTTTGATTTTATTTGGCTTGTTTATAATTATATAAGACTATGTTTGATTACATTAGGCTTCAGTTATTTGAATTAGCTATATAAGTATCATAGGAGCTGATCTGGTCGGTCGAGCGCCTGAGAGATCTGACGCGCGGTCTTGTGAAGGACGTACTTGAATATAGATATTTTGCGTTTGAGGTCATATTATGGGGTGATTTCTATACGTTTTTACTAATAACAATAAATGGTACAAGCTTTAAGTGTATTAACTAAAATGACATACGAGTAAAATTTATTATTTTCATAGACACTGATAATAGTCAAAAATATGTTTAATTAATTCAGTTTCAATATTTCAAAGGAATTATCCTTTTTTGTAAATGTGATGAAATGGATGTTTGCAAAGCTTTATTAATAATAAAAATGGCTATAAATCCACATATAAAATATCGAAAAAATTCGTAAGCTAAAACAAAACTATAAAACACGCGATCCAGTTGTTTAATCCCGGTGCGGTAAACATTTGTGTGAAAAGTATTTTTGTTAGCTGACTTGTATAATGACAAAAATGGTAACTGCTACCCATGGACACCTGGAGTTCCCGGCTTACAAGTGAGTTGCCGGCCTTTGAGGGAGAGGTACGCTTTTTTTCTTGAAAATATTAAATTAACCTTTATAATAATAACCACTGAAATAAGCTTGAAGAAAATTAAATAATAAATACTATTACTATCTCTTAATTTTTCTTTGTAGTTTTATGTCTGTAATAGTTTAATTTTGTTAATAACTTTAGCCCGCAAAATAGATGAATTAATGATTAAGAAATCGTCGATTGGTTAAATCAAAATACAATTCAGTCAGATCGTTATGTGCGACACCAAAGCAACCTCCAATTTAAAAGACAACAAATGATCTGAAATATTGTAAATCTAAATTGATTGCGAGAGTGTGGAGAAATGAAATGTTTTCCCCTAGATATTGGTAATGGCTAGTCGTAGCCTTAAATGAGAACTGGTTAATTTTGATACAATCGTAAGACATACTAATTGTAGAACCTTGCTTCTAGTGTTTGAATTTGTATGAAAAGTCTAATATATTTCAATGTTTTTTTTACACAAGATCTTTGAGTTATGTTACCAATTTAACGGATACAAACACGATTTATTAGATTATTTGTCAAGCGCTATGATTATGATTATTTACTTTATTCTAACAGAAAATTTTAAAGGGTTTATTTGCAAAGATTGTTTGACTTCAAAAATGTAGATTTTGGTATCAAAATGCTAAATAGACCATACTGTAAATACAAATATATTACGAAAATCATAATAATAAATGCTCTATTTCGTCTTTCTGAAGTATAAACTTATGCGTTATCATTTATGAAATTCTATTATGCGGATAATTGTAGATGGAGCACAACGCGTCGAATATTAAAATTCCTTTAAAGGAAAATGGAATTAACAAAGAGAAAAATGAATCCATCCAGAGCAGTCGTACTTGATCTTATTAAATTCATTTCATTCATCGGATGGTTGTGCCATACTTTTCTATGGCTAGCCAATTTTCTCCTTATAAATTAAAACATATAGAGTATATATTCTATTAATATTTCATTATTTATGCACACATTACTTTTAATACATAGTGAAGTGTAAATTAATTAATAATAATAATCATTTGTAATTAATGTATATTTAGTTTTAATATACATTAAAAACAGTTAATTAAAACTAAATTCGCATTCGTTTAATTCGCATTATTACAACTAGAATATTTTTAAACACGTATGAGATGTGATTATAATGTAACATATGGTAAAAATCAGTTGCATCAAAATATTTCTTAAACTGATACTTAAGTGAATTTGTAGTGTTCTCGTTTAAATTACGTTTTGGTGCAAGAAAATCTTATCTCTGGGTGCAAATGGCTACGAGAGTATGGCTTATTATGTGCCTATATAACTTATATAGGACTTGCATACCCTTCATAGCTAATACAAACAAAAGTTAGAAAACTTTGGTAGTAAATTAAAAAACCCATATTGGATTTACTAACAATTATGTATTTATGCCTAACCTGAATTTTTAAAGGCTAATATTTTTATTCAGTTTTAATTCGACTACGCCTAAGAAGAGGCAGGCAAGAAACTCAGATTGATTGATTTTGTTCTTAAATCATCTCTTTAACTACTTATTAAATTTATTTAGTGACAAAATCTAGATGATAGAAAAAGATTTCCAATACTACTCACATTTAATACAATAATACAATTTTTATTAATGTAATTTAATAATTGTTTAAACAGATCATATAGTTAGGGCGTAAACATAGCGAAAAGCCGAGGTAAGATATTCTTGACATTACAGTGATGTCATAAAAGTAAGAAAATAAACCTAATGCGTCTACGACGAAGAAAAGTGTATAAAATAAAGTTTTTCGTACACACCCGCTAAATCTAAATATAATGGAAAACCAAACAAAAGCAAGTTGAGCTTCGTTCCATCAGTCGCGTGCAAATATTTGCTACTGAATTAAGGTAAAAACTTTAGCGGGGAATAAAAGTTTTGTATGAGAAAGGAAAATTACCTCGTGAAATATAGAGCCTTAAGTTATATGTATTGACTGTTTCTATTTCGCTTTTTATCATTATAGAGAACCATCAATTTTATGTTCTAGAACCATCACGTGTGTATTTACTTATACTTTGTTAAAAAAAATTGTAGAATTTAAATAATTAGTACACATAGGATCAACGGGCGTCTTATCGCTAACAACCGATCTCTTCCAGGCAGTGGAATTATGTAGCGGTTTTAACCACTACAAAGAGGATAATTACACTCTTGCCTGTGATGAAAAGAGACAGACATTGTCGAGTGTAACAATTTAAATAACTGAATGAGGTGAATAAATGTGAATTTATTGTCCTAATTACCACAGAGTATTCATGTCTAGAGCTGTCGTCTGGAACTGGGTCGATTCGTAAAAGTAAGAATTTAAATATTTTTTATCGAATACAACAGTTTTTCAGTTATTTCAATTACTATAATATCCGCTACAAATCTTTTAACATAAACCACAAACGGGTTTGTAAAAAGTTCTAAGGCTTTCGTGGAGACACGGCAACGAAATGAGACAAGTTACCGCGTCATTTTTACTTAGCAACTTTTATGAGACAGAAACGCTCTGTAATCGTCTTCTGTCTCCTTCACTCAATTAGATATTTGAATAATATAAATTACGTTAAAAACGAAAACTTTTCACTTATTTAGTACGTACAGCAAGGATGAGATGCGTATGAACATTTTAATACATAATTCTATGTTATTGTATTGTATTTGTACCTGTTCGTCTTTAATTTTTATTAGATTACTATTATTGGTAGTGTTATTGTTCTTCATTATACTTGCTTAGAGCGATAAGGCAACTCCTTTGCTCTCCTTTAAGTCTTCCTTTTGTATTTATTAATATTTACAAAAAACTAGATGTCTCATCTTCTATGGTTTTACGTTATAACTCTGCCTTCCAATTAAAATATTGTTATTAAGCTATAATAGTCTTTTGAAGTTTAACATTGGTTGAAAAGGCATACTATACCGTAAACGAATATTTAGAGGACAAAGATCCCTTTAATGTGTCGGCAATTGGCTCAGCATCGGGAAAGTTCAATTCTTGAGTAGACTTACAATGCTTTGTTATTTTTATTGTCAGCAGCTATAGAGTTTCTTGCCGGTTCTTCTCGGTAGATGGCCTTCCAAACCCTGTGTCTTTATAAAGACCTACTTGAATAAAGATATTTTGAGTTTGAGTTAACACGTATTGCACATAAATGTGTTGAGATCACGATGATTACTATATAAATGCTTAAATTTATTTAATTGTAAAAACCTACTCATAGGAGGCGTTATGTATGATTCGAAGGTTCTTTTACGGTAAATATTGAAAAGGTAAGTTATGTAAAATAATTGAGATTAGTACATCTTTAAAACATTAATTACGATTCACCAGTTTCTTATTTTCTTTTGTATCATCATACTCGTTTTTTTATTGAACCCTCTAGGTCTAGGAAATACTATGGACGTACACAAGTGATCGTTGATACGAATCTATGTGGAAAACAAAACAAACAAAGCAGATAAATTATACTATTAAATTATTTTCAAATGTATTCAGCCATTTCAACTTATGCGAACAAAATATAGAAACTAGAGTAATAATCGTTTATCTTGCTTAATTAGCGAGGACTAAATTACAGTGGCATTTGTCTACGTCTTTATAGTAATATTAGATTCGCAAATATGATAAAATTCGTGTATTTGTTAGTCACACAGATATTATTCTCTTATTATGTTGATCTTATATCATATTTTTATTTAAATGAAAACTGGTTATTTTTTTTAAATTCAATTAACATTTACCAAAATGAAATTCATACAAATAATATTTATTAAAATCCCTAAAGAATGTATAATATAGCTTTGATGGGCAAAAAGGTTTTACTAAATGTATTAAGAAAACGTCTTAAGTTTCCACAAAAGAGCAGCCTTTTTTTTAAAAAAACATACGTTTACTGAGAATGTCATTCACTGTTTGCCGATTCAATTGAATTAAATAAATCGTTTCATATAGTACCAAAATTTTCAATCACTTAAATAGATATCTTAAACATATTTTATTGATAAAAGGTATGTTTTTTAAAATTCAAATTCAAATGTTTTTGTTTAGTAAGATTCATAGGACAATTTTGTATCGTCTTACATCTAAATGTTGTTTTTAGGTGATAATCCTAAAATGTTGTTGTTTCTAGGTGATAATACTTTTGGAGCAAATTCCCAAACTTATTCGTCATCGAAATAATCTGATTATTGAGAGACGCTATTTCTAAAAGCTTTGTTTAACGATTTTTTTATTTTTTTTTACTGATCGCTTTTTGTAAATCTGAGTAGACAAATATTGATTGAGGAGTAGTAAAATCCTTGACTGCACCTTTCCAATACAAAATAGTAAAGTGCAGCTCACTAGCAATATATTGTGTAATAAAGTTTTATTGCAGATCCAAAGTGTTAGTCGGAGCGAGCATCGCCACGAGCTATTTCTTTGACTGCGTCTTAGAGATGGCATATAAATAGAACAGATAAAGGGCGTTCCAAGGTTGCTTTTATAAAATGGGGTTTTATACCAGCGTTTTAAAAGCTTAAAATAGATAGCCTTTTCGTACTTAACGAAGAAAGTGCAGAATTAAGTGGAACCTAACAAAATTCCGCGAAGGTATTTTTCGCTTGTCACTATAGATAACAGTAGCTAAGTTTATTTATCCATACTTAATTTGACGGCTATTATTTGGTCTTTGAATATCAATAATTAAAATAATAGATTTTAAAGATTATAAAGGCAAATATTATTTTTATCATATTTGAAGTGTCCGTAAAGTTTTGTCAATAATTTTATAAATAGTCTAAACTCTAGGTCCGTTAAAAGCCAAGGTGTGTTTCTAGGCTAAGTGCTTTAAACTGTATTCAGTGCAATTTTAAACTGCAATACGTCGCTACGAAAAACGATGTAGAGTGGTGTAGCGGTCGAAATGAACCTTATCCGGGGCTGTCCAAAGCGAAATATACTAATATTATATTGCTCACCAACCAGGCATTAACAAATAGAGTATATATACATATGAAAACTATAATATTTGTCTAATTATATTTTTTAAGGTGTCCATTAGAAAACTATTAGCATTTAATGACAAAACCTTATTGGTACAGGGAACAGAAATGATTTCATGAAAATTCCTCTAAACTTTTGTAAAAGTATTCTTTCGACTATAAAAAGTGCATAAAATTTTACGAGTTCTTTTTATCACTCGGTAACATTTTAGAGTTCATATTTATTTAACATTGGTTTTACAATGTGACAACCCTAATCTGACCTCAGGCGATATCTTCGAATGAGGTCTTACGTGATATCGCCTTTAACTTCCGTTTCAAATAAATATAGCCCACTATTTATTTTGCTCTTTTACGCTACGCCTACAGGGCTTAATAATATGAGATATATA
This sequence comes from Leptophobia aripa, assembly GCA_951799465.1. NCBI lineage: Eukaryota > Metazoa > Arthropoda > Insecta > Lepidoptera > Pieridae > Leptophobia > Leptophobia aripa. Next base: position 5,481,469 of record OX637266.1, on the reverse strand, counting down.
TACAACCAGATATTATCAGACACGACATTAATCCAAAAATCGAATACAGTGCCTTCAATCCGAAATAGACTGATGTCAGACATGCCAGAATGTGGTAAATTACATGAGATATTGAAAGGTTAAGTAAATTTTGTTGGTATGTAGTACTACTATGCATACATCTTAGAGCGCCCTCAGGCTCCATAATACAATAGTCGTATTTATATTATAAGTGTATTTTAAATAAGAATTCAGAGCGTAATAACAACGCGGAGCGTCTCGTCCTGCACGACGATAGCTCGCTTCTGACATCAGGAGGGAAAAACATTCGGTTTCATAACATCGGTTTCATGCAGGTGCCATCGCAGCTGCGTCTTGCACGTGTCCCGGTTACTAGGCGCCACATAGATGTTGTTGTTAAAATGACCCATACCTGCGTGTTGCACGTGTGCGACGAAGAATGCGTCATCTTATTTATCAAGCGCAGGTGTCCCTGTGGCTACGAGCCGACATACATACTTTCTATAAATCTATAAATGTACAAAATAAGTGTAATTTTTGGATGTAAATTTCCTACTTTTCCGTTCGCGTTAAAGTGCAAAGATTTATAGTCACGAGGAATTTTTGAAAGCAAATAATGTCTCCCAGCTCATCGTTAGGGAGCGTCAAAATTGCAAAATATGCACTTTTGTGTCTACAGTTCATTAGTGCCACTCCGTGTAGATGACGGCTCTAAAACGTTTATTTTGCGATTCCTCAGTGTAATAAGGATATAATTATGCATACTGGCATTACACAGAAAGCTCTGTATATTTCTCTAATTGGTTTTTGTGTATGCTGTATTCTTCAAAAAAAAGCTGCTATACACTATAGCCAATTTAAATTTGATTCAACATTCATTCTTATTAGAATATTCGAAATTGAGATATCTGATTAGGTTAGGTAGTCCACCACTCGGACATTTAAATGGTTTAGTCAATCATTAAAATCGGTTTTAGTTAACAGAATGCGCACATCAGGTATTTTATAACTAAAATTGAGATTAGCCTAAGATGTTCATACAAAAATTGAATATTAAGACCTCGAATATTTTCTCAAAGCGAATCTTTATTTAATTTTCAGGCAAAATATTCTTTCTGTAAACACAAATAAAGCCACACGGATTACACGACGTCATAAAGAACGATTCAAAGGTTTTTAAAGCTTAAAAAAATTGTTTTGATACTTTTTTTTATTGTAGCTATTTGTAAATGTGTTATGTAAAAGGATTGCGATGTGAAACAATCCAAATAAATTAGCCATCGCATTTTATCTTTCTTAATGTAGATTCGTATCTGTAATACCACTAGATTGTAAGGGACTTGTTCTATCATAATTCATCAGACTGGTTAGCGAATACGAACCGCAACTATTTTTCCACCGTCAAAAGCATGGTACCGGAAAAACTTTTTACTTAACGGAGTGAGTACTCATTTAATTAAAACTTGTACATAATCACTCCTTTATGCAGCCGCCATATTTTTTTCGTTTCACTAATTTGAAAGCAATTACAGTGGAGTACCAACGTCTGAATATCAAGCACTTCTAATTAGGAGCAGCTCAAAAAGTTTTTTAATTGCACTCCTGGTTTGACCCTACCCTTCAATGGGTTGTGGACGCACTGAGGCTCCGTTAAATAAACAGTTATTTTACAAATCACACAGATCTTAGTTTAAAAAAAATTGTTTGCACGAACGGTTTCAATTATTTATTCAAAAGGCGCCACATACATTTTATATAGTTTTAGTAAATAAAACCCAGACTATAGTATCATTTTTATTTGTTAAGGTAAAAGGGTATCGAACCCGAGGCTCATAGCAACATAAAACTATCGTATAATAATGAGAAAGTGAAATTACCAATACGAGTGCCTAGCGCCAACCAAGTCTTAACGCACATTATATATATGTAAAAAACAAATGTATCTCATAAATCTCATTGTATACACACCTTTATTTTAAAATCAGCCGAAAATGTGATTTATTAAAATTAATTTCTTTTCTAATTGAAGTTTGACACAGACATTGTTCTTCGACATTTTTTATCGATATCCGATTCCTTGGCCTCGATTATGAAGGGACTTTTTATAATTGTTTCCTCTTATTTCCTTATGATTTGTGGTTTTTAATTAGGTTACCGGTATATATTATATCTACTGATGATTTATGAGGTGTAATGTATGTTATCCTGTCGATGCGTGAGACATTCAGCAAAATTTGTTAATTTATATTATCCCTCTGACTTCGTCCATGAAATTTTAACTTTTGAATTATTTTATCTATTATAATTCAGGATATATTATAGTTATGTCGCGATTCATATATTATTCAAAAATACTTAAAACCTTAAATTTGTCACCCTCTGTAATGAATGCCTTTAACAAAAAAATGCCTTAACGAGAAAAAAATCCTCATTGGCAAAAACGCCAAAATAAATATGCCGGTATTAACAAAATATTCTGAAAATATTTTGTTTAATATACGATATAAAAAGTATATTTGTTTTGTTGTTCTACATTCCCCTTATTAAAATTTAAAAAAAGCTGTTCGGTTTCACAAGAACGAAGCCTTCTAAGCCGGTATGGTAATTGCGAAGGCTGTAAAAGTACGGCTAAAAGCAAACAGCGATAAAAAGAGAAAAACTTGGTTAGAAGTGTAAATTTGTATGGCCACAGTGTTGGCTACACCTACGAGTGAGTCATTTCAAATTTCGGCGTTAGTTATAGAAACTTCTTATCTTCAATAAAAATGTATATTTTATTATTCAAAAATATGATTTTATTAATTATCGTAAGGTCTAGTTAAGAAAACTTGGTGGACTACGTACTCTACATGGTTCGCGTAGTACGTTCACAATTTCTAATTATATTAAAGAATGTGTGGCTGTTAACATAGGTGTCACATGACTTAATGTTTACTATGTTACAGGAGGCAAAGGAGTTCAAGTGAAGTGCAAACCTCATCCATAGACACCTGCACGACAGAAGCAGGTGCTTACAAGTGATTTGCCGGCCTTTAAGAGAGAGTTAAGCTCTTTTCTTGAAGGTCCCCAAGTCGTAGCGGTTCAGCAATACCTAAGAGCCGGCGCGTGGTAGAAACTCCTTTAACGCACAGTTGTAAAGCGCCACACGTTATCGAACACAAAACAAGCCAAAAAACGCTTCAACTAACACCAACCGTTAAGATAACCGTATAATGTACTAACAGTAAATTAAATTTTTCCCTCGGTAACCTTCTAACTGCTAGAAACTACTCTACTTTATTAGAAGAGGTATTTGCGAACTGTTTTCTTTTAAATATTTAAAACGCAGGTTGTGGTGATGAACTATTTAAATATCATATGTTTGTTAAGTATTCCATTTAATTTCAATTAAAAACTAATTAAACCGAAATTATATGATTATTATATCGTAAATGGCCAATGCATGCAAATTTTTAATAAGGAATATAATTTATTTCTAGTTTATTGAAAATGCTTGCATTTTTAGAGGCAGCAATTTTATTGTTGAGAAGTATTCGGGGGTCAATAGAAGTTTAACTTAAAGTTTACGGGGTCGCCAACCTTGTCCGCCAGCCGCCATCTTGGAAAAAGGAGTGAAAACAGTGATTTGATATCTGTGTGATTTTCTCGAAAGTAATCTCTTGTAATTAATGAATAATCTCACATTGACGAAGTGAAGGTTATCTAGAAATAACTAGGTCTCATGATAATAAAAATAGACACAAAGAGAGAAAATAGGCGAGCCGCAGTAACCTCATAGCCATACAACCTTTCATGTATCGTGAATGCGTACAGCAGTTTTGTTTTCAACATTGATCATACAAAGATGTTCATTATATTGAATGAAATGAAAAATAGTTCGCTTTGTACAAAATTTTTATAGTGTCCGGTGTCCCCCTTTTAAGTAAATATCATACCTGTGTTAAAGTACCGCACTTCCATGGTACTAAACAGTGTAACTTTAGTGCTATATAATTCTATTATACAATAACTGATTTATAATATATTAAACTATCCGTTGATTATTTCTAGAAACATGCGCAAATATATAAGCACTTAACAGAATATTATGTTGAATTTAGTTCTATTTTACTAAAAAAAAATATGATGAATTTAACTCTGATAATGAAACTCCTACAGCACATGAATTAAGAGCTCTTGTACTAAAAGCATTAGCAATATTATTTAATGTTAGTATGAGACATTTAAGACATAAAAACCAATTAAGCATAAATGTACAATGGACTAAATGTAAATATGTCACTTTCAAAATTGTGTCATAATAGAGCTGCCTGGTTCTTAATTGTGACCATTTCCCGATACCAATTCCTCGCACATCATCCGAACTTCAGCTGAGTTGCATCTATTCAAAACAATGCAACGTGTCTTCAAATTTTGAGACAAAGTGATGAGTCCCAAATTACCGAACCTAGAGTTGTAATAACACAGAGCAGATTAGAAATAGCATTTGCTAAGTAGTTTTCGAAGCGTATGAACATATTTATTTCTTGTATCTTAATTATTGAGGAACAACAGTAAAGACTTATTGTTGTGGCCGATCAGGTAGTTAATCGGAGCGGCGAGGCCTGCACAATGTCAGTGTGATACAGAGTGCGATAACCAAGCCGTCCGTAACTGTTCTGGCTTGTAAGACCGGTGATCGTTGACGCCACGGAGTTGCCGAACGAACGTATATGCGCTGGTCTCGTTCGGCCCACGCACCCCTGTTAGTACGTAAGGTGTAGAAGGGCGATGCTGTAGTCTTGGGTCTTCGGAGGAGTGAAAGGCTTCTTTGTTCGTACTGCTCCGCCTAGTTGTTGATCCGATGAGGTCGCGCCGTGTGAGAGAGTGTCGCATAGATCTCGGGGAGCTTAGGTACCTCGATCATTATACCGCGACGAGAGCTCCTACATCGTTACGGAGCGCTCCCCGCTACACCCCCGCCGAGGTTCATTTGTGGGCGGGGCTTTCGTCGTATCGGAGCCCTTGCAACATGTTACACCCCAGCGAGAGCTATGCGACCGTTAAAGTTTACCTCTAGGCGAAGCAGCGCATTTATTAACATTTTGCCAATTTTACTATTTCTAAAAACTAGTACGTCATACATTATATAACCTTAGCTTAATTAACGCACAACTCCCTACTTTCAAGTTGGCTGGCGTTCCTTTATTAACTTAAGTCTAAGAATTATACTTATGTACTAGTTTTTCTCAGTTACTTATCTATGGACTTTATATTTTTACACAATCCACTCTATATAATACTAATTCCTATTCCTAGTCGCCGACATTCTCCCCCTCGTGCGCAGCACAGTCTTCTTTGCCCGGCGACTTCTTTGGCACCAACAGCACGATCCTCGACGTTGGTCTCCGCAGCACTCCGCCTCTTGTCTTAACATCCACGATCCGTACGCGTCCATCGGGCCCGGGATAGGTAGTGTGGACCGTCCCTCGGGGCCAAGTGCATCGTGGAAGAGTGTGGTCGACAATAAGGACCACGTCACCTGGCTGCAACTGAGCGCTGTCTGCTCGTCCCTGCGCTCGTCTCGGCAAAAGCGTGGGCAGGTATTCCTTCAGCCATCTCCTCCAAAGGTTGTCGGCTAGTCGTTGCACAGTTCTCCAATCGTTTTTGCCGACCAGCTTGGCCTCCGGGAAGCTACCGATGCGCGCCGCTCCGCTAGATCTCCCAATAAGAAAATGGTTGGGAGTTAGCGCCTCCTCTTCGTCGTTGTCGGACAGGTTGGTGATCGGTCTTGAGTTCACCATGTGTTCCGCCTCCAGCAGCAGCGTGTGCAGTACCTCTTCTTTGGGGACTCGTTCTCTCAGGGTCACGTCTAGTGCGGTTTTAATAGAGCGCACTAGGCGCTCCCAGGCGCCTCCCATATTTGGCGCCCCCGGTGGTATGAATTTCCACCGCACGCCTATTCTTTCCGCTTCGACAATTATCTCGACAATTATCTCGTTCATAACGGTGGCATGATTTCCGTGGTTAAACTGACAACGATAATGCTTCACTATCAGTCTTCCAATAAGACTTCGGCCGTCCAATAAGATCGGTGAGCGATAGTCGTGACCAACGCCCGCGATCGCGTTAATTCTGCCACGAAGTCTAATCACGCCGTCCGTTAGCGCGACGTCTATTTGTTTCAACTGGCTTCCGCTCGCGATCGGTTTTCCTTGTTCAAGGCGTTCTATCTCTTGCCCGAAGCTAACCTTCTGACTGTGTCTAATCGGCAAGTTCTCGGCGCGTCGTAGTTGCGTCTCTCCAATTGGTATATAGCCGGCCGCTTGTAGTTCCAGTCTAGGAATCGACGTCGGTTTCAGCGGTGTCACCCTCGCCCTAGCCGCGATAAGACGTGTTATATAGCGATTTCCTTCGCGTGATCGCCAATAAACCGCAGCTGCATACGCTGTTTCGCTAGCTTCGCAAAACGTATGCAGCTCCCCCTCGGTGGAAAATGGTGATATGCACCGCGGCAGTTTTATATCGCGCATCTTTTCAATGCAGACGAGGTAGTTTCTCCATGCCGCGATGTCACTTGCGGCAATCTCATCATCCCATCCGACGCCACTTCGCCATAAACTCTGTATTAGCTTTTTCCCTTGTATTAGAATTGGCGCCAGCAATCCAAGCGGATCGAACAGGGACATGACCGCACCCGTGACCTCTCGCTTCGTAGGCGTTTGTACGCCAGTCGCTACTTCTTCGCGTATTTTGCGTAGCTGGCTCCTGAAGCCCAGGTAGTCGTCGTGCATCAGCCAGCGCAGCCCCAGAGTTTTCTCTTCGTCGTCGCCCAAATGCACTTCTTCACCGCCAGCTTCCACGATTTCGTTCTTGTTCGAAGCCCAGCCTCGTAGCTCAAAGCGCGCCCCTTTATGGATTATGTCGACTTGTTTTATTATTCGTTTACAGTCGTCGACACTATGAAAGCTCTGTAGATAATCATCCATGTAGTGGATTGGTTGCGATTGGTTGCGTTCGACGGCTCTGGCGGCCTCCGGGTACTTGCTGACGTAGTCTCTCGCATTTTTGTTTTTTATGAAGATCGCCGTGCAGGGTGACGATGCAGCTCCAAATACGACCGAAGTCATTCGGTACTCCTTTACAATCGCTTCTCCGTTATTTCTCCACAGGAACCTGAGACTGTCTCTGTCTTCTTCCGCTATACGGACTTGCAAAAACATCTCCTTGATGTCAGCAGCAACCGCTACGGGGCCTTGCCGAAATCGCACCAACACACCGAACAGCGACTGCAGTAAATCTGGGCCAGATAGCAAGACGTCGTTGAGGCTGACCCCGCCGTACTTGGCTGCGGCGTCGAACACGATTCTTAGCTTTTTCTTCACAGGGTGTACTACTGGAAAGTGCGGCAGGTACCATGTTCTAGGTGAGTTGCGTTCGGCTGGCGCTTCTTCGGCGTATCCGCTTCTTAACAGGTTCTCGATCTGCGCTTGGTATTGTTTCCTTAAGTCAGAGTCCTTTTGCAGCTTTTTCTCCGTTCCTCGGAACCTGTTTAGAGCTGAAGCGTAGTTATTCGGGAGTCGCAAGTCTTCATGTTTCCACAGCAACCCAACTTTGAATCGGCCGTCTTCCATACGCTGGCTAGTATTCTCTAGCACGCGAAGCGCTCGTTGCTCCACGTCGGTTGAAGGCTTCTTCGGCTGAATCCCCAGTGACTCGATTGAGAAGTGTTCTTTTATAATTTTGTCTATTTGATCTTCTACGACGCAAGTGTGCGCACATACGTTTACGTAGTTCACCGTTGATGAAGAACCGCTGTCCGCGCCATGCAAGACCCATCCGAGCTTCGTTCGCGATGCTACTGGCTGCCCTTGTTTACCTTTTCTCAGCTGTAGTGTGACAATATATTCCCAATTGTCCTGCCCGATAAGTAGCTTCGGGGATTCACCTTCGTAGCACACATCCTGAAGTATGCTACGTAAATGGTTGTATTTCTTTAAGCGTTTCTTATCGATGTATTGAGGAGCCAGTTTAAGTGCCTTTATGGTTCTAGCTCCCTTGAGAACGCTTCGACGTTCCTGCTTAAGGCCTCTTAATTCCAAGTCGATCGTCATAGATTCTCGCTGCTCCATTTGTCCCCCACCGATAGTTTCGATTGTTAACGGTCGGTAGGGGCCTTGTATGCCGATGCTTCTTGCGACGTCCTCGTCCAGCAGCGTGACTGTCGAGCCTTCATCCAGTAGCGCCAGTATTATCTTGCTCCCAGTCGGGCCGAACACCTCCACCTTCACAATCTTCAAAATCGCCTTCGGCGTCCTTAAAGTGTTGACCGCGGCGGTTGTCTTTGGCTCTGCCTGATCATTATGTGCTTCGTTCTCCACAGTCACGTGTAGTAGATTGTGGTGCCATCTACGACACATCCTGCACGGTGGTTTTCGGCACGTTTCCTTCCTGTGTTTGCCGATAAGGCATTTAAAGCAGATTTTCAATCTTTTTGCGGTCTCCCATCTGTCGTTGACCGCCGCTCTTAAAAAACGTAGACAATCAGCAAGGCGATGAGGGCCATCGCAATCGGGGCACTTTACTTCGTCCTTGCCCTTGCTGTTGCATTCGGTGACGTTATGAGCCGCCTGCCTTATCGGCCTCTTCGTTGCGCTCGGCTTCAAGTATTGATTTTCTTCTATAATCGCGAACGCTCCGCACTTGTCCGCTTCTAGGTTGAGGAAGTCGCTGATGGTCTGTATGCTCGAGAAGGAATCCTCATCTCTGGAAGCCGTGAAGTCGTACCATCGAAATTTAAGAATCGATGGTAACTTCTCAAGCACTGTCTTCACTAGCTCCGGTGAGTGTAAATACTGTGGCCTCTTCAGTCCGGTGATTGACGCTACGCAGTTGCTAATCTGGCTCGCGAAGACGCATATATCGCGCGGGTTCTCTGTAACCCGAGATAACGCCTTCAGCTTCTCTAATTCTGCCATCACCAACGCGTCGGGTCTCCCGAATCTTCGCCGCAGTGCCGTGAGGATTTCTTCTGGCTTCACTTCTGAGTATAGTAGGCTCTTGATACTATCCCTCGCTGTACCCCTAATAGCTTTGCGCAGCCGAGCCATGTTTTGTACGCTCGAGAATAATGGCGCTGTATCCTCGTAGACGACGCGAAATGCCGTCCACTCAGCGCTGTCTCCCTCGAACGTAGGCAGCTCCTGAATATACTTTGGTTGAGGAGCTGTAGTCGCCATGGCTTCCTTAATAGCTTCGGCTATTGTCTGCGCATCGCTTTTCAATTCCGGTTTCCCTGTCGGTACTCTCGGGTCTGAAGCTTGCATCCAACTGCGAATCTGTTCGTTGCGGTCCTCTTCATTTTCTTCAACGACGGAGTTATCTGATTCGTCCGTTTCCATCTCTAGCCGTATACGGGCTAGACGCGTCGCCGCCTGAGCTTCTTGTAGCTCAGCACGCGCCAGCTCTTCCCTGGCTGCGGCTTGCCTTCTGGAACTGGCCTTTGATACGACCCTGGACGAAGCTCGCCGGGTGAAACCCGCTGGTGCCAAGGTCGAGGCTTGACCTGGCTGGCTAGCTGCGCCCACAGACGTCGACTGCTCCCTGGAGATATCCGCCACCGTAACCCGAGTCGATTCCGACGTGATTTCGGGCGAGGTGGTGGCAGTCGCGGCTGATTCTTGCATCCCACGTTGTGACCTCGTGACTGGCATCTTCTTGATTTATTTACAGGATCCGGCTCGAAGGACCAAATGTTGTGGCCGATCAGGTAGTTAATCGGAGCGGCGAGGCCTGCACAATGTCAGTGTGATACAGAGTGCGATAACCAAGCCGTCCGTAACTGTTCTGGCTTGTAAGACCGGTGATCGTTGACGCCACGGAGTTGCCGAACGAACGTATATGCGCTGGTCTCGTTCGGCCCACGCACCCCTGTTAGTACGTAAGGTGTAGAAGGGCGATGCTGTAGTCTTGGGTCTTCGGAGGAGTGAAAGGCTTCTTTGTTCGTACTGCTCCGCCTAGTTGTTGATCCGATGAGGTCGCGCCGTGTGAGAGAGTGTCGCATAGATCTCGGGGAGCTTAGGTACCTCGATCATTATACCGCGACGAGAGCTCCTACATCGTTACGGAGCGCTCCCCGCTACACCCCCGCCGAGGTTCATTTGTGGGCGGGGCTTTCGTCGTATCGGAGCCCTTGCAACATGTTACACCCCAGCGAGAGCTATGCGACCGTTAAAGTTTACCTCTAGGCGAAGCAGCGCATTTATTAACATTTTGCCAATTTTACTATTTCTAAAAACTAGTACGTCATACATTATATAACCTTAGCTTAATTAACGCACAACTCCCTACTTTCAAGTTGGCTGGCGTTCCTTTATTAACTTAAGTCTAAGAATTATACTTATGTACTAGTTTTTCTCAGTTACTTATCTATGGACTTTATATTTTTACACAATCCACTCTATATAATACTAATTCCTATTCCTAGTCGCCGACACTTATATTCATAAAAACCTTTTTGAAACAAACCAAATATTCCATAATTAGTTTTTTATTCTCTCACTCTAGTATACACATAGACAATACATTATATTAGTATTTATTGATTGTATTTTTTTTAATTAAATGAGAGTATAACATTAGTAGGCACACGGCATTAAAATAATTGGTACGCCGTCTCTTTCAAATTATTTATTTTCCAACAAATAATAAAAATGGTAATATAAATCTAGTAAAAGTATGGTCTTGAACACGGTTAAACCACAGCCGTATAAGAAAGTTTTAAATCCATCTATAACTAATTACTCTACCTTATCTAGTCATTGTATCGGTTCTGCGCCATTTTGAAAGAGAACGCCTGGCAAGCAGGCAATATTGATGGCATATTGTACCCAGCCTCCCTAACTAGATGCACTTTGCAGCTACGGCTGACGCGATGTTTCCATTCAACGCCATTTAACATTGAACCCTTACGGTTGGTCACGCCACAGTGTTAAGGAAACATTGTAACAAATGTTGGGGTTCTACTTAAATTGGATGGTATGTATGGTTGAAATTTTCTACTTTCAAGTATTATAGTCCTTTTTGTTCTAACATAAGGTTGGTTTTAGTTTGTTTTGCACTGCTGTATTATTTCGTGAATGTAGAGAATAAGCTGTCGTAGGTGACGAATTGTAGGCTTTTCACTGTGCAATACAAATTGCATGTTCTGAATACGGATTTGAAATCGGCGATTTCAGCATCTGATATAAGGGGTATTGAAGATACGACAACTGTTTTCTATCATTTTGATTGATCCTACGACTTATAGACATGTTTACTTTGGTAATAACAACTAGATATATCGCAAAATTAATTCACTTGTGTTAACGAATCCTTTACAATAAAATAAACCGAAATATTTTGTACATTTTTACTAGAAAACGGGATAAAAATTAATTGTTAATGAGTTTTATTTAGTATTTGTCTTCAACATTTTATTGCGTATATAAACTCTACCGTACGAAAGGGTCTTAAGAAATCGTAAGGGTTTGTTTTTGGCCTGTACTTCACTCAACCGTGGTCCCATCAAACTCGTGGCCAAAGACCGCAGGACCGCATGGCATTGCATATTGTCCGTACATTTGTTAACAACGTGATAAACCTGTCTTAAACTGGAGGTACAGTAGAAAACTTCGCGACAACCAAAGTATACCGCAACTTATTTTGGAACGAAATACACCTTCCTTTAAAGCCTTTTACAAAACTTCGTTAAAGGAAACTGTTTACAAGTACGATTAACACAAAGTGTCTATGATAGGTATCAAGTAATGAAATACGATATTAATTAAAAGTTTTACTAAGTCGAGTGTTGAGACGAGATCCTTTTGCAAAACTTGTCAAACGTCACCCTTAGACACTGAAGCTTTATGTAAACAGTTTTGAAATGAATTAACTAAAATGTTACAATTGGGGGTATAACCGCTGAACCTAAAGCATACGTTACAGATATGATTTTATAGGTTAATTTACTCTTTCAAGCGGAATTACATTCATGACCTACTTTTTAGTACTTATAATACTTTGTTAGATATAAAGGTTTTTTTTAATATAGACAGTGAAATAATATTCAATAAAACAAATTAATATCAGTTTTATTTTATTCTGACTAGCTCTGACTGGCAGTAAATGTAGAGAGACAATTTTCTTTTATAACTTATTGTTTTTTTGACGATTCATAAGTGTACCATAGTTATAAAGATATTTTTGATTTTAAAATTGAGACTAGCTTCTTTATTACGTATGCCAAAGGTATTCGTTGTTACAATTACTATTGTCGCCAACGCCATCTAGTTATAAAGATAACAGATATGGCTAATTTATTTTTAACCGTTCCTGCTCCCCCAGGTACAGGACATTGCTAAAAAACTTAAACTAACAGTACGAAATATCTAAGTAATTTTTTTATTTAACAATATTTTTATATACATACTAAAAATTACTTGTCTGTTTTATATTCAATATCATTCATTATTCGTTAATTGCGCATGTTCTAATGAACTTGAACGTAAATCCTTGACCGGATTATTGAAACGAATTTGATATACATTTTTGATATAACAAAGAGTGATTAGCAAATCCTTTAAATACACCGTTAGTCAATATACACTTTTGTCTGTGTATAATTAGTAAGTAAGATATAAATTTACTCTGAATTCAAGAAAAACAAAAATATTTGAATTAAAGTTTTAGTGTCAGTGCGTGTTAACTTCTAAATAGTGACTAGTTATTTATATAGAATAGTTATTTTTTGAATAAGTTAAAAACTACAACACAAAAACAGAATGTTCCACTTAATGCAGACTGACATGACATTATTCTACATTTAAATTAGTAAACTAGGCTTCAGATAAATTATTAGTCTCAAGAAAATATGCAGGATTGTAATGTTTTATAATGCAGAAAACAATAAAAAAAATGAGACCGGCGTGGCGGGGATTTCTATGAATAGGAACTCATTGTAGTTGCCAACTAATATAAAACCGAAGGCTTTTCTGGAGGTTACTATCGTCAATAAACAAACGTTAATAGTATTCTTAAACTTTATCACATTATCTGCTTGTTATCACAGATGAAAAATACCCATAGATTATATAGCTATAGTTTATATATTATTCATCTGTTGCACATTTTTTTTAGTTTACCGAAAATGAGCTAAAGTCTAGATTGCCGGCTTTGATTATATAAAACATTATACAAAACTAAATTCAATACATATTTTGGTAATATTTTTTATTCGTTGTATCAAGTGTACTTAAACACGATAACACAACGACGTCATGCAATTGGTACATAACATAATAACAATGTATCATGTCAAACATCTTGAGTTATGTACATACACTGTTTATCAATGCTAATAATAGATCAGTCGCTGAGATTATAGCTGCCATGTAACATAAATAATTATCTCCCACCCACGAACCCCACGATTCTTGTAAATTAAAACATTTTAAAAAATGTTTACTTAAAACTTCATATATATAAAATGTAAGGAACTCTTTAACACAAACTACGATTATAGAATATAATAATATTTACAGTTTTATTCGAACAAAAATTAATAGCCTTTGATATTTCTAAAATATAATTTTATTTTTTAATAGCCCTTTTTTATATACATCACCGAAAAGGTGATGTTCGTGTAACGATGTTTAATACAGACTTTAATAAATCCTTTGTCAGATTAATAAACATTCTGGAAATCAAGGCTTTCGGCAATCTCTTCTCTAGCCATTCTCATTACTCTGAACTTAAAGCTAACATATATCTCTTTTAAAAGTGTTCATAAAGTATATCATTTTAACATAATTAAAAAAACACAAACACTATAAAAGAGTGTATTTTTTCTAGTTTAAACAAACATAATTCATTATATACTTACTGCCTCTATATACATCAGTGAAGTACCTTTATCAGTGACGTGTACTGTCTGAATGAATCATGATCTGAATTACCCGACTCGTTCACGGCTCAGTGTCATTCTATTCAATGTCGTGAATACTTGTGTCATAATGTTTAAGTTTGTGTGTCTGTTTATGTGTTTATTTTCACACGCGTATACATGGGGTCGTGGTGACTTGGAGAAGTATGGACCTTTTCAAATTGCGTTGCATTCGAACTTGATCAAATGTAAGTATAAGCATTAATATGTTCTATCTTCTATCAGACTTCGATTGGCGAAAGAAATTTCTTTCGGCAGCTTATCCGCTATTTGGATAGTGATAGAAAACTAATCAGAGAGATTTTGTTTGTGATATAATCAAGTTCGTAGTTCTTCAAAGACAATATTTATCATCTAAAATAAAGTAACTTTAATTTCGATAAAATTTTGCAAAGCAATAAAAAATATAAAACGGAAGTTTTCGTTAAGATGTTTTATTATCGATCACATTACCTTGTGCCTTGGTACGGGGAGCCTTGTAGTGTCCGCTTATAAGGCTTACTAAAAAACTAGTTTGGTCCAGCTTATAAAATACTACTTAGTTTTAATAATTGTTAAGAATCACTTTATTAAAACTACTCTTGAAATATACTTGTTAGACGTTAAAGTTCGCGAAACATACAAAAAATAAAAAACACATAGTACCAAACTATTTCCATACTACAAACGGTATATTTTACTATAAGAAAGCTTTATAAAGCAAACAAAATCACTGTAAAAGTTGAGGTTCCGATTCAGAGAACTTTTTGGGTGCAAATTCATGTTTGTGAACTGGAATTCGCAAATCAAACCATACATAACAAATGATTGTCACACTATATTATTAATGTCAACTCATATCACTAAGTTAAGTCAATCTGATGTACGTATTATTATCCAATAATAAATTAAATAAGTAATCCATTACCAAACTACGTTTATTTGAAATAACATCATTGTTACACCACAAGACGATATCTACAAATAATTAAAAAATATATATAAAATAAAATTATATGTATTAATTTACAATAAATACAACTTTGACACAATAGAAATATAAGTACTATTGTTTTAATCTTTAGCTCATTAACGTGTCTCTCTAGCCGCATATAATTTGAATTCACAATAACAATAGGCTAACAGATAAGGTACATACTAAAATCACGAAACATATAATAGAAAGCAACTACTATCACTCCACACGATTCACAATATATTTAATGTAGAATTATATACAAATATTCTAATACTCTATACTATTCTTGTATTAATTGCACTAAATGTAAAATCATTTTATAACTTTGTCAAATGATAAGAGTAAATTATGTATCCCAGTACCTACTGACCGAAACTACTATTTTTATCGGGAACTTTTTAAGACATGACGTTAAATATTGAATGCTTCTTTAACCTTTCGGAGCTTCAATTAACCTGTTTTATGTCCGCCTTCACGTAATTCATGCATCATATTATCCAATCGTAGTTAATTTAGTCCAATAAACCCAATTGTAATTGCAGGTGATCACGATAAAACGCTGAATCTTGACGTCAGCGAAATCGATGTGTACTTCTACGATTTTCCAAGAAATGAAGTCGAAACATTCCACATTAACGATGCAGCAAAGGGAATCCTCGCATATAAAGAACTGGACAAAACTAAGAAATTTATCATCTTCGTTGCCGGTTACAAATCAAATATAAACAAAAAGACCGAAGAACGTGTTAGAGACACGTTCAGAAACCACCCGAATAGTTACTTAATTATTCTAGATCATTCTCCATACACTAACAACAGACAAGGTAACATAAAGAGTTATGAACGATCTGTCAAATATCTTTACTATATTGGTAAAGCTGTAGGTGATATGCTGACTGAATTGGCAAACAATGGAATTTCAGCAAAAAGTATACACTGCATAGGACATAGCTTAGGCGCACAAGCATTAGCGCACACCGGTGATACATTCTATAAGAACACCGGTAAGAAAATTGTAAGAATAACAGCATTGGACCCAGCTGGACCATGTTTCTCAAATAGTTTAATTGAAGAGCAAATACGATCGGGAATAGCAGAATACGTCGAGGTATACCATTGTAATGCTGGAGGTTTAGGAACCACAAGCGTTTTGGGCGATATAGACTTCTTTATAAACAAAAAAGGCGCCACTCAGCCACACTGCAGTACACCCTTGATTCCTGGTATATTTGACTCGTCGAAAGCAGCTAAATGTAATCATAGAGCTTGCATTGACATTTGGACATCCACTGTTGGTAATCCAAATTGGTTTTTAGCTTGGCAATGTGACTCGTATAAATTGTTCAAGAATGGATCATGCGCAGCGAATCAAGTAACAATAGCAGGTTTCTGGAACCCTGGTAATGCAACAGGTGTATTTTATTTCTCTACCGATGGATATGATATTAATTAAATATTTCACCCATGTAATTTATTTTACGTATCTCAAAATTAGAAGTATGTAAGAAGTCTTAGTCATTATTTTAAGTGCAATTTTTTATTCTTTTATCTATATATATATATAAAACTCTTCCGTTACTGTAAAAGCTGAAATTTGGCATGTAGGTTCTTTAAGATGTGAGATGGAGCACTACGAAAGGATTTTTAGAAATTCAACCCCTAAAGGGGCAAAAAGGGGCTAAAACGTTTCTATGAATTTTTTTATTCCTTGGGTTTATTTAGTTGCATTAGGTTTATTCGGCACTAAAACGTACATAGGCAAGTAAATAAGGTTGACATTATCATTTTTTTCAAACTACCCCCCAATCGTTATTTCGGGGGTGTGATTGGGTGAGTGATTTATTAACGCACAGCCGCAACCGCAGGAGTCTGAGATTATGAACAAAGGTTCTTTTAGTCACATATGTAAAGAAGAGATGTTTGGAATATCAAGGCAAGCAGGTGGGGAGGGGATAAACTGATACTTCTTATGTAGTAAAAAGTATAAGGTTAACTAAAAGTCGCTGGTGTAGATTTAAGAGATGTATATAATGTATAACACTGAAATTAAAAATATGTTCCTACTTCACGAACAAATATCTTTTATAACACGCTTTCTATTTTCTAAAAAAGGGGTTTTACGTTTGAATTAGTCTTCATTTTGTAAATATTATTCAAAAGTGATAAAAATATCAAGGTAAAGTCCCTGCTTTGAATGGAATCACGTGTCACAAAAAGGAAAAAACCTTGAGCAGTAAAAAGGTAATATTATACCGTTAGAATTTATATAACATGTATATATACATCTACCTAATGTAAAAAAGTACAACAATTCGTATACTTGGTACATCTTTGCAACGCAAAAATATCCTTGAACACATTTGTAATTTGTTATGCGAGCAGTGACAGCTCAGTAGCTGTCACTGTCACACGGCAGGTGTGACAGTTTATAGTCATGACATTTAAGGTCCTCAGCCAATTTTAAAAACGATATAGTAATTAATAAATTTCACTAATTTCACATTGTTTTGGTTTAATGTATTTTATCCGGTAGTAAACGAACATCCAAACATTGAGGAGATGCAAGAAAACATCAATTGTGACAATAAATATACTTGCAAAGACGTCAATGATGCTTGGACATGATTATTTAGGAATTATCTTAAGTTTGTGTATGTGTCTTTTGACTTCGCCCGTAAATAAATAAATAATGCATTCCTCGTATTATATAAACATTGTTATAAATGAGCTTTATTTACGTCAATTTTATTAATTTAAATCTGTGGTTATCACATCCATAATTACGTGGCAAACAATAAACTAAAATTAATAAAACTACAGCACAGTGTTAAAACTCTATAGAGTTTCTCTATTACCAACAATACCTTGTAAATTAACTTTAAAAGCAATTCGTGTGGCAAAAAAAAAATAAAACCTCATTAAAATTACGAACGCACAGTTGGCTTTTATTTATTTTGTTGTTGTGTGAGAGTAAATCATTATAATTACGGATGTTTCAGGAACAGGAAGATGCCGTGGTTAAGAATATTTATGTTCTTTGAAATACGAATACAAGTGTTTTTGTTTTAAATTAAAGCGGCAAAAGCTATTTGTTATGAATTTAAATAAATTCGTTCATTTTTTCCCTTATATGTTATGGAAAAAGACAATGAAACAATTAAAAGAAAAGTAGAGTGTATACCGTTTTCCTCACCATTTTCTTTTACCGCACAATTGTTAACATGTAATTAAATTAATTAAGCACATGTTTTATTATTATCTATTATTAATAAAACTAAATTTATATAATACTGTATGTCATGAAGTTAAATAGCGACCAATTTATAATTTACAAGTTTCTTTTCTTATACGTTGAGGTATTACAATTACGTATCCCAGTTACATTTTTATGTCAGACAATGATTATCGTAATTTTTAAACCTTTTTTTTATTTTTTCCACTAACAATCGCTGATGACCACTTATGTACGTAAATAATTGTCTTCTTATATGTATATACATATGCTACGAGGGTTCGAAAATAAATCGGCCTGAGAGAATCAAACAAATTAACTTGTTAACAGGATAGTTATAAACATTCAACTCACCTTCACATTACGTGCATCTGGTTGTAACCAACACAGCAATTACTTAATACTAAACAAATATATTCCGAAAGCACGACGACGTGTTTACGTCTTCACAAGGATAGCGTAAATAAGGCATATTATATTACCTGATACGTCAGCTTATATTTTAAAATAAGAAAGAATAAACATCCCCTAACATTTATTAATATTAAATTTTTCTCATATATTAAAGGTTTAAAATTCCATCTATTCTATCCGTCTTCATTTTCTCGTAAAGGCTGGGTTATTAAACATGTAAACGACGTTCTTTAGGTATTACGCGATCAAGCGCTCCCAGCTTCTACATAAACAGTGCTTTTGTATGGTATAAAGAAATTGTTTCCTGTTTTATATAAAATAAGATTACATATAACCAGTACCGTATCATCCTATACGAGATATAATAAGTAGTACGTGGTTACGTGGTACGAAACGCATATTGTAACGCTATATCACGGCTGGGAGATGTTTATGCACAGCCGAGATTATAATGAAGCCCTCAAGTAAAATTAATACGTTAAAGGTCTATAAAACTAAGAGAAAAACCAAACCATTTACCTAAAACAATTATAAAACAACATAACAATTCTCTTTAGTCAAAGAGAATTCTTAAGTTGTGTTTAATCTGTAATGTAATTAAATAGTCAAGTTAACAAAAACAAAGAAATCTTATTTTGAAAACTTATACAAAAAGACATTTGACACGCCTAACGCGAAATCGTCTTGACGTATTGGCATTGACGATAACAATTCATAATGAGCACAGAACAATACCACGTAACCACGTGATAGCGTAACGAAATCACAATGTTGTTGCTTTGCGCCATTGAAATTTGTATTAATTGCTTAGATTGTGTTATAGCAACATTTCAGTGATTAGTTGTAGTTCCAATTTGTAATTATAAAATCGACTCGGGTGTGTCTCCTCTTTATATTCTAATTTTGTATATAACCTAGCCTAAGACATGTTTGTAAGACTAAAAAACAATTATGATTTTTAAATTTCAAACAAAACTCGAGATAAGTTGATTAGTATATTTATTATTATAGACCAAACTATTTCAAATAAATTAATGACAATCACATTATAATCCTGTAACTTGAGTCGCGACAGCACAACAGCGTCAAGAAACGCCATAGACACAAGAGAGATTTCTAAAGCGCGCGTGATAGAAATTTTTAACAGAGGCGACAGTATGGAGACATTTTAGCAAAATTTAAACGTAAAACGTCGGCTTCTGCTCCTTTATAATACGTGAATTTTATGTTTTGAATATAAATACGTCACGCTTCTCGCGCGCTGAAATGTTCCGTTAAAAATATTTGAAAATAGCGAATGTTCATATATAGCTATATCAAATACAGTGTAAACTCTATATAAGGACACTGTATTGAAGGGACTGTGCATTTTATAACGTTATAGAAACAGAAGAAAACTCATTGTATGGAGCCAATACATTTCGACGCTTTAGGGAGTTTGTCGTTGAGTTTACACTGTATACTATATTTCCGTATACACGAATAATAAATTCACTTCAATTTTGAGTAATGCATCCGATAGTTTTATTTAAGATTTTGAGGAAATTCAATCGGGAACGATATTGAATCGGAGTTTTGTAAATTGATCGGAATCTAAGTGTGAGGCAGTGTCAGGAGTGGACAATTACAATCAATATTCAGTGAATCGTTTTAATTTTAATTCGGAAATACTTCAGCGAGACTCAAATGATAGCAAATACGCGTCGCTATTTGCTGTAGTACAAACTATAGAACCTTAGGCTTAAAATACTTCGGAACCGAATCCAGATCAGAAAGTTCTGACACATCGGAAACGGAGTCGAAGCTCAACACGTATGCTAACTACAATAAAACCCAAAAGGCTCTTGAGAACCTGGTACTTTAAAATTTGTCGTAAGGTTTTATATATAATAATATGCAAGCCGATCAAAAATACGATTTAAAAATCAAACAGTTTAAATACATAGGAAAAAGGATAACTCTAATTGAACAAAGATGTTAATCCCATGTAAAAAACAATAAGTGCTCCTAACAGGCGTGATTTTATTTCAAATTAAGCATTTTATCGTACTGCGACGTGGACTACTCATATGAAATTGGACAATATTCAATATCCACAAACTAAATACACAATTTTATAACATCTTATCACAAACTAAGTATAAGACTTCTATTCTACTAAATTTTATAGCACTAACTGTTTATATTAACCGTCACAGAAAAGCAATACAAAATACACGATAATAAATAAGTCAGAATGTCTTGAACACTGTAAATACTTTACAGGCGTTTCGTTTTACTCACTTACAAATACAATATATTTGTACTAAACCACTATATTGACAGTGTTAATGATTTAGTTGTTTTCTTGCTTTAAGTAGGTTAATGACGGGATGATGGAACTTAAGCCGAGTTTCTTGCCTGCTTCTTCTCAACTTGGTCCTGTAATAACAGGCGTAGAATCACTTAGATTTAAAAATGGTCATATGTACCTTACTGAATAAAGAGATTTTGACTTTTTCACTGTACGGAACAAAGATGGTCGTTCGTGTATAGACAGCCTATACTCATACCATTTACACACGCGTCGCTGGCGGCGCGCGGTTCAATTTGCCGGTCCACTGTTCCCATCATAGCGTAGAAAATATTTTGCGCCGAATGAATTAAATCTACCGTGAGTCGTTATGAAAAACGTTTCTTGGTCGTGAATTTGCGACCTTCTTTTGTTTCCTTTTGAACGGCTTCAGAGGTTGGGTATAATGTATTCCTGAAGTACGTTACTTTATAGTGGAGAAATATAAAATACAATTGTATGAAAATACATTGAGTTTATACGTCTCGTCTTTATGAAGAGATTTTTATCGAAAGAACTCACAATATAAAGTAACAAATATAATTACAAGTAAGTGTGCGAAGTTATAACAAGACTACTCTTTACTAAGTACCAATCTAGTTAACAAACGTGTATCGAACACATAAAAGTTTTATAATGATTCCCATTTTCTTACATTGGAAGGCTGTTTAAAACATTTATCTCCCGTACTTTACCTACTTAATTAAGCTAGTTTCAAAATTTATAATTGTATGTATTTTAATGTTAAGTGTTATATCAAAAATTAATTACCTAAGTGTTACATTTATCTAGTATACGCCATAATTAGCAAACCGCTGATAGTAACACACGGTTTAAACGAATCCGGATACGAGTCTAATCGATTTGCGGTCATCCGGTCATTATCCGGTCTATCCGGCCTCAATACGCGGTGTGACCGACTGTGGCTTTTACTGCAGTAACTCTGCTAGACGTTGTTGTTACAATGATTAAAACCTTGGTGTCATTAAAAAAAACTGTTAAGGCCACATACATCCACACGGAAGGTTAATTTGTCAATAGACAACGATAATTCACTCTAGGAATCCTAGATTGGGCTTAGATTCAGGCTTTTGGCTTGCGATTACGTTTCTTTAATCCATCGCCATCCTTCTATAGTCTATGTTACGTTTCCTAATTTGGGTTAGTCTGTGAAACATGCGGAGTGGCGGAGAGTTTTTGATATTTTTGATTGTAGATTTTCATTTACTGAGTCCCAAACATCGAACATTTGCGGTTTCTTTACGTTTCATTACGTTGCTCACCGAGAACAACTGTTAATTGCGCTTATAGAGAATTAGTTTTATATAACCTATAAACTGTACATAACGACATTGAAGGGACCGTGCATTTTATGGTGTTATAGAGAGGGTTGTTAAATAGACAAAAGACAAAACATCGTAAAACAAACTAAACCAACCAAAGCCAATTAATATCGACTCTTTAGTGTGTTTGTCGTTAAATCGAGTGACATTACATGGAGTTTACACTGTATTCACTCTCACAATAAATCACTTTCCTCTTCATTCTTAAACAATGGTCTCCGTTCAAATTCAGCATCGGACCCACCCCTAATAACCTATCGAACTAAATTCTCTACGGAGTATATCTTAATGTGTGAAATAACATCTGCAACACAACTTAAGAAACCCATTAGGCAGTCGTTAATTTTTAGTGGCAAGAACATTAATTGTTTAGTGTGAGCTTAACTTGCGCCAGTAGTGTCATTAGTACCGGCCTGGATGTTGTTCACAACTGCACTCGATTTCATACAAATTAATAAGGATGAGAGAAGTCGATAGTATTTATTGTAAGACAACCAAACTTGTATGTTACAATGAAATGGTAAATTGATTTGTATAAAAATCATTATAAGAACAGTCTTTGTGCATATTTAGTCATATGTAAACTGTAATCTCTATTACTGGTTAATTTAAGGTTTCTCAAAATGCATACAAGAAAGATATAAATGGTTACTGGTCTTTAGCTTTAAATATTTTAAGTACATATTCAATCAAAACACCAATTAAACTTCCGCTTTTTTTACAAAAAAAAAAACAATGTCTTTGTAATAAAATCCCAACACTAGATAATTTATGGTTACTCTACAATAACGGGCGCTAGGTGGCGCATTAAGCGAGGAATATATGTGGACAATACTATGCGTTATAATTTATGTTACTATCGCATTCCTATGTATGTATTATGTAAGACATATATTTAAATTCAAGTTACTTACCAGATACACCTTTAACAGATAGTCACAATTAGAAAATCAAAATGAAAGTGGTAATAATAAAATAATCATTATGACATTATCATTATATATATACAAATTAGCGTTTATATGTATTATTTATATTATATATAATTTATTGTATTCCTTTTGTTTTGATTATGTAAATTTCAATGTGTCAAGATATTGTATATTAAAAAACGAAAGTTCTTCTTATCACCGTTCCATTAAGTACATCTTGACAGAAATTACAACTATTTACGACGCTTAAAGGATTTAGTTGAACCTATATATTTGAACCGAAACACGGAGGCGTGTAATTTAACGTATCAATAACTTAAGTGAATAACGAACTCGTATGTCCGTTTGCGGCTTCAGTTCACTTCTTGGGTTACTATGAGTTTTCGAATGCGATAATGTGTCGATAAAGATCCCTTTAATGTGTCGGCAATTGGCTCGGGACAGTTCAATTCTTGAGTAGCCTTACAATGCTTTGTTATTTTAATTGTCAGTAGCACAATTTTGTATTAATTGTTTATTTTAAAAGAGCAGCGAGTTTCTTGCCGGTTCTTCTCGGTAGATGACTGCCTTCCGAACCGGTGGTGGTGTAAAAATTGCGTTACTTGAATAAAGATATTTTGAGTTTGATAATCTGCTTAATTTATTACGAATATATAACTTTCTTGGAGCGATAAAGATTTCCTACAAGGCTATGTTAAAACATTTAATTCTAAAAGGAATTTAACATTGAATTAAATTACCACCTGATTACCAATGGCCCAAAAATGTTTTGATGGATTTTTGTAAATATCTTGATAATTTTCAAAGATTAAATTTTGATCGGCCTGACATCAGTAGCTAGTGTTAAATTCCGTATTAAGTCGAAATTTATTCTATCGCACGATCACAGAATGTATACTTGCTCGCAAATTAACATAGATTATTTATTTATTTAATACAAATGTATCCTTATAGTCTAAACAAATATGGTCACAAAGAAATAAATTACTTTATTATTAAAACATTAAGTAAAAATACAAACAAACTATCAATGCATAATACAAAGAAAATGTTGCAATTGTGAATTCGCTTAACGAGCATAGAAAGACATCACCTAATTTGAGGAGCTTTATGAACCTTTGTTGCAAACAAACTCGGTCTTCGACACCGCAAATATCTGTGCTCGAAGAACACGTGAGTTACTAATGGCTCTTCAAATGATTGAACCATAATTATTTTACATTACCGTGTTAATATAGTAGGGGTAAACCAACACATTCCTAGAGCAAGGATCGACCTCATTAGTGGACGTCCCGAACTCAAATTGAATGTATAAACGAGGTACAAATATTTCAATGATCCCTCCTAACTAGAGGTAAAACCAGGGATTGTCTTGATTACGAAACTTTTACCTAATAATACACGCGTATAGTAAGAAATCTGAACATTGAAAATCTGGTTATATTGGTAATTTGAAAATATGATAAGTATCAAAGTATATTATATTTTCATGAAATAGATATTTTTATTTCAGTTACTTGTATTGACATAAAGCATTTTCTTTACAATTTTAAAACGTAATATTCTTTAAATGCTTCTATGTACTTATATTTATAACTAACTAGAAGCAGGTTCCATAACGATTTGAATCAATTCCGTAACGCATTCAACTTTCCTCGCATATAAAATTTCCGCTATAAGTCTCTGTTGACAAATCACTCCATCGTTTCTACTCACTTTGCTTTATGGAGTCTCGTAATGCCAGCAATGATTCAAAGTGACATAAACTTGCTGCTTATGGTTAAAAATGTGCTAAGGATTTTCAGAAATACGTTTTCTCTTAAATGGGAAATGCCAGAAGGCGTTTATATAACTGCATTGTTATTACTCATTTCTTTTAACCTCTTTTTATTTTTCTTTACTAATAATACTTTTGTAAATTCTAAGAAATTATTGTTACTAACATGTATTTTGTCGGCTAAAAGAAAATTAATATTATTATTGGTCATATAAATCTGTGGTGTAAAAGAAATCGCTTATTAGCGATAGAACCTATACATCTTTATATTTATAAGCTTTAGTATGATAGACAGACACACCCAAATGAAAGTATAATTGATAGTTTGTCTTACAACAAGCGTATTTTTTTATTATCACGTGAACCTTAATATTTAAAAACATTAGGCAATAGTCGTTCTTATTATTTACACTACACCATATCCGTCGACGCGTAATAAACGCCAGAGATGTTTCCAGGATTGGAATATCCAGCATACGCCACGTCATTTCCAGAACATTTACCATTCTTGAAATCCTTGTAGGAATCACAGGCCCAGGCTAAAAATGTGCCCGGATGGTTCACTGTATACGTCCAATATCGCATACATGCTTTATGGCTACATCTTGCTGCATCAGACTCTCCATACCCAGGTATTAAGCCAACACTACAATGCGGCTGGACTTTTCCATCATTCAAAAAGAAATCTACATCAGCAAGAACACTCGTTGTCCCTAAACCACCAGCATTACAATGAAATACTTCAACGTAATCTGCCGCACCCGAATGAAGCTGCTCCTCTATCAAGCTATTTGAGAAGCACGGCCCGGCTGGATCGATGCCTGTAATCTTTCTAACTCTTTCGGAAGTTTTTTCAAAGTAGGTGGTCCCTGCGTAGCCTAAAATTTGACTGCCGAGACTATGTCCAATGCAGTGTATGTTTTGAGAGAGAAAGCCGAATTGACGAAGCTCTGACAATAGTCTTCCAATCTCTTTCCCAAGATAGTACGAATAGTTGACGGAGCGTTCATAGCTCTTTCTGTTGCCACCCCTGGATGAGGTATAGAAGGAGTGATCGACGATAATTAGGTATATATTTGGGATACCTTTAAAAACCTGTCGGATCAATTCTGGCGCGTGCTTGCTGATATGAGATTTATATCCGGGAACGAAGAATTTAATATCCCTCGTTGTGTCCAGGTTATATAAGCTTGTGATTGCACCAACAGCGTTGTTAATTTTGTAGCTGATATTCAAGTTGTTTTCGAAGTCATAGAAATATATTTCCGTTTCACTTACATCTAAGTTGGCGGTTCTACCGTGATCACCTGAGTACAAATGAATTATAAATATGTAAAAAGTGTGTGTAAAAATTAATATTTTTTGTTGTTTACAGATGTAACTCTTGTTATACTTATGAATCGTTAAAAGAAACAAAAGTTTTAAAAAAAATTGACTCTACATTTACTGCCCAAAATCAAGGGAGTGGAGCGAACGAGAAGAACTGACAAGAAACCCACATCCACAGCATATAAATTATTTACAGTGAACAAGAGTTTAATAATTATTATAGACGAAATATAATAGGTACTTACAATTAATCCAATGGGAGTACAATAAATTCCTGAAGGGTCCATATTCTGATTGCCAATTTGCGTAACTGCTAATTATACACGTACAAATTAAAAATATAAACAATTCCATCTGATGTATTCGTGTCAATGGTCAAACGATAAGTGAACTAACTGTTACGTATTTCGTATCAGCATCCTAATTATTTGCTTGTTATATTACTGGGGATTTCCTGTTTACTTATATTTTATTAGGTCAATACAACCTCCATGCCTGTTCAAACGGTTCTTACGTAATAATCAACTATGTAAAGCTTCTCTAAATCCTATCCTGAAACTTCACGTATAACAAAAAAGCTTTATATATTAAACTTAATTCTAACGCTTTCAAATAAACAGAATAAAATGGAAATCCTTCCAACTAGTAATTAACTGACTTAATCGCCGGACAGCCGATAAAAGTTTTTAATTGACTTTTCGCCCTCCCCGGCACCTTCGTTAATCTTGATCTTAGTAACGTCTAGGGTTGCCATCGGTATAAATGAAATAAAATAACTATTTTGTATTAAAAAAATAAATAAAAACAGTAACAATGAGCGAATTAAATTGATGAAAATATGTGATTTTTTTTCGAATCGCAGGCTAACAAACTGTCAATTCAGCGCAATAGAATAATTATTTGTGACTTGAAGTTCGTAATTTATGCTATCATCTCTTCATATTACACAGGTTCATAATATTTATGGAGAACTTATGATAATAACAAAAGACTTAAGAATGAAATACAATAAAAAGTAAGTTCTCTCTTATAAGGTGTTCTTAATACTCGTAGAGAAAAAGAGCCACTCGTCTTCTTCGTAAAGTCTTGGAGCTAACCGAGCACGCAACCTTTTAGCAAGAATTCACTTTGTATCTAACATATTTGTTACATCTTCTGCCAGCCCTAGCTTAAGCCGATAATCGCTTTCTCACTATTTTTTTATCCAAGTGTTAAGTGAATTACGTTGAGAGAAATAACATCTGCTGCTCACACAAAAACCAACGCGTTTTTATATTTAATTAACTGATATTTCTAGTTCTTAAGTTTTCCAACCAACCATGGCAATAAAAGATTTTCCAAGTATTGTTGATGTGCTTGTAGTGTGTAGTGATATATCCAGTTAAAGCTTCTTGCTTATTTTATGATGAAAATAAAATTAATTATAACTAGTTAGTTAGTTACTTTTGTCGTGTCAATTAAAGAGTTTAATATAGAGTTGTTCTTGATTAAAACATTATCAGTCAACAGTCTCTTACCATCGCGTATACGCAATTAAAGAAATAAAGAGTGACTCCTCCTATACGAGTAGATACTGAGTTATGAGTAATTACCAGAGGTGGTGAAAATGTCATGAATGTATATAACAATATCTACCTACTCCTAATTGATAATAGATTGTTTTTTCTTTTTTTTATGTGAGAGGAGGCAAACGAGCAGGCGGGTCACTTCGAGTGATGTGCTAACCGCCGCCCATGGACACCTGCAACGCCAGGAGGCTTACAAGTGAGTTGCCGGCATTTTAGGAAGAGGGAAAATATAATAGATATCACAAATAATAATTATTTGAATTAAATTAGGAATTATTAAAAATTTCCATTCCATTTCGACATTACTAAACAAAATGAAATTCATGAAAATACTCTATGGAAAAACAACTTTAACACAAACAAACAGAAATAATTTTCACATAGTTTATTTTCTTAATATATACAATAAGAACATTGTGCGTAATTATACACATGTCTATGGTTATTGTGTTAAGAAGGGTATTGAAGGAAGTTTAAGGGAGCGGATTTGTATTAGGGATGTTCCAGAGTTTAGGATTCGATACACTTTCTGTACCGGTTCTTAGTTTTAAAAGAGGTTCTATACGTGTAAAGTTTAATTACTATGCCTTAGTATTAATAATTTATCAGGGCAAGGCTAAACTATTGAATTTGTTTTATCCACTTAATATTAAACATATAGTCATTATATAATGTGACGTTTGCTGTTAACTTGTGCATATGAAGCCGAAAAAGTATTGAAGCGTGCGAATTAATAAAAATAATCCATATGATGAGTATGAGAGAATAGAAATGTAGAACAAAAATGTAAACATATCTAACAATCTGTTATATTCGTTCACTTTCCCAACCCTGTCATAAAAATGTCACAATCTGGTGCAGAGCTAAGGAAACGATTAATTAGGGTGATTAAGATTCATAACACGCCTTAGTAGGGCAAGCCGGATACTGTAAAATGCAGTTATATATATTTATTGAACCATGCCTATTAGCGTTAAAGTCGCATACATTTTCTTCTTTAATTTATGATTTTGTTAACAAATCAATATATACTATGAATAAGTTGGTCTAGTACTAGCACCGACTTGTCGCCTTAAAGTGGCAACCCTGTTCAATTCCTCAATATTTTTTAATATGGTATCAAAGAATGTTACGATCCATTCATCTGTACTCCTTTGTCCCGTTATTTGTTCCAATTGTTTTTTTGTTTCCGCATGCAGACCCATGAGATCCGTTAAAATCCTGAAGTAAAATATAATACAAAATTTAAAAATAAGATTTTTTGACACTAAATGTAATAGACAAAGGCATCCAACAGATGTAAAGCTAGTTCGAAGATTATTTTCGAACTAAACGTATTTTTAAATTGAGAACGGTCACAACTAAGGACAACCAAAATGGTGTCCTAATTATCATATTTGAATTTGGAACGTTGCGGTGGACAAGACTTTTTAGACCAATCCAACGGACCTTTTATGTTGGATACACAAATTGATTAATTATCTATGAATTTTAATGTCTACGTATAATATTTGAATTCAGAACGTGTTTCATTTTTGGGTACACATAAACAGACAGAGATAACGCTCTACGATACTAGCAGGCTGTCTCTTTCCAGGAGACACTCGGGTCTAGAATAGGGTTGGCTATAACGAATTTTTATACTATATAAATGTTGAATTTTGTTTAGTGTCTGAGCGTGCGTTTAATAAACTCCTCCGTTATATGAAATATGCAGTTAAACTACAAAAATAATTTAAACAGTTTATAGAATATTTCTTACGTTTTCGAACCATTTGCAACGCTTTCCACTTGCACCGGACTTGTGTACGACATTTTAATCTGCCAAGGATTTAACCAGGTCGCTACTCTGCAATAATAAGACACATTTTTTAGATACTGAACTTAACTCATGGTTACCCTAGTGCTGATAAAGAAGAGGGATAGATAGGCTGCTGGGAAGCTAATTGCCAACCTTCACTTGTTGGAGAGGCACTCATAAAAGAAGATAAATCACGCATTAGCCATATTGTTTTGTTTTTGTATTATTTATTTTTTGTTATACTTGATTCTAAGTTATTTTTATACTTTTTTTATTTTTCTGTCTTCATCTCGCATGTTTAATACTCAGGGACATATATTCAAACGTTTCTTTAAAGAAAAACAAAAGACGCACGCAAACAAATGAGAAAAGAGTTAAATATTTTAAAAAAAAATCTCCTTACAAATCCCCGTGTAACAGCGAATAACACCTCTCTCTCAACATAACGAACGAGTGAATACATCTCGCTACTTCTATGCCAGGCCAACCTTCTTCTGGCAACACTTCGCGGGCCGTTTCTGAAAACACATCACAAACAAGCCGGTAATACAAACAAAGAAGACTCCAAAGATTTTCACTACAACACTATTACGGAATTCATTAACAATTATTATCTGTATGAATGTTATCACGGACAGCGAGCATTGTATAGAAGGAGCAGAGGCGAAGCTGGCAACCAGATGTTGAAGCAAATAATTGCCAGCGGGGTGCGGTCGCGGCACTATTGTTTAGTGTTAGAGCAATAGTTTTAAGTATTTGAATTGTATAAAAGAGATAGATTTACGTAGCCGTTTAGGACGGACGTTAGTGGATAATCTTGTGTTAGTGGATAAGATTGTGTTAGTAAATAAGATTGTGTTAGTGGATAATCTTGTGTTAGTAAATAAGATTGTGTTAGTGGATAAGCTTGTGTAAGTAAATAAGCTTGTGTTAGTGGATAAGCTTGTGTTAGTGGATAATCTTGTGTAAGTAAATAAGATTGTGTTAGTGGATAATCTTGTGTTAGTAAATAAGATTGTGTTAGTGGATAAGCTTGTGTTAGTGGATAAGCTTGTGCTAGGGGATAAGATTGTGTTAGTGGATAAGATTGTGTAAGTGGATAAGATTGTGTTAGTGGATAAGCTTGTGTTAGTGGATAAGCTTGTGTTAGTGAATAAGCTGGTGTAATTTGTATGGCACCACCTAACGTTTGATAAATAAGAAGGGAACGTATTAACCTCTTCGAGTATCATTCAACCCCCGTAATAAATGTGATATTTTTAGTTTGATCTCAGTAGACAGTGTTTGCGTGGTGACATACCATTCAGATACCGTGCATTTGAATAACTTCTGTGTTTTTTTTTGTTCAAAAAAGATTAAAAATTGTTTATTATTCTTACCATTGGTTTCCATGGGTTGAGTCCAGACACGAAGACAGCTGAACAGACTTGGGAGTGCAACGGGAAGTAGTTCACACAGCGTCGCGTAATGGTCGTATCTGAAATCATTTTCTGTATTCTTTAAATCAATATATACTTGGTACACGTTGTTCATTCAAAGGGCAATGTGTACGTGTCTATAACAAAATAAAACAATTTGTTGACTCTGTCAGTAAGGAAATTTAAACTTACAGTAGGGTTAAGGGTTACGATATACCATTCGGGACTGCCGGTGGGATGCCAAATTACAGAATGTATCACAGGCTCAAGCAGGTCAGAGATAAAAATAATCTTACCTTGACCATCCAGTAAGTATGACTCCATTGAACTTAATTCCATTTGGCTTATTACCAATTTCCTTTTCCCATGCCTCTTGATTGCTGACATACCGAGCAACGGGTGACAACATCTGTAATTATTTTCAAAAAACATATTTATTCTAACAGGATAGATGATTTCCTGTTAATATTAATTTAAAATTTTCCTCTTTACCAATGGCAATCAAACAAATAGTTCTAACCTAACCTAAATGGTGAATTATTTTACAGAGAAAAAAAAGTTTAAATTAACACAAAAACTGTATCATATCCATGTCGAAAACCAATTGTTTTAAGTTTTAGACTAAGACAAGGAAAGCAGAGAAATGATCTGTTATAATAATCGAAAGTAATTATTTCTCTTTTGACTCTTTTAATTAGCATACAGGATGTGTAAGATTCTCTTGGACATGGTATGGTATTAAAACATAAACAGTTTTTAAGTTGTGTTTGTATGTATGTTTACTCACTTGACTACTGCCATTGGCCCCTTTAAATGCCGATCCTGCCCATACATTTGTGAATATGTTATCATATTTTTCCCACAATGCTCTGCCAATTTGAAAATGTTCTACCGAACTGTAGTTCCATATAACTGGCTGAACTAATTCTCCTAAGTTATATGCTGAAACACACAAGCTTGTTTAAGAACTTTTGAATCATTACATACATTTATGGATCATTAGCTTAAAGGGCAAATTTCAATCAATCAAATGTTATAAGATTAGGATAATTTTATTCTTTATGATCTGCTTATGATAAAAAGCTACAAAAGTTCAAAAGTTTTGTTTAATAAACATATAAGTTTATCTTTTGTTTGAATAAAACTGAATGTCCGCTAAAGTATTGCTCAAATTTGATCCAAATTCTAAATAATTTAATTTGTATTTATAAACATTTGAATTGATAACATGTCTGCAGATTTAAGTAAACACTACTTACCTTGTAATGTCTCAACAGCCATAGGCCTCAACATATCATCCCACATTAATATTGTTATATTAGGCCTGCGCTGCTTTATAAACAATATCAATGCTTGTATATGATCTAAAAACAGTGAGGCCACTTTGTACTTATTTGTTGCAGCTTTATGTTGACAAGAATTACAGACGGCTGTGTGCCAAACCTGAAAAAAACAACAGAAGTTTAAGAGTTATGAAAAAAAAACTAAGAAACATGGCAAATATTTACAGAAAACATTAACAGTAGTTAAAGTATAAGATTAGATAGCTTTGAAACTTTTTGTAAAAATAAATTAATACTTGTATGTCTTACCTCATCAGCACCAATATGAATATACTTAGCTTCTGGCTGTGCATTTAATATGCTTTCAATTAAGTTACAGACTAGTGGTAGAGATTCAGGTTTTGTTGGACACAAAACAGCTGGTGATGGCAATGATTCCTTGAGGTGACTATATTTTGAATGCTTGAGCACATACTCCATATGACCTATGGTTTGAATTAATTGAATCTGTTGAAAAGTAGAAATAAATGTGGTATGTACTAGATTTATTTATTAATAACTAATAATACAATTTGTTCTATAACAAAAATGCTTACAACTTCTAATCCATGTGCCTTTGCACAAAGTAATATATCTTTCACTTCCTCAAAAGAGTACATTTCGTCTCCACCTGAATTACTTAAACTGCCTATACAATCCAAATCTGCTGTAAAAGGAAATGTATCCTCCCACTCTATAAGTAACCCAGTACCGCCCCATTCTTTGATACTCTTGAACAGCTGAAATTCAAATTTTAACAATTAAAACAATGTCTATAGGGTAAGGTATTGAAAATTCTGTAGGCCTTTTTAACCAGTCCAATTTAACAAATATTTAATTAATACTTTACAGAGCTGCACAAATGTTACTGACCTTTTCTAAATATGAAACTTTTAATGGAGCGCCTTTAAAATCCAAATGAACTATCCTGAAAGGGGAATCATTAGAAGTTACGTGAATATATTTAGAAAGGATTGGTAATAAAATGATTTAACTTAACTTACTTTTCCATTCTACAAATATGGTGGGCATTCAGTCTAAAAATAATTATATGCTAAGGTTTAGGTCATAGCCTTGAGTTAAACTAACCTCAACTGAATATTCATTAATATTCAGCTTTTAGTCATTAAAATAAATACATTTAATATATATGGTAGTCTACAAAATATTTGTTTGTGTTCCTTGAAATTTGAAATGACAAATTAAATATTCAGAATGCACAGACTGCAAACCCATAGAAAAGGCATTGCCGAATTGATAACAGACATACAGATACAGATAATTTAACAAGTCACTTAAAACGAGCAAAGATTGATCGAACTCGAAATTGAATTGTGAGTAACATAATTTTGAACTTTCAGGGCTTTTGATTACCACTGCACAAAATATTGAAGAAAATATTTTGCTCTGTATTCCTGATAATTTAATTTTTAGATTTTTTGAGATTTTAATTTTCAAATTCACCACCACCTTATTTAAAGAAGAATGTAGGTAGTTATTTTCATTTAATAGGTTAGTAATTAAAGATTTTATATAAGTATCTGTCATAGAAAAATAAAAATAAATTATGCATTGTTTGAAAGTAGGGACAGGGGAGACAATTCAGACCAACAGGCAATCGTAGTTACAGTTTTTTAACTTACTTATTATAGGGAGGCTGGAATAAACCAAAATTAAAAACCTAATTTTGTTACATTAAAACACAACTTAAGTATGTCACACATTTTATTATAATTAATGTTTCACACTACAATTCCTTAAGTATTAAGCTTAAAATTGTATGCAATACCTATTTAGTACCAAAAGTTATTCAAATAAAAATATAATTGAAGTGTCCTATATTTACGACTGGGATCTTTAAACTTTTATATAACTCAAATTAAGTAGATAATAGTAATGTTCTAAAATATTAAATAAGTACACATAATTTGGTACTGTAATATCTGCAAGTAAACATTTCAAGTTTTTAGTTACCACGGTACACATTTCACTTTTACACTAATATAATAATTTTAAATTATATAATATAATAATAATTCCCACTCAAATACACACAATGGTTTGTAGTTAGTTATGAAAATGTAAACTACTAAAAAAGGGTATGATATTATGATAATACATAAATGTATGAAAAGTTAAACCTACTTAATTACCAAACCACCTAAAAAGTATTTTTTCAAAATCACCATTTTTTAACATGTAACATCTGTAGTAATTTGTATTCGTTTTGTTGAACATTTGAATTGTAGAAAAATTCATAGACACATATAATTAGTGAGCGATTATTATTTTTACATTCGGATCGGGTTCTCCCGCAGCATCCTTAGCAAGCTGTGCGTTTCCAATAATCCTGAAATTTTTCGTGTATGGAATCACAGCTACCAACAAACCGGAAACGACGACCCAAATTCCCGCCACGTAGAAAGCTGCATCCCAATATCCGGTCCTGTCGCGAAGAGCGCCTATAAAAATACGAGCTTTCATGAACACTTATTACAACAGTTTTAATTCTTCAATTGGAGACCATTTTTATTTATAGATCACATATTTTTGGTACAGATATCATCGTTTAATGTTTAATGAATTATTTCAGATTCAAGTATTAAAAATTATGTAGGCAAGTACATGCATAAATAGTACCTTTTACGCCATAGCAAATAAGGCCTTTTTCTATGTATATAAAAACAATATTTATAGCGACCTAAAACTTACCAGCCATAGGTGGCCCAATAAGATGTCCTACACCTTGACTAAGGAGCACCAATCCATATGCCATTGTAAATCTTTCCAACGCAATCAGCTCTACCAATATACTCGGAGTATAAGAGTATGAACTTGAGAAGGTCAAACCAAAGATGAAAGCGTTCAAAGTTAGTATGTAGAAGCTAGATGTCTCCTTTGGATCCATCAGGCGAATCAGAACTGGAAAAAGAACAATTGTTCCACCGCACATTACGAGACAAAGGCCGTATGTTTTGGTGATATTCACCCATGGGAGGTCACCCATCCAGCCAAGGCCAACCTGAAATATTTTTGCAAATCGTTAACTATATTAACATATCCTTATTACAATTAAATAAAGATACTATTTAATAATATAATAACGATGATTATGCAGGTTACTTCACAGTTTTTAAAGAGATGATAATCATGCGACATGCTTAATTATCTCGTTCCACAAAACAATTACATGTTCTTTACGGTTCATTTTGCAATCGTCTTAAGTTGTATGTGGTTTTAAAGGAATATATTTTAACAGAATAACACGAAAAAAAGTTGAGGTCATTTGTTCGCTTGTCCTTGACACTTAATCATATAAAAGCATGCTTATAATGTGCAAATAGTCTACGTAAACAATTTTATACCCATTACAGATAAGATACAAAGAGTTACTAAAAGCCTTGTTTTCACAATGATTATATGTATTAACTAAAGAATATTTTGTACCTAATAACTTGGAGATAAGTCTAAAGCAATTTTAAATCGCTTAGAAACAAATATAACGATAGAAAACCACGTAGAAAATCGTATGAAACTGCAGTCTGAATTGTCTATGTGTTTCTTAATGTTATGTATGGTACTTAAATAAATATTTTATTTTACTTTTATCAAAAAAAAAGATTACACAATAAAAATAGATTATAAATAAAGCCAACATAAGGTTAAAACATAGAACCGGAAATAGAATCTAAGATCAGAAACAACTATAGCAAAAAAACTCGAACAGAAAAAAAAATAAAAAAAATATATATACATATGAACAAGTAGAGTATATTATGTGAAGAACGAGCATTTAAGTGTGTGTGTATTCGTGTGTGCAATGGTGTTGCTGTGTGAGTGAGTGTGCGAGGTTGGTTTAGTTTTTTTTTAAAAGAAAACTTTTAAACCAAATATATCCAAGCCAATACATATATAAATATGCAAGTAATATAAAAACAATACAATACTTACAATTCCAATAATGGTAGCAACTCCAAAAGTACTGAGCATTAAAGCACCCTGCGTCTCGGTATATCCGCTTTCTTCCATGAATGTCGATATGTAGAAGTAGGGTACGATGAACCAAATAAATAGGACCAAAGTAGATAGATTCATCATGAGAAAATGAAATTCCGTAAACATATTGAAATCAAATGTTTTGTTGATCATGTTCAACAGACGCTTTCCCCATGTCTGTAATATTGAATAAAGTATATTATTTAGTGTAGAATTATCATAACCCAGACTATCTGTCACATATAAAGACAAAGATTAAAATGTAAATTTATATTCACCTTATCTTCTTCCTCTTTCACTGACCACATCGAGTTTCTGTAAATGTCTGGACATGAAGAAGCCCTTAATTTGTATTTTGCAATGTTCAACATAGCACCCCTGTGCATTATAGAGTTGCGATGCACTCTAATACCCCTAAAGTAATTGTGATCGGCTTGAATGTTTCTGGTGAACCAATCCTGGCGGGCTTTTGGAGTGATGACATTGTTTTCAGGTATTGGCTGGAGCAATTTATCCTTAACAATTTCCAATTTCTTGTCAAACTCCTTCTTTTCCTTTTTGCTTATTTTTGTTTTTCCGTCCTTCTTTATAGGAGATTCAATTGGTAGTTTGGTATCCGAGGAAGTTCTTAATGCAAGTAGTGAAGGATAGTTTTGTAATACAATGTTGTATAGGCGTTCATTGGATTTAAGTTGCTCCAATACTTCAATAGGTACCTGAAAATAAAAGTTTATTACGATTATACTTTTTAAACTGTAGTAGTCCTAACATTGACGATGCAGCTATATATATAGGGTATCTATGTATTTTGATTTCAATGTAAAAGATACAATGAATAAAACATACCCTTTCATGTTGTCGCAAAAACGTAGGAAGGTTTATGACGGAGCTGCCCTTTTGGAGTTGCGACGAATCCGCATTTCTTTTTGTAGCCTCTTCAACGTTTTCAGCTTCTGCTATAGATGAAACTAAAGCCATAAGGATATCTTCGGGTGTATCACCACTATTCATTAATGACTTCAACTCTTCAACCCCAGGATATATAGACTCTCCGCCACCTGATTTAGCAGACCTTGCCGATATGGAAGTTGAACTACACGCTCTTTTAGATTTACTAAGTTTCCTTTGTTTTTTCTGTTCTATCATAAGCCACTCTGGGTCTCTCATTACCGCTCCACAAACGCATACATTAAGTACTGTACCAGCCAAAAGAAGCAATGTTCCTCTCCAACCATATTCATCTAATAAATACGTTGTCAAGGGTGAGTACACGAATGTACCGAATCCAACCCCACATGATCCTAAGCCTACTGCTAGGTTACGTCGTTTTTCAAACCAATATGCTATAGATACTACAGCAGTAACATACAGTAATCCCATGCCTAATCCAGCAATTATACCATATGTTATGTACAACGATTCAACTGTGTTACTGTAGGAGGCTGCTACAAATCCAACAGTAGAAAAGACGCCACCAACTATAGTCATTTTCTTACAGCCATAACGGTCGACTAAAGCGCTCATTATAGGCCCAGCTATCAATGGAACTGATATAAAAAGGCTTCCAATCAATGAAGTCTTTGCTTCGCTGGTTTCAAAGAAATCCACAAATTTAATCTGAAGTAAGCCATAGGAAAAAGCCAAGCCATCAGCCACTGTGGCAATAAGAAAGGAGGCGGCTACGACCACCCAGCCCCATCCCCCATCCGGTATATGTGGCTCTTGCTCAGTGGGTTTGCTAGAACATATACTATCTGCATCACCAATTCCCATGAATTTAACTCTTTCATTCGTTGACTTCGCATCGTCATCATCTTTGCTGTACGCTACACTTAGTGTATCCTTCTTTTCGGCCGTTTTCATCGAATTCAATGTATTCAAGTCATTGTTATCCAAGTCTCTAATGTCTGACTTGCTATCATGAACAGAATCGATATACTTTATATCATTCTTGATTAACAGTGGAGACGTAGTCTTCTCCTCTTCAGACGGTACGCTTTGTTCATGATTATTTTTACTTGGTATTCCATTTGCGTACTTTCTTTCTGTTTCCATTCCACGCGTTTTAAGTACGGTTTTAAGTACGTACTTGGAATCGTGGGATCTTCGTAGAGAAGAGTTAAATTGCTTTCAATGAGCCAGTTAACTTTGTCTACGTTGATGAGATTATTAGTTCTCTGGACCAATTTCTTAATCTTGGATCTCTAGCAGAATACCGGCAGGGGCTCTTCGATATACAAAGAGTGAGAGTGCTGGGTTTGTTACTTGTCGAGTTCATCAAGGACCGGCTAGTCCTCGATATCAATTTCTTAAAAAATACACTTTCAAAATTGTGGCGCGT
Source organism: Leptophobia aripa (assembly GCA_951799465.1). Classification (NCBI taxonomy): domain Eukaryota; kingdom Metazoa; phylum Arthropoda; class Insecta; order Lepidoptera; family Pieridae; genus Leptophobia; species Leptophobia aripa. The sequence goes on along the minus strand of OX637266.1, from coordinate 5,442,746 downwards.
TTGTCTGATAAACGTCTTCCCTCTTTTTGACATTAAAGTCTTTCTGCTTCAAACATTTCAGTACAGAAACAATCTGTAACAAATGAAAATCGAAAATTAAACCGGTGCCCAATACACTTATTTAAATTTTAATCTCGGCATAAATGGATATACATTTTTTATGAAAACAATCTTGTTTTTTTAAGACAATATAAGCCATGATCTTGATTTTAGTAAATTTGTCGACGTATATACATAGGACTATCATAGTTTCTGAAATATTTTACTTTTCCGTTTATTATAGAAAATAAGGTAATTAATGTTTAACTAATTTGTACGCACCTAGTAAACAAAATAAATCATCTCTTTGTCATTATATGATTTCAGGAATGAAACAATTGTACAATCAATAAATACCTCAGTATTTAATGATTATATAAATTGGTCAATGACCCAAAATAATACTAAGTAAATAAAACTTAGTATTATTTTGTATTAATCTTGACCAAGATGAATTGGGAAGATAATTTAATCTTATCATTATAATAATTTTTAGAGTTTCTATTGATAATATTTTTCTTAATGTTGACTAGATGTTATTCAGTTTAAGTAACTTATTATGCAAAAAAATAATTTAACTATGTCATTATATTACGCATCTACTCAACTATTTGTATATTTAGGAAATTATTTATAATATAGATAAATAGGATAAATAGTTTAGTTTTATTTGAAGTGGTTGAACTGATAAAAAATCTTACGGATAAGGATATATTTTTATCTTAACTTTAATCTTTATTTTAAAACAGCAGCTATCGAGTTTCTTGGCGGTTCTCCGGAACTCGTAGTAATGTAAGAAAATACGATTCAAAAGCATATTTTTAAAGGCCTACTTGAATAAAGGTTGTTTAAATAAGTAATAAAAACGCACATTTTTTTGTATTTCAAAGTATTTGAGATTTCGCGGAAACACTTAGCAAATAAATCCTGTTTTGTACCTTTTAATGAAGCTAGCTTCATAAGACATGAACTAAGTAGATAAAAGTAACTCTTAACAACTTGTGTTGTCATGCCCACAAAGATTTTGACTATGCTATTGACTAATAAAGTTTTAATTTACGAAAATTCTCGATGCTTAAAATCAACGTCTCGTATGAACGTATGATTGTCAGACTAAGTCAAGGTCATCAATCAAATTGTCTAACTTCACTTGCGCGTAAAAAGTTATGATCTGCTTCCGTATTTATGAATACCGCGGTATGTCTCGGCATAAATACAATCCAACAGAAAGATACATAACGAAGTACAAAAACAATCAGAATGACTTTACAAGAACCTAGAAGTCGTAATTGGGACACGCTGTATGTTGCAATAACCGATTGCGAATAATGTCCATACATTTTCTATTTTCATATACGCGGTATTCCGCTCATGTATAGGCTAACTATACTTAAACGCGAACAAATGTTTTATACTAATGGAAAGCCAATTTTGAACAAATCTATGAATGAAACCGCACTATAATGTTATAGAGTAAAGATAAGCGTTCAGTTGGCGATTAGCGGCCTACTTTTCATTTTATGGATACATATGCATATCTCTAATTCTCTTACAGCGCTAATTGCATAAAATTAAGAATCACTAAAAGTGGTACTTAATCATGGTCAGTTCAATGAACCTGTATGGCTTCTGGCAGTGTTTTATTAAAATTGTATGACGCATAAATCTCCTTATTTTAAATAGTGTTGCTTTAGTTTGAGTTGTTGAATATTAACTGAAGTTCGTCAGCAATTTTGTAGCGCGAGATGAATGATTTTTTTATTTATTGAATAACTATTTCTCTCTGAAGAGGTTTTAATGTAAAATAAATTATTAGAATAATAAAAACTCATTTGTTGTAATTAAAATATTTACTCTGTGAATCGGTAACGTGATTTATGGTAACCCTATGTATGTGTCATCACGTGACGTAGTTCATAAACGATACATTGGCTGAAGAATTTGAAATAACTGGAATCAAGATCAAGTAAAATATTTTGGTCTACTTATAGATATAAAGGATCGTTATCTACTTATAATATACATAAATGTTGACTGTAATTATTAAACTACATGATTTGTTTTACATACCAATATAATCCCAAGATACTTGGAATTGTAAACCTGTGTGGAATCGTGGAAACTCGCTTTGATTTCACGGTCAAATACTGTAAAGGTTCTGTAAGTATAGAACGATTAATGCAATGAGTCTCTTGAATATTCGCTACACAGTTATCGCTCACAGCTGTCCGATTACTGAACCAGCGAGCGATGTTCAATTAAATATAAGTACTTATGCGTAGATGACGTCACATAATGGTTAAGGCGCCGATAAACAACTATCGATATGTTATAAAGATACGCACGTAAACCCACGCGTTTGCGTATTAGCTTAGGTAGCATTGATGCTTTTAATGGAATAGAAATTAGAACTTTTGTAATTACGCAAAATTGACTCAAACATGACTTGTTTGTATAAAATGTAGATGAGGCTTTTTTAAACGGTTATTTTTGCAGGTATACTATGTTTACAAAATTTTGTATTTAATATATAGTTTTTATAGCAATATTTTGGAGATATTACCCTGGTCTCATGTTTTTAAACAAGTGATATTTTAATTGTTATAAGATAATAAAAATATTAAACGATTACTATTTGTTGGTAAAGTTATCTATTATAATATACAGACAAAGTTAAAAGGACAGTTGGCCCTATCTCACAGGACAGTATGCCTAAGTAAATAATGGTTGTCAGAAAAACAAACAGCAATGCAACCTTACCATATATAAAAAAGGTATGATAATAAAACGTCACAATATAATGAATACAAAGAGAAATAATATTAAATTTAATAAGCTTAAAAGTAAGTAGAAAAAAAACCAATTCTATACACAACTTATGTAACGGCTGGACTTATTTTTGTCCAACCTTCCCTTGCACGTGAATTGTCTAGTTTTGTGTAAAACGAGACATTGGCGAATCTCCAGGCACGTCACTGTAGACGTTTCACGAAATATACAAAATATTAGGCCGCAAGTGGATGTTGGCAAATTGTCAGGGTAAATATTGTATAGTTACATGCCTTTATCAGGGAGTCCGTTGCGCGTTACAATAAAGTACAGAAGGACAGGAAGTGACATAAGTCAGAGTCAAAATTCCTCATTTACCGTCACTAATATTTACTGCGTGTTCTCAACTGAGAAGAACCCACAAGAAACACAGTATAGTTGTTATTTTCTTTTGGTGGTTTTTAATTATACTGCAGTGGTTATAAAAAGTTAGAATGTGATGAATAACGCTGATCTATATACGTTTAATGGAGATCAGCAACGAAGTAGGTTGTATATTTTAGAATATTTATAAAAGAAAAACCAATGGCGTCATGATAAAATTAAACACATCAAAATATCCTGTTTGGTATACATATACGTATGTACCACTGTTTGGCCCAAACTTCTCACAATTTAAAGAGTTCCACACGAACGTAGTTTTTAGTTGAGATAGACATTAAAAATGCCTACAATTTATAGCATTGTTTTGACAGCATCCGCTTTAATAGAACCGTTCATGGATTATAAACAAACAGACTTCTCGGTATAATATTGAAACATACATTTTGAAAACACGATCGTTGCTAAGTTAGGAACAATGGTGGCATCAATCGTTTTATTTGTTCTTGTATTAGGTTTCAACAAAGGAATGTCTTTAATGTATTCTCTTTTAAAATGTCAATGCAGATTAAGAAAAATATTTAAATATGTGTAATGCTTTTTATATTCTTCCATCCTATGCATCATATACTAATAAAATTTTAACGAGGACGAGGGTGTACGTTGCATAAAACGAAAATAGATTTCCACATAATGGCTAAAAAATCACAGGTTTTTTAATCAGTATACTAAGCTTTGCCTGGCTTATCATTAACTATAGTTTATTGTTATGAGTCGTCATTTCAAAAAGAAATATATAATTATCGCATAATTCCAAAAAAACATTTTATTGTTTTTGAAACTAGCAGATTAACTGTTGATTCATTTAACTCTGGATACAAGCACCACTCTTTTTCACAGTATTCTCACATTAAAAATATCTTTCAACTTCCACACATAGTTGCGGATTCAGCTAGTACCTAATTAATATTCTAAAGCAGCTAAAAAGATTCATAATTTACCTTAGATGTATCAAATTATTTATACGTATTTCCCAAAGAACTTGCTTTAATATTGATAACAAAATAAACCATCTAAATCGTATTTAAAGGCATTAAAAGTTTATTAATTATAGATGATCTTAAAGTATTTATCATAGCAAAGATTCACTATAGGCCTAAATTAAATTACCTACTATTGACCGACCGTACCAGCAATTATGTGATTTATTATATAGATAACGTATAATTGAATTGTACATTTGACACACATACCTAATGAGTGGACGATTACCATCTCTTTGAACCAATCGTAAATGTCAAGAAACGTTTTTAGCTTATTTTAAACAACATGTATATTTACAATATTAAAGCGAATACTGATAATATTCTACACGGAGTTGGAAACGGAAGAAATCATATAAGGAAGGTAAATAATATCGGCTATGTAAATTCGTTTATACCAGTTAATTTACTGGCGCTAGTTCATTGAATTAACTATTTGACTTGGTAAAACTGTTAAAAACCTATGGCATAAGTCAACCATTCAAATAGTTTTGTATTGAGCCGTCAAGTGTTTAATAAACAATGTGTCAACTATTCACTTGCGCCAGTAATTCGCATAACTTCCACGTAGACGCCTTGAACGGTGAACTATCCGCTTTAAACCGGTTAAAACGGAGCATAGGGACAGAGCAGAGCTGACTGCAGTGGCCTTTGGTTATAACTAGTTTTTGTTCAAGAACTGTTTCAGATAGGACAAGCCTAGACATAAACAAGTAGGGTAATCCAATAATACTAATTTGTAAACCTCGACATAAATCTAAGCATTTTCCATTTAAAGGCCTTGTGATCTTTACTCTCTATATATTCATATTTAATTTTAAAAACTGAAAATAAATAAAAATTAAAGGTATACTAAACATATAACGATATATTATTATTTTGTTTTTAAATGTTGCGTTTGTACTATAATAATAAAATAACTAAACTAAAACATGTACTCTTCATTTATTTCTCATAAAAAAATAGACTGTATGTAACTAGCTACGAAGCTTCGTATAATATAACTAACAGTGGAGTCAAATAATTATAAATAAAATTACATTCGGTATATAAAAATATCAAACATGTTAAGGAAAATGCATATCTTTAATCATATACACTCGTCACATTTACATCAACTGGAGGGTTATTTCAAGGCAGCCCTAAAATAGAAGGTACCAAGGCAGACGATCTCTGACGTCATTTGGCAGACTCCAGTTTGACTGAGATTTAAATCGAATTACGACAAATACTGTGTCAGGAAATGATTCACAGTTCAAATGAATGCAATCCTATTTGAGGGGTCGTGAAATATTGAGTTAAAAATGTATACAATTCAGTGTTACGCACAGTTTACTATATTCAATAGATGTAAGCCGTTTTAAAATATAATTAATAGTTATATGCAATTTTTAACAACGATGTGTAAGTATGATCACATTGAGTATGACACTTGTATATTGCAATTAAATATATTTAACTATTTGTCATACTTAAAGTGTAATGGCTGTTGTGATTGTTGAATCGTTTCAAAGATACTGGAAACGTCTCATAAAAATGCTTTACTTGAGCGCCATTAAGTCGCGTCGTATTTTAATACTTAGTTTACTTTTTGTTACATATATTTAAATTTGTTTTGTTATTCCGTACACGCTGATTGCCTACAAATAAGGGCGTGGTTGTTATATGTACCCGCATAGCTCTTGCGAGCTTTAATCAATAAAAAATAGATCTGTACGATTTCGCGTAACGAATTCCTAGACGTCCATGAAACATTAGCTGATAGATTCACTTTATTACAAAACCCACGGTTCAGTTCGCCGTAAAACCGAATCATTTGGCCCCTCGTTCTTTCACCGCTAAAAACCTTTTTGGTTCTTGTTTTTGAAGTAAATTAAAAGTAACAAAAATAAAGGTCCGCAAAAATTATACACCTGATTATTTCTAAACAGATCCAGAGACTCAGAACTCAGTTACTTCAATTTGACTCTACTTTTCTAATTAAACGCTTGGAATTGTCAAAATTAGTGCGTTTCCTTTTGCCTAATTCAGCCTAATTCTACAATGAAACACCGACAATAAGGTTCTTCCACCGCTTATAAAATAAAAGTGTTTACGTCCTCAGTCGACTTAATTATCGCGGTTTGTAAATGCTCGTTCCTTGTTTACCATTCATAAAAATATAAATAAAACAATTTCTTAATATAAATAGGTGACGACAAACATTTGCAACTAATAATAATTGTTTTTCTTCGCCTACTCATACCTAAATTTGTATCGACATATGGTTTGATTAATTTGATATTTTCTTTATCGTGCATACTAGTAATTCGTATTTTCAAATTAAGTGTTGGCCAATTAAGGGCTCGGTGACGTAAGGCAACTTATATACGAATTAAAAAAAGACATCCATTAATACATAAGTTTATCTTTGTTTAGTAATAACAATATAATGCATGATTTTTGATCTATCATACGGGATTGTTTGAAATGTGTCGAATGTAATAAAACCACGTTTTATAATGTTTTCATTTTACTGTATACAGTAAAATGAAAACATAGTAGACTTAAAGTAAAGAACTAATATATATATATATATATATCTTTAAAAACATAAATTACACCCTAGTAAATACTATATACTATATTCAGACTTAATAACTATTGATAAATTATTAATAATTCGTATAAGCATCGCGATACAGCGAGGAAATGCCGCCAGCATTATAGGTACTCTGCCATATGGACCAAACTTTTTAAATATGTTTTGTTTTGTGTTTTATTTCATTTTAAGTTATATTTACTGTAGTTACTCAATGTTTATGTTATTATGTTACTTACTGAATTAGTATAATAAACCTTTCAGTAACTATTAATAGTTTTTAACATATTATGTAAATTTCAGGTTTCTATTCATAATGTTCTAAAGGTGTTTTAACCGCTCCATACCGAACCAGATTAAGGTTTGACGACAGACTCAGGGTCAGAACAATAAAACTCTTATTATCACATCTAACTGCAATAAAATGATAACGCATTTACCTTAATTAAATAAGATGGTGTCATTCAACTGTCACAATTATTAACGCGTGAGTTTATCACAAAATTATTAGACAATTACAGAGTACCGACATTATTCAATTTTGACGCTCGGCAATGTAAATAATTTGTAAATACCTAATTTACATATGTATTGTATTGTATTTTAAATTAAATCTCACTCTTTTGTATATACGGGTAGTATGTTTCTGTCTGTCTTGAGATCGTATGGGGTCTATACTGATATAAATTCTGTTTTATTACTCTTAAGTTCCTAGATTTTACTATAGAGCAGATGTCGTAGAATTAGGCTGAAATAGGCAAGAGGAACCGATCTCATTATGACCATTCGAAGCGCTTAACTAGAAAAGTATATTTCGCGAAGGAAAGGAAGCTATATGTAGTGTATAAACTTTATAGTTATTGACTTAACTTTTACAAATACAAAATATATACCTAAGTTGACTAAGTCGTCTAAGGTGCTCAAAATGTATCGTTCGTAGCTACGTAGATTATGTATTATTCCGATTGTCCCACAAAATAAATTAAAGATTGAAAGAAGATAGCCTAAAGAATTGATGAACCGTATTGCGTCAATTATTGTTTCAATTACGATACAGGCAACAAGGGACCTTTTACTGGTAATAAAATACTCGCTACAAATAGAACACATGCTAGGCTAATTGAATGTTTACCACAATGTAGTCATATTGTATTACTATATATGTTAGGCTTAATTGACTGGTGACTGCACAATATCTTATTTGGCAGATAAAATCATTACATTCTCAATTTGAGATTGTGAATTCGGAAATATAATGATTGTTTTGTGTGTATACTTTACGTTTTTGTGTGTTTTAATATAATAAAATGAATATGGGGAAAATAATTCAAAATTAATACGTTTTATTTTTGTACAATAGAAAAATAGTATGTAGGTTGCTGGATGCATATTTAAATAACTTATAACATACATAAAAGTCCTCCTAAAATAGTTTGGCAATTTTTTTTTATCATCACCGCAGTTCTTCAGTCTACTCCAAAGGAACGACAACACATTTGAAGTAATAAGAAGTATTTGTTTGAACCGTTTGCCAAGCTTTAGTAGACGGGCCGAATGTGATTTAAAATATTTTTATTTCCTCTAAGATACAGGTGATTATTATTATTACTGGAACCCAATATTGGATGTTTCATACGTAACATGTTTCACAATGAATCAACTTCATCTAAGGTAACCTGTCACTTAGGCTTAGCGCCAGCTTACCTGTTTAAGGTCATTCACCTTTCGTACTTTAAGGTCACATGTAGTGCGAGCCTGGTGCAAATTGTTGTCGATAATCGTGTATTATAAACAATGATAAAGTTTTGTTTTGTTCAAATCTTACAAACAGTTTAGGACTTTTAAGATTTTTAATTTATAAAGAGTGCTTTTCTAGTGAAAACATTTTCAAATGTTAGCAAATTATCAAAACCCTTTTGTCGATTTTTTGCTAAGTATTCGACTGTTATGTTATATAGCCTGGAGGCTGAACTGGATTAACTAGCTGATTGATTCATCTAGGTGAAGAATTCAAACCAGAACACTTGAGATGATATCAAGGCCAAATATTATTCAAAATTTTACATACACGTGATGAATTATTAGGTATAAGTGCTATTTATAAAAATAAAAACGGCTACTTCAAAGAGATCAAATCTCCAAGTACATATTAGAATCGCCCTCTATACGATCCAGAGGTTATAGAACAATGACAAGTCAATAAAATTAATTCTTCATGGATTTTACATAACCTTTACCGTATTAGCAGCGAGCACAAATTTATTCCCGTTTTTGCATACATGCTATGGTTAATATACTATATTATATGGCATGATATAAATAGCTTTCGATAAATGAACGTCAAGTGATAAGCGGCTCCTTGGCTCTATAATGTTTCAATAAGTTTAATAATTAATAGGATCGTTTCAAACAAGGCACGAGTTTAATGGTTAATTTAAAAATAACCAATTAGTGAGGAGAATCTCTCAAAATTACTGTAACAAAATGATCTTCGTCGTTTCGTTAATCAGTAGCAATTACTGATGAGACTGATTGGGTAGGAAAAAAAATTAATTACTTAAATACCAGCAATTGAAATTTCTATAAAAACGACGGATACGTACAAGGTCGACGATTAAAATCGACAATAGAAGAAAATAATATGAAGAAAATCGATGGTATTTAGCACACAAATCAAGGATGGAGCTGTGTGAAAAAAGGACACACCCTGTATAGTGTTCGGGTGTAAAATACACCAATAAATTACACTAGAAATAGACAAGATTGATCACATGTCATAGTTTGACAATGACTAACGAATGTCTATAACACAAGAATTCAACAATCGAACAGAATACGTGTTAAAAACATCGGAAACCGGTGCGTTCGAAATTTAAAATTCTATGTCTTATGAGGAAACTATTCTACGTGTGTCTTTGTGCGTTCCAATAAACATTATAAAGAGTTAATTAAACATATCTTAACTATGAAAAAAAATGACGTAGACTTAGCTAATCCGCATAATAAACTATTGAACTAGAATAAAAAATCAATACTTTGTTTCACTTGTACAATATTACAAAATTATCGTTTTAATTGCATTATGTGAAAGTTAAGAGAAAAGGCCGACTGACGTCACTGACGTATGTTTATAAACTTCAGCATTACCAAAGGCTCAACAGTTAACATACAAATCGAAAGTCCCAGGTTTACAACAATAATTTAAACGTGGTCACGTTTAAAAAAACTGATAGGTAACCAGCTGAGTTTGTTGTGGGTATCTCAGACCGGTTTACTTTGGAACCCTCGCAGATCTAGATATAAAAAAAATTATTTATGTGTACGTCGTTGTGTAGTATTCGCTGATACGAGTGGAAACGATAATAATTTACGTGTATGACTCTTGCCCCAAGCTTAAACCTTACTGATTGATTTTTGCCAGTAGATGTTTGTATTTCTTTTAATAATGATACATAGGCGTAAGTCACTGTCGCAATTATCTATTTAAGACTGCGACAGGTTATCCTCCAGGATGTTTCGGGAGTTTAAACTTATCTTGCGTTTTAACAATCCTTTGTGCTGTTGTAATAGGAAAGATTAACTTGAACGATAGGCTACGATAGGCTATATACACTAAACAATTCTGCATTAGTTTTACATTTTATTATGGCGTTCAAAAAGCAATTTTATAAATAAAATATTGTTATAATTTTCATACAGAATTGTATACGCTACAATTGTCATATAGGTGAGAACAAATGAGAAAAACCCTATCTAGACTTACTTAATTGCTGTTGATAACGTTTATAATGCAATAAACTTGTCTTAACGAGAATCATACCTACTCGATGATTATAAGTATTACAATGAATCGTTAAATGAAAATGTGTCTCACGACCGGTATATTTTGATATACCTATGTACTGTCGTGAATTTAAGTGCGTTTATAAAAATCACAAACATTCGTTTCCGACTGTACATTTTATCTAGACAACATTCATTCAACAAAGCAACTTTTACAATACCTTATCCTTGAGAGTTTTGTATTATTGTAACGTACACAAAAACTGGCAACAAAAAAAATTTGTAAACATTTCAAACAAAATACATACCTGAACACGTAGTGACCACAGTAAAATGTTAATAAAACAGCTGATACACAGAAAACCGTCCACAAACGTGCGTTAGCCAACAAAACACTCTGGGATCTGAGAGTTTATTTATGAGGCGAGACCCGCGTCGCGCCTCGCACATAAAATCCCCATTTTTAAATCTATTCATAAAACGTCCGTTACGCAGAAATTCCTGCCGACAAATGTTAATTATCTTGTGATAATGATATTTACATTGTTTTATTGTCATTCAGCTTGTGGAAATATACTATCTTATTTTGTGTCAATTTTCATACGTAACATTAACAGATATGTCTTAGCTAAACGTTAGAACTTCGGACGAAAATAATCTTTTATGCTTGTAACCAACCCGGGCTCTGGTGTAATGACGACTGAAGTAAACTCTGTAACGACCATGTCAACTAAAATAAATATGAGTGTATCAAGTGTATATAATAACTGAACTGATTTTTTTAATTTTCTTTCAGTATAAAATTTGTTATTTGTATTTAAATTTACCTGTCTGAAAATCTACCACAGTTCACTTTCCTAAAAAGATACGACTTGAACTTAGAAGTGCGAACACCTCCATTTGAGGCTGTCAGCGCACCCGCTTAATGAATGATGACCACGGGTGGAGTTTCTTATTGTGCCGCCAGCTCATCTAGCCCCTAAAAAACTGTATTTTTATTTTGTATTACATGTAAATTGAATGTATTAATTTGGTTTATTTATATGTGTGAAGATCTTATATGGTGAACTACTAAAAATACTATGGTAACTGTTACCGAATTGATTGTCATCTCATTTCTAACCGACCAAAGACGGTTGCCATACTTATAATGTGAACATTTAAAGTATTTGACCTCTGATCGAATTCGATAAAAGAATAGAAGATCCTCTTACGAATCACACCGCAAATCATAATTTAAACAGTTTGTTATACTCACGACAATTTTATCAAGTATTGAAATATAACATTAAAGGGATGAGCACGTCTATTGGGCGATAACTCTTAATAATAAAAGAGACATAATTTATTATTATTTATTAGTTTTTTAAGTACATAACAATATTAGTAGACTTTAGATTTCTTCACTTAATACTATAATTTGACTAGATATTATTTAATAACATTTTAATTGTGCTCATTTAGCTACATTAAGTACCATATAAACTATGTTTACAAGAATACAAAGGAGGTTCATTAGAAAATAGTTATTGGCTCTGAAAAGGCTGAAACAAGCAGACATCAGTCATGTTTTAATTGAGACTGTACAAAAGATGTGTAGGTATATTACGTATTCTATTGTCAGTCATGATTATAAGCTATAAAAAATAACGTAATTTTATTCAAATATTGTGTAAGTTATCATTATGAATCGAAATTTTTAAAACGTCAATTTTTCAAAACTTTTAAATTTATATCAAATTTGTTTTATTACATCGGATCTCTCCGTATGAAGCGAAAATCATAATAAATTTCAATAAAACTGTTGCAATCACAGAAAAAAGATCTCAATATACCGTATAGTTTAGTGTAATTTCAGTGACTTTTCTAAGTATGAAAGTACTCGTACGCACTTGAAGATACAAGCATAATTCCTAGAACCTCTTAGGGGTGTTTCAATTTTATAATAAATAACTTTATATAACTCAAATAACATCAACTTCTCTTTCAACCTGCCGACGTTCCTGGTAAGACCTTATAGGCTGTATGAAAGATGTAAGGATACCGGCAACGATTATCCAACCACCAGCAAGATAAAACGACAACTCCCAGGAGAACGTCAAATCGTATATCAGACCTGGAAATAATAATTCGTTATAAACAATATAATCATCTCTCGTTCACATTAAACTTACCACTTACCAGATAATGGGGGTCCAATTAAATGCCCAATTCCCTCGGCCAACAAGACCAATCCATATGCTGAGGTAAAGTCATCCAAAGACACCAATTTCACTAAGAGACTCGGTACAAATGTAAAGGCCGCGGCAAACATCAATCCAAAAAGGCCACAGAAAAAGGCCAGCCACCAGTAGTTGTAAATAACCAGGGGTATCGCAAGGACTGACGCTCCACAGAATAGAAGACAAATAGCATATAGGTTTCCAATTGAGACTCCGGGAAGGTCTCCAATCCAGCCAAGGCCCACCTGCAATGGTAATTGAGATAGGCTTGAGATTACTTGCAGTATATTACGATTAATCAGTTTCTTCTAAACAATTTTTTTGCGTAAGTGCATCTTGTATTTTTGTTATTTAATACCACAATCAATAATAACTTTTTTTTGATTCCAAGGCGTGCACACATTAAATGACGTAATAACGATGTTCGTTCATTAATTGAATAAGAAAATTTTAAGCGATTTTATAACATTAATACATATATTTGTAGAATGTTAGAGATTATCTAACATTAATCATTGAAATTAGAATAAATCGCCTGGTCTGAAATTGAAGGTTAAAACAACAGATATATTTAGGTAAAGCGAGAATTGGCACAGTTATACGTAAATATCAGGTGACATATTTTCTGCATTCTGGTTATAGAGTGGTTGTTTAAAATAAATTCTACGTATACAAGGCATATGTCTGATATAATGAATACTATTATCTATTCCATAGAAAGTACGTAATATTATATACTTCTATGGTTGGTTGAACAGCAAGAAATAATATTCAAAGTTTCCATTTTCTTATAATTTTAGTAATATAATTATTATTACGAAAATAATAGTCACTTTACTTTAATGAATAGTAGACATTTAATTTAATGTACCCATACATTTTAGGTTAAGGGATTTATCATATTTTACGACAATAAAGGTCCTTGTATTATCGATACAGACTTGTATTATTCATATAGGTAACTAAGGTACACTTATGAATCGTCAGCACAATAAGTAATAAAAAAATTCGACTCTACATTTACTGCCAGTTCCCAAATCAGGGGCGTAGAGCGGACGAGAAGAACTGGCAAGAAACTCTCCGCCACTCCCATAAATCGCCAAGCATGTTTCTCAGTTTCAAGATCCTTGTATGTCGTATAACATTAGATCAGGACTATTTCATGTATTATTGATAACATAAGTATATTCTCTCAACACAATACAATATCGAAACGCAGAAAACCTTATCGGCAAAAAATACTATAAAAGCTATTAAGTTCATCGACTATATTAATTACGTAAGATTTACCATTCCAATTGTGTTAGTGATTCCAATCAGGCTCAACATCACCGCACCATCATCTTCCTCATAGCCACTATGCAGCATATGTTCAGCGAGGTAGAAGTATGGTACAATGAACCATACGAAAATTATTATCGTGCCAATACAAAGAAGATTGAATGTCACCTCCTTGAACAGCTCAACATTGAACATATCGGCGAGGACACTGACGCAGTCATCGTACCATTTCTGTAGAAAAAAAAGGGATATATTAAACTTAGCGGTAAGCACTTCACTCGTTGTGACCCCGCCTGCTCGTTTGCCTCCTGTTACATAAAACTATCGCGTTTGGAGTAAAGGTTGTAATACACCATTGAAATTGACCGTAAGTCAAGTTATTTTAAACTAAATGCTTCTCGCAGTTTTGAAGCGTCTCCCATAACACGCAGTGCAATAACTTCGAGTTTGGGATCGCTATACTTAATGATTCCGTTTCTTTGGTCATTTTATATTTGTTTAAAAGCAAGGGGATGATCAGTTCTGTTCCTGATGCATATCATCCAATATGATGCATATTTTATAAATCTGGTACCTTTACATTGCCTGTTAGACATCGCAGCGCAATAGATGATTCTTAAGTTTTTCTTTTTTGTATTTGCATTTGTTTTTCTTAATTTCTATAAAATTTAGGCCGATTGTGGTTTTTTTTTTTAAAGAAAATTATCGTCAGACAAACCCATTAGTTCAATTAATTAAAAATGTATTAACGAACAAATATGATTAATAATAGAGTGTAAAAAAACATATAAATGACAGACAAAAAACATATTTTAAAGTAAGACAATAAAGAAGCTGTTCTCTGTACCTATATTTTAACGAGTTCAGTAAAATTAGTCACGTCTTGGGGACATAAAAATGAGATATTAGCGCAAGAATATTAATAAAATTCTCTTTTAAACACGAATAGCAAGAATAAAAATAATAAAACTAAAATGACTAACACAAACAATAAGATACAATAATAATAACCAAAAATTAAGAAACAAAGGGTGGGCTCAGCGCTGATAAGCGAACTTCCATTTTTCCATTTTTTTTATTCATCATTTTATGGTATTTAAACCAATTAAATGTTGTTTTAACACAAAAAACCGAGTAACAAAGTTATAATATTTTTTATAAGAAATATAAAATGCTATATGCTATAATTAACCTAGTCTACTTTTATTGTGATCTTAGCGGGAGGTAACCACTTTTAGACACTATTCGCAATGCGACACGAAAAAATATCTGTTTTCATTATTGTGAACTTTTAGTTAGGCGTATTTATAACATAGTACTTATCAAAACACTAAATAATTGACAAATTTAAAATTCTTACCTCTTCTTCTTCATTCACCGTTACCATCGAGTTCTTAAATATATCAGGGCACGACGACGCCTTCAATTTATAACGTTTTATATTTAACAACGCATTCCTATGGCTTATTGAATTTAACGGCATTTTCAAGTCCCTAAGATAATGATGGTTTATAGATAATTGTTTTTTAAACCAATCCCTTTTGTTCTCTTTACTGTCTTGTTTTAATAAAGGTCGTAAATCTTTCGCTTCCGACATAGACCTTGTGAATTCAGGTTTTCTATTATCCAATTTACCTTCGTTTATTAATACTGCATTAGGTTTTCCAATACTCGACTGTATATCCTTAGGTGAGTATTTCCTTCGCAGAAGATCATTGTTAATATTGTTTGCGAATGAAACAAATTTCATACTGTCGTCACACTCTTTACTCGTATTTGTAAATGAATTCGGGACCTGTAATTATTTAGTACATATTAAACATAGGTACTGTACAGTCAATATAAATAACCAAAAGTTCATATAACTAACCTTATTAACGCTCATCAAATGAGAGGGCAAGTCAATGAGAGAAGTTGTTTTCTTTTCGTTATTATTCCTTCTCATAAACAACATAATCTCTCGACGGCGAATCGTTGCAACTTCGTCTTTAATTACTTTCTCAGCGGGTACTCCATTAGAAATCAAACGCTTCATGTTTTTACCACGTGTAAATTCATCATCGAACGTTAAAGAATTGGCTATAGAGGCGGAGCTTGAATTTTTAGATTTGGCATCATCTTTAATGGATTTAAATTCCTCTCTATCAGACTTTTCCTTTCTCTGTTCCAATATCCACCACTCCGGATCTCTCATTACGCAACCACAAACACACAAATTTAGAAGAGTACCAGCTAGAAGAAGTATTGTTCCTCTCCAACCGAATTCTTCTATAAAATATTGCGTCATCGGTGCATAAATAAATGTACCAACGCCTGTTCCACACGCGCCCAAACCAACAGCGAGATTCCTTTTCTTTTCAAACCAGTAAGCAATTGATACTACAGCAGTAACATAAACAAGTCCAAGACCCAAACCAGCAATAACCCCAAATGTCAACATCATCAATTCTATTGAGTTTGACACAGACGCTAATACAAAGCCAAGGGTAGAAATAAGTCCTCCCAATATTGTCATACTGCGACAGCCATATCGGTCTACTAAAGCGCTCATCACTGGTCCAGAAAGGAGAGGCACTGCGATAAATAGGCTTCCTATCCAAGCAGTGGTAGCCTTACTAGCTTTAAACTCGTCTAGAAATTCCATGTATAGTAAACCGAACGAGAAACTTATTCCATCAGCTATCATAGAGATTACAAAAGATGAAAATACCACAACCCATCCCCATCCACCATCTGGTATTGTCGCTTTAGACACTTCAGATTTTATAAGATGTTGCTCCTCTTTGAGTTCTTTATCATAACTAACGCTCTTGGTATGGTTTGCCTTTTCTTGTCGCGTATTATTTGTTGCCTTACACGTGTTATCAATCTTCGTTGTTTTACCATTCGTTGAAAGGAAATCGTTACTACTCTCTAAGTCGGGACTGGAAAATGTTGTACCGATACTAGTTGTATCATCTTCGCCTTTGACGATACCCGACGTCGATTCTGTTAAAAGAGATTCACGAACCGCCCCTGGAGCCTCCGTTTTATCACGTGGGGTACGATTTCTTAATATTATATTTTTTTCATCTAATTCCATTGCTACAAGTTAGTTAATACTGGCAGTGAGATTATAGTTTGGTCCGTTTTTAACGTCTTAATCTAGGGTCTCTAGCAGAGTATCGACTTGACTGTCTCGCCACGCTGTTGAGTTTAAGCGTGTTTGGCTTGTTTTCCACAGGAACCATTAAGATCTTTATCCAAGAGCTGAAATCTGCAGGTTTAGAGTGACCCATGCAAGGTGGTCAACGTCGAATAGTAACAAAAATATTACAGCTCGTCTTTATTGTTGATGTCATGTAATTGTCGGTGCGTCTGAAATTAAAAATACTTATGATAAAACAGTTAATCAAATAAACGCTAGTATATTGACACTAAGGAATAAATGTAACCTGCCTTCTAGCCTTGACCGAGCTACAAAAACTATGGTTAAACTATTAGCTGAACGGCCGATTACGTTAACGTATGTTAACCTCTTTTAAATTCTTATGTTCAATGTTCAAGTTATTTATGACTCATTCTTTACTTCATTCCCGGTAACACTCATTGATGTGTTTATGATATTTTAATGTTAACTTGTTTAATACTTTGAAGTCGTTCGGAGTAGTCTATTAAATCGGCGATTAAGAGTCTCTAGTTCTTGGTACTCAGATAAACAATTATAATCTCTTATTATATGATTCACAACTGTTACTTGCAGGTCTGTTTAAAAAACTTGATTACCTTACTGTTAATTATCAAGTATTAGGTCTAATCGTTAAAATCATTTTAACTTTATCGTTCTAAAATTGTTTGATTTAATTTATTATTTAAAGCATAGAAGAAAAACAAATCAAGAGATTGTAACAAAACAAAGAAATTGGTTTTAGATAAAATAAACAATGGTTACATTTTGTATTGTGCGATTTTGTTACTATGTTGAGCCGAACTAATGACAAAACCATATCCTATAAAAAAATTTAAATTACTTATTTTTTAAATAAAAACATCATACTGAAACGCAAACAAGTAATCTTACGTGTAGTAAATACAATATTAATAAACACTTTATGCATTTAAAACAGATAGGCTTTGGTAGATATAAAAAAAATACATACCGAAGTTATGTAAGGAACTCTAATAAACAATACCGCCAGCCACAGAGTCACGACATGAACAGGCCATGCAGGCTCCTAAAAATCGATATAACGTAGAAAGAACCATCCCGAAGAGCTATCCCGCCCCTCTGAACGCATGTATTTTAAACCGAAATCGATCGTGTCGCACCGAGTGAAAGAGGTCATAAGTGAATGGTCGGTTGGCTATGACGTAATAAAGATTCTACCTGAAAAATAACGTAGATACGACAGAACGCTGGTTACATTAATATTTAATCCCAAGTCGAATATATAAACGCGTCATGCTTATCGGTAAATATTTTAATTACATACGGTTTAATTCGATCTTGAGAAATGTGAAGGTACTTTTCCCACATAATAGTTTCTATTAATCAATTGAATTGCTTCTTATCACGTACAAATCAGCCTTTAAACATACATAATTTACATAAGAAGTGTATAGTGATATTATTTTGATGCCACTATAACGCCTTATACTTTTTTATGCAATTACTCCGTTTTGTACATAGACAGTATAAATTAATAATTATAAATACTTTTTTCATAGATAATGTTTAAACATAATAGACATAACTGGATATGAATATATGCAAAGTTGTTTCCTTTATGTTCACTCAAAATTGTACACTAATATTTAATAAAATCAATCCGTTCTGTTTTATTCGCTACTCCTTTTTTAACTTAAGTAAAAGTGTACTTGTATATTGATAATAACAATGTCCCATGAGAGCGATTTGTGGAAAATGCCATGACACAATACACTTAGAATAATAATGGAAATATCTAAAAATAAAATGTTGGAAGGTGATGTCTTTGTAGTTGTATGCGCCTGTATAATTTTTATACGCCACTGATATTTTGTTTATTTTTAATATATATTGATTCTCTACCAAGTCTGAGTGATTCTACTTACATGTCTGGCTATTAGTATTTTAATCTAGGAGACAAAATAGATACCTAATTTTTATGCTGGCACCATGTTGTTTATTTGATAATGTATTTGTTTTTAATAAAGATATCCTCAGTTTGTGAATTTTTTTTTTATCTTTCCTAATTAATAATTAATTTTATAAAATGTATATATTGAAAAACATTCTTTGTATTTTAAATTTATTTGAATCTTGGAAATTAATATGCAAATTTAAGGGAATAGCAACTAAGATTTATTAGTATTAAGTAAAGGAGTGATTCATTCTATATTTAAATTACAATAAAACAGTTTTGATATATAAACATTGCTTTATTTATTGATTAGACAATGTACCAAATAGCATTCAAATAAAGTGTATCACCATTTATAGTACTACATTATCTGACATTATACTAATTGTGTCATCCTGCAGCATACCTCTATTATATGCCTTTTTTTATGCAACCAAACTTTTTTTTCATTTCATTTGAGGCAATCCATACTTACAATTCTGATTGTCAAATGTTTTTACAATATTTTCCTACCTACTCTTCAGAGTTACTTGATCAAGAGTGAATTGTAGTTAATACATAAGGGCACCCACTATGATTAACTTCAATAACTTAATACCTTGTAGGTCAAATGACAACCTGAAATAATATTAAAGATATAAAATAAATGTATAAAATCATCTATTTTTAGATCACAAGATATAATAGTTATTCAACTTTGAAGTTTAGAAATTGGTTTAGAATTAAATATTTGTTTTAATTTGAGTACAGTCTATTGCACCATCATTATTTCTTGTAAGTATGATGTTTTTTTTGCTCTGAAAACTGAATTATCTAAGATAACAACTTTTACAGAATATTTTTAAAAACCATAATAATCCTTTTCAGAATTATATCAGATATTATGTTTGTTATGATCAAATATTTCAAAGATGCAAGGAATTTATTATGTATTGTTTTAGAAAAGGAATCAGAATCAAAATGTGCAGAATTAGCACTTTAGGTGGTACATGTAGTCCCTGATTGTTAAATTTGTTTAGATCTGTTTGAACAACGTTTTGCGAAAACTAGTATCTTTTAAAATATTGGAGCCTCATAATTCAGAAACCTTTTCGGTATGTTATCCAATCTATCCTCATCTTCAGATTTAGGTCAAAAATCGATGTTATAAAAAATATCCATTTACTTAAGAAGTAGGTGGATTAATTAGTAATGGCGCAAATAAGTAAATAATAGTTAAGTATCCTAAAATCTAATCAAAGAATATATTTCTAGTAATGACAATATATATTTGTAATATAAACTTAACAAACATATCGAGAAAATTAGAAATACGACAATTTTGCACAGACAATCAGCACTTCAGTAACTAATTTACCAGACTAAATTAAATCTGTTCATAAGCGTAGATATCCACTTGATTGGCGTTTAAGAATTTTTTTTTTTTTATAGAAGAGGGGGCAAACGAGCAGGAGGCCCACCATAAAGGTGAAGTCGCCGCCCATGGACACTCAAGTGGCTGGGAGCTCATGAGTGCGTTGCCGGCCTTTCAGGGATTTATACGCTTTTTTCTTGAAGGACCCTAAGTCGTAGTGGTTCGGAAATACCGTGGCGGGCAGCTTGTTCCATAACGTGGTGGTGCGTGGTAAGAAATGTCTTACGAAACGCACAGTGGTGGAACGACAGACATCAAGGTGATACGGGTGGAATTTCGCATTCTGCCTTGATGTCCGAAGGTGAAATTTAGCTGCAGGTATTAATCCGAACAACTCCTCCGAACACACCCCATGGTAAATGCGATAGAAGATGCTGAGAGATCCAACATCTCTACGCAGCGCCAAAGGATCAAGCCGGTCGGAGAGTGACTGGTCAGCGACTAATCGAACCGCTCTACGTTGAATGCGATCAAGAGGAAGGAGCTGGTACTGGGGGGCTCCCGCCCAGAGGTGAGAACAATATTCCATGTGGGGCCGAATTTGCGCTTTATAAAGTTGCAAGCGGTGGCCCGGAGTGAAGTATCGTCTCGCCCTACTGAGCACACCAAGCTTTTTAGAGGCAAGTTTTGCCTTTTCTTCCAGATGACCGCGAAACTGAACATTGTCCGATATGTCGACGCCCAGTATTCCGATGCTGGCTGAGGCTTTAAGGAGGGTGTCTTCAAAGAGAGGAGTAGCGATAAAGAGTGTTTTTTTAGTGGAAAACGCGCAAACTTGTGTCTTTTTGGGGTTGAATTGGACTAGGTTAAGTCGTCCCCAGTCCGAGGCTACACTTAGTTGGGTCTCGACTTCAGACACAAGTTTGTTCCGGAACTGATCGACAATAAGACGGAGCGTCGCTTATTTTAATAGTGATCCTTTGAGTGTCGTTCTTTAAACCGAGCCAAATCGGCAATCAACAGTGACTGAAATCTCCAATCAAGCCATCTCCATTGAGCGTTGCTTGACTCTGTGGAGTATCCTCTCGTATACAGAAAGCAACTCTGTGATATCGACACCAATACTATTTTAAGATCAAGCAGTCACTAATGAATAATCAAACTTTAAGCAAAACTAAAGTAAAGAGACATAAAAAGATGGTTATCTTTTTATGTCTCTTGTAGTTAAAAAATATAAAAATAAAAAAGATTATAAAATTTTCTAAATATTTTTATTATATACTATATAAATATTTAATTAGTTAAATTTAATATAATATAATATTACCGGGCAAAATCGAATTATTTTTGTATTGGTATCCTATATTTTAGCAAAATTACTTACAAAAAATCCAAAACCTTTTTTAATATTAGTACGTACCAATACCATTCTGCATTATATGTCAATTGTCAATTATACTGACAAAAGCGTTGCATCCGGGAAGTGGCAACACAAACACGTTCTTTTTCTTGTCAAATTGTCGGGAGACACGTGCGTAAATTACGCCGAAATATCTAAAATAATACAAAATGAGTGAAGGAACCGCGACTATTCGTACTCGCAAATTCATGACCAACAGGTAATGGTCCTATTTCATGAAAAAGTCGCCCATTTTTGTCGTCTTTAAAGAGTTATAGCAGTGACAGGTTATGTGACTATGCTTGTGGTTTCAGATTGTTGGCCAGAAAGCAGATGGTATGCGATGTCCTCCATCCAGGCAAGCCCACGGTCAGCAAAACTGAAATCCGTGAGAAGCTGGCGAAGATGTACAAAGTGACACCCGATGTTGTTTTCGTGTTCGGTTTCAAAACTAACTTTGGAGGCGGTAAATCCACTGGCTTTGGACTGATCTACGATACGTTAGATTTCGCCAAGAAGTTTGAACCTAAACATAGATTAGCGCGCCATGGATTGTACGAAAAGAAGAGGCCCACGCGCAAACAGCGTAAAGAACGTAAGAACAGAATGAAGAAGGTGCGTGGTACAAAGAAATCTAAAGTAGGTGCGGCCGCTAAGAAGTGATGTGACGGTTTTTACTGTAAGTAATAAAATTCCAAAAAAAACTGTATATTGTGTTTGTATTTGTACATCCTTATTAAAATCTTATCAGTATTTATATGGATTTCAAATACAGTTTTCTTAACTTTCAGTCATAAAGTGCAACTATTTGTTCCTTTAAGGTTAATTTTTTTTCATAAAATTGTTAAATGTGCATAATTAGTTGCTATTACTTTAGTGGTGCTCTTACCCATTATTGGTACTTGGACTCCACAAGTAATTTTACTAAATACTTTATTATTTCTATATGTATATATATATATATATATTTATGTATTCCTTAATGAGAATACAACATGTAGGTTTTATATAAAAAGTTTTACTAATAAGAAATAATAAAATTTAAAGGCTGTAATATGCAAAGTATTTTAAACATTACCTTATCTATTAGTATATTATTATAGGTAGTGATTCTTAATTTTTTTTAAGAGCCTTTCTTCGAAACCCATTATGATTTTTTATAAATACAAACTTTCCTTGATTAGTACATTAATTGCCTTATTCTAAAACTAACCATAACTATAAACCAAATTTGTCATTATACAAGTCATATACTGAGGGACAATATTTTTCGGCTAGTTTTGAATATAAGGAATTCTTTGGAACTTTGAAGCGATGAGTAATTCGATTCCGTATATGGTGTACATATGCATCAGGGTAGTTTTCAGGATTACCACGTTGAAAGTACTTCATCCTATCCTTATAATGAATTGGGTACATATATTTTGACTCTAAAACATTAAACCCTGTAAGAAAATATTATCTTTATTTATTAATTAACAATTCAAATTAAAAAAATTGAAGCCAAAGTTATTAAGGCAATGTGGTTTTAAGAAATATATGGAATATATATTTTGTCAGTAATAATTTTATAATGATAAAAAAGGCTTAAATTACAGGTCAATAGACTTCTTGAAAAAGATGACTGACATGTTTTTATCATTTTAATAAAATGCCATGTAAGTAATTTATAACTAATAATATATACAAATACCTTGGCATTCTGATTTTGTCATTTTTGATACGTCATTGGTTCCACAATACCTCATCAGGACTCTTGTGACAACATCATTAACGCTTTTATTTTTCATTATTTCTCTGAAATGTGAATATGTTTCTTATATTTGTTGTGTTGTTGGTGTTGAAATAAAAAAAAATTATTTAATTAAAATTCATACCCAAGAAAATCTTTTGAAACCTTTCGACCTAGTGTAAAATCATCCAATGAGAGCACCGCTGTGTTCAATGTATGTTCATCTTTACCAATCCAATTTTCACCTAAAAAATCAAACGACTTAACCACAACAACATCTGTGTCTAGATACACCCCACCATATTTATACAGTGAGAGAAATCTTAATATATTCGATGTATCTTCAATTCCCCAGTTAGTGTATTTCATTGTTTCATTTTCTATAAAGAATTGTAGAGGTGTGTTCGCTGAGTATTCCTCTATGCGTACTCTACCCAATACCACGTTACTGAAGTTATGCATTATAGCCATATTTCCAAACAAAGCTGCGTTTGATACAGGACCACTGAAGAATACGTAAATGTGTCTCTCTGGGTGCGTCCTTGCAGCTGATTCTATTGCACACATCTGGCGAGAATTTAAATAGCCTTTGCAGCTTGTGTCGTGGAAGAAAATTGGATACGGTGCAGGGTAGAATGTACGATCAACGGTCGGTAGTTCGTCATCACCGTTAATAAAATGGCAGGATAAGTTATTAATCAATTCGTAATTAAGCTCACGTGTGGTATGAGCGAAAGTATATAAACTCAAACCGAATACACATATGAATATGAATATTTCAATGTTTCTTAATATTTTTCTTCGGATTTTAATGTTGACGAACATTTTATTATGATAAGATGCTATCACACAACTGCTTGTGACTAAATACTGTACATATTAAGGCTTGCATGGATATTAGTAAGGCTATACTGACGAGAGCAACAGATGAGATCTATTAGACTATTAGTACATAGTGTGTTTATTTTATTACATGTGTGTGTGTCTATTGTAATTTGATACAATGAGACGGAATGTATTTATCTTCTGCAGCGTAGAACCTACTTTCATTTCAATCGTTTGTCGAGGTTTTCAGTAAATCGTGACCGTTCTATAATAGCGTGTGGGTATGCTAATAAATATAATATGGTGGTTATTTTTTTATTTGTAACTAATTTACACAGATTTTCAGTAAATAACATTTAAAATTTGATATAAATTCTAGCTATAAGATATTTGTTGTAACTTGAAATACTATTTATAATAAAACATTTAAAAAAATATATTTAAACTAGAACAAGTCAACCAAACTTAGTTATGATGTTAGTATATTTTTTTATCAATCGGTGTGAGTAAAATATCTACTATTAAAGTAAAAAATTGAATTCCGCTAGTTACACCAAAAGTATACACTTCCGTGACGTTAATTATGTGATTTTTTGACTTATCTATATGACTCTTATAAAATCAAATAAAAATGTGTCAAGTGTCAGTTTACGAAATTCATATCTTTTATTGCAATCTGCCAATATTTATATAAAACAAGAGACAGTACAATCCACTTTTCTAATAACAATGACTCCTAATTGAGCAAAAATAACAGACGGCTTAAATTAAAGCTAAGTCGAGCTGGATGTTTAATCGATAGAGGTAATAAGCCCTTTACTGTAAGATTTCTATTACCAGTTAATCCGTAATAAGTGATATTAAAATTTATAAGCAAACGCTTTATAAATAGAGGGACAGTGTTTCCTAGCTAACTTGTTGTAACGGGATCCGCTTCGTTTCATTATTCCCGCGCCGGCGCTCATCTTGCTCCAGAGAAAGTAAGTGTACGCTGTCTCGTATCCCACAAATTCACCAGGCTCGTAAATCTCTCCAACCCGTTGGAATTCTATAGGATAGAAGAACTGCGGGCCGTAGATTTCAAATCCTAAAAAAGATAAGTTTAGGTCATATTAAGTAAGAATATTCAATACGTGCGATAAACGGTAAACGTTAGTTTAACTGGCATTACCATTGCAGGAAACTGCAGCATTGCTTATAGGATTTGGCGTGGAACATTCCTGCTCAACAATTTTGGCCATAACATTCTCTCCGTTTGTACAGTCCAGACTTTTCTGATTTTTTATGAGTAGTCTGAAAATGGTTAATCAATATAGCGATGATGTCCCAACTAACAAAATACCGTTATACCGCGGGCTATACCTTAAAGCGGCTTCAGCGATAGATCTACCTCCTTTAGAAAGTGCAAGTATACCGGAACCGATGGAATGTTCATCCGACCTTGGAACCCAATTACGAGGTAATGAGCTCAACGACTTCGTTACAATAAAATCTTTGTCCATGAAAATACCACCCCATTTGTAAAGCGTAAGATACTTTACCAGTCCTCCCGTAAGTGTTATTGGGCATTCGGTATCATTTAAAGCACCACTTGATACGAAGCCCTCTGCTGGTGTACCCATAGAATATTCTTCAATGTTTACACGAGCGAACTTTATGTTTGGAACCCGTTTAAGTATTTTAAATACGTCATTGTTTTTAAATTCCTCCCTGGAAACGGGACTGTTGAATAGTATATAGACCGGCCAATTCGAATGCGCTCTCGCAGCAGATTCAATGGAGCACGCTTCTTTCGGATCAAACAGGTTAACGCTGCACGATGGATCGTTAAAGAATATCGATCGACTGGTCGGATTTAACTCTGTTATAGTTGATAAATTATCGTTGGTATCCAAGTAGCAGCTTATGTCGTCATTCCAATCCCATTTTGTGAGTGAGAAATTGGGCCCTAAAGTGTACTTGAGGTACACTATGTAGCTTAGTGCGAATAGAGATATTGTACAGTAATTACACTTTCGTTTGTTTCTTATATAGACCTGCCTGTCCACAACAACAGCTCTGAGTATTATCTTTGACATGTTCACGGCCAATTGAAAAAAAAAGTCTGTAAGTCAGCGTCACTCTTACAGCAACAGGTATCTAACTTTTTAGAAATATTTGGTTTTCGTATTTGAACGGTACATTTTAAATGAATGCAAAATGCACACTGCACAGGCAACGGTTGCATCGAACTAACATGGACAAACGCCCGTGGCTCAATTTATAGGCGAAATATAATTTACAATCAATTAAATGCTTTTAGGTACAAACTGTAAAACACACAGTTCTAGTTTCTCAACAATAACAAAGTGTTGAAAAAATATAGGTACAATAAAAAACTAACCTAACCACCAAGCCCCTACTGCCCCTTGTGGCTTTTTGATAGATACCTTTTTCAAATAATAATAAATGAAAAAATCTACATTTATGTCGTATTAAAACGTAAGATTAACCTTACATACGAAAAAAAGTTTGTTACTAGCCAAAATTAATTTTCACATAACATATTAATTCATCAACAAAATATGCATATAAATTTCTTCCTTGGACCACAGTGAAAAGGCTCGCATGCGCTGTATCCAGCTTCTTCCCTGATCAATCATCTACGCGTCTGGGCTCGGGTTTATTTATATATTGGCTCTATCGAACGTCGCTATTAAGCTTCATATGTTAAAATATTTTACATACAACAAATTTGTTAATTTAGGTTTGAATTTGACTAAAAAAATATTGATTTTGTCTAGCTACTTGTCTTTGCCTGATTGAAAAGACCCTTTTGAATCATAATTCATAGACTAAGGTGGAATATATCGATAAAGGAATAGGGTAATGGCCGCCCTGATTACTAGGCTAGGGAAAGAAAAAACTATAAACGTGGGATAACTTTATTATATCCTTAAGTTTACAATAAATATCTAATAATCAGACTATTATAAAAATTGCCTCGTTGCATCCAAGGTGCTAATTGTAAGGTAGCAAGCAGATTATGAACACTACAATTATGTACAGGTAACGATGTCAAATACATTCAATTAGAGGCGGTATATGTTATCCTTTTCTAATAGTACATTTATGATAGAGACGGAGAGATTTTTTTGAATAATACGTTATGTTTGTACTAAAATAAATACTGCGTAATAAATCATCTATCACATTATTTATTGTGAGACCTTTGAAATTAATTGAATACAGAGAAAACATTGACTTGCCATCAAATTGAAGCATTTTGCTCACGATTCTACTGTGACCGACACTTATTAAATTTTCGTGTATAAAACATTAGTTTATGAGAATCCTAAGTATGGAAAAATCTTATTATAGCGTCGACTAATTATATTATTTAAAAAAAAAAAACAATTTGAGCCACAGTACTCACTGTCTTCATCGTTAACTTGGCAGAGTAACAATATTTTTACAATAAAACACCACAATGAATACAGACTATAAAATATAGCCTCGCATATAAGTTTTTACCAAAATCTGGACTCACCATTAAATACCGATTATTTGTCTATGATCAACACAGATTTTGTTTTAATTTATAAAAATCACTATTGTACCGTTATAATTCTAATATATACTGCGACATACATATAGGACCTAAAATAACAAGTCATGGCGTTTCAAACAGACGAATTCATATCAAACACACAGACAGGAACTTCAAATTAAACTAATATGTGCGTGATTTTCAAATGACAAACGCGCGATTCTTTCTCACCGCTGTCAGTTTTGACAGTTCGGATCAACAACGTCGCTATACCGGATATAAAGTGACAATGTCATTTAAATAGGTGTAAAAAATGTGATGTTAACCGTAACAAAGGCAAAGAAAGTGGTATTACTATAAGCGGTCTTTATATCTGGTATAATTTTAGTTTTGGTACGACAAAGCATCCGAATGTCATGTTAATATATCAAATATTATATATACATTAAATATACTTACATAAACAATTGTATTTTACACCAGGCGGACAAGGTGTACAGTCGGCTACACATATGCACAATAAAAATGCATTTACTAAATATAATAATACTCAATATTAACTCATAAATAACTAAAATTGATTATTTCCTGGCAATGTTTTAATGGTAATAAATGGTTCTTTACATATAGGAAATTTTGAATATATTGTAGGTAGGGTGTTACGTTCTAAATTTAATTTTTTTTTTGGTGTCTACCTTCAAAATTCCAAAATTATATAGCGTAAGCTCAAAACGACGAAACGAAAAATGCACAGCCAACATTACTGAAATATGTATCACAGCAAGTTTTACTTTTATGAAGTCGACTGTAAACTTGTATTGCGTTCGGCAAATAAGCTGGTCGGTGACAAGTTCTCTAGTATTACCAAATTTATATTATTACGTGTAATGATAAACTTGTTTAAATTACCATTGGTGCATGGAATTTCATTAAAAAAAAGTCTGACCAAATTAAGAGCCAAACGTGAAAGTTGTCGTGGACATTTCACTCGGCCGTTCCGCGGCGAGATGGTGAATGCGCACGCGCCGGTTCCTCCTGCTCTTTCTTTACACAGCTGAAAGTATTAACACGACATATTTACTGTCGATGCAAGCCATATAGCATATTACATGTAGTCAATTGTGATGAATTTTAACACAGAACAGGTAACATACAAATTTAAAGAACACAACTAGCTTCCCCGGTATCAAACTGATTAATTTAAGAAGAAACAATCTGTACCAGTAGTTTTTCATTAGTTCAAACAAAACTTGTCCATATTAAATTTAATATATAAAATTCTCGTGACCCAATGTTTGTTCCTCTACTCCTCCGAAAGGGGTTGACCGATTCTCATGAAAATTTGTGGCCATATTGAGTAAGACTGAGAATCGGCCAACATCTATTTTTTGAGACATTTTTTTGGCAAAACGACGTTTGTCTGGATCAGCTGGTTAACTATAAAAATCTCTTTATAATTATTTGAGTTGTTTGAAAGAGATCGCCTATTAGCGATAAGACCGTCCGTTTCTTTTATATATATACTTAATCTAATTATAATTCGTTGCTTAGCTGTTTTGAATAAATAAATAAATTAATACATTGCTGATTTTTTTTAAATAATCTCGCAAAAGTACCAGGATAACATAAGTTACCTGAACACATATCTATCTAGCTGTTAAGCCGTTGCTCTTATATGTACTAACTACTATTAACATTATTTACTTCTACTGTTTTCAATAATTTCATTAATTTGATATTTCAGTGAAAAATATTTTCACAAAAAGTACCAGGATCATATAAGTTACCTGTACACATCTCTAGTCGACTGCAGTGTACCATGCGTGAGCAGAAGCCGCCTCCCGGTGACGGGGGGAGGCGGGGCCCACCAGGACACAACTCTGCCAACAACCGGCACCCGACGTAATAAACCTTCCTGTGATGCTTCACGCTCTAACTCCTCTTGTGCCGCTTCTATACCTAAAAGAGAATATAGACATTAAGATTTTTAGGAAAAACAAGTAGCTTTCGCCCGCGGGGTTTAAATACAAACTTTCATCCCCTATTTTTTCATCCCCTTCAACTCTTTTTTTGCGATAGGAAGTAAGCTATGTCCTTTCCTACAGTTAAGTCTATCTCAATACTAAATATCATTGGAATCGGTTCAGTAGTTTAAGTGTGAAAGCGTAACATACTTTCGAATTTGTTGAGAACCTAAGTTTTTGCACTGATTAAAAAAAATCAAAAACATACAAAAACTTACCCTTTTTTAATACTTCAGTCATATCTGTGAGCACCTTTGAACTCTCCTCAACCTCTTTTCCAGCTGAAATGACCAATTCCAACAACTCTTCCACATCAGTATCTGCCGTCACCATACCAAATCTGAAATTTAAATTAAACTCTCAAAAACACGAATTCATTTATTGCTTAATAATCGACAGTAAACAATTACGTTAAAAAATAGAAACAAATTGGCCTATTTGCTTTTGCTAAATTATGCTTATGCAATAATTCTTATTTTATACAAGTGCGCAGGCGCACACCGGAAATAAGATAAGGATATTAATTAATGCGTTTCCGGTCTATTAAGAACGCACCTTCTTGATGGACTCAAAGTCGTATTGGTTCGGAAATAATAAAAAAATCTTTAACTGCAAAAAATCTGCCACCTTTGACAATACGAACTTCCCTCGAACGAGACATTAAAATCATTAAACCTGGTAACGCCAACTATTAATTAATTACTTTCTCTTATAACCTTGCAGCACTGCTCGGCGCAACCTGGTCAGGGTGATGCATCGCAATTCGCATCAGTGTAATTTAATCATTCTTGCATCCTCCACGTCATACGCACCTACTGCTACCACACCGCATGAACCAGTGTCCTCCATACAATTAAGTGTCAATCCTCCACACAATAAAGTGTTTTATATAAGTGAACATAGGACGAGCCCGCAGCAGAATAAATACAGGTTAGTGCTGACAGGTTGCAAGGTAATCCGCATATTTTATTTATATTTAAAAAATCTTATTGGCGCGTCCATTGTTACTATTAGTCTAGCATCTGATTTATTTTAAAAAATTTTTTTATTTCTTAAACCTATACAGCTTATCAAAAAAAGTTTACACAATAAAAATAGATTAAAAATAAAGCCAAAATAAGGTTAAAACATAGAACCGGAAATAGAATCTAAGATCAGAAACAACAATAACAAAAAAATAATAATAAATATATATATATATATATACATATGAACAAGTGGAGTATATTATGTGAAGAACGAGCATTTAAGTGTGTGTGTGTGTGTGTGTGTATTAGTGTGTGCAACGTCTCACCTCACACAGAACATGCCATCCTCGCCCTCGCCGCATGAGAAAGCGCCATCCGTTGCCCGCAACGTGTGAACCAATTTCCTATTCAACGAATTGATCTCCTCTGATGGCGCATCTTCCCAACCGGGTGGAATGTATCTTACACCACCAAGACCTGAACATAAAATAATAATGAAACGTTAAAATCTGATTCGTTTTCTTTTGTTTCAATTAACATCAGTAAATTGATCCTAACCTGAATGGTTATGATCAACTTACTGAGTTTGATCACAACACACTTGAACTCAAACGTGTCATATAATGTTAATTAAATATTTTTTTTTTTAATTTTCCAAATTGAGTTTAATTTAACGAATTCATTTAATAGAATCAAAGTCAAAATATCTTTATTAATTAAAGTACATAGGACCATTTTGAATCATCTTAAATCTAAGTGATTCTACGCCTGTTCGTACGCGACCAAGCTGAGAAGAAGCAGGCAAGAAACTCGGTTTGGTTGTTTTATTTTTTTTTTGTATTGATCCCAGTACACTTTTTGAAGAAATGCTAAGCTGGAGCTAATTCATTCCCAAACATTTCCCATCATCAAATCAGATGCTAGACTAATAGTAACACTATGATATTTTGGTTCAGAAATAAAATATACAGCTACTACTAATACTTTGGTTTTAAAATTGTAAAAATTGACCTCACCAGCCCATCCGGGTACATGAATAAGCCGCAACTCCGGGTGTTGAGCCACTGTCTGCTGAAACGGCTCTCGCAGGGACACAGTCGCGTGTAAGACGTGCAACTGAGCTTCTAGGACAGATGCCCACGCTTCTACTCTATCATCTTCTAGGAGGGAGCCTTCGAGGGGACAATACCGAAGGACCACACCATAGTTCTCTGTCTCGCATACTTCTATGTGAATCTGGAAGACAGTATTGTATGTTATTGCTTTTGGTTAGCCCAAGCCATTACCTTAAGTTGGTATTCTGTATTAAACGTACGGTATGAATGGGGCAATATATGAGCAATAAAAATATCTTAAATATATATAAATCTCCTGTCACGATGTTTGTCCCCGATGGATTCCTAAACTACATAACCGATTTTAAATTAAATTGGCACACTGTGAGCAGTTTGGTCCAACTTGAGATATAGGATAGCTTAGATCTTTAATTATAGTCGCAATTTTATTTTATTGCAACTTTAATTTGTCTAAGGTTTAAGAAATAAAAAAATAAAATAAATCTAGGTTGATGACGAATTTTATCAACGCCATCTATCGAGCACATTGTTCAACAATTCAACCGCGCCCGCGCGCACTGCGTTATTTGTTATTTTTGTTACCTCTCATAAGTTTTAATATTAAAATTAACTTATATTAGAACATATTTAAGAATATATAACAATTCAATCAATATAAGTGTTTAAAAATTTTGAAGCAGTGGTTGAAGTAAATTTTCAATTGACCATAAGTTCTTTTTGCCTTAACGGATTTTGACAATGCTCCTAATTATAATGTAATCCAACTATGAAAACCGCGTTCAAATCCGTTCAGTAGTTCTGAAGTTATAACGTACCAGACAGACCGACAAGAATTCCTCTTGACTCTTCTTTAATTGCCTCCTTTCAGTTTTTTGCAAAAAATATTGAATGTACAGACATTCGATTTTTACTGTCTTCTTATAAGTATAGATATATTTGATTGACATTCACAATTATCCGTCAACTTCAAAAGATTCTAACAGATGTCGATACTTTTCTACTGGATTGAGTAAGTAATCAATATATGGCACTGCTATAGTAAACCGACAAACGTGTCATATAAGCTTCAATTCATGACTACCACGTGTCATTGACGCTAATAAGTATAAGTATAAATTAAATTTATTTTGTAGTAAACGAAATACTGTGAAATTCAATTATTTCTAGTTTTTTAATAATTTATATAGCAAAACAACGTTTGCCGGTTCAGCTATTGACAATTATATATTATTTTTAAATTCGAGTTCCAGACAGATGTATGAACGTAATTTATATACTGTCAGACCGATGTCAGAAAAATAAGAATTTTTCGTAAAAGGATAGCCATACTTTTAAAAATCATAAATTCAAAAGATTGTAGTATTTTAGTTATTTAAACGATAAAAAGGCTGAGATAACGACATTTGTAAACAGTTATTACGCTTGAAAAAAATATAGTTTTTTGTGAGTATCTTCTTAAAACAGTCTATATATAACCCTCATAGCCTTCAATATGAGAATTAAATACTGGACTGCCTGGTCCTTCAGGCACTTTCTAGACGTACACAAGAAATCAACCAAGCCAAATTTCTTGCCCACTTCTTCTCAGCTCGGTCGAATAGTTTAGATTTAAGATGTTTCAATGATTTTGACTTTGATATTATAGTGTTAAGCCCGTATAACGTCATTCGATTTAACGACAAATTCTCTAAAGCATCGAAATGTTTGGTTGTTTAAGCTTGTATTCCATACTGATTTTTAGCGACTCTCTATAACGCCATAAAACGCACAGTCCCTTCTGAGTCGGTATATAGAGTTTACACTGTATGCGGAGGAATATAATTAAATACCATATCAGATTCCCTTTGCAACACCTGACCCAGCCAAGAGTTGAGTTTGTCGTAGTACGGAGGTGGTTTTTCAACTCCGGGTGGCGCAAACTGAAACGCCACACAGGCTGATGCTTGACTCAGCGCGTCCTGAAATTAATATAATGCTAATTCAAACTCAAAATATCTTTATTCAAGTAGGTATTTATAAAGACACTTTTGAATCGTCAATTTTTACACTACCACCGGTTCGAAAGGCAGTCATCTACCGAGAAGAACCGGCGAGAAACTCGATAGCTGCTCTTTTAAAATTAAAACAATTAATACAAAATTGTGCTACTGACAATTAAAATAACAAAGCATTGTAAGGCTACTCAAGAATTGAACTGAGCCCGATGCTGAGCCATTCGCTACCTCTATCGCCCAAATGAAAACAGTAAGGGATGGAGATACTAAAGTCCACCATAGACTAAGTCTGATATTCTACTCACAACAATATCGAGGTTCGGTGGTTCATCGCCGCCTGGCCGTTCGCTCTGAAAATCAACAATTTTTTGTTTTGAACTATTTGTATATTATCAATTTTTTGTTGATATAATCTATATTATTTATTATCTATTTTTCTGACAATGTCTCTTTAGACATTGAAAGCGATAGAAATAAATAACCATTTTCATTAAAAAATATTAACAAATAATTATTTTAATGATTAAGAGTAATATAACGAACTAGCATTATTTCAAATTAAATACTTTTAATGTTGTTTATTACAAGTTACTGAATATTATTAATTAAGTTAAAACTTGATTAATAAAGTTTATTTCAGAGAACGCAAACATATCTCAGTATCACTATAAACATACTACTTATGTGTCATAAAATTGAAAATGCATGCCCAACAATAGTTGACTAATAAAACTATTGAATAGTTGTTTAATAAAACGGAATAAACCAATGCAATCCTAGTACGGAACAAAATATTAGGTTCGAATCGCGGAAAATAAAAATTTCATATTTAGCTAAAACCTTATACACTTAATTTTAATATATTATTGTTAGATTTAAATTAAATCCTCACCAATACTCTCAAATCAGCGCTCGCAACCAACGCTCGTGCTGCCCTTGCTGACCTGAAGGCGGCATCCAGCCTTCTCGACAGGCGTTTCGCGCCAGCTGCGCGTGCGCACGTCCATAATGGCAACGCGCTGAGACGTCCCGTGCCACTAAAAAGCCCCGCTAACACGGCTAATGTGCCTTCGCGACTACCGGCCTGGAAAAAGGACAAAAATTAAAAAAAAAAAACATATTGGTCACAGCCCATTTGTTTAAATTAATAACTAAAACTCACCGCGTTCACTCCTTTCGAATGGTCATTAGCCGTTATGGGTTCGGGTGTCCGATAAAATGTCTGTAGTACGTCAGGAAATTTATTATAATAAACAAAAAATATTTAGAGGACTATGTGTTAACTATGTGTATGTGATTATTTGTTTTACATATATTTTCTCTAAGTATGAATATGTCTTAAGATGGTTTATGTATCAATGTAAGGCTAGCATCTGAGGTACAGGCTCCGTTTAGTTTAGATGCTAATATAAAAATAATTATTAGTTAATATTTGAATAATTATTTAAGATCTAAGATGAGCTTAATGGTATATCATATTTTTAGAATAAATAATTTTAATATATTATTTACAATCAATTCAGGTCCTAAAGGACTCATTTGTCTCTTTCTAGAAAATTATATATATGTTAGACAAAAAGAGACAAAGATAGAATGACTAGGTATATACACATAACAAATGTATTTGCTGTACACAAAATCCGGAAAAATGCAGTTTAAAAAATTAAAATTTGACAAAGGATACGACTATGGGTAGTCCAGGAACGCCAAACCAAGATCCAGGCGTAAGTGTAAGGGAATCAGCTATATTGTATGTCTGCAAATTCAATTTTAAAAAAGGGTTAAAATACATATTATTTTCTTCAAAACAAAATATAAGGAACTCAAAAAAAAATCTAATTTGAATTATAAAAAGTTGTTGGAATTTGAAAGTAAATAAAACATTGAAGTATTTTTTTCATACATTACAACAAACAAAATATATGGTGTAACGGGCGGCCTTATACCAAATAAACTATTATTTTTAAATATATTTAAACCATCTATATGTATATTTAACTAAATTGCGTGTCTAAATCATTGCATCGTTAGCAAAGGAGAATGTGAGTTTAGATTTTAATTGAAGACACCACAATAACAAACTGCTTGTAATCAATTATCATTACCTGATCCCTATTCAAAGCAGCAGGTAAAGCCAATGCATGGCCTCTGACATGGAGGTGAAGGTGCCTCTTCTTACAAATCTCGGCCAAAGGTCGCAATGCTGACCCTGTCCCCAATGGAGGTCCACCCACCTCACCCAATACCAAGAGTGGGGTTCTGCTACTGTTAATGTCCTCTTCGCAAAGTTTGTCTAGTGCTTCTACGTCGATACCACGACCTGGAAATTATTTATTTTCAATAATAAAAAAACGTTATATATGTATTTGTATGAATAGCTACTATTCTATTTATACATTAAAGTGTCATTTATGGAAAGCTTAAAACAAAATTTACTGGTCAATTAGACCAGTAAATTTAGTCTATGGTTGTTATCTATGTTAAGTGTGCATAAAAGTTAATACACAATAAATAAAAGTAGTTTTGTGTAAAGATACATTGGTAGTGAAATTCAAAATGGCTAAATTACCTACCAGTAGCATCAACGGGCACTGGTCTCACACATGCTAGTGGTAAGCCAAGTTGTCGGCACAAATGTTGTACCACACTCAATGGACTCGCTACACAGCTGTATATACTCGGTAGACGACTTGCAAATGCTAAAGCTGGAATTACAAATGTTTCTTCTAATTAATTAATTATTTCTTTATTTATTAAACATAAAATGTATGCAAATATATGTTCGACCTCTAAAAGACAAAATGTATCATATTAACATTTAATTTCTTTAATAGGTATAGTTAATATGGTGTAATAACTAAAAAGATAATATGTAATTCAAACTTCATTTAAAAAATGCAACATTACTAAAATGCATATGTTTTTGACACCATACATAAAAAAAATAAAATAAAGTGTAATTTTGATATTAAAGTTTTTGTATAATATTATAAAGATTAGTGGCCAAATTACAATTTTTTCAGGCAGTAAAACTACTTGTTAAAACTTACCGCCATCCTCTAAGTAACGTGGATATCTGTGATGCAGCAACATCCTTGTTACTCTTACTAATCCTTCCATTTGTTCTTGGTGGTAAAAAGCACTGTACTCGGAGAGCCTGAAAGATGTTTTTAATTTTAAAAGCTGTAAGAATACATGGAAAGGAAATCAGTATGTATAAGGTTATAGTAGAGTCACATAAAAGGCATAAAAGCTTGATCACAAATTTTGCCTATTTATGAAGAAACAATCAAGTAACAGATAGACAATACTGTAGAGACAATCGGAGTTTAAAAAAATGTGTTTTAGTGCAATTCTCAACAAAGTGTTTTAAGTAGATTTTAAAGATAATAGAAGTTGTTATTAAACAAAGAAATGTTCTACATTCCTAAGAAATGCAAATATATGTCTGTGTTTACAATTTACAATCAGGAAAGAGTCCAAGGCAATGAGTAGACAATGTTGTTTGATGTTTACTAATAAGCCTTCCTCAGTGATAGTTTAGAGCTGAGTACAAAATAATGTATAAATTTATTATTTAGATTGTCTATGTTTGCCTTTCAGTATTTGTATTTCATATTTTGAATACAAAAGAGATACAATGAACTGATTTACTGAAATGTCCTATACAAATAATTTGCAATTAATCAATAAAATAGAAAAACCATCTTAAGGAAGTATTCACGCTTTACAATCAATAAATTTTACCAATTGATAAGGCCAGTTTAATTAGAACTTTTCGCTGATAACAGTTTTATTAAATCCTTATCAAAGACATAGTTAATACATTTGCACAATTTCCTTTCATAATACAAAATTATCAGTGATTATTATATCCACAAGAAAAATTATTGATTTTTTTTATTAGTTATTTAGATTATTTTCATACTTTATCAAACTATGAGACTTACTTAAACATATGCGACATCCATAGAGTGGTTTCACTAGCTATATGAGCTCCAAGCCTTGCTGCATGATTTCTTTCAAGCCTACCGAAGAGAGCTGAAATACTGTGGGATAATATAGCTGCACGCGTCACCGCATCAGTTGGAAGAAGCGGAGGCTCAGTATTTTCACAACTAGGATCAGTCTTCAATACGAGATCTTCTAATACCTTCAAAATTTCATCCATAGGCATTTCTTCTGGTTCAAAGTAACCGGCGCTAATTTTGCGAGTTTCTGGCTTTTTTTCTTCCTCTTCCATGCTTTCTTGGGTTTCCTGAGAATTGACTACAGCCTCTAGTCTTCCAACTACTTCAGAAACTTGAAATTCAAGACCTCCAAAGAGGCGCCGGTCCTAATAAAAACATTTTTGAGTGAGCTGATTTTACAGTGAACCAATATATAAAAGACAAATATTTAGGTGGTATTACCTCCTCAGGTTGGGCTTCATCTCCTGAGCCGGGCTTTGCTGTTGCAACATCAGGAGTTTGAGCATCTCCCATAGTGCGTGGCAAAGTTATCGCAAAATTAAATACACCAACAAGATTTTGTAAACGTCACTAATGTTTTGAGGCTGACTACATTTTCGGCTTTTGATTTTTATGGAATATGTCAATGTTGAAATGATATTTCATATGCGTGATAATTGACAACTAAATAAATGTGAGTGACTTGCTCTTGCTAAAATGTCTTAGCTTGTATTTAATTTTAATGATTGTCGAATGCTGTCTTCCTCAAATAAACAACACATAATAAGTTAAGGGCACTTAAAACGTATAGATGACATTACTTAAAGTTTTGTTTAGTTATACTCCAAGAGTAGGTTAAAATAACAAAATTGCTTCTGCAAACTATTAAGATTGACATTTAATTTTGACAGCAACAGCTAACAATCAAATTTTTGAAAGTTATGAATGTGAGGGTGACGGTGAATGTTCAAAAATGTTCTGCGGTTTTGATTAAATAATAAAAATATTTAATAAATTGGAGCCGGAAAAATTGTAAGAAATAACATGTCTCTTGCTAAGATATTTTCCGTGAGCTCGCGAGGTAATATTGCAACTCCTTTTACATATTTTTACCTAATGCTTTGTCCATACAATGTTAATTTTGTTACGCAATTGTTTATAACCTGATATAATTATTAATTTAATGGATTAAGTATAACATGCTATCTCACAACTTATTTGGCAAAGCTAAAAGATTTGTAAGATTGAACAAAGTCTTTAGTGCTCTAGGTATAGACTATCACATTCATATCACAGCTTTAATAATTTACTGACAAATTGGCATTGATTTTGTAATAATTAAAC
Source organism: Leptophobia aripa (assembly GCA_951799465.1). Taxonomy (NCBI): domain Eukaryota; kingdom Metazoa; phylum Arthropoda; class Insecta; order Lepidoptera; family Pieridae; genus Leptophobia; species Leptophobia aripa. The sequence goes on along the minus strand of OX637266.1, from coordinate 5,403,350 downwards.
TTTACAGTTCGAGCAATCAATGGCAGTAGCACCTTACTTCGTCATGTTCAGTATAGCACACCCAGTGAAGGAAAACTAGAAAAAGTGTACCCACCAGAAGTACCTGGGTACAAATATGTGAATGCAGAGGATCCAGATATGAGTTTCAAAGCGATGACCGATAGAGCGGCACAGACAATGTTTTGGACCGAGTTGATCAGAGGTTTTGCTGTTACATTTGCACATATTTTCAAAGTAAGTTTGAATGACATGATGAAATAGGTGTATTTTATAGTAGATGTCAACCAGAATAAAGACCATGGCTTGTGACCGGTTAAAACTATATAACTTTAGAAGACTCATGAATACTAATAACAGTTCTTTTCAAACTTATTCCTTAACTTTTATTGATTCCTTTGATTTAGAGATATGAACCTACAACCTATTTTTTGACATTATATGCTATTACTTTCAGGAGCCTGCAACCATTAATTATCCATTTGAAAAAGGGCCCCTTTCACCCAGGTTCAGGGGTGAACATGCCCTTAGACGTTATCCCTCGGGAGAAGAGAGATGCATTGCTTGTAAATTGTGTGAGGCTATATGTCCTGCTCAGGTAAATAATAATTTATAAAAAATATGGAATCCCATAGCCAAGTTATATTTCTATGTTTAGTTTTACTTTAATTTAAGGTAATTAAAACACAAATTAAAAGTAGTAATTAATTAATGGTGAATTTCAGGCAATCACAATAGAAGCAGAGGAGCGTGTGGATGGTTCTCGACGAACAACACGATATGATATTGACATGACCAAGTGTATCTACTGTGGATTTTGCCAGGTTTTTTTTTAAACTTTAATTTGTTATCTATCTAGATTGATTAAGGGCCTAGGCTTAATTATGATATTAACAATTCTGAACAAAAGAGTTCACTAAGCCTAAGCTTAGGTCTGACCTGCACTACACTTATAGTCTGACACTCAAAAGGCTTGTTTTTATAGGAGTGTGCTTTTAAAGAAGAGCCCTATATTAGTGAGTTTTCGCATCTAAAAAACTTTCGCGTTGTCATTACAAATCACTCTAATCAAATTATGAAGATCTAATTTGTTGATTTATAAACAATTTTTAGGAGGCCTGTCCTGTAGACGCAATAGTAGAAGGTCCGAACTTTGAGTTCTCAACTGAAACCCATGAAGAACTTCTTTACAATAAGGAAAAGTTACTATCGAATGGCGACAAATGGGAGAGCGAGATAGCTGCTAATATTAAAGCAGACCATCTTTACCGTTAATCTGAGGATACATAAATTAAGTAGACAAAGTTTTTAATTAAATTATTACCACAGAGAAAGTAGTATTTTATAAATATATCCGTATGATTATATTGGTTGCAAACATTGTCGATAGTTACATATTTATAAAATGAATACTTTTATATACAACTAGCTGATCCCGACAAACATTGTTTTGCCAAAAAAATGTCTCTAAAAATAGATGTTGTCCAATTCTCAGTCCTACTATATGGCCACAAAATTTCTGGAGAATCGGACAACCCGTTTTGGAGGAGTAAAGGAACAAACATTGTGACAGGAGAATTTTATATATTAGATTGTTAAAATTCGAATGTCAGAAATATCAAATTTTATTCCGAAGTAATGGAACTAAATAGTTTGATTCAAATGTCGAAAGTACAATTAGGTTCATTAATTCCCGATTACCCTCCATTTTCATTTAAAACACGGAAAGTAAGATATAATTCGCAAAACAAATCTTTTGCTATCAGAAAAGTTTGTCTCTTGTGAAAGTCAAGTTATCATTGTAGGAAAAATATTTTGACAAAAAAAAAATTAAGCACATACACTTACTGAGCAAAAGGCAAAAGATGGAGAAACAAACAAACACTGGTCAATCTATTTATTACACAATATTCTCTTAATCTAGTAACATTTAAAGCTAGCTATAGTAACACATATTTGTTTTTTTTTATTTTTTTTTATGTGTTAACATCAACCTTTGGTATTGGTGTCATAAATATGAAATGTAATAATAAAACTTAGCATTATAAAAAAATGTGATGTTTAGATGACACATTTATTCCAATAATAAAAATATGATAAAAGCTAGTTTTCTATAAGATTCATTCATTTACATTTAAAACATTCTTTCTCATAAAACACTTAATTAGTTGGCTGTATAAATAAAACTAGTAACTCTCATTTTGAATAAAAATATGAATTTTGAATATAGGAATCTAAAAACTAAATTACATTATAATTAGCATATTAGTTATGAAAAAATAACAATATTTCAGAAATATGAAGTGTTTGTTTACTATGGTGTATTTAAGGTAAGTTCCCATAAAAATGTTTGATTTCCTTTGTACATATTCAGTTTCTTTTGTTTAAAATCAGACTTGAAGAGTCATCGTTCGGTTTTTTTTCTGCAATTACATTTTATATAAGCTAACAGATCATTATTTTTATAAGGATTGTGATTACTTAGTTGGTATGATTACCACCCAATATCTTGTATGTATATCGTTCTAAGTCTTCAATAACATTTTGTATGTCCCGATTAGCATCAATTGTTAACACTTCACAGCCTACATCGGGGAAACTTAACCAATTCTCGTATGATTCGTGCACCTGTGACAAAAAAAAATATGTGTTTACAAGGGTACAGGTACAGGGCACAAGAGGTATTTACAAAAAACTTAAGTCTTGTATTCCCACCTATACATTGATTAATTGTATATATATAATAAAACAAAATTGACTGATAAAAGTAATATATATACGAAAAAGTGCACCATAGATTTTTGTCTTTCATAAGTTTGAGAATGTAGTTTAGTTATCACTAAACTGTAACAAATTTGCAATAGCACAATCCCAATAATATAAGTTAAATGAAAAGTCAATACATACTTGTTGTAAATATTCTATCGGAACTTCAGATTCCTCAGCCCTGCCTCTATTCATCATTCGTTCCCAAACTACTTGAGGTGTTGTCCTCAAATATACTGAAATTGAAATATATTTTATCTACTTGGTTATAGTTAAAAAATGCCAGTAATTTCTACATTAACTGGCTGTAAAGGAAATTACAATAAAAGAAAAGTCTTAAAGATATAATTACATTAAAAAAAAATCTCAAGTTAGAACTTATATAAGTTGTGGTCACCAGATGGTTTTCTTATGTAACAAAAATCAGTAGATTTTTTTTAGAAAGAGGATCACTTATATTAGACTCTGAAATATATAATGACAGTTACACAAACCTATTAAATCTAAGCTAATGTCTAAAGTCTTTTCAGTATAATCAAACCAAGTCAGAAGTACTTGATACTGAGGATCATGAAGGAAATTCTGTTTTTTAGCATTCTCTACAAAACAGTGCCTGCTGTTTTGTACTGACCTGAAATGAAACAATATATATATTATTATATGTTATTAAATACATAATTATGATATAAGATATTAGTTTGAGGGCAAATATGTTTCCTTACTGTAGAAAATCAATTGAAATCAAATGTTATCCATACCTTTCAAACATCTTTACTGTAATATTTGGGTTAGATGGTCGACTAGTCTGAATCTTTAGCCGACTGAGGTGCACATAGTGTTGAAATGCAAAGCTCCATTTGTTGAGATCACTATACAACAACCCGAGTAGGTTGTGACCACTAACATTGCGCCATTCTTGAATTGGCTCCTAGAATTATAAATATTGAACAATGAAATCAATCTACTTATACTAGTTAGATTAATGGAAGTCAAGTTGGTTAGTTTCAAACTAAGATTATAAACGTTGAAGCAAAGGGCTAACTTACAGGATGTGTTTCCACGATATTAAACTTCTCAAAATGTTTTATACAAGTCGATTTTCCTGATCCTATGTTGCCTTCAATAGAAACCCGAAACGGTCGTTTGTTGTAGGACCGCGCCACAGTTGTTAGATTCTTTATATTTGACATTTTGAACAGTTATATTGGTATACAATAAATTTATTGATATCACGTTACATGTTCAATTTAATATATTATTTAATCTTTTATAAAATAACCAAACATAAGCATTCTCTTATTTCAACTTTTTGCCGCCTAATTCTAAAATGACAATCATGGCTGCTGTCGTTGTCTATCTTTTGGAAAAATTAAATGGTCATTGTCAATGTTTGTGTAAAAAAATTTATGACATTTTTCTAAATTGGATTTTTACTAGTAATTTACTGTACTTACCTACGCGAATGTTATTATATTCATATTTTTTTATTGTACAGGAATGTTCCTTTTTATCAGTGTGGATTTATTATTTCTTATTAAGACACTAGCTTTCCGCCCGCGGCTTCGCCCACGTGTAATTTGGTTAAGTATATAGCGTTTTTTAATGATCTCGACAGGGCTTTCTTTCACGGGCTAAAATCTTGTTACAATTGGAATTATATATAGCCTGTGTTACTCAGGGATGATGTAGCTTTCCAGGATCGGATGATTCAGGGAAATCGAGGGCAACTTTCAAATTAACGTACAGGCATTTACTATTCTGACAATTTTATATTCTGATAGTCATCTTCTTATGTGGATGAGCTGATGATGAAAGGTAAAACTCCTCAGCGGTTAAGAGTTGAAAGAAAATTCTTACGAAGTTATGAGAACGAAACACGTACTTGTGAGGTTATTACTTATTAGCTTGGCCAAATAATAAAAGGTAAACCTCATTAACGTTAAGGATGTAGATGGAAAAATGGGAGCGGACAAACGATAAATGTCTTTTCACTCGTTTCCTTTTACTTGTTGGTATAGGTAGTGTTAACTCAAAATAATCATAGGGTAAAACGTTAATGAAAGTTTGAACTGCATGGTAGTCATTACACAATGAAGCATCTTAATACCGCGATGGATATATTTGGCCTAAGTAGAAGTTCTTTAAAAAAAACTAAGACTCAACCTCGCACACTCACTCGCACAGCAACACCATTGCACACACTGATACACACACACACACTAAAATGCTCGTACTTCACATAGTTCCACTTGTTCATGTGTATATATATATATATTTGTTTTTCTGTTCGTGTTTTTTTTTGTTATTCTTTTTCCTGATCTTAGATTCTATTTCCGATTCTATATTTAACCTTATTTTGGCTTTATTTTTAATCTATTTTTATTGTGTAAACTGTTTTTGATAAGCTGTATAGGTTTAAGAAATAAAAAAATAAAATAAATCTACGAATTTTATCAACGCCATCTATCGAGCACATTGTTCAACACTTCAACCGCGCCCGCGCGCACTGCGTTATTTGTTATTTTTGTTACCTCTCATAAGTTTTAATATTAAGATTAACTTATATTAGAACATATTTAACAATATATAACTAATCAATCAATATAAGTGTTTAAAAATTTTGAAGCAGTGGTTGAAGTAAATTTTCAATTGACCATAACTTCTTTTTCTCTTAACCGATTTTGACAAAATAAACTTTTGACAACGCTCCTAATTATATATAATCCAACTGTGAAAACCGCGTTCAAATCCGTTCAGTAGTTTTCAAGTTATAAAGTACCAGACAGACAGACAGACAGACAGACAGACAGACAGACAGACAGACAAGAATTCCAAAAATTGGTTTTTTGGTTTCTATGACTCTTCTTTAATTGCCTCCTTTCAGTTTTTTGGAAAAATATTTAATGTACAGTTTTTCGATTTTTACTGTCTTATTATTAGTATAGATATTCAGAAGGTCAACGTCATTCGCACATGTTAATTGATTATTCCCGCAAAGAACTCATAATAGCTTCTAGGCAAAGGCTAAATATAGAAATAAAAAAAATGCTTTTTAGTATATGCATCTCATATTTGGTCATTCATAATATCTAAAAAATATTTTTACGATGACCACTGTGTTTTTATATCTAATCTGTGCAGTAATATTCCTTCAGAATATATATATATATATATATATATATATATATATATATATATTTATAGATATGAATAGCCCATAAATACTTGAAATAAAATTAGAAATCATTACCTTGTATTTCTAATAAATATCTACCTAATCCTTAGTGAAAAGCATTTTCCGCGAACCACAATATCAGATCGAAATAGTATATTGTCTTTTTAGTTTCGATTTGTCAATTATACCAAAACCTCAACCAAAAGAACTCAGATATACTGAGACTTTGTTTTCCCGTGAATAATTGAATTTGAATTGTTAAAACCGTGCCTGAGTCCATGTGAAAAAATTAGAAAAGGTTATAAATTATTACGTTGCTATAATTTTTAAATATTATCATTAGGTAATTATATATATATATATTATTTAATATTAATTACATAATTAATTATATCATAATCGGTCGGTTTGGTCCTATAAAATTTATTTATGTTTCTTTGTTGCGATTAACGCAAAGTATTGTCTTTGACCCCTATTAATGAAACAGAAGGTAACATCGTGGCCGTTGATACTTGATGCATCTCTGTACTTATTATTAGTTCATTGTAAATGTATTCTATAAACATAACAATTATATCATACCAGTCCCAATTAATGGTTAATAATGGCTAACCTGCTAATGCAAGCACTAATTAGTCCGTTAATTAATGTCGTTGTAATGTGTACAATAAGTACCAACGCTTACTAATAAATCATCATCTTTAACGTAATGTAATTAAAGCGATGCTATTTTTATTGTTAATCGATAGGATAATCTTCCATGTTTCACAAACATACTCAAATTTTAAGCTACATCTGAATAATTATTTTACCGCCAATTTTCCGTGGCTGCCATAGACTGAAGTTGTGCCAGAAATGGACTATCCGAATTACCCATATACCCGTAACAATAAGTGATGGGACACACAGACTATAAAGTCTTCAGAGGTGTCAAGTTTATGTTACCATAATGAAAATTAGATTTATTGCATCACAAGGCGTATTGTACAAATATTTTAAACATGCTTCAAAGAAGCGTAAAGAAAAAAAGTAAGGAAAGGAAAAATGTATCATGTTTTACCAAGATTTTCCAATCGGTTAGAAAGGAGTGGTATACGCAATCAACTCTCGTGGCACACCAAATATATGAAACAGTTAGCGATTGACAGTTTCATTTGAAACAGAAATAAACAGAGGGATTTTTTTTGTGGCAGTTGATTGAATTTCAACATCGGCTTTTTCCGTATTTTTTTGAAGTTTACGCTCTATCACGTTTGGGAATATGTTTGCGAATAGGAAATCAGTTGCGTATATTCAGCAGGTGCTATATATAATTCTATCGATTTCTTTGTTCAGAATTTTGGAATTAATTTAGTATCGCTAATCTTGATATAAATTTCAAACACAAAAGGAAATTTCCTTCAGAGTAAAGCTCTGTCCATATAGAAGTATGTTATTATAATTTGTCCGTAGCCGCGGGCCAGCTATTATTGAAAAAACAAAAAGCCGTACAATGAAAACCCGCAGCTAACGGAAAGCGGAAGTTTGTTGTAACGAGAACACTATCAAACAATGCCTTCATTATTTCATTACATAATAGCAATGGTTCATTCATTAAAATATCCTTTCATTCCTTGCCAAAATGCGTAAATAGATGGGAGGAAGGCAATTATGGTTTTAAGAACACGGACAACGTTTTACAACCCTATTGTTTGAAATTCTATGCGTGTTAAAATAACTAACTTAAATATGCATTTCCGCATTCCCTGGTCCCGAAGGAGAAGGGATTGTGGGAGTGAAGTCACACTGCTGTCTCTGCTTTGCAGAGACGAGGTGGGCAATACCCACTAAAACCACGCGGTCTTGAAGGTCTAACTGAGACCTTCAAGACCGCATTGAAAGGGCCCTGGGGTCGCTCTCGCACTCAACCAGGGACCCAACGGCTAACAATATCATAATATTAGTAGTCTTTAAAGAAAGAAGAAGGTTGGTATACCTTCTCCTACGCTCTCCGCATCTCCCAAACCGCAGTGATTATGTGGCGAAACGTTCTCTGTCCCGTTTAGCCGGCCTCCTTTTAACACTACAACTATATTTACCACACATAAGACAATATATAGTCAACTAACTCAAATATATAATATATTTAGGACGAAAGAAAACTATTCTTTGATTTTTCTCGTGTTGACGCTCTAATCAAAACATGTGATTTGATTTTTTGTTTAAACTTAAATGTATGATAACGTTTACTGATATTTTGGAGCATTATGTTCTTACAAACTTTTACAATATCGACGAGGCCATATAATATGTAGAAGCATTTCCACGACAATGCAACGGCTCGTTGGCTAGTGTATGCTCGTTGACATGCTATTGTCACAGTACAATGCGTGTGTGAAATTTCATATGTATTGTTTATTTAACTTTAAAAGTGGAGACTAAACGCTGCTGAGTTCTCTTAGCACGAGGACAAGTGTTATATCTTAGTCTACTGTCTCGATACATGATGTAAAGTGGAAAGGTATAATTATGATTTCGATTAAAATTATAACAAAAATATATCCCACCCAGAAATGTGTGTTTAATGTTTTAAGCACGGGTGAGACAGTATCTTTATTTATAGAAAGATATCCACAATTATTTGTGCAAACACGACACGCCTTTTTATTTTTTTTTTTTTTTTGAACAAGCATTTCTTGTCAAGCGTGTCTGTAAGTGTAACCTTTATAACGTCTTATTAAAACCCAATAAAGACTATGCCGTCAAAGTTTGAACCTGTTTTGCTTTGACAATGTTTATAAACGAAATAACGGAAGTCATACAAACGAAATTACTTCACAATCGACGTCAAAAGCATGCTATAATTAAATTTGCCGCCAAATCAGTATTAGGCGCAGACATAGTAAAATACGAAATAAATTAAACTTAATCTTGTACTCGTGGTGTTCGTGTTATTGCTGTCGCTAGGGCTGTAGCTTGTCGATGCATTAACAATGATTTACTACGGTTTGGGATTGTTATTTTTAATTTTAACAGAGTGTAAAATAAAGTCATAATAAGGTCGTCATTATTGAGAACCACTATACAGAGTAGGTATGCAATTTTGATAATGTTTTTAAATTTTCAAAATCTACAGATCTCTCTAATGTCTTATGAAAATATAATTTAAAATAACGTTTATTTAAAAAGTCATTTTTTTATTATCGATATATTTATGTCCCCTATCTTGGAATAAAGTTACTACGTATAGGGTGTTACTCAAAGCGTAATTATATCAAACTTTTACCCTGATTTGAATTACATGATGTCTTCGTAATTTTCATTATATTACGTGAATATGTAACTTTATTAATTTATTACGTGTTAAGAGTGCATGAGTACATTTTGTTCGTCTATGTAATTATTTAAAATTGCATGTTATTATCTATAAAAAGATTTTAATTTAAGAACAGCTGAACCAAATTGATTTTTTGTTTTGTTTTGGTTATGATTAAATAAGTAAGGCGACCAACACTCACTATTTTATTATTAAAGTATAGAAATTAAAAGTTTTTGCAAACTTAATCAAATAGCTTTAGCTCATTAAACTTCAAATTACATTATCATCTAGTATTAAGTGTACATTGATATATACGCTTTAAACGAAAATACAAACGTTACTACAACAAAGACGAACTAAGTTATTCACGTAATAAAATACCAGGACAGTCTCGTTCAATATCTATTGGCTGAAATTGTACTGGGAGGTTTTGATTTAGTCTTAGACATTTGCCAACCGCTGTCTAAAGAACAAGCGATTGACACATCTGGCTGCGATTTTGCGCATTTTAAACACACATTTGACAGATTACTTGACACATATGTAAACCTTCCGGACACCGAAGTTACAACTTCTGGATCTTACGTGGACATTGTTTTGCAATCTAAATAGTAAGAAATGACAGAATGAAGACTTAAGTGAGTGTATTTTCTGTAATGATTTTGCAAAACAAGACTTCACATATATAAAGTCAAAGTTAAAAAAGGTAATACAATCATGTGCTTTATATATACAGACATAGACCGGCTGCAATTTATAATATATACAGATGGCGCGAGAATTCATAAACATAATTGCCGCGCCATCAAACGACTCTCATAAAACGTTGCATGTTATTTCCCTTTGAATGCTGAGCGCTCTTGCTTTTAAAATCTTTGTATGAATTATCTCATTTACATTTTATTCATTCGTTTTACTAAATAAATGTATACTTCTCAACTTAAGCGGCGTAAAGAGTAATTGCTTGTTTTCAAAATCTAAATACGAATTTTTCAAGTCGAAAATGTGAAGTTGACTGCATCAGATCAGGAACAGTGAATTTTAAATCCATCAGTTACAGATAACGATGAACGCAGTCATAAAATACAGCGTTGAAACGCAGAATACATGAAGCAGTGGGGGATGTTACAAATTATAGTGCTGTACTTATCTGTTCTATATAGATTATAAAACAATAAAAGAGAATAGTATTTGATAAAGAACATAGAGGCATTCATTCTCCACAGATAATATATTTATTTGATTACACTTTATTGCACTTAAAACACTAGAAGCAAATAACGTTAATGGATGTTGTTACATATAAGAGCAACGGGCGGCCTTATCGCTAATAAGCGATCTCTTCCAGATAATCCACATAATAAAAGAATACTTAAAATACAATTAGACTAGTGCAAAGGGTGCGAATTTTGCAAAAAAAAAAAATACAAAAACAAAATATAACATACATTAAAATAAGTAAAACCGGAAAGATATGCTAATTTAAATGTAAAATTATAAATAATTATATTGTTGACAAGAAATGCTTACGAAGAAGTGATTTAAAAGATGAAGAGACAGTGATGAGGCTGATCGGATAGGATCGGGAAGTAGGTATATATTACGAACACAGCGACAAATACTAAACAACAATCCACAAATATATATCAAATCGACAAAAGATAACCTTTGCTATTAAATAAATCCAATAATAGAGTAACGCACATTCCTATCTTACACAGTTTTGCACAGTTAAAATATAGAACGCACTAGACAGTATTGTATTCTGTGGCCGGAGTTTCAATAATCCCCAGTCGGGTCAATCAGCCGAGTGGCCCACGGGCAATTGGGGAGTGATCGTTTTGTTTCCATCACTTTTCACTGCCCGCTATGTTTTGTTAGCTTTAAGTCCCGTTATTGGAAGAGTTGCAATTATTTTCGCATGTCCAATGTTTAATGAACTCAATACTCTTAATTCGCATCTGTTCTGGTCTGGTGTTTATTTAATATTAAATTCAAATTAAACTGTCCATTCGTTCTATAGATAAAATGAAAGGTTTACTTGGAAAAATGCATAGTTCACATTCTGATGTGTTGTTGGAATCAGCTCGTATATAAGTTATACCGTAACTCAATTGAATAATTCCTAGAAAGTAAACATTGCTGAAAATTCAGTTAATAAGTAAATTTGGGTTGAAATGAGAATTTATTTCACATACATGTATTTATTTTAACTATATACATAATAAAACCAATGTTTTAATTAAAATTTAGGTTTCCAATTGTAATTGTTGCATGGAAATCAATATTTATAAGTGTTTGTTACTTTGTCTAATGATGTCTTCGAGACCCGTATGATTAAACCTAGGTTAGGTTACTAGAACTACATTCTACTTTGTAGTCGGGATCGCGTCAGTACTGTGTACCAGAGAAGGAACTTACATGACCAAATCAATACAAATAGAACGAGATCTCTTCGAAGTTGGTAAGGAGTTCTCAAGTGAATTTGGTTTGAAATCTGAGGTGCAGTCTGAGTTCTGGTAGTTGTAAAACTTTGTGCTTTGATCTAAGTATTCACATAGAAAATGTTAAGTTTGAATTTCCGCTTTACGGTCACCACGGTTACGGTTTTTTTAGCTATATTATATTTGTTATTAAATTTCATATTAGGCTATCGGGAAGGTATCTTGTATCACATTTTGAAATGATATTTTTTTACAGATTGTTCTATAAGCTTCATTAAATTAATATATATTTTGCAAGTAAATTGACAGATTTCATATTGAATTGTGTTTACTCACAAGTAGTTTGGTTTCGTTCACCTTTTTTAATAAATGGTGAGCTTTATGTGCCGTGGGTCGATCCTGTTTATGCAATTTTCACATGCACTAGATTGCACTGTATGATTTAAAATGAAATGTGTATTCTATGTATAGCTTTTTTAAAAATATATTAAAAAGGTTATTTCATATTTGTTATATCATAAGGCTTATTATTCAGTGTATAGACAAACAGACAGAATTTAGTGGTGACACTTCTATTAGACCCAATGGAGCTTTATGTTATGTTCGAAATTATCAGAATAGTACTCAATGCGAATTAAAATGATCCAGTATTGTTAACAACAGGAAATAGAAGACAAGGAACCATCCTGATTTAACTAAATTCATGTTAAAGGGTCATTTCTCAATCAAATCACTTCTTTCTAGTGGTTAATATTTTTTTAGTACACAAACATCATGAACAATCTGTGTTTAAACACACAAACACAGATTTACTGCGTGTACGTAGAATAACCATTACTTAACGGAATTTAACAAGCACTTTAGGTAATAATAGTAACAAAGCATAAAAAGGTTGAGATTTATAGCATGTAAAACAGTAGGCGTTAAAGTTTTTGCAACTTTAGCAATAAACTCAATTTGTTACACTCGCAAATGCAATTAATCCAAAAGTCCGCAAATATAATTAACCTTTTCCCCGGTCATCGGGATAGTTTTCTACAGGGCAACACCGAAACTATAAATCAATTGTTACCCGCATGGTTGAACGAAATTACCATATTTATCTTCTGATTAACATTCTAGTTTATACAGGCTGTTTAATTAAAATATACATTAGAAAATTTTCTATTTTGTCATCAAACTGATTTTTAACACACTTGCTTATACCTACTCCTGCTTATACATAAGTAATTATATAAATTGTGTATCTGGAGTACTTCGTATCATTATTATTTTAATTACTTGGCATAATAATAATTATTTCAGATATGAGAACATAAGCATCTGTTCACGGTGACAGTTGCGTGCTGTCGGTTGCACGGAATTGGTCGCCATCTTGATTTCCCGCCGAAACCGCACTGCCTGCTGGTGTTGTTGATGACAGACTGTTTAATATTATACATTAATACCCTTCACACTTTTTATACCTCGTTTTAAATAAATAAAGTCATTAAAAGATCCTACAATAATAAAATAATATGCTATTAGAGCATAGTTTTAAAAAAACGCGTTTCAGATTTGCGTTTCAGATAATAAAGAACTGCACCATATTCTGTGAGATAACATTTTTAATCTGTCACGTGGCTATGGTCATTCATTATCTGTCAGATGGCGCGCTTGGGAGCGTGCGAAAAAGATTAATCAATATCCGTTCTATAACAACAGATGGATCGAGAGAGAGTAGTTTTTTAATTTTTAGCCAAGAAATAATGGTGTGCTAGGCTACGTTATATTATTAGTTTCCTTATATGTTATATGAAATTTTCTTTTTAACGATTGAGGTTGTAAGTACTGTTTTAAAAAGCCTTTTTATATGATAAGTATTGGGTTTTTAACAAATAATTTAATAACTAATGAAGTCTGTAAACAGTGTTTGTAAGTAAACTTATTTAAATTAAAATACGGTTCAGGTTTCGAAAATAATAGTTGCACACGTGTCATTGTTGCCATGTTTTCCTTTCATATTCATGCTCTAACCAAAACAGTTTTGCAATACATTTGCTTTGAAAAATATGCTGCATTGTGTCTGAGTGGCTCACCTGTGGCTAGGCGTTAATGGCTTTGCAAATTGAGGACACTACAGGAGGAGATCAAAGGATCTAGTGGTTGTTTGAAGTATTGTGATGAAAAGTACGATCATAATTTAACACAGGACAGGCCCTTCTGATAAGTGTTGCTTGGGGATAAAGTAATTTTTGTACAGCTCTATATTAAGATTAACGTGGCTTTAAAACGTACAAAACGAAACTATTTTTTAAAACAACGAATTCATTATGTTACTCAAGTCTCAAGTACTCAAGACAAGTAATTATGACAAAGAATGAATCTTAAACCATGCTATGACGTAGGTGTAGGAGTTTTGCAGTTACCTATTATACGACATACTTGAGCCAGAGGTCACTGAACAACAATTCACTCAAATAGAATGTAACACGCTCGCGGCGGCTAAAGAAATATTCGGTATGCAAACAATACTCACTTTGCCTCTCATATCTGCCAACCTCTTGACCTGGAAATCCCAAACTTTGAAGACTGCCTAAGGCGAAACGTAAAACAGAAGTATGAGCGATTCCCAAAGACAAGTTTGTTAAAGATATGGAAGTTTTGAATTATGGTTAGAGTTTACTACATTTTTTTTTTCAAAAAGTTAAATTTAATTCATCAGTCCATCTATTAGTGATATTTGTCTATAGCTTACAGTTACAGAAAGGCTTCAAAACTTTTTTTTAACGCCTTAATTCAATCTGCACCGTAGCGAACCTAATTTTTATAAAAAATATAAACATTTCTCAGTTTCATATAGTGAAAATTCAACTCGACTACTTTATTATTTTTACCTTAAAGTTTATATAACATATTAACTTACATTATTCATGAAATTATTTATTACATAGAGAATTAGCTGTCCCATAAATTATAATTTCCTATGCATTTAGCTCATAACTAATTAACTTTGTAATTATATTGATAAGCTGAACTGAATTCCAGGGCTTTAAGCTAATACCTACATAGTTGATAGGACTAATTAATATATTGCTTAACAATTTCCTATATTGCAAAATCAATATCAAAAATATCTTTTTTATATAGGTAACTATTCTACATTTATGAACCGTCAACAAAAAATTTTTAAAATAAAATCGACTCTACGTTTACCGTCACTTCACAAATCAAGGGCGAAGATCGGACGAGAAAAACTGGTATGAAACTGGTAATAAACGCAAGTATATTGGCGATACGTTTTTGTTACCCCAAGATCCCTGTTATGTCTTTTTACATATATACAGACAAATTACGACAAATACTCACGTAGTGCATTAAATAAAATATTTTTTATTGATGTATCTGGGATATATTCTTTGATTATAGGATTACGGGGGACAAAAAGTCAAATGTAAAGCATCTTGTTAGTACAGGACTGTCAAGATGCGGCCTACCCTCGAATAACAGGTATATTTTTATTATTTTTCATTTTATGTGAAATAGCGACATGATTTTTATTATCCTTAAGATATAACAACGGCTAGGTATATCCAACTAGTCTTTATGATTTGTAATATAATTCTTTAAAAAAATACATTTTTCGTTTCGTTCGTTCTGTAATACGGAGATTGGAAAACGCCTTTAAAAAAAGAGAATTTATTTTCTTAATCTTAATGTAGAGTAATTAGTTTTTAGCGATATTAAAAGGACAAGTCAGTTGGTAAGATACAAATGGAATGCAGCTTGTTTATATATTCCCATTTATGTTAACCCAAAACACTCATGTTAATATGAATTGTCCCACAGCAAAAAATGCCTACAGATCTATAATATATAACATGTTCCTTCGTAAAGTCGTTCCAAACTTTTAAGTATGAAAATGCAAAACAAATAAAAATCGTGAATTACTATGTCAATAAACACTAACTATTTCTCCTTGTAATAGTATAGTATTATTATAAGTTTTATTATTAAAGGTAAAAAATTAGTAGTGGTATAATCATGCCATCCGATCCAGTAATTCTGTTAGACATAGTCGAGTGTTTGACAAAGTTAACGAGATAAGGATAAAACTAGGACCAATCAACGTTCAGATATTCGAATTTGGAACACCAATCTAGGAGATTCGGTTCTAAAGTCATCCGCGCGTCATCCGATTCCAAGATAAAAATCCCGGATAGCCTCGGGATGGGGCAGAATTGGGCCGGGTATAATAGACAAACCCGATTACAGATTTCCCCGGGCGACATTTTTGAATTATTACTATGAAATCTCGATCTCAATTTATTTTATATATTATTATTGTCGACAGTAAACCATTACAAATTCAGTAAATTTATTCATAAAAACCAATTTAGTGTGCGCTCTGACAAACTAAAATACCCTTTGTTCACATAATTTAAATAATTGAGGACAATAAAAGTGAAATGCTTTGAATAAAAATGGGTCCAAAATGTATTTAGCAATTGCAAAAAATACAGCTATTTCAAGATGAGAGATTTGCAAGACATGTTTTAAATTGTATCAAGATGTAACATTAAAATATTAAAACGATTTTATGTTTCTATTATTTACGTAATAATTTTGAATAATCAAATATATTTCATCATATTTTAATAACAAATTGATAATTTGACATCAGCTTGTACAATCCTCGGTAGTATAGTGGTAAGTATCCCCGCCTGTCACGCGGGAGACCGGGGTTCGATTCCCCGCCGTGGAGATATGCTTTTTATATAACCGATTTAAATGCATATATTATTATTTATTTTAGCTGTATAATTTATAGCTCCGATTAGATTATGATAAAAGGATAAAAATACTATAAAAATATAAAATAGATAATTATAAAAATGAACATTTGACAATATTCAAACTAAAATCCAGACATTTCTCGTTTCTCATTTTAAAATGTATTATCGAAAGCTTTTAGTAGGGGGCAACAATAATCTCTCGAATGTGGCGAGTTTCCCGCGGTTTTCCTTTGTAATAGAAATAATAAAATGTGCGGATTATTATCGATGGATACATCTCGTACCCATATGTTATCAATATAATGTCATTTTTGATATGAGAACGAATTATCACAGCATTTGAAAAATGTACTTGTAAAATCCCAATAAAAATTGATAAAGATGTTTGAGAGGGAATGTTTACGTTCTGATGTTGCTATAGATGAAAATAGAAATACTAAGATTGTTTAGCGCGAAAAGCTATTTAACATGATTAGATTATACAATTAACTATATATCAGATTGTCGTGGAAAATTAAATTCTGTCAATGATTTGTGAACAAGGGTTATCCCATGTAATACTATTTAAGTATTGAGAAGGTGTATTATTAGATTATGATATGAGAAAAGAAAAACTTTTATTGCATATAAGAAGAACAATAGACACAGGTACCTTCATTGATATTATTGCTGTGGGTTTGCCACAATTCATAATTAATTAATTTAATAGAAAATAATTAATCAAAGAATTAATATAACTGGCCGATCCGAAACCTGGTAATGCATAACTAAATTTACACAGCATACGACATAACAAAGATTAATTTGAATATCAAAAGTATAAAAATAACATGAATGCCCGTCGTTAACGAATCATAATTAAAATGGAAAGGAAAAAGCGGAACATTTTGTGGCGCTAATGAAATCTACAGAAGAGATCAGGACTTACATTACATGGATGCTTAAGCAAAGTGAGGGATCGCTTTCTTTAAGAAAAATTCCATTTCAGTTGTAAATACTGGATGTGGTATTTTAATGAATGGAACATTTTATTACGACAGCTCGTAAATAACTATACATTCCTTAGGGATAGTTATCGTAGTATCTGTTACTAGTAGAAACTACTACTTGTACTAAGTAGAAAAACATCCCATCTTGTAATACTATATATACCTTATTCTACTACAACATTTGATTGAACTCCGGACCAGTATAAAATCGTAAAATAATATAATACCTTTATATAGATATGTGAATAGCGCATCCAATCTTTGCAAGACATAGTCACAGCCATGACGTCACACTTCGTTACCCCCACCATTACCCCCTCATCAAATTCCTACATTACTCGTTGTCGTTGCAAATTGTACTTAAAAACCCCCTGTATCTTGATGTTTTCTTATAAATATTATATTATGTAAAAGCATGGAACTGTTCCATGTCCATTTTATATTAATTTGATTCCTTAATATTATGTAAAAATAGTAACAATACATTTTAGCACACATTGTGAAGTCATTTTATATAGAATCTAATCGCGACTGACTTAAAATAAAGTATGATTTTGACGTACGTTTATCACACCATAACTCTACATAAATCGATTTAACGATAACTTATTTTTATTACGCAGAACATTGATAGACCCTATAATATTTGTGTGTGGTGTTTGGATGCGAATGAATTAACACGAATTAAAAGTATGTAATATATAAAGCCTTACAGGAAAAAACGAGGGAAAAATATTTACAGTTTGAGTTTTTAAAGGAAATAAATCTATAGTTATATACTTCTTTAAAGAAGTAATTAAAATTTAACACACTATCTTTGTAAATCTTGTAAATGCAACCAATGTTAGTATTTTTTATTTGTGTACTTCTTATTAACAAACATTTGTCTATATATATATATATATATATATATATATATATATATATATTGTATAATCAGATTGGTTTGTAGTAAATAGTTTGTTCCGTAAAAGGCCATAGAAGTAATGTAATGTAAAGGACCCGATGTTCATCGTTGATTTAGGATCATAATCCAAACATCAAATTGATATAAAGTCTAACATTTTTCTAGTCCGTGCAAGTAAGTCCTCAAGACTAACGATCAGGCGTTTTGCGCTCGCTGGATCGCTAATTACACCACGCTGAGCTAGATTAGCTCTTACTAGTCTAAGGCCATTAAACGGATTATATATTTTGTTAAAAAAATTAACAATACACGCACTTAATACAGTGAGATTCTAATATACTATAGAAGCCTCCTGATACTTCCTGATATTTAACTAGCTTGCATAAAACAACGCATATGTGAATATTGGTGGGTTGCCTCGAACATATCACTTATTAGCGATAAGGCCACCGTTGCTCTCATATGTACTAATCTATCAACATTATCTACTTCTACTGCTTTAGTGCAACAGAGAGTGAATAAATAAATCAATATTTAAAAATGCTGAATTAATTTCAGAGCTTAGATAGACTTAACTCTTACTGCACGGGGCACAGCTGGGCACAGCTTTTAACTCCAGAAAGCGATCGATACGCATCAATTATTTTTCTACGTTTAACAGGAGCTACCCAGTACCAGTTACTTTCACTTGAGAATATTATTTTATTACTACAGTAATAGACTAATACTACGATATTTTTTTTCATTTATTTGGCATTTATACATCCATAACGACATTTAATTTGCATGATACAAGAATAACACAAAACGCTGCTTATTAGCACAAGCGAAGAGTAATGAATCGTTGGTTCTATAGCCCTCGGCTATGCCACTTAGTGACATGTATTAGCTGTGGTTGCGCTTGACGTTATATCTTGACGATAATGTCTATTTGTTATCCTACTTTTACATATAATCGTTATTTTAAGTGTTTAATACGGTTCAAGTTTGTACTAACTTTCATTAACAATTAACATATTGTAACCTGTTAAAATTAAATTAAAGAAAAAACTCTTTTTAACAACCATTACACTAAGTTTACATGGGTTCACATTAGAAGAAGAAACTAAGTACAGTTGTCATTTTATGTTAATAGAATATATGATTCAGTAGGTAGATATTTACAGAAATATTCTATGTATAAAAGAAATATATATATAGTTAAAATACGTGTTGGAGACAGTCTTTAGTAAAGACCGATTCGTTACGGCACTGTCGCCATATTGAAGCCTACTTCATGCTACAATGCGCTAGTGGGTCCCCACATTTCATACATCGTACCAAGTGTTGCCAGTTACAATTTGGTCGTCCTCGGGAGCAGTTCCAGAAGTTGGGAACTGTTAATATATTATTAATTTCTCGATTACCCATGGTGCAGGTGACGAAGATAACAATATGGCCACACAGCTATACTGTAATTAAAATTGTACAAAAACTCTATACGATAAAATTTTCTTTTAAAAATACCAGACATTCTTGTTACTACGTTATAATTAAATTCAGATTTCCCGGGAAATAATGCAGTCTCCAATTAATAATGAAATACCTTCAATCCTGAAGGATCATCATTAAAATATTATTTTTGTTGTTCGATGCATTACAATTCATGCTTCGACTTAATAAAGATCAAATATATTTATAGTTTATAGATTAATTCAAGTATTTAGCATTTTTATACAACAAATATCTCTTTTGTGATAATTGTTTCTTGAAGTTAGTCTTATTTACAATCTTATAAACAAATATATTATATTTATTTATTTATAACACAAACATACCTACACATTTATACACATATATATAAACATTACATAAAAGTACAAGAACACACAAGGCATATTAAGATATACATAGCAAGAAAATTTTGACAGAAAACAATACTATATACACAATAAACAATAACTGTAAAAGAAGAAAAATAATAAATTATTATCAACTGCCTTTTAAATGATCATGGCGGCATTTCCTCCCTGTATCTCGAAGCCTATACGCTGAGCGAGAATAAGCACCACCTCTTGTTCACCAGTACTGACTACCAGGCACCTACTTAATACCTTAATAAACTGCCTGTGCATTTGTACCCCAAGGTCCAGAAGTCTCAACTCCAAAGGGAACAAAATCTTAGTTGGAGGACTTTTATACTTTGACTTTATTTTTTCTGCTTATATTAATACTATATTTCAACCAGCATTAGTATCTTATATTTGGAATAAGAAATATAATTTTCTCCTGAAACTTTTCATTTCACACATATTTAGCGATAATCCGGGCAGTGCTGTCTGAACCGGATAAATCCGGTATCATTCGTTTAAAGTCGCAACGAGCGAAATCCAATCACATCATTGAAACGGATTAGACTCTAGATAGATAACATATATATATATATATATATATATATATATATATATATATATATTAACATATAGTGTTCGCTTTCTGTTAATCTGTACCTATGTAACCTGTACTTAATAACACTGCGCGTTTCGTAAGACACTTCTTACCAAGCACCACCACGTTATGGTAAAAAACGTAAGCACAAATCATTGTAAAAAGTAATGAAATATTATTCCAATCGTGTCGCAATAAGCGCAGGCACATTATCATTATAAGACTTTAAATATATATAATAATAAATAATAATATTTGTAAAATATTAAGACTACATAAAACTGAATAAGTTTGAGGCTTCTTTTTTCTCTATCAAATATAATACAATACAATATGATAAGCCGTTATGTTATATATTAAATATTACACAGTATATGTTTATCAGCCCGACCGTGCGTTAAAGCCTCCTTTGTAACTGTGCCACAGATATATTACGATCGAGTGAACTAATTATAGCCAAGCTAATGCCGCATTTACTATGTATATACATACGTCATGCGAATACAATAATTAAGATGAAAATTATTGATTTATTCTCTCTCACAGTAATATGTGTATTTAAAGGTTAACATTACATTTTTTAGGATCTTTAGATATTCAAGATATATTCATACAAGTATTTAAAGTAGATTTTATCACATGATGATTCTTTAAAACACTTTATTGAAGTATCATTACAATTGAAAATAATAAAATACAGCAGATAACAATAAAGAATATTTTATCATGTTCCATAAACGCAATATTTAATCACCACTCAATTGTACACGTAAAAGAAAATTCGCATAAGATAGGAAAAGCAATCATGTAATTGAGTACGCACTGATACCAAAGTGTTGCTGTGTAGTTATGTTAGTGAAGTGTAACATCTGATACGATACGTGCTACTCGACCGACGCTCTTTCAATTTCACGCGGTATTTACTTTTACTGAGCACAACCTGTCTGTGCTTCGTTTACATTCTGGAGAACTTACAGCTTACATAATAAGGTTACATCTGAAAATAATTAAAATTACAGCTCCTCCCACAACATATGACAGCGTACATCTAAGTCAGAGAGAAGCATACACAACAAATATTTTTTATGCTGAAAGAATGATAATATTGTAACGGCCGGGTTGTTACCCGCTTTAAATTGAGAGCCGCATGAGAAATTATTCTCTTTTAAATCTACTATGAACTACAGGTTTTCATTGTAAAGAAATTGTAGTACTTAGTAGTTTTGATGTATATATTAGATAACGTCGTGATACTTTAACATTTTCTCATAAACAAGGACTAATAAACTTTTAAAATTTGACGCTACAGCAAAGTACATAATAGGCTAACATGTTAATAAATATAGAAGTTATTTTGCTATACCTATAGAAATTTATATTGTTTTTTCATTCATACAATTTTATACGTAATATATAGTTTTCTAAAGGCCGGCAACTCACTTGTAAGCCTCCTGGCGTTGCAGGTGTCCATGGGCGGCGGTTGGCACATCACTCGAAGTGACCCGCCTGCTCGTTTGCCTCCTCTCACATAAAAAAAAAATCTATAAAGGGTCCCTCTCAGTTATTTATTTTGCGTTATATAACTGATAATAATAGTTAACGGGATACCTCAAGTTTGCAATATTCTGTAGGACTTAATAATAATAAAATTTGTTTCATCTTTTAAATTATCTTAATTTTGGCAAGTACCTGTCGCATGTAAACGAAGCATAAACGATACATGCCCACTTCACTTGAAGTATAGTGAACATTGTTTCTTTTGTTTCGAAGACCCTTTCTGGGCTGTTGCTCATATAACGCTCCGAATTGATTTGTTGCTCTTAACATTTGCTTTAAGATATATTCCTTTACCAGGGTCGAATTTTTATTTATAGAATAAAATAGAACTTTATGGAAAGAATTACGTTTACATTCTGAATAAGTCATATTGTACTGGATTCCATATAGCCATATAAAAATAATAATTCTGTATAAAATTGAAAAATTACAATAATCCCCGTGATGAGGCATTTTCTCGCTTGTCAAAGAGAATGATGACGAATTCCTTTAGGATGTTCATATAACATAATGCTCAAACTCTGGCATTTTGGAACTATATTAAGGATAAAAATATAAGCTCCTCTATCCCTGCTTCTGTTAAATTTCATGATCAGGGAGTCTGACCATCTCACGGTAGTCTTTGAAACCTTTTATGACATTATCTATAACAGTATTACAAATACATATAATTATAGGCAATAAGTATTTATTTTATTTCGTTTTCGGCGTAACGTTATCTAGATCTTCGACAAAATAATATTTTAGTATGCAAATCATTCAAACATTTTAGTTTAAGTTGGTACACTTATTGCACTTAAACACTAGAAGCAAATGACGTTAACAGATGTTAGTACATATAAGAGCAACGGGCGGACTTATCGCTAATAAGCGATCTCTTCCAGACAAGCCACACGATAAAATAATACTTAAAATACAATTAGACTGGTGTTTTATATTGTTAATCATTTAAATAGAAACCAGGAGTTCGATAGTCTTTAATACGACAGGACAGAATTAACAAGACAATGAAGAATTACTAAATTGGAATATCTGCTAACTAAAATCCGCTCCTGTTCAGTGACGCACAGTAGGGACGGCCGAGTACATCCGATTCCAGTGAACGGTTAAATTCTTAACAGCTTAATGGATTGGAAGATCGTTTATATCACCAGAGTAATTTGTTGTAACGCCTCATTAAGTGTGTCCTGTACTTTTGTCATTTCATTCCAATTATAAATCCAGATTTGATATATTTATATATGTATGTATAAGTATATATTTCACTGCAGACAACACCACTATAACATACATAATCAAACTATTCGCTCGGCACGTTTGAAACGTAGCTTTAAAGTATTTTCACAAACGTTTATATGATTATTTATTCGAAATTCAAAACAGCTTTTATTCAATAAATAAACTTTTTGCATTTGAGAACACAGATATGGCATTAAACTTGTATAATACCCGGGGGATTGAAGATCCGATTATTAACATTAGTGAGGGAATTCGTGGGATAACGAGTGGAATTGTTTTGAAAGGATTTATGTTGAGAATAGATGTTATAATTGTTTGTTCTGCATTTCAATTTAGAAAAAAATATTTTTACTTTATTTTAATAGGACGTCGTGTATTTAAAATGTAATTAATAGCTTCTATTGTTATATGTTAGTATAATAAGTAGAAAAAACGATTTTATTGAGTAATTTACTATTACTTTATAAACAATATGTATGAAATTTGAAGATACAATTATATCCATATATTATGTGTGTATCTAATGGTACAAGTATAAGGTATTCAAGTGAGTCTAAGTAAGGTCAAAGTATAATCTAGTTAAAAAATTAAGATGACAATTTTAATCTCAATTGGACTAAGGCAAAACTTACTAATAATTTAAATATTAGGTGCGTTTTACTGCAGTTCCGAAGACTGTCGAATGATGAGCCTTAATTTTTAGTGCTGCCCATGAAGTACCTAGGACATGCACAGCTTTCGCATGATTACAAAAAAAAACACTCTGTGCATGCATTCTTGTATTGTAATTATTATTATTAAATATTGTATTGCCTGACAATATCATACTGCAACCGAAGAGCGTTTATTTCTCGAGTGAAACTGGCAAAGTCAATGTGGAAACTGCTACAGATTACATGAAACTTTCAAATGCTAACATTTGTTATTTCTATAAAACTCATGGATAATATATATAAATGTTCATCTATTTAAAACATCTATTTTCTTCACCGCCAAAAGATAAAGCAGGAAGTTAAACATAGGAGCGGAACCTCATTTGTATCTGTCAAGACATTATTCAGAGCATTCGGTTATAAAGGGGTCTCAATTAGCAGCCGAAAAGTTGAAAACCCCTTCAGATGCGAGATTAGAAGGGTTACCAAATTAAAATATAGCTGGACTATTAAAAAAGTAATTTATACACCATATATAATACAATAAACTATCTAAGACATGGTAGTAGTATAATCTACTACAACCACTTAAACCAATTCATTTAGCCAAAACGGATTGCCAAACCAAGCGTCGTGATGTCTATTTCCGGTAAGCACAGCAAATGTGCTATGAACAAATTGTTATTATGTGTGTTGAGTAAGAATCTGTAACAAAGGCTATAAATCGTTAACCTTGGAGCTTGAAATGTATATTAACACACATTACAAATACATCCAGTAAGCATACAATGTTGATTTTGCCAACCCTACGACAGGGCACTCAAACCAAACCCTTAAATTACACCTATCAAGGAGAATTACAAGTGATAAATGACAAAATCAAATTATACAAGCAAAACTGAGGGCGTCAATAATTAATTATTTGAACGGTTCAAATTAGCGAAGCTTCGTGGTAATTCCGTATAGAATTTTAAATTATGTTGAATCATATAAGTTCCCATTCAATATGTTATATTACTTATCAATTTCTACAGTACTGATCTAGGGAATGAATAGTCACTTGTATGGTTAATGTAATTTTTTATAATTATATATAATTAAATAATAAAAGGATCTGTATTGAATAGAACAAATAACAGGCAACGTTGTCAAATATAACATTATTGCTATTAAAAGTATCGGTTGCTAAAAGTCGCTCAAATATGATTTAATAAGTATATAACAAATTGGTTAGCAATTTTGGATCTTAAAGATAGACACTAAAAACTAAAAATCTTTAATCATAGTTATGTTACAATGTGATATATTAAAAAATAGCGCCGTTAAAGTGACTTTGGACATAACCGTGTCTACAACTCGGTCTTATTACTTACTTACTTTTTATGAATAAAATCATGAAAATGTCTAAACTTATATATATAAGACATCTCTACACCGTGTAAACTTTTTCTTAATTAGACATGCACTGTGAGAAGTTTGAGGGAACAACTGTAATTTTAATTATGTTATTATATATTTAGATACAACCATAGTATATATTAATAAATAATATCTATATTTAATAATTATTAATAAAAACAAATTTAAAAAGTTTGGTCCTTGTGGAAGTAGTAAGTATGTTTGTATTCCAAAAAGTAAATAAATATTATCCATACCATATCCTGAATTATTTACGAAATGTTATATATGAAAAAATGTCTCCGTAAGTATTATCAACAAAAGCATTCATATCATCATTGGAGTTGTAAATGAAATGAATACAATTGTTTTCTTAATCAATTTGAAGTAATTCCCGATAAAAATATATACTCATAGATATCGATTGCAATTACGTACAACAAAAACCGTCAACGATGCCTGAAGAGGCATCAATGATAATATTACTAATAACACGTTCACATGCGTACGCGTCGCGTTTAGCGGAAGATAGAACACTTAAAACTAAATAATAAAATCTATTAACTACAAAAGATGTATAAATTGATTCACATACAACAATGCATTAAAGAAAATTCCATCCACAGTCGCTAAATTTGACTGTATTCTGATTGGACGTAAAATATTCATAATCGTTTTGAATATAATTAAAATATTTTCCCAACAGTATCATTTCAGACACTGTATCTAGTAGCTATATTCAGATATATAGTTTGTACTAATAAAGGTATTTCCATTGTCATTATTTGTGAGCCCAGTATTAAGCAGAAATGAGTTTACATTGACTCTATACTTAAAGCATACAAAACGCTTATCTTATTTGCGTGATAGCAAGTTTAAATCTGAGCTGAGTGTTAAATCCGGAGCAAGTGGGTGGTCTGACCCGATTGAGGCATTAATTGGACTTTCAATAACATGCGCTGACTTGACGCCCTGTTACAGTGGAACTTTCGTTTTATTTTGACAATAAATTTTACAATGCAATGTATTTTTTTAAGAATTTCGAAATACACAGGGTAATTACAAATTTTATATTGGGTATTACGTTTATGTTTACATTATATTGCAGAACTGTATCAGTTTCTGAATTGGTCGGAAGTAATATAAGATCTTTGCAAATAAATGCAAGTCATTACTTAAAATTATATAATGTAATATTAAAAGCATACATTTATGCTTTTAATATTACATTAATTATTATAGACTTAAAATAAACACTTTTCTGCAAACATATTCCTTACACGTTAATATATTTCAGGCCAATAAGCTAAAATACGTAAGTAAATTGTGGTAGTATATATCGTTAGCTTTGGCAAAACTTCTCTTTTATAGGATCTAATAAGCTCTTTTGTGACATGACTGATCTCTCAAAGATACGTCAGGATATACCTAATTATTGCGCAAAGGTTATCAACCTCAGGTTACTGTTAAATCACAAGTCACAACATTAATTATCCTCCATTAATAATAATATGATCAGTCAACGGTACCATAAAGCAAGAAAGTTGAATAATTCTATCTCCAATCTGTAAAATGGTTTCTTACATGACAATTTGCCAGTGTTCCTACTAAGGTACTATATTGTTCTGAATGTTTACGATTTCATAATCTATCTGTGCATTATATATATTTGATACCTTTGTTTCTGTATATTTTGATACTTTAAAATTAAACCACAAAAAATCATAAAAAAATATCCGTTTATATCAAAAAAAGCTACAATTATTAATACAGCTATAAACTGCGCTATGCATACACGACGCTGCGAATCCAATGTCATGCAATTTAATAAATGAATCCTTTGTTAACGTTTCATTTATCGCAAAAATAAAAATGCTATTTAAAAATCTAAAGTGACGTTCCATTGAAAGAGTACAATGTCACTCGCAATACCGGTAGTCAGAATTGCTATTAAAATCCTTTAGTATTTTTTGTCTTAGAAAAGTTGATTAAAACGCTATTTCTTTAAGACTTCGAGAAATCCTTTTTATAAAGCCTTTGCTAACCTGGCTGGGATCAAAGAGCGAGTTAATAACGTTATAGAGGGAAGAACTCAATCATGGGCACTAGATCGACTTTGAGGAAATGGACACCGCTATTAATGCACCATTATTTTACTCTGCAGAGCTTTAATTTGGCTCCTTTGTGATTTCACTGATTCCGGAAAGGTGTACTTTATATGTTTTAGAAATCCGAATAAGCCGAATTAAATATTTGTTACAGACTTAGTATGAAACAGTCGTTTGCAGCGATATTTTTCTAAAGTAGTTAACACTCACTCGATTTAAAACGACATACCTAGATAGCGCCGTGTTGCTGTAAACAAAAAAATCTTAGCCTATGTCAGTTATATTATTGACATACACAAGTGATCGCGATACGATAATATGTGTAAAAGAAAGAAATAAACAAAAGTTATTATATTGTTATAAGTCTGAATAAGTCTCGTATATACTAAACTAAATTAAAATACAATAAATTATTTACAATGTGAGTTGTCTGGAAGAGATCGCTTATTAGCGATTACTGTCTTATTATTAGTATAGATAAGGCCGCCCGTTGCTCTTATATGTACTAACATCTGTTAACGTCATTTGCTTCTAGTGTTTAAGTGCAATAAAGTGTAAAATAAATAAATAAATGTAAATTGTATGAAACTTTTATAAGATCATTATTGTTATAGCATTTAATTAGGCCTACCTGTAATTGGGAATTGCTATTTCATATACCATCTTAGGAATGCAATTTAGCGGCGCAATCAGGCATATTAACCAGCGATATGTAAGTTGAGCTATTAAAACCTTTATTATGTAAAATGTTGGCCTCAATCCAGAACGAAACTCGTAGCTGCCAGGGCACCACGTAAATTATACTACATTGTTCTTTAAATGCCATTAAAACGACTCTATATCAACTTCCCGAATTTATTTCTCACTGATAGATTGGGGTAATTGTATTTTTGCCATATTTTCTCGTTCCAAGAGATATTGTTCTTGATATGGGTTATTTATTATTCCATTTCCATATATTAAATAGGAATTGGCCAGTTCGGACGCGATGAAACGAGAACTAAAATATTGAAGAGATTTTATATAATTTATTGGATGTTCTTATGTATTTATGGATGACTGAACGGGTTTTAATATGAAAATAGGGAAATGCTTTAACACACTTGCACAATAGCAAGAGTGTTAATAGATAATGCACTATATATTACAACTAACATTAGGTTAAGTTACATATTTCTTAGTAGTTAAGTAGCAAAACGGTAAAAATGATTAAGCCTATAAGCTGTATAGCTTGCAATAATTAAAGGAGAGTTAAAAGCCGCTGTCCGGTGGAAGAATGCCAAATGAGCCGACTATAAACAAGCTACGACGATAAAAATTGCCTATTTACTTAGTCCACAATGTATTTGCATAGATACCTCATAGAATAATGACGTATAGAGATTTTTTTTATTATGTTTCATTTGTCTCATTGTTCAGTATCAAGTACATAGTACTACGATACAAGTATTGTTTCGAGTTTATTATACACGGTAATAAAATAATTATAATTTTACTTAATTTAAGACGGACGTTTCGGCTTTCTAGTCGCTGTGGTGGCGGTGACTACCAATTAAAAAACTACTGTCCACAAACACAAAAATTAAATAGTATACATATTTTATAGCGAAAGTGATTTTTCTGTCTCTAAAAAAGATGTAAATGTTATGTTTATTAGTAACTAGCTGATCCCGTCAAACGTCGTTATGCCAAAAAAAGATATAAAGTCTCTAAAAATAGATGTTGACCGATTCGAAGACCTACTCAATATGGTCAGAAAATTTTAGGGGCAATCGGGTTAACCCGTTTCGGAGGAGAAAGGGAACGAAAACTGTGAGTCGAGAATTTTATATATTAGATATTGAATGACGCATATCCTCCAACGATGTATTCTGTGTTTTAATGCACACACGCACACTGTTTTGATAGATATGATTGAATTCGAACTCACGTGAAATTGACTCGATAGGAACTCACCTACATTGCTTAGACAACATTGAAATTTATCTAAAGGTAATAAAGCTCAAATTGGCTCTGATTGGAAAATGTTTATATGGGAAGAAGAAAAGCTGTTTGCTGTTTTTAGGCTTTTCCCGTCAATTATTCGAATGTTTCACCTTTTAAACCTTCCCTAGACCTCCACGGACATTTCAAGACCAAGATAAGATAAATCTGTTCAGCCGTTCTCGAGTTTTAGCGGGACTAACGAACAGCAATTCATTTTTATATATATAGATTACATTCCGTCTCTGTCAAAAATCAGTCTGTAATTTAATATATGTACAGTGATCGCAATTTAGTTTTAATCCCCAGAGCCGGGCTGACCTGGCGCGGAATTGAACTAGTTTAATTATTAGTTTTACGCTTCACGCCGACCACGATTGATGGACTATCTACCATTTTTATTGGCCGAATGCTTGAAAGATATGTAATGCTTATATTTTGAATAATTTGATATTTTTTTCAGGACTTATCATAATAACTATAACATCTTTGTTTATGCGAATGAAACTTCTTGACTCAATTTATTTACAATTCCATTTTCAAAATATGAAGTGGGTATGTGATTAATTGTATAAATGGGAGTTTATTGTCAGAGTGTGTTAGAGAAATACAAGTAAATTCCATATGATAACAAGATTTTAATCACATTTAAGTTGATTGTAAACCAAGATTCTCGTTAAAGGCAAAAAAATATTAAACGAAATACAGATTGTGGCAAATATAAGCCAGGTCTTCATTTTAAAGTATTATAAGATTTTATATAATCTCAATCAAGCTGTCTAGACATCCAATTAAAGAATTACTGTGTTCAAGTTACAATTAATTAAAAAATCGTCACCATAAGAATTTCATTACTTAATATTATACAAGTTGTAATAAGTATAGTTAATTCTGTCTTTATTAATATATTAAAATATTTTAAGACATTTAAATCTTAACCGTTAATATCAAGTAAAGTATTTTAAAAGACGACTTGGACTGTAATAAAAAAATACTCCATGTATAACAAAAGAAAACAAAGAAAACTATTAATAAAACAATAACCTAACTTACAAAATTAAATAATACTTAATCAAAAAAGAAAGAAAAGATTATATTAGTAAAAATAGACTGCCTTTTATGATATTTCCAATACGACTGAGGTTGTAGACAGCGTACCAATTCTTTAAAGGCCGGTAGCGGTAGTACTTATATATGGGCGTCGATATCACCTGCCGTTAAAAAAGCTTTTAGTCAAACAGTACGACTGTGAAGTTTGACTTTAGAACTCTGAATCTACCACAAAACTATTATTTTGCTAGACGTCTGCGTCAAGAAGTTGAGTGTAAGTTATATCTCGAGTCTCGAGCTTAGCCACGAAACGTGACTGAAATGCTTCTATCTCCAAAATAATCCGTGATTTATGTACCTAGACGGTTAAATGACAGTTCTTAACGTGTTTTGATAGCTCTCTATTAAACTAGAGATTAAAATATTGGAAACATTATTGTAATTGATTTCATGTTTATGCGGTTGTTTTCACCATAAATGTTAACTTTTTTTTTTCTGAGGTGGAAATGCATTTCCGCATTCCCTGGTCCCAAAAGATAAGGGATATATGGGACTCAACCTACGCTGGTGTCTCTGCTTTTCAGAGACGAGGTGGGCAATACCCACTAAAACCACCTCGGGTAAACCTACAAGACCGCATTGAAAGGGCCCTGGGGTCGCTTTCGCACTCAACCAGGCACCCAGCGGCTGCTAATGTAGTTGTCTACATCGGAAGAAGAAGGTTAGCATACCTTCTCCTACGCTCTCCATGTCTCCCAACCCGCAGTGGATTTGTGGTGGAACGCTCTCTCTCCCGTTCCGCCATAAATGTTACACCTTGTGTTATTAGTGCTGATACTTTATGATAGACACAAGAAGTATACCATTTTTATATCAAACCAGCAACATCTAATTGTGCATCTATTAAGACCCACCCATTTACTATCTGCAGATACAGAGTTACTTAAACGCGTTACTAATAAATATTCAAAAGAGGAAATTAAAAATAAAAATTGCACAAAAGAGCAAGAAAATGATGAACAAGATGTAAAAAAACAACTTAAATTACAAACTAAGTAATACACAGTTATAATATCAATGATTATTCTGTTAAATTTTATAACACTTAAATATTAATGATTAATATCCAACGATCTCCCACTTCCTTCGATGGTAATGTACAATCATTGTTGTAGTGGCGAATGAAATAATTATTAGCAATAACTACATACAAAGAGGTTAGACACACATATATTTAGCAAAAAAAAAAAACAATTTTCCTTACCAAATTGAACCCGGCATTACGACCATTGAGCCAACATATCACATCTCCATTCTCTTTATATCTAAGTGCTAATATTTTATTTAAACACGATTTATTAAATATATTATTAATTCATATCGATTGTACCTGTGTAGAGTAACGATTGCACTGATTTCTAAAGTATTGAAGAACTTCTCGAACTTACTAGTATCAAGAATGCAAATTGCACGAACTTATGACTAGTAATAAACAAGTAACATTGCTTAATTATACAAGCAGTTTATATATATGTTTTTAATTATTTTTTATAATATACATAGAAGTCAGCAGCTAGTTTGACAGTTGTATCATATATTACATGACAAGAAAGTTTATGACCAAAGCAGTGTTATTAAATGTGGCGTGAATCTGTTTTATTATACTTACTAAGTTTAATAGACTATAGTAAAATATATATCTCAGATTTTATAATTATTATATGTAATTTTATTAAACAATAACACTTTTTTTTAAACATTACTTAAAATTCAAAAGTGATTGCTTAAATCACGTGGTATAAGTGTGTTCTTTAAAGCCTAGATAATGTTTTGTGATTAAAAATGTCTTACACATAGAAAACGGGGGTAAGGACTTTTTAAAAGCAATGAAAATCCATTTTAGGCATGAACGCGTTTAATCTTATACGAAAGAAAGACAATTATAATTTATTTTCATTCTATGTAGGTTTTGGCACGGTTCCTCAAACAAAGACTAATATGTAATTGAAAAGTCTTTGCTTAAAAAAAACTTTCACTACCCTAAACCCACAAACGGGGCCGTAAATCAAAATTAAACGTAAAAAAAGTACGGTTCTAATTACGTAAAACAAAGGGAGAGCCGGGGAATTAAATCATTATCGCAGATTGCGGGTTCGGAGCGTGTCCCGTCAATAGCTCAGTGTAAATTGTGAATGGCTCAGTTGATTATCTAGCTCCAGATCGGTGGCGACAACAGATGTGCGAAATTTGGATGTACCGATAAAAATTGTTTCTACCACTAGTTTGTTTGAAACAAGATGTTACATTGAGAATGTATTGTAAATGTAATAGAAATTTCTAATTCGATCTAGGCAATACTATGGAAAAAAACAGTATCAGACTCCATGTCAGTAGTTATGTATAATTGCAAAATCGAGGAAATTTGAGTTAAGTTAAGGCATACATTAAAATATAAAATTAAAAGCAAGCAAATGTTCTTGCTTTGTTGCTTGCTTCTGTGGTAAGCTTGAGAAATAATTCGCATCCACAATGAGAAAGTTATAACTAATACTCTAAACTATTGTTATTACTTATAATTTGAAAAATGTTGTAAATACACAAATTACCGCATCCATTTTATTAGGGTTTGGATCGCGTCAAGCCTCCCTAAGTCTCTATTCTCGTAGGATCAAAGTCGTGAATAAATAATGTAAATGATTTTAAATTTGCATTTTAGTGTTTCCTTGTTATGCTAATATTATAAATTTGAATGTTTATTTCTAAATATCATCTACGAAATCAAAAAAAAATTGATATTACCTTATAATAAAGACTAAAACAATGTCGTAGAAATGTTATTATACTTATCCGCGCGAGTTCATTTCCGCATACGTTATTTTTTCATACGTAGTTATATTGTCATTACTCTTGAGAAAACGAATGTATAACACAGACAATAATGCGACAACACAATGTACAAATCTGAAACCAGAATTGTACACCGAAATTTATTAGATTAATATGAAAAAAAAATATTAATACTTTTTTTTTGTTGTAACAATACCAGGAATCCAATTAAGAAATAATCAACTTGTTTTTCCAATACACGCTCTCACTGTCTTGTTAATCTCAAAAATTAACAAAAAATATACTAAGAAAAAAAAAAAAAAAGCAAAACTGGTACTAGTACCATTGTATGTGTCTGTGTGTGGATGTGTGCGTGCGTGTAAACATATATAAATTATTAATAAACGAATTTATGTAAGCAAATACTTAGTCTTGCCATAAATATTGTTATAAAGAAAAGCACGATTTTTTTTTTATACGTAACATTTATTCCTTTCATAGTGAGTTAGTTTAATACATCAATATATAACTATTAAAAATATATAATGTTTATTCGAAGTGGTCTCCATTGGCTGCAATACAGTCTTTTAAACGTTGAGGCCAGTTATCAATAGCAGCACGAACTCTTTCTAGAGGAAAATTCTTCACTGCCAACCGAATGGATCGTTTTAGGGACTCCAAATTATCATGGCGTTTAGAGCAAGCCTTACTCTCTAAAACTGACCATAAATCATAATCCAATGGATTTAGGTCAGGACTTGACGACGGCCAGTTTTCAGTGCTGATAAAGTCCGGAACGTTAGTTTTCAACCAAGATTGGGTGGATCGAGCTCTATGACCCGGTGCCGAGTCTTGTTGAAAGCACCATTCTTTGTTATTGAACATGGTGTTAGTTAAAGGCTTAACTACCGTCTCAAGAATGGTATTTTGATAAACTTGTGCCGACGTTTTAATACCTTTTTCACAAAAATATGGCTCAGTCACCCCTTCATAGCTAACACCCCACCAAACCATCACTGAAGTGGGATAATGCCCACGTTGTACTCTGTTTACTAATTGCGAAGCTTCTTTAGAGCTTCCAGCATAAATACGGTCATTTTGTTTATTAAAATACTGCTCAATTGTAAAAATTCTCTCATCCGTAAACAAAATTTTTTTGTGACCTCCCTTTGCGTACCGCTTAAGTAGTTGTTTGGATTTTACCACCCTATTCTTCTTTAAATTATCAGTTAAGAAGTGACCAGTACGTCTCTTATAGGCTGCAAGTCCTAAGTCATCTTTTAATATACGCGACATGGTTCTAGGAGCTATCTTCATCTCCCGAGATAAAATCTTTTGCTTAAGGACAGGATTTCTTCGAATTCTTTCCCTAACTGCTTTAATCACCTTTTTCACACGAACGGTACGTGGACGGCCAGATCTTTTTCTGTCACAAACAGAGGAGGTATCATTGTACCTATCAATAGCCCGGTAAACAAACATTTGACTAATACCAAGCGGGTGGAGGGTTTTAAAAATTGCACTTTTCTCCATACCTACTTTATGTAAGGCAATCACAGCGATTCGGTTCTCTTTATCACCCCACTCCATTTTAATATAACAAAATATTTAACAATATAATGGCGCGAAAATAAGAAAACACATCAAGCAATCATATAAAAATGACAGATTCCAAATTCAAACGTAATATTTTCTTTTTTTGAATAGTAACAGTATTTATGGCCAGACTAAGTATATAGTTAGACACAGTGTAAAAACTTATATAAATAAACCACACATTACATGTGATACTATTTTACCTATTCTTGTGTTAATGTTCTGGTGTTAAAAATTAGTTAAAATACGTAACATGTACAAACTAGGAATGCATGAATAGTTCTGAATAATCACTTGTGGTTCAAGCTGTTACGTTGACTAAGATATATTCCTTCGCCTTAACTAAGCAATATATTTGAAATGTAAATAATACAATATGTACCAATGTGTTTGTGTAATGATATATAAATAATGTAACGATGATTAAATATGGATAGAATTAATCAATTGGATCATACATTTTTCGGTCTATTATTCCCTTACGATATTAACAAGCAATTAAGCACATATTATAATGAAATCTGTGATACAGAAAGAACCTGCAGCCTCGGCTGACTAACAAGATAAACCATTAGCCTAAGACAAGCCTAGAAAAACACTAACTCGTAGTAATTTTTACAATATGTTTATTTGATGAAAAATTTTTGGCCAGGCGTTTAAAATAAAATGTTATATGTTAAACATCCGCCATATTGTTTTATTTAATTTATTTTAGATATTGTAGATAATACATCTGCAAGTTAACAAGCTGAAGAGCATTCGAGGAGTTTAGTCTGACCGCTACTAGTTTCACGTTGTCATGGCAACCTTTGAGAGCCGCAGGTAACGACGTACCTAATTCCGTAATCGGATTTACAATAATATTCTAACGGGTTTTAAACCCACCACTGTATAATGTTTAGAATTTAACGGCTAATGATATTTATATTATTATAAATGTTTGATGAGTTCTGATGTTCGATATACGCTTTAAAAATATAATTTATGACATACGTAAACGTTTCATAAATAATTTTTTTTATTAAAAGTATTTATTTGTTTGGAAAAAAATAAAAATTTAAAAAAGAGTTATCTCCACGGCGGGGAATCGAACCCCGGTCTCCCGCGTGACAGGCGGGGATACTTACCACTATACTACCGAGGATTGTGTTTATAGTTTTAAATTTATGCATTATTTAATAATAAGAATGCTGCATTAATAATATTTTTGGAATAATCTTAATAGATGGATAAGTTTATCATGGCAAATGATATGATATCATGTTTGTATAGTATAATAAAACAAATCATCAATATATCAGTATAATTATATTTATATTTTACTTTTTAAGTAGAAATTAAAAAAAAAATTACTTTCTCCGGAGTGAAAATAATTTCCCATACTTTCAATGTTTTCATATATCTTATCTATACCATTAACTCGGATCATACAAATATATCTATCTATAATTATTGACCTTTAATTTAGAAATGATTTCGATGAATTACACTAAATATAATAATTATTGATAGACGTACATACTTTACTGAAATTTTTCTCGTACCGGGAATTTTATATAAATTTCCCTCAAAGATAATGGATGCAGGTAAGTGCTTTCTGAGCCGGTAATAGATTGGTAAATATCTATATTATAGATGCGAAGAACCTTCTGGCGAACGTTCGGTTGTTTATTCAAAAATAAAATGCATTGAATTGAAACATTTTCCTTTAGCTAAACGTTTTTTTAACTTACATGATCCACATCATAGGAGTTCGTTTATTAGATTGAATTATATTTAAATAAATGACTGCGAAACGAATTAAATATATAGATACTTACTAGCTGATCCCGACAAATGTTGTTTTGCCGAAAAAAAATGTCTCGTAAAAACAGATGTTGGCCGATTCTCAGACCTAGTCAATATGCTCAGAAAATTTCAGGAGAATCGGTCAACCCGTTTCGGAGGAGTAAGGGAACGAAAACTGTGACACGAGAATTTTATATATTAGATTATCACGTCATTAGTAGAGTCGAAATTTTTATAACTTTTTTTTTTGCCGATTCGAAAGTGTACCATAGTTACCTATATGTATAAAGATATTTTTGATTGTTATTGCATACAATGATATTTCTTATCTTCATTTAACGATAATTCTAATAAAATAGATAATGCCATAAACTGCACAATTCCTTCAGTTTTGTTATATAGACTTAACACTGCATTTCATTAAAAAAAACTACAATTTAATAAAATAAACTTAACAGGCAGATAACAAGCAAATACTACACTTCACAACACTACAGTAAGTGGCACAATTAGTCTACAAACTCATGTAATAGGGAGAATTGCTCTTATCATTCGCGGGTGAAAGTTAAAATCGCATTATCGAACTAACGAGGCAACGTGAGTTAAGTGTATGTGAGGATCTGAAGCGGATTTGAATAAACTTCTACAGACCACGGCCAACCACACCAGGCACTTACACCAAATTATTCAATATCATTTTAACTGCATCGCTTTAATCAAACTAATCTTTCGAATTAGACAGAAAGGGTTTTTTAATTAAATAATTACAATTATCTATTTGAGTTTATATAGAGATAAGAAGTATAGATAATCTATTGGCAAGAAATATTAATAACCAGAGTATCGTAAGATAATTTGACTATTGAACTATTGATTTTTTATTGTTAAATTAATCACCGCTATCAATCTTTGTTATTTACACTCTGTATTAACCCAATACCTTATCATTTGTAGTCGAACATGATAACCACTAAATCAAGAAGATGTTAAGATGATACGATATGGATTTA
The DNA here is from genome assembly GCA_951799465.1 of Leptophobia aripa. Classification (NCBI taxonomy): domain Eukaryota; kingdom Metazoa; phylum Arthropoda; class Insecta; order Lepidoptera; family Pieridae; genus Leptophobia; species Leptophobia aripa. The sequence continues at coordinate 5,365,364 of OX637266.1, read as the reverse complement.
GTAATATGTCTATCAATGAATTCCACTTGAATGATTTTAATATAAATGCGGATAGAAGACGTTATTATCAGCAGATGTAAATTGATATTTATGGTTGAATAAAGGCATTTAATCGTCGGATACGTAATACAGTGTAAACTCCATGTAACGTTATTCGATTTAACGACATAGCGTCTCTTAAGCGTCTAAATCAAATGGCTCTGATTGGTTTAGCTTATAGTCCAACCAATGATTTTTCCGAGCTAAATCGAGCTAAATCTCTATAACGCCGTAAAATGCACAGTCCCTTCAGTATCGTTATACACCGTATATTAAAATCACTTATACCTTAGAGCAAACGCAAAGCGAAAAATTTTCACAGCCCAGTCTCAAAACTGTTATTGGGCGGTAATTCGGGAAAGTGGGCGCAAATGTGCCCATTCGCAAAGGCGCAGATGATTCGCCCGTACGACGATAATCGTAAAATAAATTGCGGGAACAAGGACCATTGCTCGCATATGCCGGAAGTAATCCCTATTGTTATTTTTTATACTACAACCAGGATATACAACGACAAATAAACCAATGGCCACCATCCTGGACTGCAGATCAGAAGGTGCAAAAAATCAAAATCAAAAATATCTTTATTCATATAGGTCACCAAGGTACACTTATGAATCGTCAACAAAATAAGTTTTAAATTTTTGATTCTTAATTTACGGCCAGTCCCAGTCAGCGTAGAGCTGACGAGAAGAACTGGCAAGAAACTCTCCGCCACTCCTGCTTCTTTTTTATATACGGTCAACATATTTGTCTATTGTCTGTAAATTATAAAGGCGCAGACTTTCATATAATGTGTAGTTTATCAGTTCAGCCAGCACACAACACTCTGAAAAGTTATTATTATTATAAATAAGTATTCAAAAATCATTTATTTATGAATAAGCAAGGTATGAAATATTAAAATTACCGGAAGCTACAAGATTATCCCATATTAGATTTTTGGTAAAATGTACCCCAGAGAGGTAATAATTGAAGCTTGCTAACGGATTGAATGGATGGAATTAACTGAGCGTAGTCTAATGTCTTCATCGGTGCCTGTCTGAGACAGCTAATAAGAAATTGTGCAATATTATGGCTTCTGTACGAGATGGATTTAGATTCTTTTGCAAGACTATTTTTTTAATAAAAGAGGTTTATACTGAGAATAAAGATGATTAATATTGTTAGGAAAATTGAATGAAATAATCTATATGAAATATCTAGAAAAGAGCAAACGTTCACTAACTGCAGATATAACATTGTTGTCATCTTATATATAAAATTCGGTGTCACAATGTTCGTTCCCGTACTCCTCCGAAACGGCTTAAACGATTTTCATTAATTTTTTTGAGTATATTGAGTAGGCCTGAGAATCAGGTATTAGGGCGCATGTATTGTTATAAAATAAAACTTTAATTTAAATATAATATTTCATGTGTCTTTTATTTATTGATCGTTATATGTTCTGGGTTGCCTGTCACGCGACAAAATATTCTGAATAAATTATGTATTGAAGACTTACATGTAATTACTTATAAGATTATAATCTTGTCTGTATAAATATAGTCTAATATATATATTTTAATACCAGTTTTAAAACTACCTTACTTTACAAAAATGTGTTGGTATATTAGCGACGTCACAATTTTTCCGATACTATTTGAGGTATTGCAACTTCTGTTTACCGATGATCCGTTTAGTTCAATGCCTAATTTAACCTCTTTTCTTTTCTTTATTAAATAAGTTCGTCGAAATCACAATGATCAAAATCAGATAGTTATTTCATTTATCCATAAATTTGTGCTTAACTAGAATAAGACAATAAATACAATTAGAAAAGTATTGTTAACACCCAACGCACAAAAGGGGGGTTTTTATTGAATAAAACTGTTAAAGTGCCTTAAACTAAACTAAGTAACTCTTAAGGAAAATTCATCACAAGTCGTCCTCGGGCTACAGGTGGTTTACTCAATTATAAGTTAATTTTACTCGCCCTAATTAAAGCCCGTAAAACAAGGGACGAAAGAATATTTAAAACAATACTTTTCCACAAAAATCATTGGCCTCAATTAGGTAAATTGAGCCGTTACTATTTTATATTTTGACAATTGTTTTTTTTTACTTCGGCTTGTAACAATATGAAAATATTTTGCTTGATTTTTTTTTCAAATATTATTGAACGTGTTTTGTTTTTATTGTATAATCTTAAGTAGTCACAAGGTATACAAAACTATAAGATAGGCTTTATTTAATAAACAATGGTCACCGATGACACAAGCCTGGTGCTATACTTGCGCAGTGTACAAACATCGCGAGGAAATGCTTCCAATTTTGTGGGTACTTTTCACTTTGATTTAATTATGGAAATAACGAGGATATAAAAGGTAAATAGTACCAATGAGGTTATTACATTCGATCGACTTTCAGATGTTTTTTTTTCGTGTGATTTTTGAATACGAATTCCGATGGGGAAATAACACGGCAGAGACAGCACACAATATCAATGTTGCGTTTGGAGAGGAGACTTGCTAATAAAAGCACCGTACGATTATTTGCTTTAAGGTTTCGAAGTAGAAAGAATCACGCCTTGATATTGTGTTGCTATGAATCGGTACAGAAATGAATGACTTGGATCGAATCGTGAGAGTGTCGATAACTAAGCGAATAAAGGTCGCCACAACATTGGCCTAAAGCAAAGGTTACCATTAAAAGTTTATGGTAACTGTTTGATTGTCTCAAAGTGTTATTCAATATAACTATCCCCCGATGTGGTCAAGGAATAAAGCAAAACTAGTACTGCAAACAGCCCCGACTCATAAATCGATCTTGAACATGATATTCCTCCATGAATAGCAAGACGAGAACGAGCAACAGTTATAACTCTACAGAATAAGCAATTAGTAACTTCGCATTTCTAGGTGATAAAAAGTTTTCTTCCCGGGTTTCCAGTTCGTTGAATCTATATCTCCAGAATTCTTTCGCAAAGTCTATCTCATACATGGCTATATTCTTTGATAATAATGGTAAATATTTTGATTAAATAAATTTATTGGATTAACAAACAAATTTGAAGAAATATTTCCAAACACATCGCTACTAAAAGACCTCGTATGTGATAAAACAACATGACACGGTAGTTTATATTAATTGTATAGTAACCACTATTTCCATATTTTATTCTACATATATGATGAAGTATAATACAAGATCCATTAGGTATTACCTACTACATATATGATATAGTATATTTGAGATTTAATTTATACACTAATTGAATATTTAAACATATTCTATACAATACCAGGACCTTAAATAAACAAAAACATATAACACGCTATAGTAATGTCACTGGCAGATCCAAACAATTAATGAGACGCAAACAATAGAGCTGGTTATATAAACATAATTAGCTTCTTAACTGTGGGGAAATAAAGCATTCGAGCTATTGCTGTCACGCCTTGTTAAAATAGTTGGGTGTATGCCAAGTGGGATTTTTATAGAGACTTTATCTTATACATAAATGTTATGTACTTTACTTTATTGGATTTGAACGAAAATACGTATGTATAAATTAAATTATGTGAGTATTTTCGTTGCATATACAATATTAAGAAAATTTCACCTTATAATAAAATCTCTTGTTACATTAATTGCCTTAGATAAATGGTAATATTGTATAAATTAGGCTTAACCGATAAAGATAGGCTATGAAAGCACAGAAGGTTGTTGGTTACAGTATAATTACTTAGCTCTTTAAGAAATTAAGGCGAAGTTTATAAATACCACTCGTGTAATAAGTTAAAGGCGTTGTGTCAAAGAGCTCATAGTTCGTGCTAAGTAGTTAATAATTCCTCTAAGGAAATGTTTTCAAACGATGTACCTTTTAGTTAAATAGTTTTCTTGAAAGTTACGTAGGGACGCGCGGCTCGGCTGGGTGTCGATACCACGGCACAAATTATAAGCTTTGTGGTTTTAATTTTTACTATACTGGTCACCTAACATACGGATATTTTTATTATACATAGGTACCATACAGGTGTCGTGTAGTTTTTGGTATTTAGACTATGAATATGTGTCTAATCTTTTCTCAGCTAAGGGACATGTAAACGTGGTTTTAGTGACGTTCAAAAGAGGTTGTAAATGATGGTCCTATATGAAATTAAGAATTTTAACTTAGACTTTGTGCTAACCTTACCTACGCAATATCGCGCATATTACATTATTTATAGCATGAGACGTTAAATAGCACATACAAAAGCCTATTTCAATGCAAAGTCTATAATTTATGATTATCAAGCCTGGCTTTGTCTCATACTATATTTGCTTGTAATCTCATTTTTTTTCCTATAAAGTACTGAGACTGTTATTTAGTAAGTACATCTTATTAGCTATAATATATTTGTGGTGAACCGCTTATAACTTGTTACTGGATCAGATCGGGTCACAAGTTAGTAATGTTATTAGGAGAGAGTTTGCTTTGTGAACGGAGCCGCTGCCCGCTACACGCTTCATGTAATTTTATGATATTATGATATTTACACTACTGCTAAAGCATTATGAACCATTTGGTTATGTTAAAATATTTATTTATTTAGGGCCGAAGCCAAAAACACATACAATTTTTAACTTTCATCTAACAATACAATAAACAAACAAAATGACGAATATATTTAACGACTGTCTGTGAAAGACTTTGAAGTAATCCGTAATATATGTTAATTGTTATGAAACAATATTTATCGTGTTTGTCACAGTTTTTAATAACACCAAGTATTATTCTAGTTAATTATGACAGTTTTAACTGCCTTTACAAAGCAAAACTGTTATTTTTGAGTAAAAATAAATTTTAATAAAACGTTTTCATTGTAGCATGATATATTATGAGATATGAAGTAATGTCGTCATACATAGAAGGGTTTAAATATGCGTCATATAGATACACATGTAGTTTGTATCAACGTGAACATATATTAGAGTGGAACCATTTCAGTCAGCATCACCAGTTGGCTTATTAACCAAATAATGTTTTCTAATATAATGGTTCTAGTGGAAAAAATATTATAAATGATGTATTCTAATGAATAATATTAATTACCAGTCATACTGCCAGAAAACTCGTGAGTGCGTTGTCGAACTTTTACATGGTTAGTAATAGTTTGTAGTGGTTAGTAGCAATCAAACGAGTTTTGCACCAATAGAATCATTGGAGCGAAATTATGTGAGCAACCAAGTCCATGTATCATATACCAAAATCGTGTGTCTGGGATAGACATATATAAAAAAATGTGTCGTAATATAATAAATATAGTAAATTTCTATAATTGTCTATTACAAGTTTTATATTGTTGTCAATAGACAACAGAGTTTCACAGATACAAGCGTTTTAAACAAGAATCACGTCCGGTCATATGTGTAACAAGAAAATAGAGAATGAAAAATTTCAAACATAAATTCAAACGACACTCCCACAAACTCGTAAAGCAGATTCGTTTTATTGTCTCGACTTGAATTATGTTTGTTTAGATCTAAGTTCTAGTAAAATTGTAGGGGTCATAAAATTAGCATACTGCTTTGAATATCTGAAATAGGAAATTCGTGAACGTCATTTAACATGCACAAATATTTTATATGATGTACATTTTATTTAAAATAAGCTACTTTTACTTTTCAGTAGTTAACTCAATTGACGGAAAGACATAGACTTTATTATTGAATCCTAATTAGAGCAACTTCCATAGAATCCTTATTTCCTAGTACGTCTAACATTTATATGTATATAAAGCTAAAGCTACTTACGCCTAAAGTATGATTTTTACATACATTAACGTCGTATATAGAAAATTATTATTTTTTTATATAAGAGGGCTTAGGAGCAAAAGGTACACCATTAAGGTAAAGTCGCCGCCCTTAGACACGTGGCTTGGTGCTCGTGAGTGCGTAGTCGTCCTTTTAGGGAGTGGTACGCTTTTAAGTTGTATTGATTCGGAAATATCGTGGCGGGCGGCTGGTCTACTCTGGCTGGTACTTTATATAATTTGTTCATTTCCTCGTATTATTGAAAAGTTTCCCAAAATAACCGCAAAAATACGAAGCTATTCAACAATTTTATTCGTACCGTTAGACACTCGGCGGACACATTAGGAAATTGTATACGTGACTGGAATCGAACCCACGACCTCGATGCTGATAGGAAATATGTGGTTAGTTAATCAAAGGGCGTCCTCTGTAATACACGTCATTTTGGACGCAGTTTAAGAGTCGAGATGACAGAAAAATCTAGTACCTATTGGTTTATAAGGTTTACTTGGTAATAGCGATGTATAATTCTTAATATACTCGTAATATTTTAAAATAGTATTATTCAAAACTACTAACTAATTCATATTTTAAACAAATATATAAACTTTAACAGTTTTAACTCGTGACTAATACAGTATTGACGTCGATTCTTGGCAGAGTTATGTATAGATTGAAATATACGCCTTTATATTCGTTTACATTAAAAAACTGGTAAAGTGGCTTATGCATGTGTCGCCAAAATAAAAACCAAAGAATAGCCTTCTAATAACTTTGAATTTAAAGGTAAGTAGCAATACTAGATAGCTCTGCGACTATATCTTCGTTTCTGGTACCCTTATTACGAGAGTATTATAATTGCTAATTACGACCCTTTTGATAAAAGAGATAGAAGATGATGAGAAGATATTATATTTGTTATACCTTTTATATGAATAGTATATTGCACAAAAGATTGTCTCTTATACCCTGCTGCTTTATGAGTTCAATAAATTCAACATTGACACACTACACAACTAGTAAAGTTAATCGAACCATTTTTTTGATAACCAAGGCTTTACGCGTTGCGGGGCAACTAAACATTATTTAAACGTTTATTTTGTGATATTAAATATACAGTCCATTGCTAAAATCTAATAAGAGAACGAAGTAATATTTAGATATAAAAATGATATTGATACATTTTAGTATGTCTTATGTATCTTACAGACAACGTAATTAAAAATTTAAAAACAGAAAGCACTCAAGGCGAGATAAAAAGCCCGCGACAGGTGCAACATACATTAGCAACTAAGTGCCGACACTCCGACACAGATTAATGCTTGCTATATGCCAAGAGATTTCTAATCTGTTATGAACTAAATACACTCTTGAATGAACCACCTCATCTGAACTAGTATTACAATTATAGTTGCCCGCTATGTTCTTATAATTGTTGGGTTTACAAATATTCAGTGTCAATATCTTACTGCAGAGCGGGCGGGAAAAAAGAAAAGGTCATAGTACAAAAGTCTTTCCTCCAAATTTGATTGTGTTCCCTTTGGAGTTGAGACTTTTGGACTTTGGGGTACATGTGCACAGGCGCTTATTGAGGAATTAAGTGGGCGCTTGGTAGTCAGTATCGGTGATCCATCGCGATACAGCGTGGAAATGCCAAAATGGAAATCGTACTCTGCCAAGGACCAAACTTTTTAAATTTGTTTCTGTTTGGTGAATTGTTTTATATTAAGTTAGGTATTAACCGTAATATATAATAAATAAACATTCTTAATATTAATTAAGAATGTTTATGTTAAATATAAAATATATATCAAAGAGACTCTTAGGAATGTGTATTTAATGTTTATATTTGTATTTTATTGTGTTACGCAACAAAACGAAATTTTAGTCGCTAAAGGATTATAGATTAGCTTAGGCTTTATTTGAATAAGTTTAAACTTTTTTTATTATACTATACTATGTATACTATGGTTGGAACTTTAGTCTAGAAAAACGTATATTTCAAAATATTATGTTACTGTAAAGAAGCTAGGGAATGACTGTTACGTTATTCCTTAGCTCCTATCATATTTAGTAAACTATATAAAACTGTACTGTTTATTTATTTACAAACTTTTTGTTATTGAATAAAACATATTTACTTAACACGTAAATGTCGGTGGCGTGCAAATGGCTCTATACATCAAGAGTGCACTTAGCTTAGTTTATTTACCGGACAAGATAACTTGTAAGGGGCACCAGATGGGTTTAAGTTGCTCTTAAGTTTCATGCGATTTTTGTGTAAAACATTTTGTTTAATAAAACATTTGAATCTGTATTTTATCACCCAATCTTCTGAGATTCTTGTTTAACTCTCTTCTCATATTAAGTACTCGCTCGATACATCGAATGAAGTACCACAATTATATGAGAAATATATAATTTTGTACCCCAACAAAGTATCAATAACTAAAGTACATTTTTTTTAACTAAATAGTACGTTTATTCATCTTTATAGGATTTATTATTGATTTTTTTTAACACCTAATGTAGTAATTTTCAGTAATGACGACGAGTATGGGATATTAATCTTTATTTTATTTTCATTTTACAAACGAGCAACAAGCTCCCAGCCGCGTGAGTGTCTATGGGCGGCGACTTAACCCTTATGGTGTTCCTACTGCTCGTTTGGCCCTCTTCTATAAAAACGCGTTAAATGGATTAAACAAATAATTGTTTTATGTTCCATAAATAAAAGTACAGTTTGTTTTAAGTAACAGTAACATGATATAAAGGTTTTGATATGAAGTGTTCGTAAAAGTATTTTCCCAAAATACACTAAAGACTTAAATCCATTGTATAAATAAAGCGTTTTATTACAAAATATTTTCTTCTTTCAGTTCAAATATATGAAAACTCTCTGTTTAATAAAAGGCGTTTGTACACGAGGTTCTACATACGTGGGTATAAAATGAAAATCTTAGGAATTTTTATTGTAATATTCTTTTGGAAATCTTATCTTGCGAATACCTTGAAATTTAAGATGTCGTTTGATGTTTCGAAATATTATTGTGATCCGTGTATGCTTTTGTGCATGCAAGTGGCTTGTAAGCATGAGTGAATACGAGTTTAAAGTATGTTATTTTATTTATTTATTTATTTTACACTTTATGGCACTTAAACACCAGAAGCAAATGACATTAACAGATGTTAGTACATATAAGAGCAACGGGCCTTATCGCGAATAAGCGATCTCTTCCAGATAACCCACACGATAAAAGAATACTTAAAATATAATAAGACAGGTGCAAAGGGTGCGAAGTATACAAAAAAATAATAATAATACAGAAACAAAACAAAACATACATTAAAATAAGAAAAAACGAAAAATATGCTAATTTAAATCTAGATTTATAAATAATTATATTGAAGACAAGAAATGCTCACGAAGAAGTGATTTATAAGATGATAGTGCTACCAGGACAATTTCAGATTAAGTTTAAGAGAGATTTAACATCCGATCAAATTATAGGAACAGAATTAAAAATCAAATGTATATTCACATGGGTACACTTATGAATCTTCAGAAAGAAAAAGCTATAATTTTTATTACATTTACTGCCAGACAAATCAAAGTCATAGAGCGGACGAGAGGAATATATAATCTAACTGAATCTGTCAGAGCAGATTTTATTTATTTGTATTTATTTAATTCCTTTTTAAATGTCAACAACAATATACAAGTTGTAGTATAAATATAATATGATGTTTAAAGAAAAAACATCATAGTAAACTGTATGTATTAATTCAAACATTAAAATATCTAAAGCTGCTTTTTCTCTCTGTGACACGTCGGGCCCGTTTATTTTATTCATATATAAATAAATGGCTTTTTAGTTGGAGGCAAATTGGAGTCGACATGGTGTCATCGTAACATACGACTTTATATTCGTTATGATACGTTGCGTTTTATTGTTGGCGATACAATTTTTGAAATAGATTTGTAGTTGGTGTTGTGGTTTGGTTTTAATTTTTTAATACTTTAAAAAAACTTAAACAGGTGAGAATTAAAACTTTTGCCGATAATATTTTGCCGTATAAAATATTAAAGTTTAGACATAGTTACATCATTATATATTCTATGTACAGTTATTTTGGTACAAATAATTGAACTAAGTTGTTCTCTTGAAATCGCGTCGTATATGTGAGGTCATGGTCTGTTAGCAAAACATTTCTTTGAAATACTGTACGGGCCAGCACAAAACTCTCAGCCCTAACATCTCTCTTCACGAGCTCTCTACATAAAGCACTTCATGCCATGTGTTATTATGACAACTTATTTCACAAAATGTACATTTAAGCAGGCGTTATTTGCCACGCTAAACCCAGCTTTATTTCAAAGTAATTCGTTTGAAAACCGGGTGAAAATGCCTCGAAAGCTTTTTGATGTCAGTCCCTTTGTGTGTTGATGACTAGGTGATGTTTGACGATTTTAGTGTTTCTAGATTTATAATAGCCGTATTTTGAGCTTGTTACATCATTGTTTTGTGACAGTTGAACATTTTTAAACACGTCGTTACTCGGAATAGGGTTTATTGTTTTACATTCTTCAAAATATTACTATGAATTGTAGTATAATAGAAAATTGAGTTCCGAATTACGTTAAGCTAATTTTTATTAATAAAGCCTACAAATTAAGTACTAATGACTAAGGCATATAAGCAGAGTTTACATGTTAAGCCTGACTTAAAAAAAATGCTATGATATATGGGTTCGTACAGCGCTGAATATTAATATGAAAGCAATGAGAAGAGAAAACTTTTATTATTAACACCTTGAAAATCTCGTTTCGTTTTTGTATTCACTGCAAACGCTAACAAAGTTTGTTACATTATGAGAAAGAAAGGTAAAGAAATAGTAAAGAAAACAATCTGTGATGTGATACGTGCATGGAGTTACAATAGCTTTTATCTTAACATCCCATTTCCTAGCGTTTAAAGATCGTACGACCACGAGAAAAGCGGTTATTTATTATATGAACCTCCTCAGCGTTTTCTAGTGTTTATTTAAACAATATACTAGAAAAAAAAAACTTTATTTTCCTTGCACAGCGTGTAAGCATCGCCATACAGCGAGGAAATGCTAACAGCATTGTGGGTACTCAGCCACAGGGACCAAACTTATTAAATTTGTTTTAGTTTTGTGTTTTGTTTTATTTTAAGTTACTTATATTAGTTAGGTTAATATTAAGAATATTTTGTTTTAATTGTTGACAAAGATAATTATTAAAAGTATATTTTCAATAAAAAGAAATAAAATAAGTTAAATTTAAAACTGGTTTTGTCTGTTGTAACCGCTCGAATGTTGTTTGTATTAGACATGGTTTTATAAGAACTATGAATGTAACCCATGATATTTAGGTCGAATAACGATACATAGTTATAAACGTATTGTTTACAGACACTAACGCAAGTGATTGACATCGCTGTATTTTGAAATTAAATGAAAAGCGATTGTGAACCCTGTCCACCGTGTTTGTTAGTTGAAGCTCTAATTTCGTGAAATGGGTGAAATGAAAATGTTATATTACCCGCAAGGATATTTAAAATATTTTTTTTTAATTTAATTAAAATTATAATGAAGTGGTTGGAACTCTTAGCACTCGCTCTCAGTAGCCACACGAGAGTGCTCGGTTTTCATTAAAAGCATACGCCGCGAACGCTCTGACGTCACTTCCGGCCATTACAGACCGCGCAAAAACTCCATATTACTCATCAACGTAATAAAAGTTTTATGTTTACGATTATCGGGTTTAGTTGACCTATCGTTTTTGTTTTAATGGAGACTTTATTACCAAGGTATTCAGGACACACAAAATGGTAACGCACTAAATGTATAACTTTTTACGAATATCTTGAAAAAATTATGCACTCTTTGAATTGGTTTCCGTAGCGTAGAGATTTTTGGACCTTGTGGTACAATTACTTTTTAAATAAATAAATAGTCGCTTGGTAGTCAGTACCGGTGATCCAAGAGCTGGTGCTTTTCTCGCTCATCGTATAAGCATCGCGATACAGCGTGGAGATGCCGCCAGCATTAAGTGTTTTGCCACAAGAATCAAATTTTTTAAATGTTTTTTAGTGTTTTAGTTATATATTTAAGCCTTCTTATTATTATATTCAAGTCAAGAAAATTACCTATAATAATAGTGTTATATACAATGTTTAGTTTAAACTACCAGAAAATCGTACTGCCTGATTTAGCTTATATAGTTCTTACAATTTTACGTAGTAGCTTGTTTTTTTAAATTTATTTATATAAGATGGGACAAATGAGCAGGAGGCACATCAAATCCTCAGAAGTGAAGTATCGCCTCGGCTTTCTGAATAGGCCAACCCTTTTCTCCTATATCGTGGTGTACTCTTGCCTCTTCTAGTTTAGCTTTTCCCTCCAAAAGACCGCGAAACTAAACACTGTCCGATATGTCGTCGCCCAGTATTCCGATGCTGGCTGAGACTTTAAGGAGAGGCTTTATATTTATTCGTAAATGGTTACAGCGATCGGATACCATATATGTATTTAACTTTGATCAGAGCAAATTAAATCTTAACCAGCCTTAAAAATATTTGCTTCTATCGTTAACATGTAGATGTAAAAAAATGTTACCAATGGCTTAGCTGTTAATGGATGAAATATATTTTCAAACGAATAATGTTTTGTAAGAACTTAGGCGTAGTTTAGAATATCATGTTATTGTTTCTAAATTAAAGTTAAAATTTTCATTCAATATTTTGTTGTTTAGATATTTATTGATTTTGGTATCCATATCCAATTTACACAATGTTCTTTTATTAAAATTAAGTATTTTTACCCTTTAGCTAATGCGATGATTTAAATTTCTTTTTGAAGAATTTTAAACATTTAAAAACACTGCACGTTCTTATAAATAGAACGAAACGGCCTCTATTTACCTGCCAAATTGCTAATTTCGTGAGGGAATCGAGTGTCTTAGACTCCATATACGGTATCTGAAAAGGCTTTTATCGAAATGGAACGTTCCGGGATTTTTTTTAACATAATTACCCTTTAGAATTCCGTTTGTTACATTAAAAGTGTTTCACCTCAGAGTAAACAATCGGATTTTATATTCTTTATTCAAAATTTTCCCGATTCACAAAAGACAATGTTTTATTTGATCATTTAACGATAGCAAATCATCGTACGTTTAAAAACTTGCTGAATATCATTGATACTGATGATCAAGACAATGCTCAAGACTTGTTTTTAACTAACTATACAGCACGGTTTTCTCTTAGCTGAAAAACCGTTGGGTTTTAGATTTTGAAAGAGGTTTAATATGTTATGATAAGTGATTTTTATAGTTAAGATACAAAAATCTTTCTTGTAGAATATTTGAATATAAACGCTAACGTTATTAGCGGACATCCACTGAACGTATATAAATATTAATGTTACTTTAGATTATCTTACACAGCAGCCAACAATTTGGTTAGTTTTGGCTTTAAATCAGTATTGTTACGTTTTAACCACTTATAATAATATAAAGTAACTTCTCATAAAGCTTTTTTGAAAAAGAAAAACAATCGTGGCTCTTGAAAATAAAAGATTTAAGGAGGTTAAAACGCGTTTAGTTTAATTTTAAAATTTAATCCGTCGCGACATTACGGCCCCTTTCCAGGCGCCTTGGTCGCGGAGACTGGCTACCAATTAATAAACTGCCCACAAGCAGAAACAATCACAATTACTATTAATTAATTAGATTATTAAATTCTTTATACCTTATATCTTCTTTATACCAATCGTTATACCCTTAAAGGAAGAGGTAGGTAGTCAGATGATAATTTTTTGGTTCGTTTATTGCGACAGTGGCATCTTTAACTTGTCGATGTTAGTTTTTAATGTTATGTTATCGTTATATATTGATTTTTCATTATTGTGCCAATGAGTTGTTTATTAAGTTTGTAATTTAGGACATTATTCATTCTCATTATTTTTAAAAAATTTCACCAACACTTGATATGCGAATTTAAGAAAATCGTCCAAAATTACATTTTGCGTCAAAGACATTTAATACAGGCTTAAAGCGAAGGTCAAAGGTTGATTGAAGTCATTAATTTATTAGTGAGATTAATTATTCTGACAGTTTACGGGTCTCTGGGCTGCGATATTAACAACAACAGGATTCTTGGATGAATCGATTAATATTGTAGTTGTTTGAATTGTAACATGTTCCTTTATATACTGTGTAAAAACCAAGTCGATTTAACGACAAACTCTCTAAAGCGTCGAAATTAATTGGCTTGGGTTGGTTTAGCTTGTATTCTATACAATGGTTTTACTTCTGTCCATTTAACGGCCAACCTCTATAACGCATTAAAATGCACAGTCCCTTCCGTGTTGTTATATAGAGTTTACGCTATATTTGTACAATATAATCGAAAACAAGGGAAAACACGCGTTCCCATCTGATCGATAGCCATGAAGGGCTTCTAGAAAACCCTTGCGTATGTATTAGTTTGGAGGCGAGATTTTCTTCTTCAGAAATGTCGTACATCACATATACACATAGTTATAAGATATAATAAAAACACTTTTTTAAAGAAAGAAACGCTCTAACGGAGTTTTTTATACCCTAAATTATATACAAATTCTCGATATTAGCCACTAGAGTCTGCAGTGGCATCGACTTCTCTAGATTTGACTGTTGCAGAAAATGCACAACTTCTTCATCGTTGTTTATTTATCAATCCTAAAAAAATAGATACATCGATCTAAATATGTGTTAAATCTTTAATTAAATTCATAAAAATATTTTAAAATGTTAATAAAAACACAGCTCAAATAAACTCTTGAACTAATAATTACATTAAATACTAGTTAATCTGCTTTCAAACACTCATTCATATCTTTACCAGATTTAGTACTTACTAATTTAAAAAAAATCGTTCATTAAAAGTTATGATGTTGGAAAATACTGAATTATTTAAACGAGCATATTTAGTCTTCGTTCGTTCATTTATAAGCTTCACAGAGCTTCAAAAACTGGGCAGCTTTCAAAGCTTGACATTTCCTATGTTATTGTTCCATAACCCTTGACTGCGCTCAACAATACTCGACAATGGATTTTATAACGACTGGTCCACTACTGGAAATCGAGTCTGGAATCGGTTCAATATCGATTAAAACGCGATCATAGTAATATTAAGATGTTCTCGAGTAGAGCGACTCATGAATTTCAAAAAGCAATCGAATTGCATTAATTCGAGATGCCGACGTTAGAGCCATCAGGAATTCGATGGTCCTCAAATGATTTATGCCAAGGAAGCCTTCTTGAATAAGATATTTAACTAAGAAACGGTGCAGCTCCAATTTTGGTGAGAAAGGGCTGGGCATTTGAATTATATTACGTTATACTAATGCTTAAATTACGACTAATGGATGACTTTGGGATCATTCTAATTATCCAATATAATTTAGGGGAGAAACGCGTATTTATAACAAAACTGCCATATTGTAGATTTAAATACAATATACATATTTTTTTACAATCTTCGTTGAGTTGATTATTAAAATCCCGCCAGCATTATGGATATGCTACCACAAGGACGAAACTTATAAATTTGATTTAGTTTTGTGGTTTGTTTTGTTATATATATATTATTATACCGATGGGAATTGCTAAATTATACTCATACGTTTGATTAAATATTCCAACGCCCTGGTTATTTAAATATGCAAGGAGTAAAAACTTTTAAGTTACCCGGGATAAAACTTTTTAAGTAGTTATTTTAATTGTAATAATAAAACCTTTTTAACACAAGACAACGATCACAAGAATTTTCAAACGTTACAGTTAATAAAACTCTATTTTTATCTATACTAATAATAAGACAGTAATAATCGAAAATCTGTACATTAAATATTTTTCCAAAAAACTGAAAGGAGGCAATTAAAGAAGAGTCATAGAAACCAAAAAAACAATTTTTGGAATTCTTGTCTGTCCGTCTGTCTGTCTGTCTGGTACGTTATAACTTGAAAACGCATTTGAACGTGGTTTTCACAGTTAGATTACATATAATTGGGAGCGTTGTCAAAAGTTTATTTTGTCAAAATCGGTTAAGCGAAAGAGAAGTTATGGTCAATTGAAAATTTACTTCAACCACTGCTTCAAAATTTTTAAACACTTATATTGATTGATTAGTTATATATTGTTAAATATGTTCTAATATAAGTTAATCTTAATATTAAAACTTATGAGAGGTAACAAAAATAACAAATAACGCAGTGCGCGCGGGTGCGGTTGAAGTGTTGAACAATGTGCTCGATAGATGGCGTTGATAAAATTCGTCATCAACCTAGATTTATTTTATTTTTTTATTTCTTGAACCTATACAGCTTATCAAAAACAGTTTTCACAATAAAAAAAGATTAAAAATAAAGCCAAAATAAGGTTAAAATATAGAACCGGAAATAGAATCTAAGATCAGAAAAAACAATAACAAAAAAAAACACGAACAGAAAAAAATAAGTAAAAATATATATACACATGAACAAGTGGAACTATGTGAAGTACGAACATTTTAGTGTGTGTGTTTATCAGTGCGTACAATGGTGTTGCTGTGTGAGTGAGTGTGCTAGGTTGAGTCTTAGTTTTTTTTAAAGAACTACTAACTCTACTTAGGCCAAATATATCCATCGCGGTATTAAGATGCTCCATTGTGTAATGACTACCATGCAGTTCAAACTTTCATTAACGTTTTACCCTATGATTATTTTGAGTGAACACTACCCATACAAACAAGTAAAAGGAAACGAGTGAAGAGACGTTTATCGTTTGTCCGCATCCATTTTTCCACCTAAGTCCTTAACGTTAATGAGGTTTACCTTTTATTATTAACTCATAACTTCGTAAGAATTTTCTTTCAACTCTTAACCGCTGAGGAGTTTTACCTTCTATCATCCACATAAGAAAATGACTATCAGAATATAAAATTGTCAGAAAAGTAATTGCCTGTAAGTTAATTTGAGAGTTGATCCATCGGATCCTGTAAAGCTACATCATCCCTGAGTAATACAGGCTATATATAATTCCAATTATAACAAGATTTTAGCCCGTGAAAGAAAGCCCTGTCGAGATCATTAAAAAACGCTATATGCTTAACCAAATTACACGTGGGCGAAGCCGCGGGCGGAAAGCTAGTTTTAAACATAGTCTTAAAATAAGCCGACAAAAATTCGATTACGTTTGCATTTAATTGTGGTGTTCAAACCCATCAACAAAGCAACTAAAAATAAAATACTTAAATATGGGAAAGTCTGTAAAATTGATACTTAAAGCTAACGTCAAAAGCTTGACTTTAATTAGGCACAAATACGCTATACGACAATGTAGAGCTTAAAACAAACAGACATAATTACGTAGTCGCATCGCAAGTGTAGAGGAACAAAGATACAGAGCCTTTTCATTATGAAATATTTAACTAGTGGTGGTTATTTATCAAAGCTAATCATTAAACAGTAGACGAAGTTGTTTTTTCAGTTCAACAGTGGATAACCTTCAAAAATATTATTCAATAACAAATAAATGGACACAAAATTTTAACTATAATTTAAAATTTCAATTACACACAGTTTTCCCGCGCAACACGTATATAAAACTGACATTTAATTAGTTTCAATTGAACGCGACAACGCATCGCATAAAAATTCCCGCAACGATTGAAATCCATTTCAAATTTATCCGACTCAAATTACTTCAGATCAGACGTACCGTAATAAAATTGAGACATAAAATAAAATTTTCCATTAAATTGTGATCAGCGGAATGAAGGATCGTCACGAAATCTACATTTTTACGGCACATTCGTCATTTATTGCTCAACATACAGCCTGAGAATTATATATCATTAATTAGAGTGCCTCATTACTTGGTTGCGAATAGCGTTTGAAATTAGGCGTACGCTCGTGAAATTACGCGGCGAGGAAGGTAAATCAAAAAACTAATATTACTTTGCTTTTTTACTGATAGCCAAACATACCCTGTTCCAATCAACCAACATAAATTTATTAATATTTGTTTGTTCATTCATTCAAATATTCTAGCCATAACATAACGTCATCTAGACGGCAAAACATTTGTGTATATTTTGTAATAATTAGTAAAAAATTGCAGCATTTATAAAAGTATACTAGAATTAGTATGTAGTGAGAACACTCATGTATTAAAAATGAGGCTTTGCAGCACATACATATATATCGATCGTATAGCAGCTTATGAATTCGTTAAGCTTCACGTCACCACTCAGGCTCAACCATCACATTGTCACGCATATTAATAAACGCTGAAATGTGTCATTTCATTAATATGCGAACTCTATTAACGGCTTGTCTGTGCGCCACGTGTCCGACAAACAAAACAAGGACGCTGTTTTGAATGTGAATTATCATTGTTTCGTATCTTCATCTTATGTAACTTCAACATTCGCTTGAGAGTATGTTTGCAAATATTTATACTTATGAACTTTACCATATACCGTTATGTTATTACTAAAAAAATGACGTTTTAACCGGTCAGCGCAGGAACTTTTTTGACATACGCGTGATCGTCGAATTTGAGGGAAAAAGATATTAAAAAAATACATTTTTTACCATACACCAACACGTTATCGAACCAGCTAGGTGTTTCTGAACTAATATGACTAATATGACCTAAAAATCCGGCAACGCATTGGAGCTCTCAGCCACGTCTATGGGCGGTGACTTGACCTGTAATGGCGTGCCTCCTGCTCGTGGCCCCTTTTCTATAAAAAAATATATTAATAAATTAACCTAACTGCGACTAACTTGACAAATACTGGATTAGTAGCTGATCAAGATTGCTGATATTTGGAGTGTTACATCAATGATTGTATGTAATTTAAGTAACAGAACACATATATTATTAACAATATCTTTTATATTTTCCCTAGCGCCCAACAAAATGTATATCTTATGTTAACAATTTAAATTATTGCCATTTACTGAGCATTCGCTTTGCACGTCGTAATACGAGTGTGGTGCAGCTGAGGCACTTTCTTTAGCATAATATAATAAATAGGATTGACGATCTTTACACTACCGGACACGATTATCGTACAAATACATTTTGTTGATTTGTCTATAAATGTTCAGTCCTTCGTGAAGCTTCTATTGACAGAATTGGTGATCAGAGTCCTAATATGACCTTACAACTGCAGATAGAGATCTTCCGGTGGCCATCCTTTCCTCTCCCCCGTCCTCTTCCCCTCCCCCCCCCCCCATTTCCTAATTTTCCTTTAAAGGCCGGCAACGCACGAGCTACCAGCCGCGTGAGTGTCTATGGGCGGCGACTTCACCTATATGGTGGGCCTGCTGCTCATTTGCCCCCTCTTCTATAACCAAAAAAAAAATAACATATTTTATTTTAATATAGGAGACTAGTATTAAAAGTCCAATTGCTATAAAAAATATATGTATATATTTTATAAAATACCAGCCTGAGCATACTTTTGTGGGCAAAAGGCATACTTATATTTCATCTTAGCTTAAGCAGTATTAATAATATATGAATTAGATATAATATCGTATTCATTAAAATACACCCCTGTCCATTTAGTGCGCAGTGTAATAGTAAACAGAGTGTGCCCGTATACCCCTTATCGAATGTTTGGAACAATGTCAATACAGTTCTGATACTACTCTGTGATATTACGTGTATTGTTGTTGTAGTAATTTTCTTGATTACATAGGGGTTTGTTTGGATGGCAAACTCAAAGACAAGGCAAGAATTATAAGAATTATAAACTAATTTTACCTACAACAGGGTTTACGAGAGAGGGATAATTTAAAATCTTCAAAGATGGCGATATATATTTTTTTGGAGTGCGTTCCCGCTGTTAGCTTTTACAAATCAGTACGGGCTTGTTGGCGAGCTTAGCCAGCGTTGAAGCGCTATTTACAACCGAGTTTTTTAAGGAAAATAAAATACATATTTTACATAATTTATATGTATTCAATTATTTTTTAAATATTTAAAATTCTTATTTGTAGACTCATTTTATTATGATTTCCAGGCAAATTTTGGCTGAATATAGGCAATCCTTTATAACATCATACTTTATATGCTACATTGGCAAAATAAAAATATTATTTATACAAAAGCCTACTTTTTATCAGTCTGTTTGTCACGGCTCCGTCTCCGCCGATTTATATACAATTTGGAATTCAAATAGAGGTAGTCAGTTTTCTATTTTACATGTACAAAGCTTACAAATACACAAGTGACACGAGCTTGTTTTATATTTATTTATATCTTTCCCCCTTTGAATCGTGATCACTTGTGTACGTCAATAATTTTAATTTGTTTGTTAATTTTGGTTGATAAAAATAAAGTCTATTTAATCTAGGACGAATGAGCTGAAAGCACACCACTCATGTTCCCATTTAATTTTTTTTGTGTATACCAGTTTTATTATCTCATAAGTTTATTGTTTTTTAAATATATTAAGCACATAAGATGTTCGGAGACAGATATAATAAAATAAAATAAAATAAAGGTGAATTCGCCGTACACAGTACACGTGGAAGGGAGCTCACGAGTGCGGTGCCAGCCTATTAAGAAAAATATGTTACATAAAAAGGCTTTTAGTATCAAATTGCCTGCTATGCCAAACTAATACAAACAAGTTCTTTTAAGAGAATGTTACGAGTAAAATAATGAAAAGCTAAGGGAAAAGTTGAGTAAATCCCAGTTGAAGTATTAATTAAAGCTTGGTAGCCGCAAGCGAGCCGACTAAATCAGACAGAGTCTAT
Source organism: Leptophobia aripa (assembly GCA_951799465.1). Lineage (NCBI taxonomy): Eukaryota > Metazoa > Arthropoda > Insecta > Lepidoptera > Pieridae > Leptophobia > Leptophobia aripa. The sequence goes on along the minus strand of OX637266.1, from coordinate 5,344,718 downwards.
TATTTAGTTGCTCTTTTAACTTGTTCAATTTGATCTTACTACGTCGGCTCTAAGTAAAATAGTTTTATTTTAACTGTGGAAATTGGAACTTAATAATTACAAAATCACAGTATTGAACTATAAAATAAACTAATATTATAAATTCGTTAAAAAAGAAAATAGTAAAACGAGGCGACATTATGGTTGAAAAGAATCTATAATCTAACGAAAATAATCTACAACAACCTAGTCTTTTATTTGATATTTAATGAATAACAAAATATGATTGAAATTGTAACGAGCGTCTATAGTGAAATCATTAAAAGAATGAGACTGAATATTTTTATATGATTTTTAACTACACGGACGCCGTATTTCATAAAATACAAAGATGTCCTTAACAAGAGTTTTTAAAACGTATAAGACATGATAATTAAGCTTTAATTTGCTAATTACACTAGTAACTGGATTATACAGTTTACACACTGCCTATTAACTATTAATTGTATTGCCAGTACAGCTCCCACTAATGACTATGACACTGACAGATATCAGGAGGCCAGTTAAGGGAGGACAAATACATGGAGTATAATGTTAGCTTTGTGCAATTTGAACGAAATTTAATTGTATAGCATCCTATTTAATTGAATAGCATTCCATTAAATAAACAATTATTTTTTAAACCGTTATGTATATAATCATGCGTAAACCTTGGTAAGGACATAAAAGTGGGATGATTAAATTAATGACAACATGTCTAAAGCAAAAACTATAGAGTATAGTAGTATTTGATTTGTAAATACCATATGATAATCTGTGCATATTTATGTCGATAACTGACATTGACATAACTAAGATTAAAGGTTAACGGATACTTTGATATATTATCTGTGGTGATTACAAAACTGGGTTTATCTACGGCTTTACCGATTTTGATAAATTGAACGAAAATTGCTTAAACAATTACAGAACACAGCTCCGATCTTATTGTTAAAATATCTGTTACGTCTAATATGATCTATTTGTTACACAATCGATCCTTTGAGACTCGAGTTGCTTATTGCACATTCATGATTTGGTAATGTTCATTATCTTGGTCAGAGTGACTATTTAGGTACATTGGAACGGAATATTTATCACTGTTTATACTAGATATATAGTTAGATTGATATTACTGAATTGTATTGAATTTTATATCTACGTTTCTGCATTTACATGGGATCTGACATAAATAATAATAGTATCAACATAGTGTAATATACAGTTTATTAATAATCGTATTTAACTATATATGTATGTGGTATACATATATAGTTAAATAAATCCTTAGTTTAAATAAACACCATTACCGTCGTTAAAATTGAATTGGAAGAAATTGTATTTTATTAAAATGGTCACGAGTAATTAACTACAGTCTATAATCCTTTAAAGGAAAATTTGTTTTAAGAAGTCACATCACAAGAACTCTCATATAGGAACATCCAATTAAATTCAATAAATCAAGCCGACAAGCTTATCAGTGCGCAAAATACATAGCCCAGCTATATATGACCACTGATAAGGTTCCAGTACTTTATGGAGAGAGGTCAAGATATAATTGGCGATAACACCAGTTATCCGAGACCTCTGATAACGTAAATATTCCTCAGCTTAAGCGGTCATAGCAATTTGACGGCCATTTCTAGAATTTGGTGTCCCATTACTGGAATTATTTATTTGTTTTCCAAATGTTCACAGTGTATTTTGGTGTGGTTTAGTCCTGAGAAAATATGCGTGAAATCTGGCCTTAATTAAAATCAAAAGTCTTCGTTGTAGTCCGATAATAACTACCTGGAAAAGTTTTGACATTGTCATTAAAATATTAGGGCCTAATTATAAAAAAAAATGCTCATTGCTTTTATATATATTTTTTTCTTTTTATGATAGACTTTCATATTTATTATACAATGATGACAATACTGATATTTCAGTATATCTAAAATATCCGTATATGACAATACAGTATATTAAAAATTATTCTCATTAGCATTGCAATCCCTTGAAAGTAACCATTTTGAATTACCGTGTGTCTGAATATTAAGAGGAATACTGTGTCCGTAGAAACTTTCTCCTACACGATTTTGAACTTGCTTCATGTTACAGATAAATAAATTTTCTAGACTGGCAGCAAAATTTATATTATAAACAATAGTGTAATAGTATGAACTTAACTAATACTTTTCAACAATATGTATATAACTAATAATTACTATAAAGCGTCTATTTTAAATACGTAAGCAATATATAATATTAACACACAATCACTAACATATAATAAATATATACATTACTTTAAACAAAAGCTTAAAATATTTGCATCTGTTCGTCAACTTGCTTTAAAGTTATTGCTTAGTTAATATCATTTTCATATAGAATCGTATCAGCGATCAGTCGTGTACGCCAATTATTGTCTTTTTATATCTAAGAGTTAAAAAATAAACAGGTTAACTATTATTTTTTTATACTCAATGATATAGTCTAAACAACTTGAATATGAAAGTTAATTAAAAGTCATAAAACACACCTGAACGGTGACACAAGTTTACGTAGCGGCCAGTGTAGCGTCGCCTTATCAACGCCGTGCCTCCAGGGCATTGAGTTTCCAACTAAATTTACTGTTTGTATTGAAATTTATCCTCATAAAAGCCCTGGTTCATTTTATTTATATAATAATATAAATTTTAAACTTGGCCAAGGGCCAAATTAGATTGTATAAAGATCACGACTTACCATCTTCATATCCAGAAGCTTTATGTAGAAATATAATTATATTATCATATACAGTAATGTGCTCTGTTGCATATTTTCAAAATGCTTACAAAGTAAGGCTTTACAGTAAGTACATTACGGTACGCCACTTAGACTATTGAGTTTGGAATAGTTTGATTCCATTGTTTTTTTTATGGACCGAAGTTTTATCATACATATATAGATAAAACAAATTAAACTTTTATAATCATAGATCTTGCATTTATTTATTTTCTATATTTGTCTAGAATCGATAGCGCACAGCCTGGATCTGTAGCCTATATAGTCGTAGCGTCAAACTGTCCAAATAATTGGACAGTGTGGCGCTACGAGACCTCTAGCAAAAAGGCATCTCATTCGTACATGTTTCTTCAAAATGGCACCATCGATCGGCTATGTTGGTATTCCGTGAGTTATAAACATACCTATAATAAAACAGAAGGAAATGTGAAATTTAATAACAATTATTAGGGTCACAAAATTTAATTATTTAACGTCTACGCGCTACATTTAACACGTTATTCCTGAGGGGCTGAGCACAAAGACCGGTCTAAATTGCGGACATGACCCTAACGATGTGTAGTCACGCTTGAAAGTCACATCCCCAAGGCATAACTACTCATAGTTTTTGACGTATTTAATTTTTAAATATATTTTTTTTTTAATTAGCCTGTAACATCGTGTTTAAAGTATAGAATGTTTTGTAACAATGTAATATAAATGTTAGTGCTACAGACTTCAAATTTAATTATTTTATTGGTTTTAAACAATAACACAACAGACTATAACACTAACTATGATATATATGATATATTAATGTATACCTTTGCTATGAATAGAATAAGTTTGAACGAAATTACAAAACGAATTAACTTAAAAGACGCGTTGAATAATTTTAATAGGATCGGTTTGGGAATGGGTTAATGAGATTGGTAATTATATAAGCTTATGATATTTATATACGTCATATTTATTATTTTTGTGAAAAGTAAACAATATTACTGATGATACATAGTATTTTATTACTTATCTAATGGAAAGGTTGAATCAGCTGCGTAACACAGTATACCTGTACAGGATGTGCCGTAATTAATAAACCTCCTCTAGTAGGTAGTAGTACTAGAAAAAGTCTAGAGAAGTATGTTCGTTAGAACTACGAAGAAGATTGTGGCAGCAGCATCTAGCGTGGGTTTTAGCAACACGGCAACATCATCGGTCCGTTTGAGCAACATTGACTGCAGAGAACCATATTATAAGACACGATTTTCCTACTTTACTTGAAGACGTTTCCTTTGAAGAGAATGTAGCTGCAGCATGGTGGTTGCCCCATTCTTTATGCCGGAGCGTTTATCCCAGTAAATGGATCGGACAATAAGCGACAGTTATTTAATCCCACAGTTATTAAAACAAAAATTTTCAAGTAATTAAGTCAATTTTAGAACTTTTGCAATTAAAAGCTCTTCACTCATTTCAATACGAATTTTTATGTATAAAATGCTGGAAATACAGTGAGTCATACCAATGAACAAGGCATGTTTTTTTCTTTATTAGACACTCATATCTTTTTAACACCACGTTAGGTTAAAGGAGGAAAAAAGAGGAACGTAAACGAACCATACAATTCAAATTTGATTTTTGTTTAAACAAAACAGCGCCCCTTGAAATAATAGTTAATCAAGGAAAACTATGCCAAAACATATTGAGAAAAATCCTTTATTTGGAGTATTTTACTAAACATGTATCATACCATAAATATCATATCATATTTTTATGAACCGTCATTTAGGACATCGAGTAAACCCATCGGTGCTATATTATCAATTAATTACGCCACACCCTGTATATGTGACTCGTTACATATTTCATCAAATTACTTTTTTAGTTCGAATTTCCTATAAAAGTTTCCAAACAAAATTACGGCAGAGCAAGCACTATCAATAAAAACATGCGATTGAGCAGTTAATAACTAGCTTGATAGTGTAGATATATAAAAAGTATTTTAAAACGTCAAGTTTGTTATAATAAATATTTGAATAACAACAATATTTTTCGTATTTTTATCTTGCTTGTTGGCACGTCCAAGTAATCCCGGATTTGTCCGGTCACGGGACGAGATTGTGACACAAGATTGGTCAATCCCTGCATTTCTTAGAGAATACCGGTCTTTTGTAAAAAGGTCTGCCGCATAGGCTGAGCATGCGAGGCAATTGTATATTAGGCTTCCAATCAACGGGCAAAGTTCTTTTATAAAACATTCTAATTTTTTGACAACAAAAGTATCAGTTATTTTCTATATCAAAAAAGTGGTTTAAAATATATTTGATTACTATATTAAATTTAAGACCTATTTGCATATAAAGGACATGAACTGAAAAAAATACATTGTAATATAATTTTAAATGTATTATAGTATGTTTTTATACAACAAGATATGAAAATAATAATCAAATATATAGTGCCAGTGGCATTCTTTTAGGTAATCCCAAAAAAGGAAGAGTGTCACAAAGAGAGAGAATATGCAAAAATGTAATAAAATAAAAACGTTGGTTGTCATTACAATCAGACGAAAAGAGTATAAAAAGCTATATATAGAATGTTCAATTAATAAAATATTCATAATGTTTATTTTACATTAGCCTTGATGTTCAATTTTCTCTGGATCAATATCCGGCATCTATTCCCTAAGAAAATAAGAAAGTAGTGGCGAATGGAAGAAAAATATTATTTATACTTTTTGTGAAAAGTTTCGCGGATTTTATTGGGAGTTGAACACACTTCTAACAATATAATTTATATTGTTTGAAAATATAACTTACATTTTAGTTAGTATTGTTGTAAAAATTTTGTTAAGACTGAATTCTTTCACAATGATGTAACGATTGATTGAACTTGGTAGTACTCCCCAAGTTAATAGTTAACTCCTAGGCTCAGTAGATAAGCCTGTGTTTCCTTGTTCGATTTCCAGTTAAATACGTTATAAATAAGTTGGAAACATGTTTTTTTTAAATGGCATAATCATCAGGCCATTATTCGGACCATTTTTGGACATGGGACATAGGTTGGAGGAGTGAATTAAAGTACAACTGGACTTGAATTGGACTTTATCCAAACAAAACTATAGTCTACATATAATTGATGGTTAGCCTAGTGATATTTAGATATACCGGAGTCCAATCCGTAGATTCAAGAGACATTAAGTATTTAGTTTTTTCCGAGTCTAATCGATACGTACTATATACCTCAACTATTTTTTTAAAAGTTTACGCAAATTTTAAACTATACATAAACATTCAATTTATTTAGTGTTAAACCTCTTCAAATGTAAAGATTAAACAATTTTTTCAAATCACCTCTTTATAAATACACTTTATCATGTAATGTACGAAAGAATGTTGCCTACAAATTTTTTCATAATGTCTCATACAGGATACAATCATTAAAACAATGCGCGAAGGAAGAAATATGATGAATTATGTCGCTTATAAATTGGAACGTTTGAATTTTTTTAAATTACCGAGTTACCATGACTACTTTAATTATTTTGTATAAACCAAGTCACCTGGTCATAGACATCTTTAATGCTAGTGACAAACATTACATTTCATAGATTATTGTAAATGTATTCGTATTGTATGTCTACAAACAATACAAAATTACATATGTTTAATTTACACCAATATTTCCTGGCTACCAAAATGAAGTCACTTTTAAAGCGAAATAGTTTGCACTGATGATATAAATTCAAGAACCAGTTTAACAATGTTGTTACGCCATGTATTTTAATGATCTGTTCCATTGAAATCTTTCTCAACAAACGAGATGTAATTAAATGGAATTCAGTTTTGTATTACAGGTATTTGATGAGTATTCGTATTGCATTTACGTACAATAATTGTATAATAAACGCACTATGTCACAGCGCTGCCAATGTTAGCTTTATTAAATAGAAAGACGTGGATCACGATCGAAGGCTCCACCATCATATGAATGTCGAGGCTAACAGTCTCTTTGATATTAGACTGGTCTAACACGCTTTATGCTAGTGATTTAGTGTACTATCAGTTAAATGCTGAATAATAGGTTTAATAATAGAACACAGAAAGGGTGTAACATTTAATAGAGTAAGTAAGTGTCAATAGACACTTGCTACTAGTAAGTGGTCTTGTAAACTGGGCTTTAATTAGTTATTATAGTCTTAAGAAAATAGGCTAGAATGTAAATCTTCATAATGCAGGAGAAAATTTATAGTAGAATGTGTATAGACAGATGGCATTATTAATAGGAGTAAATTAATTATTAATTATAATACTTATTTTGCGTAGTTGCTCCTTGGCCGACAGAAGCGAACATTCGCATATCTTGTGTTAGCGCTTGCCAGTTGGCCTCTCGGAACTCGCGTAGATTCTTGAGTACGCGTCGTAGACGTCGTAGCCAAAACCCCATACATTTAGTTATCTTTTTTTTTCTGTATATATCCGTGTGTATAGAGAGGCTCTTATCCTATGTAACGTGTACACAAGTACAGTAGTGTATTATACAAAATTGAAGTGCTATATGTTACATTAAATTATATACACAATATGTTACATTAAATTATATACACAATTATATAGTAGTATATATAACTACAAATTATATATTTTTTATAAGATTCAAAGACAACCAAAAAAGCAGAATGACAGAGTCAAATGTTCACAGTTCACGTTACTATATATAGATGCAATCAATCAAAATAAAATAAAAATTGAAAACTTTTTATATTTGTTTTAGTTTTGTAGTTTGTTTTGTTTAAGTTATACTCGTATTTTAAGTTCATTTATACAAGTAAAAATGTGATATTATATATTATTTCAATATAATATTTGTTTATTTTTAACTTAAGTTCGTATTAATTATTATACAAAAACCTTTCCTGATGACATTGGTCATCACGTCACAGGCATATTTGGTTTCGCCGGAATAACACGAGTAAAACTGTGACGTAACAATATTAACATAACTCCGAAGTATTATTTACTTTTGTTACCGAGTTTGCAACTCTTTCCCTAACCACAAGACGCCTGTTTAAATACAAAGTCAGTTTCAAATCAAATTACATTGAAGAACCTGGCTTATTCTCGTCAGCCGCTGTGATATTAGGTATTTTTTAGACCATTTCACACACGGCCAGTAAGCGATTTATAGCTTGTGTTGTCTGCTAACACAATTTATAAGGTATATACTGACATATACTTCAAATAATAAGATGCAGACCACATCGCACAATTCACGACCGTATCAGGCATCGATCCGGGACCCGCTGTTCGGCAAATAGGAACCATTTCGCCAACCGAGTCGTCAAAATGTATAGAATATAGCGAATGACGATGATAAAAAATTATATGGTAATGTTGACTCAGTCAACTCAGACAAAACTATCATGCTTCAATCATCTTCTAATTTATGGTATGAATAATATGACAATGGTATGAATAATATCAAAATTTTATTTAGATGTTCTGATCAATTATTGCTTTGACTTGAATTAGTGCATTCCTTAGGTCTGTGGACAAGTTACCTTCTAATTGACGGAGATGGTATTTTTACGAAGCTCAAACTTAATTATGTAAAATAATACCAGCTTTCTCAAGATTTCCGCTTCAATGTAAGTATGGTAGGTTAGGTCCGTTATTACAACTCAATTAGTGATAGAAAAGTTATTAGCAGAAGAATTCAAATGTAAGATAATAAGGCGTTAAATTTAAAGGGTCAGTTATATGTTAAATAAACAAAATTGTTAGAACAATCAAATTATCACTAACAAGATGCGAAAGTTGTTGTCATAGCCAGAGTTGAAGTAATTTAATCATAACATAAACATCGTTTTATTTGGTTTACGAAAATAGCTTTGATATTAAGGTTATAGACAGCTTCGCCTGGTTTACCAATTCGTATAATAACTGTGTAATACTGGTACAAGTATTCAGAAAAAAACTCAAATGGCATAAATTTATGGGAACATTCGTTAGCACTTTATAATTATTCATCGAAATGATATGAAAATCAATTTTTATGCGAATCATCGCTAATATTTATTTTGGTTTTTTAAACTTTTCTATTAACTGTTTTACTGATTTATGGCCGTTTTAAAAATAATGGAAACAACGGTAGCGCTTTCTACGTTGTTTAGGGCCAAAAATTGTCAGAAACCTTGTCAAACAATACTTAAATTACGTTACATATTTTTATGAACTGAGTGCTTTATAATTGTTTTGGATTATAAAGCATGACATCGTTAATCAACTATCAGTGTCACGTTTAAGCTAACCCTAATCCCAACAATATATTTGAATAATTATTGTATAATAAATATATACATTTCAATCATTTTGTAGTACCTTCGTTAAACTACGATCGACGAATACTGTTAATTTTGTTTACCTTACTTTGAGTGCTTACCGAAGGGTAGGTCATAATAAACAAAAAAAGGTCTTATCAACCGTTATTCTGCTGTTATAAATCAAACTTTAAATGGTTGAAATATAGCTCTATTTTGTATGTGGAACGCGAATTATATTTATTGTAACACTTGGCGACGTATGTGGTTGGTAAAAAATTCATTAAATTCGGATAAGATTGGCCCCGAGAGATCCGGTAATATTGAACCAAGTTTTTTTTTGCGAACTCTGAGCTTAATGTTACCCATTACTCGTTTAATCCTTTTTAATACTAAACGGATTTTGGGGAAATTTGGGCTATGGCCAAGCCGAGTATAGACAAAATACAGTAACTGGTAATTTCCGGAACTTGGTATTCAGTATTTGGTACAGAATTATATAAATGTATCATATCGTGGTTTATTTCGTTATACATAACTTGGAAGGCTTCTAGTCAATTACAGTCAAAGCATATATGGTCTTTGGTAGTTGATAAGTAAAATAGGTGGTGTGAAATGTGACGCCTGTGACGCAAGAGTTATTTTTCTTAAAAATCGAGCGGATTTGTTTTTATTAAGATTCATATAACTACTAATATACATTTTAAATAGTATTAAACAAACTTTCAGTTTATCTTACAAATTGATCCGTTGAGTTTCATCACTTTAAATAGGAAGGTAGATGTAAAAGTACATACAAAGTGTGACCCCAATAAAATAGAAATTAAATCACCAAGTAATCCAAACATTAGCATAATGTTAATAACATTTCAAAGTACTTTATGAGATAGAACCGCACTCAGCCAGCCCCAGGGGGTGCGACTAGCGAACTTTCTAGAAGCCTTATCTTTATATTTTCTTAGGGGTTATAAAAAGGTAAAACATATTTCTTGTACATTTACGCAGTTTTGGCTCGGGGGACTCTGCTTTGAGTTTCATATAAAAATGATTGATTTCCATCTTTATATTAATTGTTATTCATTTTATTATGTACATAACTCGTTTGTATACTTCTCAAATGTTTGTTTGGAAAAGTAACTTGGATTGTGTTGAAAAATTTTAATTGTAAAGTCCATAGTGCAATAATGATTTCAAGTAGAGAAGATTTCTGCGACACTTATCTTAATATAGTATTATCGATACGCGAACGATGAAATACATTATTTAATCTAACAAATAATTTTCAAGTTTGCAGCGGTACACATCAAAGACAAACTATGGGCAATAATTACAAACAAGTACCGAACTGCTATCCGCGGCGAATTTAATTACGAATCGCGAATTAAGCAAGTACCTAGACAGGGACGTATTTTGAGGGACAATGGAAATTAAAAGTGGAAGCTTTGGGCCTTTGATATATCTTGAGACACATTTAATTGTGATAAAACTGCCGCCTATCTAATGCAAATAGTCATATGAGCGTTGAAGTCGAAAGTACAATTTGTTTTAAATGCCGCTAGCATTGTGGGTACTATGCCACAGGGACCAAACGTTTTAAATTTGTTTTAGTTTTGTTTTATTTTAAGTTATATTAGTTCGTTTATTTTTTTTATTATTATTTGATTCGTTCTAGTGATTCGTTCTAGCAAGTAAGAGAATTATTTATTTGACAATAATTATATAATCTTAAGTTTCCAACTACCATTAACTTGTTTTTGTGCTTGTGGGTTGTAGTTAATAGCGAGCCAGTCACCGCGACCACGGCGCCTTTAAAGGAGCCGAAAGGTTGGTTTATATTACAATATTCGAAATAAACGTTCATCGAAGTCTGAAAATCTTTTATTACCAACTAAATTAAAACATAAACAATTACATTATATAAGCACTTAAATACTTCACTCGCAGTACATGAAACGTACTTCGTTATGTAATTTGTAACAGTGTTATTTAAATGCAATGTAGTCGCATAAAGCAAACAATTAATTTAAAATTTAGTTTTATAACACAGATTTAAACCTGCATTTATTGATGTGTGTAATTTTAATAATAATATTTTTTTGTTACAAAAAGACACATGGACAATATACAGCATTGAACACACTAGGATTCCGTTTTGTGGGGGTATGGACATTTACTACTTTTTTTTTATTTAAAGGGCCTTTCACATTAGAGATTCCTTGGAAGAACGAAGTAATAAACAACTTGTCATGCCAGAGCGGCCTTGTAATAAATTAATTATTCAACTCTGGTACTGTTTCAGGAATACCCGAGTCCTCAAGATCCCGCATAAATATACAACCACAATGTAAACGTATACGTCTTTTTTCCAATAAATTGTCGTTGACGTATGGCTACTACGTAGACCTTTTTAATTATTAATACAAAAATTGCAATCGTATACTTTGAGTTTTTATTGGCGGCGAGAAATATAAACTCATTTAATAAATTGTTATTTATTTTGAAAATATTATGTTATAGTTTTAATAGGTAGATAAATTCTGGGTATTATATTATATTATATAGGTGATGATATTTCTTCTTATTATAAATAACAATAACTAGTGCTGTATAAATTATTTTAAGCAATCCCATTTCCATTTAAAGGTCACACGTAATGCCAGAATAGTATTTCGTTCTTTGTGCATTAAATTACATGGCAACATGATAAATTTGGCGGTTTAATTAAGTACAACGAAATCCGCAGTTTACTGGCAACACGGAACGAGTTGACTCGATCACAGACGCAATGTACACATTAATCACATTACTTACTCTGTCATACAGATTATAGGCTTTCATTAGTATACTGAAAGCGGTTTTTAACATATTATATTGCAATATATTTTCATCAAACGCGCAACAATATTTATATCTATTTTGCTATGTTTGTGTACCATGAAAATAACAATTATAATATTTTATTATTATACGCGGATTTAGATAAAGTTTAATATTAATGTAAAGGCTTAGCAAATAATGACTAATTTCTTATTATTATAATATACTACTATATAAATAAGGTTTTTTTAAGGGAATATTTATTCCCGTTCCGAAATATTTTTCTTTCATTCAGCAGTTGATGTAGTACTAAACCGTCTCTCGATTAATGAACAATCCGGTATTTTTTTTTATTCTGCCTCCAACAGTCATTTTTAAACAAAACATGTTCTTAATATATTATCAATTAATGAGTTATACACAAATAGTTTAGACAACAAAAATATATTATATATTTCTTAAGTTACATTTACTACATTTACCACGTAACAACAAAATCGATGATTGTAAATGACAAACACAAAGTAGCTATTAGGTACATTAAAAATATCAAAACAATTGTAAATGAAACGGTACGTTTTATTTTCTATTAAAAGTAAATTGAAGGTACAGTTTCCTCTAAGAATAATGAAGAATTACTTCTGATCTCAAAAGATTTAAAGCGTAATAATTTCTCGTTGGAAAATTACTTTGCGCTATTCTCAACATTTTATATATAAAGAAACCTATTTGATGCCTGTCGAATTACGCTGAATAATTTCGCTGATAATTTAATAACAATTTAACTAATTGGTAATTAAGAAGTCCTTGTTGAACTTTTTCGATTGGGCCTCCCTAAATACATATTTTGTTCAGTTAGTAAGTAATAACTTCCCTATTATTAATTGCTAATTAATTGCCATAGTAGGTACGATCAATACGATGACGTCATCAACCCTGAATCAAGCTAACGAAGTTCTGTCGACGGCTAAGCATATAATTGTATCTATGCATATTAGTAGTCCTTAGCCACTTAAAGCCTTCGGGCCAGCCAGGAAGTTGTTTTTACTGAAGCATCCTCCTTAATCGGTTGGAGGAAATGCCAACCTCCTCCACAATCTTGTTTATATTTAACATGAAACTACTATATTATTTAAATTTTGATTGAAATTATGAACTAATAACAATAATTAACGTCTACAATAATCAGAGTCTCCGAAATAGAACCATTAAAAGATTTGGTAGCTACATTGCTACCAAATTTAAAAGGTTGGAAGGTTAGAAGGTAAGAAGTCTGTTTAACGTATTAATATTAGTAAATTGTATAGAAAACTCATTTGAAAGACACCTCTGAGTAAAATTTGAAATATAAAGTGTCACGTATTGTGGGTATATAATTTTGTCTTCATAAACATGTTTTACTGTCGCTAAGTTACTTTATGACGTCAATAAAGGTATACGGAATAAAACAAGTTATGAACATTCACAGCCGTTAAACGTACAACGTAACGGTCACCTGTCGGTTTATGAAAATAAATGTGTTTGATTAATATGAATGTCATTTATATGGGAAATATATTCCCATTTTTAAGATAAAAGAACAAAAGAACATTAAGTTTTAAATACATAGGATAATAGTAGTTTGAAAAAAATAAAAATCTACGCTAAGTGTATTATTGATTGTTTATTGTTTAGTATATTTATTTTATCTGACGTGGGGGTGATGTGGAATGTCCTCTCATGTCAAGTTTAAGTTTATATAGAAAAGCACTAGATTGGAACAGGCATAAACAAACCGTTTGCAAGGTTTAATTGCCTGCAAAAATAAGTTTAAACATCATGTGTATCTTGTTATGTTTTATATAACAAAAATCCACGGGACTCGAAAAACCTAAGATATAAAGAAGTTGTTTTTTGTGTATTTTTATGTTAAAAGGTATTAGGTAGGATTTTTACATATCTGTTATCAATAATTAAATAAAAAGAAATACATTTTCATATTATATACATTACATATCGTATCTTGTTCGTATTATTACGTTTATTGTATAATGTTTCAAGTTCCCATTTAATTGTTTTATATGAAGACCTAGTTTTATTATCTCATATTTATTGTTTTTTAAATGTATTTATCACATAAGATGTGCTAATTGGGGACAGATATAATAAAACAATTAAATAAATATCGTATTACTTATATATTAACCTTGTATGAATTTTCCACAGTGTACAAACGTAGTTACGAAAATATCAATGGAGCTTACACGTAGGTAATCAAAATGTCATAGCAAACTTACACAGGACAGTTAATATTTGTTCTGCTCAAGTTTATCCTGTTTGTCCACTGGCCGCACACACGAAACAAGGAAAATGTGTCCATACGTAAGATAATTTTAGTAATGTCCCTTTCGGGATCAATAAAGGATGAATTAAAGTTTGAATTAATAAACGTGCAGATTTGCATATGAAATCCACTTATGTAAACGAAAAGACAGGCATAGTTATAAAGTGTACTTAGGAAACTGAGATGGTCACAGGAACTTCAGAAACAGATCAATATTTGCTCAGGCGTTGTCCAGTATACACTGTCCGTCTTACCGAATGGCTAATTTTCTGTACTATGCAAATAGATTTCGTTATCTACAACCTTAAACTGTCATGTTTGTTATCAATTAAATAGACAAGGTTTGTTCTATAGATTTTATATTCTGTTTTAAAAATACTTTTACTATTATAGACTCTAAGGAATATTTTTCTGATATCCCTTTTAACTTTTATTAATTTTTTTGACTTTAGTCTCAATGTTATTTTGTTGCATAATACTAGGAGGACATAACTTCAGAGAAGTTAATATTTATGTCACCCAACCCGAACGTGACCGCCTGACCTGCCTTGAATTATGCGGTATACATTTACCTTTAAAACTTATAATGATGTTAATTACAACGTTATTTAATGTTAAAATATTAACGAGGGACGATCTGTTATTCTTAAAAGGAATATTATAGTAACAAAGTAGTACATATTTTTAGATATATTATACAATTATTCTGCATGATTCACTTCTCAATATAAGTATGAAAGTAGATCGCTAGGACTACTCTGAAATCTCTCTGAAACTCTGCTTTGTTAAAATGTGTTAAATATATTTGTAATCATAGATTAATTTAGGTGTAACACTTTGTTATAAGATATACATAATTATTGTGGAATATATGATAATATATATAGCGAAACATGATAATTTAGTTTGTATTATCTTTTGTGTAAATCTAAGCGGCATCAACTTCCAGTATCCTTTATCGTTAGCCCACTTTTCTTTGAAATAAGTGTAAGTATAACATATATAAAACTAGATGAAACTGTTTCTTATAATTTTCACTTCAATTAAAGAAAAATAATCGTATTGACATAAGTGAATTGAGTTTTTTTACGATTTTAAAAATAAAATTCTTACAATGATTATCTTACTTCGATTTGATGTAGATTTTTTCATCCGTAGCAGATCCGGAAACGTCATGTCAGTAAACAAACTTAGGCCTACAGGATTAAACGAATAGCGAATTTGTCTTTTATTAAATAAACTCAAACGATGTAGCGGCCATCATCGCATAGTCATTAGAGTAGATAATATTAATGAAATAGCACGAAGCCCTGTTTGAATCTGTTTCCAAGGACAATAGAAAATTCTCAAACTTTTACGCCCTATTTAAGTTGGCATCAGACAACTACGATTTCATTAAAATATGCTAAGTCATCCATCCATTTTGTCTGAGATACCTACGTCAAATTTAACTGTAACTTTGTTATTACTTCCGCTAAGTTTATTTGGAAATGAACCGGTAACACGGTTATGAAGGCATGCTTTGATACTCACACAATAAATTATAAACTATTCATCTCTGTAATAGGGATTTTAATTATATGTTTAACAACCATATTGTAATGGCATATAATAACCATTCTCATTTCCTTGCACATGCCTCTTCAAGCCAATTACTAGCGTGGTCATGCTGTCGGTGGTTTAAGAAAATCACAAATCCCAATCACAAATATACGGAAAGGACTACAGTTAAGTGTGTGAGTGAGATTGGAGATAAACATACACTTTACAAATAAACATTTTACTTATTTAAAAGTTATAGAAAGTCAATTGACCGCAAACCAAGTAACAATGTTGATTCTTCCACGATTCAGATTTTAAATCGGAAGAGAAAGTTTTCAAGAAATAAATTCGAGTTTAAAAGACAATTTATTCTGGCGAGTCATCACCGGGGCGGGACGAAAACATGAATTATGTTGTACTGTTTTAAAGTATGAAATATTTTAAAAGTTTCACTAGCTTCTGAAGTGAATTTATGGCACGTTTCGGCTGTTACCCACTATTTTATTGCCTGACGGATATGGGCTGTCTGCACTATGGCCAAACGAGGGCCTCTGTTGTTTTATTTAATTAAAACACTAGTTTACTAGGCAACGATTGATAAATATATGATGCGGCCATTTTGTTCACGAGTTAGTAAAACTCTTATAACTGTGATTGTTGTTAGTAGATTCACTTTCTTACCATAAGACATTAATATAGCAAATTATTTTTTTAATATTTTTGTTCTAAGACAATTATACGAATATTGTTCTTTAATTGAAGTGAAAATTATAAGAAACAGTTTCATCTAGTTTTATATATGTTATACTTACACTTATTTCAAAGAAAAGTGGGCTAACGATAAAGGAAGTTACTGCCGCTTAGATTTACACAAAAGATAATACAAACTAAATTATCATGTTTCGCTATATATATTATCATATATTACACAATAATTATGTATATCTTATAACAAAGTGTTAAACCTAAATTAATCTATGATTACAAATATATTTAAAACATTTTAATAACAAAATATCTTAATGTATAAATATTATTACTATACCCATATATAATAGTTAAATGTTTGGAATTTCTCATGTGTTCACATATAACGAGTAATTTCTAACTAAGCATTGCTTCAAGTTTGTAGTACGCGTCACAACTGTGTCTCTGAATACATTCCAAACTCGGGACTATGTTTTAGATGACCTGTGTAACTCACGAACTTGTTTATCAACGCAACACCTAATAGTTAGGTAAGTTATTGTACATATTGTCGGTATATATTACGATTTGGTTTAATATAATACAATATCATTCGTGCAAGCACGTAATTTTAAATAACTTTTTAGAGTATTTATGTAAGGAGTTCTAGAATTAATTATTAGTCAGAATTCGGTTCGGTTTCGGTCAGAAATTAGGCGTTAAAGGTTTTAACTGGGGCGTTACCATGACAACGCAAAGTTTAATTTTAATATTAAACAACTACCCTCAGACCCAAAAAGGCTGTAACTCCCTCCCTGCTCGCTGAAGTAATCTTTCATTTTCATCGTTTTTATTTGCTCTTCTGAGATTTATGGCTTAGGTATGAGGAAAAGGTAATTGTTATGGCTCTTACCGTCCGCTTTTTATAAATGTTGGAGTTTTCTGTTTATTTGATAAATATTACTAACTTTTTCTTGGTCCTTTTAGATTCAGTTAAGCCTGTACGTTCCATGACAATACTAATATAATAAATGGTATTTGATAGTCAGATCAAGTATTGTGTCTTGTTTGAACGACTAAATTATTTTTATATCACAATAAATATTGAATAAAAATATTAATTAATGAATCATTAATAAGTTTAAGCATACATTGCAGCTACATTTATATCGTATGCCTTCCGACATACAGTGTAAGCTTCATTAGTAAGTTTGCAAGCTTATGCATAAATTAAGTTATGTATCACGTACAAAAACAAGGCCAAAATAAAGAAATGATCAAGCCAAGACCATGTCACTTAAGGTGTGTATTTATTTTTTGGCCATTTACTATATTATAATATGACTTTTTTTATTTTTCCAGAAATGCTTATTTCATCCGATCCCTTTATTAGCACGGAAGTAATTTTCTTGATGTTTTTCCCTCAAAGATAATTATGACAATATGCGTATTACAATGACGCTGGCACTAGGTAAATTTAATATGAAAATTAAAAATGAGATTATTTTTTTCTTTCTTTTCAGCTCTTTTTTAGTTAGAGACATGTTTTATGACGTCTACGTTGGCATCCTTTGATACGTTTAATATACATAAATAAAGATTTCGAAATAATATTCTTAAAACAAGAAAAATACGAAGGTTTTTGATACCACCCTTATATTTTGCATTGGGACGAAGGGACTTCTGTAGGGCAGATTTTAGTAAAACATTAATTTAATAGTATATTTGATAAAAAGCTTTAATTGATAACATCATGTCGAAGCTCTTCGTAGTAACAAATATCGTAAAACCAAAATAATAATGGAGTTTTAATCGAATTGAACTGTTGCCATGTTAAAGTCCTATCCTTTGACTTCAATGGTGTTGGTAGTAAAAAATCAAACCCAACATAAAAAATACATAGACGTGAGCTGTCAAATTTCTTTATTGTCCTGGTAACATTGGCCTGTAATCCGGGTGTTCGGTCTCGCAGGACTGAGATAATGGCATAACTCGATAAAAGATTTCCCGTGATACCGATACTTTATAGCGTAAGAACTTATAATTAAATTGTCGTTTTTATTACGTAATATAACATTTTAATTTTTTTGTTGGGCTCATAAAATAAATATATTTTACACTATGCGTTTAATCATCACAATTTTTACATAAACACAACCTCTGCTGGGTACAATATCCGAACAATGCAAGTGGTTAACGAAATATTGACTTCGGGTTAACAACTGTGCAGCAACTACTCACAGGTTGATAACTTATTACATTTAGCACATAAATAAAAATATCAATGATGCATGTATACAAAATCTGTCTCCTAGACTATACAACAAGCTGTCGCACCATTTTAACTGGAGAAGTGGCAAGTTGAGTTTACTTGTGATGACTCTGTTATCATAACTTGTTTAACTTTACTCTATGGGGACTCTCGAATTAAGTACTATTGAGTTATAGCAAACATACATGTACAGTACAGCAATCTGATCTTTTGAAATTGATTGGATATTTTTTAATATGCCTGTAAGTCTTGATGTTTGATATACAGAACATTCGTTTCCTTGCGATATATTATTTGCTTAAATGCTGATAAAACTCTGTTTGCGCACAGTCATATTACATTTTATGTAAATATATAATTTTAGGTAGTAGTAATACTTTATACTTTTATATAGATATACATTCAATATAATTCAGGATTACACCAATACAAGTCCTGCATTATAACCTTAAAATTAGCGATAACAAAATCCAAAATCTTTAGTAACTTTTTTGTGTACTTTAATGATTGCTCATACGATTGAATGTGAAAATATATTCATAAACATACATAAAAATATATACTATGTATAATAAAATTCAATAGGTTTGTCAAAATATTTTGACATACCTACTGCAGTTATATAACTAGTTCAAGTTTTCAGATAAATTAATAAACTTATGCTGTAAAAAATTTTTGCCTTTAAAAATCTTAAACATTAAATTAAAAGCCAAAGGCAACGGTTTGCAACGTATATAATAGATATTAAATGGATTTATCGCATTGAGTAAATTTTTTTACAGATTGGTTTCCGCCGTATTATTTGACCTTATTGGAATAACTGTAGACATTAAAATCACAACAGTTACAAATAAAACTACACAAAACACTATTAAAAGAGGAAAAAAGTTAAAATTCGAAAACAAATAAATTGTTTTATTCACAAGAAGCCACAAAGGGAACTTCCAAAAATGTATTCTTTGCAAGCGGTCAGCGGGAAACTTTGGAAAATTTTCGAATTTCGCAAATCGCAACAACGGGACTGTTTCTTTATTCGATAACTAGGAGCATGCCCTGACTTTACACCGCCTACAATGGCTTATAAGTTAAACGCTTTAAAGAGTTGTATATCTAACATTCTTAACGTTTACAAAGATCAAAGACATTCTTAAAAGTGTAATTCAATGAGACACACCAAAATATTTTAAAACGTTAACATAATTATAGATATATATATATATATATATATATATATATATATATATATCTACATTTTCTTTAATGTGAGACACAGACTTAAGACTTACAGTTTTATTATATTTACGGAAATAAACGCCTCCAGAGCGCTCGTATTCGGATCAGATTTATGTTGGAACTTTTTTAATATTTAGTGATAAGGGACCATTTTTTGTGTTCACTGAATGTTTTGGGTGAGTGTGTACAATTTTATGGCTTTCAACAATTTGGCCGACTATTTTATTCAAGGACCCGGGAGTAAAATATTACTCATAAGAAACAATTTTTATAGCTATTTTCGTAACCTTGCTCTCTATTGAACTAAATAAAACTGGGTGGTTCATTTTACTATTGTCACATATTTATAAAGACTATCCAGTAATTAAATGTTAACATTAATATACTCGTCAAAGATTTGCGTTGCGATAGAAACCTGTTTGTATTTTTATATAATAAATGTTATATACAAAATTTGGTACATTATTTTTTGTGTTTTTATAAATGATGGGTGTGTTACACGGATCATATCTAAAATATGAAGGTAGCATGTAAGGATTTAGCTTATGTCTGTTTGGGCACCGGTCACCTCTTAAATCGGCTGTAAGGAACCGGACAGACATTTACATCTCGACGTATTATAATATTTAATGTCTTTCACACACAGTCGGTTAGTCTCATGGTATTTATAGCTTGTGTTATGTGTGCTAACAACTGATCATAACGTATACGTCACGTGTTAAACGTAGCTGAAATCAAACACTGCGTATTCCGACAAGGTCCGCTTACTCGGTTGAATAGAATATTTGTTTGTTTCCTTAATAATGGATATGTCAAATAGTTGGGCTTTGAAGGCCAATAAGAGATAAGAAAAAACGCCTCATTAACCTGTGTTGATTCTACCATACAAGCCCAAAAGCTCGGCTAATAAAATTATAAATCTTAAATAACACATATTTCCCGCAAAGCTAAAATTGGAATTCAAATTTAGGAGATAGGACTAGTTCAATATTTTGGGTTTGCCCTTAAGAAATCTAGGCACCCCACTGATATTAACATAATAAACAAACATTAATAAATAAAACATTTAATTTGTCCCAATCATGCTAATGACAATATTTATAATATGTTTACTTGCCAAACTATACACAATTTATATGCCACTGTTTTTAATCGCATATAATTTTTTTGAATATAATTGTTTGTTGTTTTATTTAAAATAATGAATTGCGTTAATAGTATTTATTTATTCTATCGGATGAAAGTTTTAACGGTTACTGCATTTTATTTACATAAGTACTTATTTTACAATAAGTTCGAAAATGTTAAATTATTAAATATCAGCAATGATTTAATTTGATAAATCGTTATTATATTTTATAATATTTTATTTATTATATTTTTTAACAACATACATACATTTAAAAGTATTCCTATTTGTAAAACTTATTTTATATTCATATCGATCTAAAATCGACTGTCAACTGACAAATAGGTGCACAGAACATAATTATGATTGTAACGTATCGTGTTAAGTCTGTGGACTGGCTCAGTCACAATTCTTGTTTTACTTTTTCCTGCTAATTAATAAGCGATTATTAACGATAAGTCCGCCCTTTGCTCTCATATGTACAATTATTAATTATTTGCGCATCAAAAATGTAAATTATTATTTTAATATCGGATAAAATATATCTTATTCATATTGTGAAGTCAATTATAGGGTGTGCGATTTAATGTTTGACACTGGTTATTTAATTGTCTACAATCAAAGATTATTCAATGCTATACTCTGTGCATTCTAATAATAAAATCCTAGTCGTAAATCTCTAAAAAATGTATATTATAATGTATGTAGATTTTATTTAAATGTTATTTAATCGTTTAATAAATGAGATTAATAAGAACTGTATGTATGGAGGCTGGCATCCATTTATGTGAAATAAAATTCAAACCTTTGAATTTATGATATCTATGTGAATGAAGTTTAATATAAATGAAAGAAAATCCACAGCAATGTCGTGTCTGAAATCTAAATGTAAATGGAATATGTGAGTGATGACGATCTGATAACTGTTTATTTTAACCTTGTCTACTGTCACCTATCCTTTTATGGACACAGACAAAATAAATAGAGCAAAAGACATATTTTGTACCAGGAGCAACTAGCTGTTAATGTAAAAGATTTTCTTACTCATTGGAATGGTATATGTATTAGTTTTTGGAACTGTTTGATTAACTGGGACGTGAAAACATAGTTCAGTTTAGCGGTGATTAGTGGAATGTTCTATTGAAATTACTTTGTTGAACTCTAAGTGGATTGCCAAGTGACTAATTTTAGTAAAAGCTTCATTCATGTATGTAACATAATTTTGTATGAAATGCTTATTTGAAAATAGTAGCTATCGAGTTTCTTGCCGGTTTTTCTCGGTAGATACAGTAGAACTTCCGCCTTCATGCATTCCGAACCGGTGGTAGTGTAAAAATTCACTTCTTACTTTTTCTGGGTGTGGTTATAAAGATCTACTTGAATAAAGATATTTTAATTTGGCAAAGTTTTTTGAAATTTTAAAAGAAGAAGGAATAATTTATAGTATATCTCAACACAAATATGCCAAACACACACAGTCACAGCTACAATAAATATATCTATATATATTACGAACAACATTTAGTAAAAAAGAAAATATTACTTTCCGTATCTAAATATAGCGGAAAATAATTCCTGAGATTATACATTACTGAAAACGAGGGCTTATTCAATTATTAATAAAAATGAAATTAAAAAGTACTTTTATTCTAAGAATATTTTTGGTTTTCATGGCTATCAATGAAAGGCCAAATCCATTGTGCATGTGATGAGCAAAAATACAATACCTATTGAAAAATCAACGCTCAAATCCAACTCAAGATGCAGCCTATTACCATACAAAATACCAAGTACAGATTGGAAACCTATCCGGCAGTCACGTCTCCGAACCGGCGCTGTAACGCGGTTTTATTTTCCGGAAAATTGGCAAGTCATAATAATACGCTGACTCATAAATAAGGATCGACATTGGCCCTCTCGAGAAAATTCTTTTTACGCCACGATTCACTCAATATGGTACGGTTATGGTTGTAGCGTGCAGCGGGAAGCTGTTTATGTCAACTAATTATCATCAACTGAATAACGTTGCCAGTTCTACGTTCTCTAGTTCTTCCGTTCTGTTTATTTATTCACACTAAGCATATACCCCTACACTTACAATGTAATAATACTACGTTCATGTAAGATTAAAACTAGAACCTTACAATTGGAATTACTATATTAAAATATGCCTAACCTATACCTTGTTTATATTTGCTTCGTATTGACATAGGTTGACATAATTGATCGTAATTTCTTTGTAAAAATTTTAATAAATATACGCTTTATTTAGGTTGCTATGTACATTTGTATACAAATTGTGTTTCAATTAAATAACATTAAGCTACGGCCGAACCGCCTTAACCGAAATCTAATATAGTGTATTTATAGTACTAATGCACTTAACTAATTTCTTTGTGAACCAATTTTTGTCTACCTAAAATCTTTTGAATACACAATCGCTATATATATACAATGTAACCTATACCTAAACTGACATTCGGTCCTATTTAATGCTCGCATATTTTATATCTTATTTAGACATTACGTACTATTCTAGGAATTTATCATGTTACTATACAAATATCATTTGCAAATTGGATAATCAATTCTGCAAAAACGAGCTTTATTTTTATTACGAATTATTTTAAATGTAACATTATCTAGAGACAAAATATAGATTTATTTAAATTGTAAAAATAAAATACTTATACTGTAAAATAAATATATTTAATAAAAACCAATGACCCGAATAATTATTACAATTGTTCGTCTTAATATATTGATTTATATCACATTTTTCTTCTCCACTAGACAAGTTGTGTCTCTTACACTCTACAAAAATTTAATTTACTGGTGTTTCGTAAGAAAGCTTACGTTAAGAATACCTGTATCGGTTAATTAAACTCGACAATAAAATCTATTTCAATTTTATATCTCTACCTAGATATTTCAAGGTCCATTATTCACCATTTAAAATGACTATACGTAAGTGACCCGCCTGCTCGTTTGCCTCCTCTTACATAAAAAAAAATATATATAGTAAAGTATAATATGTTTATTTAATTGAAGGAGGACACTTTCTCTGGCTGCACTCTACGCCATGATGTAGTGGAACGAGTTACATTTGTTCAAAACAAAAGCACAGAGGTTGTTAAATTTTAAAAACTTTTTTAACGATCATTTTCTGGAATTATTGATGTCATTTATATTTAATTGTTATTTTTTTATACATTTCAATTTATTTGTTGTATCTACGAATACTATTGTCAAGGCTATTTATTTCATTTCTATTCTTTAACATATCTATTATTACCATATTTTTTTGTATATTTTGTACAATACCATTATTTATGGTATTCTAGATTTTTTTTGCGCCTGGATGCCTGGATGAAATCGCTTTTCAGCAATAAGCCCGCCGTTAGCTTCTTCATTTTTGGTAATTATTATTACAAAATATTAGTATTACTTTTTGAAGTTTATTTATATTGTTATTATTCTTAAGTAACTGTGGTCTTTACAATGTATATTACGCAGAAAACACATTTTTACACACACAAGTACATATTGTAAGAATTTGATCTCCATAAACGAAGCTTATCTGTGTCACGAGAATTTGCGAGAAAGTTTTTAATACCGTAACTAGCCCTATCTTATGACCCATCGCATACCTTATCCTTGTTTGCCACAGTTAAGACACAAACAGTATATCTACGTGTTGGCACTTATTTTGACAAATGTAGAAACAGAATTATTGAAATCTTTTAACACATTTTTAAAGTAAACAGTATATTGAAATATATTTTTCAAAACGGACCTTTCACTGCAACCACACCTGAATGCAAGTGGGATGCGAATGTAATTGTTTCATGAAAAAACCTATGTGTTTTTTTCTGGGGAAGATTGAAGGGACGGGGGTCCCTTCGTTGTTTTCAAATATTGAATGGCTCTTACATATTTATGCCTATATAAGATAGGTATCTTATATAGTCACGATTTGGTGAGGAGTACAGGTGTACTCCTCACCAAATAGTACCCACACAGTGTGTCACAGTGACAGTCATGTGGTCAAATCATTCGTTTGTCGTTTTATTCGCGTAGTGAAAAACTCAGATTACCATTTCTCACTGAAAATATCTCTTTTTTTCTCATTAACCTGAACGATGTGTTTCGGAAATATTAAAAATCCTTTGTCGTCTGTGAAAGTTACTACAATACTGTTTTTACATCGCATTATTATCACAGTTGTAAAAGAGTTTTGATAAATTCGCCGCTTCATTGAGTAAGGTTGTAATTCTTTTTTTGAATCCGGAATTTTCATTTTCCCTTTCAAGGCTCTTCATTGTCAATGTCCTGAAAATTTATGTAAAGAAAGGTTAAATGTTTGTATTTAATTCATATGCGTTACAATACAACATTTTAAAAACACGACAACATGAATGATCATACGAGTACATATGGATATACTTTATGTAGAAGACATTCATAAATTATTAATTAATATTAAGGAATGCCTTTTTTAATTTTAAAAAAGAAAAAATAAATATAGTCTAGTATCCTCGAGTTCTCTTTTAGATTAGGTAAACATTCAATTAAAAAATATATAAATTAAACTCGGTAATAAATAATACATAAATCAAACAACACTGCGAATGTGTCATCTTTAACTGTGATTCAACCTAATTCTGACAGCGTTGGCATGGTAACCGCTTTATAGGACCACACTATTCATATATTTTTACATAAAAAAAACACCAGTACAAACGTAATGAAAGGTTTATAAATGGCTGAATCTGAAAGCAACTCATTAGTGTCGTAATATCCATTCATCGCAAATTTTAACCTACATCTTATTTTTAATGTCTCTTCATTCAATTCATTCAAGTTTTACGAGTTAAGAGATTCTTAGCATGCACTACAGTATATTTGTGACATATGTTGAGGGATAATATTTCTCGATAAATATAAAATGGACTAAGTAGATTAAGGAATCAAACCCAAGCTCTTATAAATACGTACCATATGGTAATACCATGGCTCGTAGTATTACAGATCATTAATTATTATTAGGAGAATCAAGACACGGAATTTTAATAAGGATAATGTAGATCTATTTACAAAGAGGTATTTACTTTGGAACTTTTAATGATATTTGTCAAGGCATTAATTACGATCTCCTTCTTGTTAAAGTCCACGATATTCTCTAATATTTAAATGACCTATCTCGTATGACCGACCCATGGCCGGGTAATTTTTTATTTTTTTTAAATATAACTATACCAAAAAACTCAAACTTATATACTTAGTATGCCAACACTGTTAAAATTAAAATAAGCAAAATATTAATTTTGAATTTGGACATTTTATACGATTGACCATTGATTTCTTATTCCGTACATACGACCTAATATAAACGACCTAAATATTTTTTTAATAAAACTTGGTCTGTTTGTGACTGAAAAATGATCCCTCAGAACTATCCACGTACTACGATAAAGGCGATCAAAGCAGTAAGTGAAGGAATTCAAATAAATGCTGGCGAGTGATTCTATCTAGAGAGATGTACCTAGAACCATTTTGCGTATTTTAAAAGATGACTCAAGATATATAAGAGACTGGTAATTTATTAACTGGTTATTTTCAGACTGTATACTGCTTAAAAAGAGGCCACTTTAAATATTTTTTTCTAAATATAATTAATGTATTAGTAATAGTAACAAATGTAGAATATATGTTTCAGCTTTTAATCCCATGTTACTTAAAGTACTTCGTTAAGTACAAAAATCTTTTAAGCTTTTTAATGTTATTGTTTCGTTCTAATAAAAAATAATGAAAGATCCCCCAACTTTATTAAAACGAACATTCTAAGCCAGCGTTAACTAAATTACGTCTTATTTCGCAAAACCTTGCGGTTCGTATATCTTGATTTAATATATTTAATTTTGAAAAACAAAGTGAGATTAATAATCCCAGTGGATCAGACGAGAAATATTATCTTTTCCGTCGGGAGCGACCCCGCACCGACGTCACAACTTAACATTCGTTAGTCCTGGGTTTGCGTGAATCAAAGTTAAATAAATATTTATTGTCAAATGATTATTATTTATGTAATATAACAACATTTTAAGCATATTTGTGAGCTATGAGTGTCTGATTGTTGTATTTATTTTAAATTTTTAAATTACACTTAAGTTTTTAAATGAAATTTGGCAATTTAATGTTTTTTTTTAAAGTTAATATAAATTTTTATAGCTTAGAATTACAAAGACCTTATAGCTTTATCCAAAGTTATGATTTATCAAAGGACGATAAAGTTCGCAAAGTATTATCTCACAAACGATGCTTAGCCCTCTAATTAAAATAATTAGGGGCTCCTTTGAAATTTGTAATTAGGTTGACGCTTTGATATTGCAATGTTTGTTATCAATTAAAAAATCAATTATTGTCACGGTACATAGTTACTTGTAGGGTTTGTCTTAGCTTTACTATGTACGTTCAGCTCAGTGTTTAAGTAGTGTTAGAGGACATAGATCACCTACGAGTCAAGCGCAATTCAGTTCATTCGACGATCACGCTGAGAATCTTCCGGGTGTGTTACAGACCCCTAATGGAATGGTGGGAAACGTATAGGAAATCTGGGAAGCCCACTACCGCACGAAGCGCGAACCAAAAATCAAAATATCTTATATTCATATTGGTCACCAATGTGCACTTATGAATCGTCAACAAAATAAGTTTTCAATTTTCAATTCTACATTTACTGCCAGTTCCCAAATCAAGGGCGTAGTGCGGACGAGAAGAACTGGCAAGAAACTCACCGGCACACCTTTAAATCGCCTAGAATGTTTCACGGCACGTTGTAAAGAAACATTACACCATGCACCAGCAAATGCGTCAGAATCTATATTAAATAGAAACAATTAAAAAATGATAATAATAATAACCTTTACTATGATCGGTGGGCATAGCGAAATAGGAGCACACATTTACGTTATAGTGAGAACAACCCGAACAGTATACCGAGATTAAGCCAGGAAATATGATGCAACGTGATAAACCTGTTGCATCACTTTACGCAAATTTTCTGTGTGTTATTATTACCCTGGTCGTGCCCAATTGCTGAAGCACCAAGTCAACACGACACTCCTATCCAAAAAAGAACGATATTATTTTCGCTTGACATATTCCATTTAGCTTACGGTATGTAATTTCCGAAGATCGAATAGACAAAATCGTATGTTTGACATTGATAGATTACCAGACCTTAAGCATGACCATGAATATTGTTTCTAAGAAAAAATAATAATTACCCTAGATTCTGACAAAATTCCTTCTACTCCTTTGTGTAGAATGTTTACACCTCTTATGTCAAGAATCTAGGGGGTGGCTGACTTATAAAGCACGTCTTAAGATACAAACGGAGAACAACGACTAAATAGTAAATTTATCCCTACAATTAGCCGTGCATAGAGTAAGTGCACCGTAGAGACGTATAAATACGTCAGCAAAGTGCAGATTCGCTCGTTTCCTTTGGAGACAAAAACCCTTGTCGCTTGAAATCTTGTGCGATGTAACGAAGCGTATGGACCACTCCGCGAATGCAGAGCGGGCTGCACGATATAGAGCTGTTTTATACAGAGACTTCTATACCAATATATTATCTAATTGATCAATCACATATATTACATGATTATTTTATACATTTCCTTCAAATCGAAGGTTATATTTAAAGCCTGTGTTCATGTAAGTTGCGATAAACGAAACAAAATATTAATAATTACGAATAAATAAAATTATCAAAATTGAATATGTAACTTTTTATAAAACTTTGAGAATACTTGAGTCGTTACGGATTCAATATATTTTTATTTCGTTAAGATAAATTTTATCTTTAAACCAGAAAGTATAAAAGCTTTTTTAAAATATCTCTGTCTCGTTTACCACTATGTGATCACATAAAGCTAAATACAGATGACGACGCGTTTCTTACGCCCTGCCTATTTCGAAAGTCACTTTGTAAATAACGCTTTTAAACCTTCATATTTTGTGAAATTATTTACGTTTTCCTAGATATTGCACTGGTCTTATTATATATTTAGTGTCTTTATTTATTTAGTTGCTAACACCTTCTAAAACTTGGCAGTGGTTGTTTTTTGTGTATTTTAAAATTTTTGAAATTTGGTTCATAACGCTTAATCATATTTGTTTTTTAAATATGTGATACTATAGTAGAATATTATTCATTAAATAACAACAAAAAATGTTTTATGAGCTATTATAAATTAAACTAACGCAATATTCCTCCATGTTAAACTCAAATATACATTCCATTAAAACACTATGAACATAATAAAACTATGTCTTAAGTGCGACAACGAATAGAAGAATGCAAGTGAAATTTACTTTAATCTTTAAACATATCAGAATAATACCGTTAGAAAAGAGTCACTTCTTAATAAAGAAAACTCGTCTTATCGGATCGATATACCACTCAATTTACCACCTTATTGTCATAGTATAGAATTGAAAATGCAACAATCATATCGATTGCAAGATAAGGTGCATGCTTCATTTGTATTCGTACAGGACAAGGACCCCAGAGATGCTCATTTTCTATTCCGTTTATAAGTACAAAGGTGAAACTTTTACATTGGGAAATGTCATTTTATTTCAACTCGTGTAAGATAGGGGATCAATTCTCAATTCCAGTATAGTTTGTATAAGATTAATATTATCATTAATACTTTAATTTTTAATTATCTTATAAAAGCAAATGCTATGTCCAAGTTGAATATGCGTCAGCAGTAATAATAATTACAATTTATTGACACGCAAAAATAATAATATTTTTTAAACTAACTTTATTAATAACATATATGAATAAATATTCAATATGAACAAAAACCGAGGTTAAACGGCGACCTATTAGATAAGCGATCTATTCCAGACAACCAGAGAAATTGGAAAATAAAATAACAAAGCAATATTTGCGGAGGTACGGGTTGCTGGTTATTTTGACCTGTGGCGAAAAGTTGGCCTCTGTCACCAAGCCAGCTTGGTCTGGCTTATCATCAAGGCAAGCAGAGATTATAGAGTTACTATATTGTTTATCTTTATTATGTAGTAATCAAATTTAATCTAAATAAAATAAATATTTACCGTCAGGTAAGAATTATACTTAAACAACGTCGCGATTATGTATGTAAATAAAGCCTTTAATTATCTCTGAATTTAGGAATTCCTAAGATTGTTTATCGTTAAAACAGTCCTGTAATTGGACTTGGTCAAAAATGTTTGCTTAATCAGTTTTTGAATGATAAATTTAGATCATGAGTTGCGAGTTTATTGAAAATGCTATCACTAATTTTATGGACATAGCGATAATTAATTTATTGTTTTTCTATGTTTTTTCAGTTATATATTTATTAAAAGAAAATAGAAATTATCCAAATGCAGTACCATATTTTAGTGTTTGTTATAATGATCAAAGTATTTTTGGCAAACGTTTGTAGAACGCGTCACGAGGCTGCGCTGGCACAAAATCGATTGAGGCTAATAAATATGGTTTTATTTAAAAAGTTTTCGAAGAACTGCAGAGACAACGCGATGTCGCGGGATATTATTATAGCTCAAAACGCATTAAGCTCCATATTTATGGCGCATTGTTTATTTTAGCTTACATAGAAAGATAACTTTGGTGATTGGAACGAACTAGTATGAAACTTTTTCAATGGTGAGATTATTTTTTTCAATAATTTTATTTTAAACATAGCAAATAGCAGAAACTGGTATATTATAATGTTATGCATTTGTGTTTTAGGAACCTAGCTACGTCGTGATATGCAATACTGGCGCGTCGAAGTAATCTTACTGCTACGAAGACGCTACGTGACTTGTAGGAGAAAAGCAATATTAGTGTTTTACTGTTAGATTTTTATAGGTTATAACTTAACCTTAAGGTGGAGCTTAACGTCTTTTACAATAAACATCACGTTGCATGTCAACAATTGTTTTTGTAGAAACAGAAAATTCCAAGTATATAAAGGCTGATCACCTAAATTCGAGGCTTATACATCTAGAGTTGGAGCTCAAATGGATTTGATTTGTATTATTTATTCTTGTGAATAAAAATGAATACTCATAATAATATTGAAGCTACAATAAGATTTGTTAAAGGTCAATACAATACACATATTAAATATTTTTAATATGTGTATTGTAAACATCTCTCGATTGCCTTCTAATAATTATACATCCGTCGTGAGGGAGAGAAATGAATGAAAAAAATAATATTTTTTTTATCATTTTATTATAACAGGTATTGTGAATTGACATAGAACCTTCCTATTTCATTGTAAAATATTATTACAACAGTGAGAGAGTGATACATAAAATATAAAGTTTTATTTTTAGTAAATGTTTCTGGTACGGTTTCATCAAACTTCTGATTAACTTTACTATTTTAAATTTAAACAAATTATAGTTGTATTTTGAATTAAAACGAGCGGAAAGCTTGCCGTGTCAGCCGTTGGTTTAATGTGATTCAGCCGCTTGAGGTTTACGCGTTATCTACTACTATGTGGTGGACGTCGGACTTTTACACGGTGGCTAAGAAACAGGCGATTAAAAAGTCACTTTTAATACATTTTAATGCTAAAATTAAAACGGTAGTATAGAGTTCTTAAATCTTTATGTATCTGTATTCATAACTCAAGACATGACATTGTTGGATTATTTAACAGTTAGATAAATATAGTAACATTTATTATAAAAATATGAATTACATTTTAGTGTTAGCAATAATTTAGATTTAGACGCTAAGCTAGTATTGGTTAGCGTAGCATTTGCGTGTTATTGAATAATGACAAATCGGTGCAATAATTGTACTTTTGTAGGAGATAAAATAATTTTAAAGAAAAAATAAGAAGCACGCATATTTTATGGCCGCGTCATTAAACTTTAGTGACCAGCGTCGACACGAATCCCTCAGTTCTCACGTGGATGGTGCCCCCCGCTCTCTGGTGGATATACCGGTGTAAACCGGGGGCAAACGCCCCCCCAGGGGTATATTATGACATCATTTATGTATTTCTCTCGCACTGTTAATGGAAAAGTTTTGTCAACCTCACATTAAGGGCGATAGTTTTGTTCCTTTGTTAGTGTGCCGCGATTATTATTGTAAAATATAACGTTGTGTTATTAAATAGCTTATATACTAATACTTTAGACCTGACTTGAAAGTTTTAAATTCAAATATCCCCTTACACGTATAATTACGCGAGTCGTGATATAAATCTTTCGGAAACTGGCATAGTTTTTTTAGTTATTAACATTATAACGCACATATTTGGCTAATCAGTGAGATACCACTTGTAAAGTCAATATAATTTTTTTAAGCATTCGTTATTACTATAGTTGCTTACTAAATACTATGTCATTGTAAATGTATTGTATTGTACAATGAAATTTTGATACAGTTCATTTAGTTTGTACGGAATTTTAGTAAACGTCGACTATTCTTACTTGAAATTGAACATAGAACGTAAGGAAATATCGTCAATTCCGATTTTAATAAAAAGCAACTGTGGAATGTCCGAGTCGACAGTGCGATCAAATTCGAAGCTAAATTACGGTGCATGTTATAAGGGGCGGGCGGATTTAGGTGGATTTTATAACTTTATTAATAAGAATATGAAATATCCTTCAGCTAGGTGGAGCACAGAGCATATGAATATATCTGATTAATTATTTCAGTACGGACGGAAGGAACCATAGGTAAGTTAACTGTTTTATGACATAGTGTAGACGTATTAAAACGTTCCTTTTTAGATATACTTGTAACTAAAGTACTGCAAAGTGATCTGTCAAGAAAGAGATATGAATATGATGACTTTAATTGAATACTTAATATAGACCCAATTTTTATACTATTATTAAATGTAACTGTTTATATGAATATTAATGACACTATCTTATTTTTGTCGTAACCTTTATATTTACATAATTATCCAACACAACTCTTAAAGCTTCAGCCAGAATTGAAACTCTTAGTCTCGATATATCGAGCGACGTCCAGTTTCGCAATCAAAGCAAGGCTAAATTGGCCTTGATGTGCACAGCAGGGCGCGTCAGTACTTCACTTCAACTGAACCATACCTTCAACTTAATAAAGCAAAAATTCACCCCGACATTTCGAACATCTCGGCAAGAGCTCCCCATATACCAGCTCGATGACCTAGTTCTTTCCAATCAGCTCGATCCATGGGCTATCCCTATGTGATAGTGCCCTGATGATGTTCGGATCTTCAGCTAAATTCCATCTATGGACGTCGATGCAGAATACGAAATCCGTACCACCTTGTTTTCTGGCATAACACAGCTGATCGTTTTTGAGTAATAGCTAGCATAATACTCAAAGTTATACCTGCTGGTTTGCCACCTGCTATAAAAATAAATAAAATCCCAGTCACTATATTTTTCTTCACTTAGTCTGCACCGAAGCACTCGGTTGGAGTAAATAAGATTTCCTATACAAAAGTCCTTCGGGATTCTTTCTGAATTAATCTTTTAATGCCTACCCTTCTGCGGGGATGATGAAGTAATTAATTTATTCGTTTTTGTTTGCAGATGGTTTAAAGATGACCATTAAAATCCGTTTACCTTTTTTTATTAAAAC
The DNA here is from genome assembly GCA_951799465.1 of Leptophobia aripa. NCBI lineage: Eukaryota > Metazoa > Arthropoda > Insecta > Lepidoptera > Pieridae > Leptophobia > Leptophobia aripa. The sequence goes on along the minus strand of OX637266.1, from coordinate 5,310,978 downwards.
GCAATTTGAATTGTACCTAAGATGTATTTTTTTCTATAAAGCTCTACCAACAACAATTATTTACAAACTTAGTTTTGTAAATATACACTTTAACAGACTTGATTCTTGATTTATCATCGTTGAATGTGTACTCGAGCTTACAGACTATATGGATTTAATAATTTAAAAAAATGCGATTTGTTTTAATTATGTTTAATGGAATACACGAAAACATATGTTTTGAAACCTCCTTAAATGATACATTAATAATCAATAATAATACTATTTAAAAAAGAGCTGTGTTTGGAATTGAGAATTGATCATGAAGATTGTTTAATTGATACTGGCTGATTAACACGATACAATTCTAGATTAAGATAATAATTAAAATTTGTGTATGAAAATGTATAGAAGTTTTTCCCTAATCCATTGTATGTTAGTTATTAAACCTATCACGTCGGAAAATCTGCAAGAAGTCTTGCAGAGAAAGTTTACCAATATTGTTTTGCCCATCTTAATAAATTAAACATCTATTGTTATTTGTATTCCGATGTTCGTATTGTATACGATACATGATGCCATAAAGGGTGTTCTATAAGATGACATTATTGAGGCAAACATCTTAAAAATCACGTCTAGTAACACATATCTGTAAGGGTTGTCCTTTATTATAAGAAAAATCAGATAAGAGGCCCACATAAATGTGTGCGAGCTCTGTAAATCTATATTCAAAATACATTATTGTAACCAATAATCGGGGACAATATTATCATTATAATAATAATAAATTAGTAGCAATTTGTTTTTTTGTAAGTTACATCCCGTATGTTAAAGGTCACTGAATGCCAATCACGAAAGTTTCACGGGAGACTATTTTCAAGTCGATGGCGCGTAACAATGCTGTTCATTGGGCCAAAACACGTAACATTTCTAGGCTAATAGGCGCCTTTTGTTCAACTTTTGCGAAAATATTATTAACAAACAAACTAATGCATAAAATTATATGTATTTTATTATATCTGTCCCCAAACATCTTATGTGCTAAATATATTTAAAAAACAATAAACTTACGATATAATAAAACTAGGTATACACATAAAACAATTAAATAGGAACTTGATACAATATACATAATAACACGAACAAGATACGACATACATGTGAACTCTACTAGGATTCAAATGTTTGTTTTTTTTAAGGTGTTTACTTGTTGACCCGACAAATGTTGTCGGGAACGAACATTGTGACACGTGAATTTTATATATATGTGTCTAGTCAACTAACATGTGTAAAAAATCCATCAATACAACGCAACAATGGGGCAATAGTTGGCGTTGTGTAAATATTTAAGCCCGACTAATTAAAATGTTTTATCATCTACCTTGTAATTTGTCATGTTAGGTAAAAAACATAATAAATTATTGTATGTTACACTGCACTATATAAGAACAGCACCGTTAAGATAATAGAGATATCTCTATTCCAATATTTAATATTAAAAGAATTCGTTACTTATAACAAATATGTCTTATACCGAACCAGATCACGTAATCGGTCTGCAACAATCAGTATGCAGCGAACGTCGGCCGATACGGTATCTAAGGTTATTAATATCAAGTCTCATTTTTTTCATTAAATCCCACTGTCTTATTTAAGCATCCATATATTATATCAGGTTACTAGTAGGTATTCGGTAGAAACGTATAATATCAATAGAGTAAGAGCTACTTTTTAGCCAAATATATTCTTCCTTGTTTAAACAACATATGTAATGTAATAAGAAGCATTAGAGTTATGGCATTTTGAAGTGAAATTTCTTAACCTAAAATAAATTTCAAAACTCAGTCTTGTGTCGCGCAGCAAGAACGTATAATGGGTCCTATGTGTCCTTAGATATATTTGGCCTAAGTAGGAATTCTTTTAAAAAAAAACTAAGACTCAACCTCGCACACTCACTCACACTATACTGCACTTGTTCACATGTATATATATATATATTTTTATTTATTTTTTTCTGTTCGTGTTTTTTTTTGTTGTATTATTTTTTTCTGATCTTGGATTCTATTTTCGATTGTGTTTTGACCTTGTTTTGGCTTTGATTTTGATCTATTTTTGTTGTGTAAACTTTTTGTGATAAGCTGTATAGGTTTAAGAAATAAAAAATAAAATAAAATAAAAATTAACCTATAATTAACTTATAAGTCAGATAACGTTATGTACCGATTTATTAAATTATTATGTTTTCGTTATTCAATCTTCTTTCTAAGGATTTTTTGTAACACTCTATATAAAACATGGTATTATCGTAATACTTTTTCTTTTAAGAACATGTTGTGTCATAATTTTTTTATTTATTACAAATACATGATGAACCTACCTCTATTGTACTTCAAAAATAGTAAAATAGCACTCCAGCACCTCTAAAACAAATACATTAAAATAATGATGAAAAATTACACAGTTTATACAAAAATCAACGAGTATTTTGGCCCCAAACGTAAAAAAATTGTTTACATCATGATTGCTATTTAGATTTAGAGAATTATTGTATTTTAATTATAAATATACATAACGTATAACAATTAAGATACAGTTTGAATAAAGTCATAAAATATTGCTTTAATTAAAACTGAGGAAGTGAAACCTCGCAAATTGAATTATAATTAAAATCTTTGTGATTCATAACGTAGATTATTAGGTGAATTATTACCTCAGGAATTGAGGCTATAGTGAATAACTAACGCGATGTTAGTTCTCAAAATATTCCCTCTAATTGCAAGTTTGGGTTACAGCAGATATTTGTCAGTCCGACACGGATAGGAGTTCACTTAAAATGAACGATGAGAGAATGTATGTATCATGTATGTGTGCGTGTTTTGATTTGTACGTATTGATATTGCTATGTGTGTTTTTAATAAGGTGTCAATGTATCGATACAATAAAGAAATACTTTTTTTTCTTACAGTATAAATACTTTTATTATTCTTCATCAATACATTTTATATATATTTATTGCGCTTTCGGCGGGACTACCAATAATATTTCGTACAAACCTTGGTTGTTTATAAATGTATAATTGTGAAAAAAACCTTTTTTAAATTATAAAAAATAGTAGTATTGTTAAAGATGTGTCAAAATAAATAAATTAGGGTTGACAAGCATCGTCTGCTGAGACTTTAAACGGAGTAAAACAATTTATTGCATGGCTTGCCCATTTTTTAAATTTTGTAAATATTTTGTTATCTATTTTTTTTTGGTATATGTAATAAATATTAGTATCAATGACAGAATTGTTTCAAGTTAAAACCTCTACTTAAACTAAGCACCTAAAAGAGTAATTACGATAAGAAAAATAATTATTTGGTCATTCTTATTATCAAAAGACTGGTGGTAATAATAATAAAAACAATTAACTTCATAGAGATTAATTTTATTAAGACAATAAATGCAATAAAAAACTAAATACTTACCATAAATCAGTTTTGCAACTAAAAGAAAAGCCATTCATCGACTAAAGAACTCGAGAGAGCTACTTTATGTTGAGAAAACAATAGCTACTAATTTAACTTTAGCTCGCACAAATCCTTTAAAAATTGTTATTTTTAACCCACTTTCAATTGGTTTCTTAGCAAAGAGTTGAAGCATAAGTCGCTAACCACAGGCTATAGATTTTTGATAGTAGTATTTAAAAACGATTCCCTTCATCGATAAGGTAGTAGATTATGTCTTCTGTGTGTCACGCTGTTTTTTTACCGGAGAGCATAATACGAGTATATATACTGTGTGCACAATCTAATAGATTATTAGATGACCATGCGGATTTCGCACCCGCGACATCTGGGTTGAGTGTCGTACGCTTAAGCTGCTCAGCCATGACTGCTACTTACTTTCTTTGTAATTTATCCACAGGTTGCCAACAGGTTTATTCTTTTACTTTCCTCAAAAGATACATTAAAATTTGCACTCCCGTAATCGTAAATCGTTTCTTCACTATCACATATAAACTGTGTCTTAAGTTTTTTTACGTATTGTTTCCCCAAGCCGCAATTTATCAGCGATGAATGGAGGACGGAGATGCATTTTAGAGAAGTCTTTTGTGACGGCACAATAGATGTCCTTCCATTTGACGTTGAAATTGTCCTTTTTGAAGTTAAGCTGAATGATGACATGTCCCGTTCATGTTCCATAAGCCGTACAAAGACCGAATTATGTTATAAAAAAATTTACATTATATTACGTGGTATATAAGTTTCTTTAAGTTATACACCATGATAATTAAATTTAAGCGTTTTTATTAAAACGCTGTGTTTGTTGTGTATTCATAAAACTGATAATTCAATTTTTTAACTAAAATAAGGCTTCAAAATATAAACGCGAATGAATTGTACTAATTTATTACTCCTGACGTTTTGAGTGCTTGGCGCAACTGTAGCTATCATTTTTAATTATATATATTAAGAGTTAAAGTAATTGAATAGTATACAATTTGTTTTTTTTTAAGTGAACAAACAAAAACAATTATTTGTTGTTAAGTTTCTTTTATTTTTGTTTTCTGTCAATTAACATTGCATGGAGGTATCACGAAAATATGAAAACAAAATTTTACTAGGAAATACAGGTGTCCGTTTACAAAACATTTTAGTATGCGAGCAATGTAATTCAAACAATGCAAAAAGTTATCGTTAAAATATAGTGAAATATTTTTACAAAACATTGCTTACAACTACATTTTCCTAATTAAATAATAAGTAAAAAACTTTTCACCAATTGTGTATATACTTAATGTTTATTCAAATACGAATCAATATATAAAACGAAATATTCAATAATTGTAATACAAATACATACAGGTAAAATAACATTTATCTTAAACTGGCAACGACTTATAACATTAAGGAATAGTATGTTAACCTCCTTGGCTTGGTTATAGTGTAAGCCTTCAAAACAATTGCGTATTCCTTTAGATTGTCACTTGTCAAATGGTTTGACAGATGTCGCAACATTATTTTACGCTTTTGACCAAACGGTATGTCTCTAGTGTATCCATAAATAAGTATTATTTAATTAAAGTGTTAACCGACGCCCATGGATACGGGCAACGCCTTAAAGTTACGTGTCGGTAATTTGCCAAATTATATATTATTTCTCTTATTAATTTTAAATTATAAGTGTAGTCAGTGTTCACTAAATTTCATTTCATTCCATTCAAGTTCCTTAACTAATTAGATGAAATGTGCCATCATTTTGAAGTTAACATCTGTCGTCAATAGAGACCTAGTATCTAATGAAAAATACTATAATATCTTCAAAGATCAAAGATCGCGTCAGTTAATTAGAGTAATGAACATTATTGGAGTGGCTAATTAAGTAACGCTCTCAGAGTGACCACTGTCACTCTATTGAACCAATTTCTGTAATTAACAACCGAGTTATATTCCCAGAGGCAACAAGTAATATGCCATATTGCCGGTGGTACAATTTGAAGATTGTTATTTATGTATTAACATAATATAACGACATACTTTTTGAGAAATGACGTGTTGGAAACAGGCGTGGCGTTAAAAAACAGTCAGGCTAAGGCCAGAGGTATTATTCATATTATTTATTAGCCGATAAGTATTGTGCTATATACATAACTTGCCACATTATTTTGCCAGTAACAGTAAACTACAAAATATATTCGTAACGTATAAATCAAAGTACTACAGAAATATAGAGCCGAATCATATCCTCCTATAATTTAACCCTACTAAGAAACATGAAATGGATCTAAAGCTGACAAAACTCTTATTTTCCGTAGAAAATTATCTCATTCTCAGATTAAAAGAACCATATTTCAATTTTTGTTACATTGACCTTAATAGAATTGATATTTTTATATTATTATTTTATGTTGTTAGCGTGTTTTAATTCGTAGATTATATAGCTAGTATAACTTGGTTTATTGTATACTAGCTTTCCGCCCGCGGCTTTGCCCACGTATAATTTGGTTAAGTTTATAGCGTTTTTTAATGTTCTCGACAGGGCTTTCTTTCAAGGGCTAAAATCTTGTTACAATTGGAATTATATATAGCCTGTGTTACTCAGGGATGATGTAGCTTTACAGGATCACTAGCAGTACTATTCTGACAATTTTATATTCTGATAGTCATCTTCTTATGTGGATGAGCTGATGATGGAAGGTAAAACTCCTCAGCGGTTAAGAGTTGAAAGAAAATTCTTACGAAGTTATGAGTATGAAATACGTACTTGTGAGGTTATTACTTATTAGCTTGACCAAATAATAAAAGGTAAACCTCATTAACGTTAAGGATGTAGGTGGAAAAATGGATGCGGACAAACAATAAACGTCTCTTCACTCGTTTCCTTTTACTTGTTTGTATAGTAAGTGTTCACTCAAAAAAATAATAAAACATAATCGTAGGGTAAAACGTTAACGAAAGTTTGAACTGCATGGTAGTCATTACACAATGGAGCATCTTAAAACCGCGATGGATATATTTGGCCTAAGTAGAAGTTCTTTAAAAAAAACTAAGACTCAACCTCGCACACTCACTCACACAGCAACACCATTGCACACACTGATACACACACACTCACTAAAATTGGTATATACAGAAAATAAGAAGAATAAAAAAGTAAGCCAATATATATAATAGTAAAAACAATAATACCAAAAATATGACCAAGTGTAGTATTTTAAGTGAGGAATAAGTATATAATGTGTATTGGCTGTGGGCTATAACAAACAATTATATAAATGTATAAATAAGAAAAAATATCTATGAACTCGTTATTGATATTTTCACCTTTTTCGGCTGATATTAATTAAATTCCAACAATGCGATGACCACGAACAGATTTTGTAAAACTGTATGTATTTATTTTCGCAGAATAAATCTTTCATTATTGTAGCGTGCTTTATTGTATACTTGTGACACTACAAATTGTATTAATTTCAACATGTTTTTAAATTCACTACTAATAAAAACATTTTACTGAAATTATTTTGTCTATTTAAATACCTTACAAAACATTCTCATCTGATTGAGCATTATATTATTCAAATTTTCTATAGGCAAGGATATTTTATGTTAGGTTAACGATTACATAGAATACTAGAACTGCATAAAAGAAATCACCTTAATTTTTAAAGATAAAGTTCCCAGTTTAAACTCATTAAAATTATTGTATGTTTATGTGTCATTACACATAAACACACACAATGCTTCAACTCCAAATAATACATTACATCAGCAACACTAACTTAATTATGTAAGTAATTAAAAAGCAACAGAATAATTAAATTGTAATATGGTCCCCTTTTGTGTTCGGGAGCTTTCTTGATTCTTTCATTCCCCAAATTGTAAAGAAATTAATGTAACAGGGTTTTTTGCAATCATTTAAAATAAACGGGCTATATTTATTTATTTTAAAAAATGTGCAGATTTATAGTTATGTACACGATATATATCACATATATCAATAAAATATACTAACAGAGAATTATTAACACATGTAATTACATGGAGATATAACCGTTTGTGTATAATTGTCTCTTTAAATAATTATTTAAAGAAGTATTAAATAATTATTTAAAGAGACAAAGTAATGATTTTATTAATAAGAGTTTAACAACGAATAATCGAGTCGATTTGTCGAATGATAAATTATTTAATCAATTAAAATACTAATTAAATAAGCTTCCCATATTGTTTAATTAAACTAAGATAATAGGCCAGTAATGCTTCTGTGTTAATATCGATTGAGGCAATTTAAAGTTTGAGAGCAATTGATACAGTCGAGTTTTAAACCAAAAATTAAAAATGTTAATAATTCAAATATTCAACTAGTGTTCACGCGGTGTTGGCCGCGACTTTGAGCTGTGCTCGCCATAAATTTAATATTCTACAACACGCATGGAAGGAATGTTGAGCACTAGTAACGAAATATTCATTAACGTGTGCTATTTTAATTAAAACAAAATTTTAATATGTAATCTACTTGATTTTTTCATCCTGCGAGGATTCACGATTACTATAAGATTATAAAAATGGTTTGTAAAAAATATAAATATTTTTTTCTAATGCTAATCTTTCCTACTTAATTAAATGTGTGTTGTGTTTTTTGTTTTTTGTTTTTTTTGTATTCTTTGCACCTCTTGCACCAGTCCAATTGTATTATAAGTATTCTTTTATTTTGTAGGTTACCTGGAACAGATCGCTTATTAGGCGATAAGATCGTCCGTTGCTTTTATATGTACTTAAATCTATTAACATTATCTACTTCTGTTGTTTTAGCGCAACAAAGTGTGATTTATCCACTATTTTATTTAATTCATTATTTATTTATTTAACTAATTAATTTATTTAATCAAAACTAAATGGAGTGGATAAATGACGCATTTCATGACGCCTTTTGACTCTCATTGAATTATTTATTATTGTGTTTATAAAGCATACATTAGATACAAATATTTAATACTATTAATGATTTTGATAGTGTTTATAAGGGTCACTGTTTTTTTATAATTTATTCCGACTAAATTAAATTATGTTACGTTACTAGGGTACGTATACGTTAATTATGTTTTTTTAGCTTTTGGGTGAAATTTTGAATAGTACCGGTTAAATTTGTTCTGCGTAGAAGTATTACATTACGAAGATATTAAAAAATATAAACAAAGTTGCAATATACTCATAATACTCATTTTCTGTACATAGATATTCAGGTGTGATTTAGAATCAAAACTTATGTTATAAATATGAAATTATTTGACACTAAAATCACGCTAATATTTTATTTTAGTGTAACTATACCTATTTGAATGTCAATGTATATAAATTGTATTATATAGTTTTATTTTGTTTTCTTCTTTTTAGTATTCCCGTGGATTGTTGTTTGTATATGTGTCTGTGTATCTTATCGGTAAAACATGTGTTGGGATGCATCTATATATGTCGGCGCGTAGCCACAGGGACACCTGCGCTTTGTAAACAAGATGACGCATTCTTCGTCGCACACATGCAACACGCAGGTGTGGGTCCTTTTAACAACAACTTCTATGTGGCGCCTAGTAACCGGGACACGTGCAAGACGCAGCTGCGATGGCACCTGCATGAAACCGATGTTATGAAACCGAATGTTTTTCCCTCCTGAAGTCAGAAGCGAGCTATCGTCGTGCAGGACGAGACGCTCCGCGTTGTTATTACGCTCTGAATTCTTATTTAAAATACACTTATAATATAAATACGACTATTTTATTATGGAGCCAGAGGGCGCTCTAACATATATATATTTATATAACTTATACACCATTGTTGATTTAAATCCTTGCAAAGAACAAATCCTTAAAGGATGCCAGCGGACTTAACATGCCATACGCAGCATAATTTAAAACATATTTGAATGACCAATTAAAATGTTTACATATTTAAAAAAAAATCTTTGATGAAGCGAACTTTTATACAAATTAATTGGCTGATAAATATTCATGCCGAAAATATTTATAAAGCAACAAAATATCAAACAAATTGCTTTTAATTTGAGTGTTTTATCTCCGCAATGTACGCGGTTTTGAATGTTTATTAAAACTGTTTTATATGGGTTTACGTTTGGATTTTGTCAGATTTAGGTGAAGGGCTCTCGCAATATATTACATAAGTCATTAAATATATCATTGAAAGCACTAACTTAGTTTAATTCAATTTTTTAATTATAATATGAACCGTTTTCATCAAATTTGTACGTAAGGAATGGTGCCCTTAATTTTTATTTGCTATTTAAAGGAGTAGCGTAAAGTTTCTTGCCATTTCTTCTCGTCCGCTCTACGCTTGATTTGGAAACTTGTAGTAAAAATAAATGAAGAGTCAACTTATTTTTTTGACGATTCGTACGTGTAAGAATAAATTTATAAATACACTTAATTATCATTTTAGAAAATGTCATAGCTTCAAATTTGTGTTGTTTAAATACCTTATAAAACTATTAACATCTACATGTTTTGGATTTATACAAAGGATATTTTAAATACATACAACATAAACTGATATAATTAAAAAAAACAATCAAATGATAAATAACATTTCAATGAAAATTTAACGGCTCAACTCCCTGCCGTTGATATTAATATTGGCCAACACCAATTTGGTACCGGTTGATCTGCGGTCTCATATTCCTCATTTCAGATTATAGACCACCACTAATTTATCATTCGATCCCACTCATAATTATTCGTAATAATGTGAATTGATTTATTTGTTGTAAAGAACTAGTTAGTACTACAGAGAAATTAACAAAGATAAACCCTCCATTTTCCCGCATTTCCTGCTAGAAAAGGAATATATGGGAGCCACGCTGGCATCTTTGCTTTTTAGGGGAAGGCAATACCCATTAAAACTACATCGGAAAGACCCACAAGAAAAGGCCCTGGGTCGATCTCACAGTCAACTAGGGTAAACAAGATGCACCCTAAGTGTTCATATGAAAAGTTATTTCGCCACAACACACACCTACCGACTCAGAATAATAATTAGTCGTAAATTAAAACCTGTATATTTATTTATATATTTTACACAATCGTATCTGCGATCACTTGTGTACATCAATAATTCTCTTCTTATAGGCGTACGAGAGTTCAAAACTAAACCGGTGTGAGAAGCTGGTTATATATTTAAACGATCACTGTTAGGTGATAAAGTCTAGAAGGGTGTTAACCTAGAGCGGATGCAAATCATTTCACATATGACAATGTTATTTAAGTATAAGCCATACCTAAGAAACCCAATTAGCATAGCTAGGATTATTGCATGTGACTGTACCTGCCGAATGCAATATGCAATTAGGATTTACATATATAATAATACGGCCTCTGTGTTAGCAAACGTTTTATTCCCTTAACTAAATACAGCTTTGAATTTAAACGCTTTTTCGGGATGCACTCAAACTTTAACTAATTGATACTTGAGCTTAATCTACAAATATTTCATCTTACCGTAAATGTTAAATTATATTGAGCAATAGGCCTATATGAAATTATCGTCTACTAATTTTTGAATACGTCTCAAACAATGATTTATATTCATTTATGAAGACCAAAATACAAATGATACTTTATGACAAGTAAGCCAATGGAGCTGGTTCAGTCATACTTTTTTTTTTTTTTTTATATAGAAGAGGGGGCAAACGAGCACCTTTTCTTGAAGGATCCTAAGTCGTAGTGGTTCGGAAATACCGTGGCGGGCAGCTTGTTCCATAACGTGGTGGTGCGTGGTAAGAAATGTCGAATTACGAAACGCGCAGTGGTGGAACGACAGACATCAAGGTGATACGGGTGGAATTTCGCATTCTGCCTTGATATCCGAAGATGAAATTCAGCTGCAGGTATTAATCCGAACAACTCCTCCGAACACACCCCATGGTAAATGCGATAGAAGATGCTGAGAGATCCAACATCTCTACGCAGCGCCAAAGGATCAAGCCCGTCGGAGAGTGACTGGTCAGCGACTAATCGAACCGCTCTACGTTGAATGCGATCAAGAGGAAAGAGCTGGTACTGGGGGGCTCCCGCCCAGAGGTGAGAACAATATTCCATGTGGGCCCGAATTTGCGCTTTATAAAGTTGCAAGCGGTGGCCCGGAGTGAAGTATCGTCTCGCCCTACTGAGCACACCAAGCTTTTTAGAGGCAAGTTTTGCCTTTTCTTCCAGATGACCGTGAAACTGAACATTGTCCGATATGTTGACGCCCAGTATTCCGATGCTGGCTGAGGCTTTAAGGAGGGTGTCTTCAAAGAGAGGAGTAGCGACAAAGGGTGTTTTTTTAGTGGAAAACGCGCAAACTTGTGTCTTTTTGGGGTTGAATTGGACTAGGTTAAGTCGTCCCCAGTCCGAGGCTACACATAGTTGGGTCTCGACTTCAGACACAAGTTTGTTCCGGAACTGATCGACATCAGCCCGAGAAATATTTGCGCGGCCTGTGTATAATGCATCTCCAGTACTATCGTCCGCATAGCAATGAATACTGCTATGCTGAAGCAGATCATTGATATGCAGAAGAAAGAAGGTTGGAGATAAGACACAGCCTTGTGGGACCCCGGCATTCACAGGTTTGAGGTCGGAACATGCTCCGTCGATATCGACCTTAATGCTCCTATCAGCCAGGAAGCTGGAGATCCAATTGCACAATTTCTCGGGCAACCCATACGCAGGAAGCTTTGAAAGAAGCGCTCTATGTCACACCCGGTCAAAGGCTTTTGCTATGTCAAGTCTAACTGCCAGTGCCTCCGCCCATCTATGAGTTAGGTATACTAGAAGGTCACCCGCTGACCGACCACGCCGGAAGCCATACTGGCTATCGCTAATCAAGTGGTGGCCTTCTAGATACTTCAAGAGCTGGCAATTGATGCTGGATTCCATTATTTTGGAGAACAAGGAAGTTATGGCTATTGGGCGATAGTTTGACGGATCGGAGCGATCGCCTTTTTTAAGGGATCGGGTGTACTGAAGCGATCTTCCATCCGTTCGGGACGATGCCGAGTGAGTATGAGAACCGGAAGAGACGCGTTAGGACCGGAGCCACCTCAGGAGCACAAGTGCGCAGAACTATCGGAGGAATGCCATCAGGCCCGCTCGACTTATGGATGTCCAAGGAGAATAAAGCCTTGCGGACCGCTCGGATCCGGAATGCAATTTCCGGATGTCCAAGGAGAATAAAGCCTTGCGGACCGCTCGGATCCGGAATGCAATTTCCGGCATAGAAGTATCACACCGCGGGATTAACGGTGGTGGTTTACCATGGTCATCCAAAGTCGAGTTTGACGCAAAGAGGGTGCCTAAAAGATCAGCCTTCTCTTTCGCAGTATGGGCCAGCGAGTCACCCCTCCCACGCAAAGATAGAATGGACGGCTGACAGAAATTCCCTTGGACAGCTTTGGCCAGAGACCAGAACGCACGAGTCCCAGATGGAAGGCGAGCTAATCTCTCACCAAAACTGGCAATGTGCTCTGACTTTGACTTGGCAATCTCTTGTTTTAAAAACCTAGACGCTGAGTTATATGCTTTTTTAAGTTCGGCGGACTCTAAGCCGCGAGATGACACCGCGTCTGCCCAGGCTCGAAAGCATTCTCGTTTTCGACGTGAAGCCGCCATACAAGAGCGTTTAAACCAGGGCTGAGACTTGCCACCGATTGGCACTGCAGAGAATGGAATAAAGAGTTCCATGCCTTGCAGCACCACCTCGGCGACAGAGTCAGCAGTGACATCTGGAGAATCTGACGAAAAGCATAACAGCCCCCAAGGGTAGGAAGCATAGAAGGACCGCATCCCATCCCAATCTGCTGACTTGTAATGCCACACGCGACGACAGGCCGCAAAGCGAGGCCATGGAGGGCGCGTGGTTGGCACTCTACTCCGGACCACGTAATGGTCCGACGAACCCAAAGGAGGGTCGATGGAGACTTGGTAGTTCTCCGGATGTGAAGTCAGCAGAAGGTCCAACAAAGAAGGTTTATGACCCTCCACATCTGGTATTCGCGTAATCGCAGGGACCATTTGTGTCAGATCATATGCCAAGGCTAAGTCGTGAAAGGATCTCCACCGCTGACACGAGTGGTACCTCCCTGGGGTAGTTTCTTTTTGTTCTGCACCTTCATTATTTAATTTGGGTAGGGTAAGGGTAAGGGGAGAGGGATGGGCTCCGGGAATTTCAATCACCGGAAGAAACGCGAATACAACAGGTGAAGCCCATTGTACCGCTTCACGCCGGTCTTCAGTAAGACAGTGGTACTGCCCCGGTCGTGCCTGCCCATTCGACTGAAGCCCGAAGGCAACAGTTTGACACTCCCACTAGTAAGGGGGTTGACTGATTGCACTGGTAAAATAATCTCTGTCACAGACTATTCCACCAGCGGGCGATGGGGTTGTCACATCCCTACGCCAGAAAAATAAAATACTTTGCGCATATCCATCCCAAATCCCAAGGCAAGCTTTACACTGGAACCCTGAGGGACGGTGCAAACAATGCCCCAGCGGAATTTGTCTGACTTGGAGCCAGAGAGGAATGAAGAAGTGCATCTGATCCTCGGGGCCTCAGGACACTAGTAAGTCAGTAAGATAGTGGTAACAGATTTTGAAGGAAAAAAATGTCTATCTGATATAATTGAACAGGTGATAAAGGAAAGGAGGATTTAATTATGGCTGTGGTGAACCAAATCCAGAAATATGGAGATGTTAATAAATTAAGAACGCAAAAAACCGCATTCTGACATCTGTGATCCTATAAAGGGAAACTCAATTTATCTAATTCGTGGTTAAGGTTGGAAGTGCCCACTAATATCTCCTAAGGATCTTTAGGTTCGTCATTGTCCTATTTTCTCGCATCAATAAAATATAATATCGTCATAATATAGCAGATGCTCGAATAAAAGTCGTAAGGAAACATAAAACGCATCATAAACCAAGCCGAGCGTTTGAATCATGCCGGGATTAGTTGCGAGAAGATCCCGGGATAACCGGAGCGGGATCTCGTCCCGCGAACTAATCCCGCGTTATTATTGTAAGCGATACAATAGAGTCAAGTGCTTTTTAAATAACTCTAAATAAATTGATCAAAGTTTAACTGCTAATAAGCACAAGTCATACGAAATCATTTTATTATTTTTTTAATTTTTCAATTATATGAAAATATTTTAAAAAATGTGTTAGCTCTGGAAACGCTTAAAAATATTTTATTGGTGAAAAACGTCGTTATATATAAGCCTACCAATATTCAAAAATGATGGGTGTAACTCTGAATAGTGTAGTGGCAATTTAAATAATGATATTATATTTTTTTGTTTCTTCCAAAAGATAAGATACATACAAACAAAAAAATATATAACAATGAAATGGGTCTATATATTTAGTGTAGGCGCGAGGATGTGTCCCACAACACAGGGGTGTGGGGCACAGTCTCTATGTAATACATTACATATTACCTTATCTATATTTTGTAATGTTTATTCCGATGTCGTAGATGAGCGCTCAAGATATATTTTACTTAAGAATTATATATATTTTACTTAACATAAGGTAATATTTTTTTATTATGGAGCTTTAAAATTTTCTTTATTTATACTAATAGTTCGTAAACTATGAATACTGCTGTTATTATTAGTACTAAAGACTTTCCTTAATGAGGAAATATTTCCAGGTTTTATAAATACAACGCTTTATCCGTTAAATAAAACAAAACGAGAGTAAAAAGCAATTATTTGTGATTCAATAGCGGTATTAGAAAAATCATTAAAAGTTCGCAAACTTTTTCTGAGAATTAAAAAGCCATTGAGAATTCCCTGCCCGTATCTCGCTTAGCCTTTATATTCGATGCGATTAAGATAAAAACATACGGAAGAATGTTATTACTATCCATATTATTTAAGAAAATTAAAGAATCCCTATTAAAGCGATAGAACAATTATCAATTTAAATCAAATGAAAAATATACCTTGATGATAATTAGAATTCAATCATTTTACCCCGTTAAAGAAGTTTTACTTTTTATGTGAAAATCATACAGCAGGCTTAATCATATATTACTTGTCTATAAACAAATGATCAAACATAAATCAGAGGCTGGATAAACCAGGGGCAATCAAAAATAACTTTATTAATTTTGGTAAAAGTTTTGCACTTATGTAGAGTCAAATTATTATATAATACCATACTATTATTATTAAACACTACATTTACTGCTAGTTCCCAAATCAACGGCGATGAGCGGACAAGCGGCAAGAAACTCACCACACTTTTAAGCATGTTCTACAGAACGGTTTGTACTCGCTTAAGCCATACATTGATTATTTTATTATCTTTAACAATCAAGTCAGTAGTATAACAGGAATAATGTTTAAAATTCCGTTTTCATAGTATATGTTTACACGCTGTGATGTTTGACACAGTTTACCGACGTATATTTTCAGCACAACAGCTATTGTTGGTGTAACCTGCAAATAGCAGTTGGTAACAAAGACATAGATTACTTAATAGTGGTTTAGAGCAAATTTAAGTTTTTATCCCGTGTAAATAGAGCGCTGACAATATTTTTGTAAAAGTGAAACTTTAAAGAACTTTAATTTTTAATTATGTATTAGCGCGTACAACAGATCGGTATGATCACAATTTCCTGTCAAATATGTGGCAGACAGAAAAATCTAAAACTTTCCATTTACCAGTTTTCTATTCATTGTTTACGTCATAAAACACTCCTCAAGAGATGTATTATGCCGACTATACCGTTATTAGGTCTATCCGGTAGAGCATCAAATAATTTTTGTATGGAAAGATTATACGCAATTTATTTCTAAAACATTTTATCAACACACTTGAGAAGTTGCATATTATGTGGTTTAATCTTGGTATGACGAAGTACGAACGAAGTTACTAAATCATCGTTCCTACTTTAAAAGTAAAGTATGCCATCCCTTAAAGCACAGTGTAGTTTATACAGTAATAAACAACTTAAAAAGCTCTTACCTGTAACTATATATAGAGTGCAAACTCTTGTTTAACAGAAAAAATTATAGTTTTTGTCGAGGATGAGCATTTTCATGGAACTTCGGAAACTCGTGGAAATAGCTACCACTTATCAAATGTTTTCTGTCTATCTATCTTTTGACAATTCAATGTCTCCAATATATTTGTGCACTCCCGTCAGTAATGACAAATAAGAACAGATGTTAGCTGCTCGAAATATTTAAGTGCTTGGATTTTATCAGGAACATGGTTAACCTTGTCTCTGCCGTAGGAACACTTAAGCGTACGTTAGTATTATATTTCAACTGTTACACTTATATGCCTTTGCAAAGAAACATCGTTATGAGTTACATATTGATGTTCATGACACCGTTCTTAAGTTGAGCAAAGTAAGTTTTTACAGTCGAATGAATAGGAATCTCCTTACTCGTAGTATCGCATCGGCATAGGAACTTCCTACTTCACTACGCTTTGAAGATACGCGGGTATATTAAGTGTCAAATGTATTGCACCGTTCTATACTAGGCTTAGTTGCAGTTAAGCTCTTATTTATAGCATTTATATATATTAATATGTTGCCACAACTGTTGTTTGTTAGAATTTAGAATATATTGTTAGTATATTATAAATTGTATAATTTTTTGGTAATTTGCGTTGACCTATTAACGTAGTAGGATAATTTAAGTATAGTGGTTTAATTGAGACTACTGTTCTAAATCACATTGGTTATTTTTTAATGTTATAATTATTAAAAAGATATTTGATTTGATATTGTAGATGATAATTATATTAATTACTAGCTGATCCCGACAAACGTCGTTTTGCCAAAAAAAAAAAAAAAAAATGTCTCTAAAAATAGATGTTGGCCGATTCTCAGACCTACTCAATATGCTCCGAAAATACGTACTTGTGAGGTTATTACTTATTAGCTTGACTAAATAATAAAAGGTAAACCTCATTAACGTTAAGGATGTAGGTGGAAAAATGGATGCGGACAAACGATAAACGTCTCTTCACTCGTTTCCTTTTACTTGTTTGTATAGGTAGTGTTCACTCAAAATAATCATAGGGTAAAACGTTAATGAAAGTTAATGAAACTGCACGGTAGTCATTACACAATGGAGCATCTTAATACCGCGATGGATACATTTGGCCTAAGTAGAAGTTCTTTAAAGAAAAACTAAGACTCAACTTCGCACACTCACTCACACAGCAACACCATTGCACACACTGATACACACACACACACACTAAAATGTTCGTACTTCACATAGTTCCATTTGTTCATGTGTATATATATATATATTTTTTTTTTTCTGTTCGTGATTTTTTGTTATTCTTTTTTCTGATCTTAGATTCTATTTCCGGTTCTATATTTTAACCTTATTTTGGCTTTATTTTTAATCTATTTTTATCGTGTAAACTGTTTTTGGTATTTTAATTTGATATGTGTATAGGTTTAAGAAATAAAAAAATAAAATAAATCTAGGTTGATGACGCATTTTATCAACGCCATCTATCGAGCACATTGTTCAACACTTTAACCGCGCCCGCGCGCACTGCGTTATTTGTTATTTTTGTTACCTCTCATAAGTTTAAATATTAAGATTAACTTATATTAGAACATATTTAACAATATATAACTAATCAATCAATATAAGTGTTTAAAATTTTTGAAGCAGTGGTTGAAGTAATTTGACCATAACTTCTCTTTCTCTTAACCGATTTTGATAAAATAAACTTTTGACAACGCTCCCAATTATATGTAATCGCGTTCAAATCCGTTCAGTAGTTTTCAAGTTATAACGTACCAGACAGACAGACAGACAGACAGACAGACAGACAAGAATTCCAAAAATTGTTTTTTTGGTTTCTATGACTCTTCTTTAATAGCCTCCTTTAAGTTTTTTGGAAAAATATTTAATGTACAGATTTTCGATTTTTACTGTCTTATTATTAGTATAGATATTAACTATACTATTAATTTAACTAAAGCTTGATGAATTTGAATGATTTTATTGTGAATGGTAGTCTTTAAAGCCAATAGTAAAAGATGATTAGATGTATAATTGTAAATGTAATGTTGTTATACCATCTGTGCTCATCTTTGTTACATACAATAAGTACAATGAAATGATACTGGCTTTTCATTTCTATTTACTTAAGTATAAGCCTACACAATGTTATTAAATTCCAAATATAGGAAAGTTCAGTTGCGAAGTATTTAATATAATATCATAAACAGATTTTCTTCTGGATGTTTGATCTTTGTACCATTTTTATTATTTGAACCTAAATTTTGAATAAAGTAAAATATCATTTGCTTTCCGTATTTGAAAACAATATTTCGGCTAATAGTTACTAATTTCTAGTAACTTGTGGATTGAAGTTAAAATATTAAGTCGATATATAGGTGATCGATTGAAAAATACCATTTACTTTAAGGACTGCACTGAGAGAGTGCCTGAGATACTTAAACTCATACGACTTTAGGTGCAGGGGTTAAAGTCACAGCTGACAATCTGACGGGCCTAATACATGGTGGTAAAACAAAAAATCAAAATCCCAAATATGTGGCTATGACTGTATATGACTTATTTAAGGAAGAGGCGATCTTATATAAAAAAACAGTATATCTCTAGAACCGCAACTAAACTAAACCGAGTTATTTGATTATAATTATTGACCATATCCATTATTCCATCAAGAAATGGAATTCGAATTTTAAAAATAAAAACACTTTGCAATTAATAACGAAAAAATTTGAATAACGAAGCTTAAAAACATACAAAAAAAAAAGCATCGAAAGTCAAAAGACAAACGTC
Organism: Leptophobia aripa; assembly: GCA_951799465.1. Classification (NCBI taxonomy): domain Eukaryota; kingdom Metazoa; phylum Arthropoda; class Insecta; order Lepidoptera; family Pieridae; genus Leptophobia; species Leptophobia aripa. Next base: position 5,291,664 of record OX637266.1, on the reverse strand, counting down.
GAATTTGAATATTAATTGTATCAGCCGGTGTAGTTGTGGAACATCAGTGCAATTAGTTGTAGAATATATTTAGCAAGAATAGCTGTGATAACGAATTTGCACAGTCGCGACAAGTCCGTTATTGTGGGATAAGGTATGGACGGTATGGTGACATCGATATGTGGTTTTCATATCAAATTATACGCTGCAACTTTACTTGTCACAAAAAATGTAATCGATGTTTAATAACTTCTCTAGGTTTCGTTGAGAGGAACTTAAAGGAATTTGACATTTATGTGTTTTAAGTATAAGTTTAACAATAAAATAATGTTCCAAAAAAATAGTTTTTTGGTTTGTATATATGTTTTTTTGCAGTGAAAACTTTTCATATCAATTCCATCATGATAAAATACAATAAACCAATGCATAAAGTAAATATAAAAATATTTTATTTTAAACATTCGCTATGCCTTAACCCTTGTACTCACTTTGGTCGCTACTAGCGACTGTTTAGCAAGTCTAGGAGAGTTCGTTACTCGATTAGGCGCCGGTTAATCAGCGCCTGGCAGCAAACAGAATGTATTCGGAATGAATAATTCCGTGCATCCGACGTCCTTAGATCATTTGCATTATTCTAATAATTATGGAACAACATTTGGTAATTATAAAGTTGATTTTTTTTTGAATTTGACTAATGCTTTAAAGTATTTCAATTGTTTTAATATTTATTAAGACACTGCAATACACCGCAAATGAAATATACGTCGACAGTTGTTACACAGTACAAATAACGGAACGAACCGAGACTTCTGGCTAATAGCAACACTGTCGTCATATTGCAGTTTAGTTCGTGCTACAACCTAGCTAGTGAAGGTACGTCGTACCGAGAGTCAGTTACCATTGGTTGGACGTCGCGATAAATTCTCCTCCAAGCTTGGATTACGTGCAGGAAATTATGTATTCATTTTAAACACACCGACATATTTACGTACATATCTTGTAATATGTATGTAAAAATATTAGATATGTATTTTTTATACATTGTTTAATAGAATTACATAAAGCAGTTCAAACAGATGCTACGGAGCTACGAAGTGAAGCTCGTAGCATTACAGTAACGACCAAATTACCCTGAAGCGGTGATATCATTTTGCTACGTATTTAAGTTTATATAAATACTAGCTTTCCGCCCGCGGCTTCGCCCACGTGTAATTTGGTTAAGTATATAGCGTTTTTTAATGATCTCGACAGGGCTTTCTTTCACGGGCTAAAATCTTGTTACAATTGGAATTATATATAGCCTGTGTTACTCAGGGATGATGTAGCTGTACAGGATCGGATGATTTAGAGAAATCGAGGGCAACTTTCAAATTAACGTACAGGCAATTACTATTCTGACAATTTTATATTCTGATAGTCATCTTCTTATGTGGATGAGCTGATGACGGAAGGTAAAACTCCTCAGCGGTTAAGAGTTGAAAGAAAATTCTTACGAAGTTAAGAGTATGAAATACGTACTTGTGAGGTTATTACTTATTAGCTTGACCAAATAATAAAAGGTAAACCTCATTAACGTTAAGGATGTAGATGGAAAAATGGGAGCGGACAAACGATAAACGTCTTTACACTCGTTTCCTTTTACTTGTTGGTATAGGTAGTGTTCACTCAAAATAATCATAGGGTAAAACGTTAATGAAAGTTTGAACTGCATGGTAGTCATTACACAATGGAGCATCTTAATACCGCGATGGATATATTTGGCCTAAGTAGAAGTTCTTTAAAAAAAAAGTAAGACTCAAACTCGCACACTCACTCACACAGCAACACCATTGCACACACTGATACACACACACACACTAAAATGCTCGTACTTCACATAGTTCCACTTGTTCATGTGTATATATATATTTTTTTTTTCTGTTCGTGTTTTTTTTTGTTATTCTTTTTCCTGATCTTAGATTCTATTTCCGATTCTATATTTTAACCTTATTTTGGCTTTATTTTTAATCTATTTTTATTGTGTAAACTGTTTTTGATAAGCTGTATAGGTTTAAGAAATAAAATAAAAAAATAAATCTACGAATTTTATCAACGCCATCTATCGAGCACATTGTTCAACACTTCAACCGCGCCCGCGCGCACTACGTTATTTGTTATTTTTGTTACCTCTCATAAGTTTTAATATTAAGATTAACTTATATTAGAACATATTTAACAATATATAACTAATCAATCAATATAAGTGTTTAAAAATTTTGAAGCAGTGGTTGAAGTAAATATTCAATTGACCATAACTTCTTTTTCTCTTAACCGATTTTGACAAAATAAACTTTTGACAACGCTCCTAATTATATATAATCCAACTGTGAAAACCGCGTTCAAATCCGTTCAGTAGTTTTCAAGTTATAAAGTACCAGACAGACAGACAGACAGACAGACAGACAGACGGACAGACAAGAATTCCAAAAATTGGTTTTTTGGTTTCTATGACTCTTCTTTAATTGCCTCCTTTCATTTTTTTGGAAAAATATTTAATGTACAGTTTTTCGATTTTTACTGTCTTATTATTAGTATAGATATAGATATGCAATGGAAAATCATTTGTTTGGGTTTTGGCTTTTTCTACATTGAATGCAATGGACAATTGCTTTCAATTCTACAATTATTTATCGCATAATATGGTGCTAAATGACATATTATCAAGATCTTTGTAAATAAATAATGAATTTTTATCCCAATCCACTTGCTTGCAACTTTCACCTTCTTAATGAATTACATTTTTAAAATATTTTTAGTGTATCCGGTTTTTAGGTACGAGTTTTCTGTAATTTTTTTATAAACGAAGAATTATTTAAAGTAAAAGAAGAATAATAAAAAAATACGATTAATATTGAATTATGATAATAAGCATCGTTACATATTTAAGAATTTTCTTTTAAATTTATTATAATAAGCGAATTATTTAATGAAAGAAATTAAAAAATAAACAATCACTTTGTGGGTATAAACGGGACAAGTATTTTCCTAAATACTAATAACATAAAATGAACAAGTCCGAGAAGACCGTGTTATAAACCTATATATAAACAATTTCTCTAAACATCTCAGTTTCAAAAACCTGGACAGACGTAACTCGCATTTTTTCCTGTTCCAGTCATTAATCGTTGAGTAGTAAGTTAGTAATTCCAACATTGTCTCAATCTCGTATGACCTCATTATCATAACTGCGTAACTTTAATCAAAATCTCGCAAGTTCATGATGAATTTTATTGAATGTCTGGGTAAGTTGCAATTTTGTGGAGGTCGCATTCAGGCCCGCTTGGGAAATCTCGCGACGTCAACTTATAATTTATATAGTTTTTGTATAAAGTGATTAAATTATGATTGTTGTTGTCAAAACGGTAAATGATTTGTTTATACATTGCAATGTTTATTTCAAGAAATCTGTGATTTTAAGATATTTATTCTATAAGTGGAGTAAAAGGTATTTCACGTGATAAGGCTGATCTACAATGCAAATATGCGGGCAGACCTCTCCGTATTTTTCTCAGATCAGGTTCAAAATTTCCTGGTTAAAGGGCTGGACAAATGCTCCCTAAAACTTACTGCACGTGTGATTATGGAAACCTGAAAGTTATGGAAGGACCGTAGATATGTATATCTGTGGTCTATGCCTACCCAAATGACGTACCACATAACACTATGCATTTCCTTATATGAACGAATCATGATCAGATTAGGGTCATGTCAAGTCAAATCATCTCATCACACTTAATATTATTTTCATATTAATTTATGTTCACATCCACTCCTTATTTCAGCTTTAAACTATATACTGAAATAAAATTCATAATACATTCAAACTCATCTTCTGATATTATCGTGTATAATAATTTCCATTATAGGCTTACAAAATATGTCTGTCTCTCTTTTATTAAAATGATTTAAACATTGTTAAAACAAGGTAACTTTGCATATTTAATATCATATTACAGAATTATGTCAAAGGATTTCGTTAGATACGTGTATAATGTATACAATATTATACAAGTGTATCCAGCGTATCCATTTAGTAATAATAATATCTCATTCAAAAGTTAACTTTCACTAGTTTACACACTTCACTTTGAACAGAGTGAAAGTTGTGTTTATATCATAAAAACCCTTAAAAGCAATTTACAATTCAGATCATCGATAAAAACGAAAACATCAATCAAGATTTTTAAAATCGCGTATTGTGATAGTAAAAATTCAATTGTATTGCTCACAACATAAAGTCTATTTTTGTGAACGCCTTTTCGTGTCCTAGATTCCTGGATTAGGATCCACTTAAGTTCTAGTGGGGATCTGGTGATAAACGAAGCGCGATAGTTAGGAGTTATGGAGACTGAGATTTATGGACCATCTGAATGTGAAGTTCAGTACCATTACAATATACATTGTTCATTTTTTTTTGTTAAATCGACTGGTTTATCCATTTAACAATTTAATACTTTTAAATTTGGAATGAGTAATTTTAAAACAATTGTTTATTGTTTTTTTTTGCTCCAATTTTGTGATATTAAAACGTAGTGGGGTGATACAATGAACCGTATCACTGTTATAGCATAAAGTAGGTGTGAAGCCCAATACAATCTCTAAAGTGCTCCATACGCTTTGTATTAATCAATGTATACCGGACTATTGAACATCAATGAAACCTCCTCAGTTTCATAACAGAAAGAGATCCGTCCACGTACAAAAAAGGCTATCAAAGAAGTGCAGGAAGTAAATAATTTTATCTCGGCAGATGAAGATAGCGCCTAGAACCAAGTAATCAGGACATTTTAAAATATGACTTGACTTTCAGCCTAGACGATAAACACTGGTGATTTCCTAACTGATTATTGTAAAGAAAACAATTACTTAAGCAAAGGGAGGTCATATATTTATTTTGCGGTGAGTTTGTAACGAACAGTGTATATTGTAACAAACAACATGGTATTTATGCTTAAAACTCTAATGGGGGGCCCATTAGTCCACAGAGTAGTAAATTTTTCGAAAGTTTTTAACCCTTAAATAGGTTGACTATGTAAAATAATCATAAAGCTGGATCCACTCCATCTTGATTAGAAACGTTCGTTTCAGAACTTAATCAGAGCTGAAGGATAGCCGTCATCTAGTCCTGATCATAACTGGATTTATGGTCAGTTTTAAAGTGTAAGGTTTACTCTAAACGCCATGATAATTCCGTTCCTCCCACAATCCAATACAATTGTGTATAATATATTATAGTAATATACTGTAATTGTAATAGGTTGTACGGACAATATTTTTTTTTACAATATTTACACAAGCCTAAGTATATAAAGGCTATTAAAAATATATTTTCGGACCAGAAGTTCCTGAGCGTATAGTGCCTTCAATTAAAGAGTCTGTAAGCTTACAACGCAGCTGAGCCTACTGCATTTGTGGCATAGCGTTTTGTATCTTGGTAAAATACACATAACAATTCCAATGTTAGATGCCAGAACTAATTCCTTACTTTTTTATTTTATTCTATCTGTCCTCAAACATCTTATGTGGTAAATATATTTAAAAACAATAAACTTATGAGATAATAAAACTAGATAATAAAAACAGTTTTTAGTACTAATTGCTCAGTATTGTTGTTACAGTCTGAATGAAGCCTTACAGTGTTACACTGCGGAGCCACAACCCCAAAACGGAAATAAACAAATAGTACTAAACAACCAGACAAACAGAGGTTCGATGACTCAGACTGTACTCTTATTTATATGTTTTTTTTAAAGTTAAACTTAATTCGGATAAATGTAGACTCACTAAAGTATGAAAATATTACATAAGTTTTTAACTTTAACGAAATACTCGCAAGCAGATATTGGTAAATCCTTTTATAAACTTTTCTCCTTATATAACTGAGTTGCAGAATATGCACTAAAGTGTGAAGTTTCCATGTTGTTCTTTTGTTTTTAATACGGATACGTACATACGTACATTAAACGAAATTTTATCCAATAATACAATTTTAACCCTGCGTTCTATGTATGTGTTTTATGACTTCATCCGAAAATAAAATACCATTAAAGCAACATAAAGACTTGCAAAAAGCGGAAGATTTAAAAAATCAGCCTTTTGCCCTAACTAGCTAATATTACGTAAAATTATGTCATATTTGGTGCCAACAACAATTTTTCATACAGTCACTTGCACGCATATAATTTGGGTCGCATGAAGAAGCTTTTTGTTGAGAACGTGAACATCAGATAGGCGGTTACTAAACGATAACTATTTTATCAAGGGTTAACAATCCTGTATTAAAACATTTAAAAAAGGAGCTTACCTTAAGGGCTGACAGCGCATCATTTAAATAAATGCACAGCTCGCAGACCTATTTTCTTATGTTAAAATGAAAAGGTTATTACTAAACAAATTGCCTTGTATCACTTATGAATAAGGCATCTGTAATTAAGAACCGACCTTTAAGTTCTACTTGGCGATTTTGTGTATACACAGTTAATAAATTAAAGCGAAATTTCGGTCATTAAACTACGATATTGTATAACTTAGCTGACATTTAAAATCAAGACGTGTTGTGGAAAGTTTATTTGATGCAATTACGTCATTAATTAATTTGCTATGAATGCAAAAAGGAATACACAGGTGACCGTTATTTTAAGAAACATTCGTAAGTACAAACGCCAGTACAAGTAAATTTAAACAGTTAGTTCGAGCGCTGTGGCGATATAATTTAAGTTTAATACAGATCGGAGTTGGGTTTAGACACAGCTGCGCGGTGACCCAAACTTTACTAACTTTGAGTCTCATTGTAATTGAGTATAAGGTTTTATACCAGTTGCAAATATAGACTAGACACTTGTATCGTAAGTCTCATATGTAAAAAGTACGTATGTATCAATTAAAGTTTTAGTTATTTTATTTATTCACACTTTATTGCACTTAAACAGTAGAAGTAGATGATGTTACTAGATGTTAATACATATAAGAGTAACGGGTGGCCTTATCTCTAATAAGCGATCTCTTCTTTTGTTATTATTGTTCTTTAGTTCAACCATGGACAAGACGTTTGCATCGTCAATCGCAAACCTTGGCTATTACAATAATCTTCTGTTCTATAAATGCAAATCACGGGAAGCAACATGTAAATGATCTTATTTCATGATGCTTTTCTGTGTTTTAATTATTTCTGGATTTTGTGAAAACGTTCCACAAAATTAATTTGAACTATACTTAATGAAATACCCATATACTAATCTGTCTTAATGTTGCGTCGTATGAAGCACAAATCCATTGGAATCTATCCAAAACTAACTGGAAATTATTCTAACATTTAATAGATACGAGCATGAAATTGATACTGTAATTAGTTCAAATATTTGGGTAACGGATTCATTCATAATAATTTCACATTAAAATTATGTATAAGGCTATATTTTATTATTATAATAAAAAAAATATTTGATCAGATTTAGTCTAGTAGTGCTCCACTAAGACAAGCCACAGTTAAAACTCATATAATAGTACACTTTAATTTAATTAATTTAATTTACACTTTAGTTCATAAATTTATATTCCAGTGGTTCAGATATCCGACGACATAAGTTTCTAAGGTAAATATAGCCTAACATAGTAAACACTATTTGTTTTCTATTAAAAATTGCGGTGGCTGAATACATCCAAACACCGAACATATATCTAATATGTTATTAAAAAAAAAGAAAAAAAGCATTTTTCATAATATAAAGCTGATAATTGCAACTGTTTTTGTCTGGATAGTCAACAATCAGGCATCGACTTCACTTACTTTAAACTGATTAATAAGATCAGAAGGAGTTATTAATTTAAAATTGTAAAATATCAATATTTTTTGTATAGAAAAAGTAAACGAGGTAGGAGGCTCACCAGAACGGTGAAGTCTCCGTTAATAGACACTCACATCGTGTCGGTCGTGTCGATCGGCCCGTGAGTGCTTTGTTCTCTTCTTGAAGTAAGCTGAGTCGTATTGGAATTACCGAGCAGCTGGTTACACAACACTGTGGTGTGGTCTCACAAAACGAACAGGAACGGACTTCTGTAAACTTAAAACAATAAAACTTACTCTTAATAACCGATAAAAGATATAAGATAATCAGAAGATATCTTACTATATTTTTGACATTAAAGTTGTTACACGAGTGGTGCTCAAAGTATGTTCGATTATTATCGACTTTTCTTTATACCTACTGTGCATACAGTCCATCCTTTTATCCTGACGTGGCGCAATTAGCTAGAGCCCTGTCCCAGGTTTAATTAAGCACTGATTGCAGCTCGACTTTGGTGCTAATATGAATTACACGTATACCGTTTCCGTATTCATTCATAACATGCCGAACATGTTCATCAAAGGATATATTAGACAAGAGAAGAAAGTACAAACAAAGCTTATTGAACTGCAAGCTTTTGCATTTTGTGCTAAAAATGTATAGAAAAAAATAGAGGTGAATATGCATTGTGATTGTTTCTTAATTTCATTTTCAATACTTATTTTAAACATTTGAGAATAAACTATTAATATTATAGTGATAAGATATTATGCAAGGTAAGGAATCCTAGTTGCACATTAAACCCAGTCAAGTTTATTAACGATTATTCCCAAAGGAATACGCAAATACAATCTTAAGCTTAAGATTGATCATACTTTGGAAGGTGTGTATTTTCTCTAAAATAATTTCTCGACTAATCGGAATCACTGAGTGGCCCGAAGGCTCCAAGGCTAAGGTCTGGAAGAAATGCATGGTAAACGCGATTCATTATCTATGCCGTCATCCTAGTGATTGTAGTTACAAATCATAGATGGCGCTGTTGGTTTATATTTCACAAATTCTAGTACAGCTCGTAAATAATCCACTTTGTAGATGCAAAATGTTAGTGCAGTCTTTGATTTTTTTATGTTCCAGTTGAAGTGAAGACGTGTAACGAGCAGGGTGTATAAATTTAAATATCAAAGCAAGTATTGACAATGTACTGGTATATTCATAAATGAGAATATTACAAAGTATGAATATATGTTCTTTACTTCATTAAACATTTTAGTGTTCATATTACTGATTGTGATTGTAAATATACTGTTATTATTGATTTTGTATATACTTAATAGGTACTTAAAAGTAAGTATAATGTGACAGCATTTTCTATCAAACGTGTCAAGAATTGATATTTATAACAAACTTTAACGATTTTAAGGCAATTGGATCCTAATCAAACTGTCAAACATTAACCCTACAACATCGCGAAGGTTCCTTAAAGGCATCAGACATCAGGTTCCTTGTATTTCAGGCGTTATAAGCGGAAATCATCACCCTAATTCCCATGATAGTACAATCAACTTTTATACACATAGAAATAGGCGTTTTATTACTAAACTTTACTTGTTCTAGACAGTGTTTTAACAGATATAGTATATAAGTCTTCCTTTAGTATTAAAAAAAAATATTTGAAAGAGACAATTTTCTTTAGCAATGCTTTTTATCTCCGTTTGGACTTTCAAGAATAGCAATATGAATCGTTCATTTCTTTTAAAATAAATAAAAACGAGGAAGAATAACGTTCTACGTCCTTTAAGAATTATTTTTGAGTATTGTGAATTTGTATTAGGTTTTGATTAAAATCAAGTATTTTAATACAAAATCTAGTTGAAATAACTTGAATTTCAACAATATTTATATAATATAGTCATGCTATTTGTTCCCTATTGAGACCATAGTTAGCCAATTCATTAAAGGTAAAATCTGTTTTTAAATTATTTTCTACGTCTATATGAATTAAGTGTTTATAAGTTCACTACTCGTTCTTATTGTGAAGGTCAAAATCGATAAAAAAAATGGAAACGGTCTTAGAACATTTGATGGCCTTTTAGGAAAAGCTTAAATTAAACAAACTGTAATAATAAACAAAATCAGTTGTATTGCTTAAAACATATGGTCTAACCAACCGTGTGTGAAATGTGCCCTAGTATTATTATTATTTTGTCGCAATGACCGCAGTCCGTAATAAATTAGAGTAGTTTGTAACAAACGAGGCCGTCAACACGAAGCAGCTAAAGCAGGATTGGCTACATTCAGTGAAGATGTTTTGATACGGTTTTAATCTTTAATTATAGAATTTTCAACATTAGAAGTTTAAGCTCATTGGGAGCTTCTAAGTGTTTGTATATGATAATTTTAATATAACGTAATTCTTATTTATTGCTATTTGTTCAAATGTTTTAAGATAATTTTTACATTATTAAGTCACACTTTAACATTTTCCCTCAGATTTTTAAACACGATTATTCCACTCTTTTATAGGTCTTTTTTCACTTTCAGTTATGTATTTTAACGTTGTAAGAAGAATGAACGGTGCCGTAAGAGAGATTTATTTATGAAAAACTCGTAGAGTGGAATTATCAGCAGTGAAAAGGTACCTTAAATGCCGTATCTATGAAATTGTGTCGCAGATGTATCAACTCATCAGTTGAATGCGGATATGAAGCGACTCAATTTTCCATTTACTCGACTATCACCGCACAAAGGCTTTTACGTTATATTTTCTAGATGATATTGGTATAAAAATTTGGAAGCTTTAACATTTCCTACAGACTCATTATTCATTTTACATTTTGTGACGTTTACGTTACATTTTTTTAATTTTTCTAACCAATACCACAGATTATAGATTATTTAAAAAAAAATAAGGCCATAATTGGTATCTATACCATATATATTACATGTTCTAACACTTAATATAAAAGTAACCTTAAATATATAAGAATAAAAACAATATTTCGCTTTTTTTATCTTTGATTTTGTCTATCCGTGATCTGTGATCTATCAGTATATTTTTGTGCTTAAGCTTAAGCTTAATTGAAATTATGTATTAATAATTTAATATATTCTGGTATTGGTGGAATATCTCGTAATTACGGCGCAGGCTATTAATTCATCTCACATCAAAGACAAGGTGTTGAATATCCAATGCATTGTGGCTTCGTACTATGAGTGCGTATTATGCCGTGCGTAGACAGCCCACAATTATTCAAGCAAATGACAATAAAATATTATTATAGAATAATGTTTTGTGTTAATAATCTTTTTTTGAAACCAGAAGAAGTATTGTCGATTGATTTGATAAATTAATATACTAAAACTAATATATTTTGTTATAATAACAAGCCCTTTATCGTTTGATTGTGTTACCTTAAAACAAAATTAAATTGAAATAACAATTAACCATGCAATCGGTGCCTTGAAATTGCACATTCCAACATTGAAAGGGAATCAAATTACAATGGTGGTGTTTAAATTAAAGTTATTCGGAGTTTAATACGCGTTTATTTCGATTAACACACAAAAACAGTTTGTGCTTGTGGCCAGTAGTTTATTAATTGCCAGCCAGACACCGCGACCACGGCGCCTGGAAAGGAGCCGAAACGTCGGGTTTAAATTAAATTCAAAAAATCGAAATAAACGCTGGAAAATCTTTACTTTCTATAAATAATAAACGTGAAAACATAACACTATAAAAGTGGTAGTTTATCTAATCTATACTTAAGTTGTAATTATGTTTTATCATAAGATACATTATAGATAATAAAAATATATAACAAAATTCAAATATTTTTTTTATTTAACAGGAAGCAAACGGGCAGTCGGGTCACGAGCGATGTGCAACCACCGCCCATGGACACCTGTAACGCAAGGAGGCTTACAAGTGAGTTGCCGGCCTTTAAATTATTTACAAACGGAGATGTAATGCAAATGTATAGTGTTTAAAACGAAAAAGGATTATAAGGATCGAACTTGAATTTATGAGTAATAATAGTAGTTAAATTGCAAGATTATTACGGCTTAACAATATCAACTCTGTGTCTTACTTTTGGTTTACTAAAAATAAAATATAATATTATTTCTGAAAAATAAGGCTCTCCGGTTTCTATCACGATTTTTCTCATCCAATCGAGTCTATAGAAACTGGATTTTCTGATTATTGGAACGCCATATTTTAGTCATATATATATTTTTTAAAACAACCTATATTTTAATTTAAGTGGGGCTAACTGTTTAAAATAATGCAATCGATGTCGATTTTTGGATCGTTAGTATATGTGTATCAGTACATATTTTAGATAGCTTAAGGACTATAAAATCTTTGTTAATGATCTCTTGTCTAACACGAGAAGTGTAAAATGTGTTCGTAAATATTTTCCCATTCACATAGATATACAAAAATGTATCGAAAGTTACAATTATAAGTAATGAAGATAGGTTAACGTACCTATAAAATATTACACAGAATACTGAAATTCCAGTTGTACCGAAAGTACCGATCATAGATCCAAAAGCCGTTAAGTGCAGGCTCTTAGTGCATCTTCAAATGCTTCGGTTTTAAAATAAAACAGCCTTTGATGCCATTTCAGAGCTCGTATAGATCTTGTCGGTGTAAAAAATCTATTAAACACAATATGAGGTATTTTAAAATAGATATACAAATACTCTTCAGCTACTTTAAGATAAATAGTTATATCCATATATTTTGCAATAATATAAATAGTTTTTGTCTTTCAGTAGGCTCTGATTTAGGTTAGTTTAGTTTTAGTTTACTTTTAATTTTTTGTTTCCATATATTTTTTGTTTTTTTTTGTCTTTTAATTATTTATTTGATTTTTTTTATTTTTCTAATGTAACTGATATGCGTATAAAGTCTGTTTCAGTTTTTTTGTGTTTTGAGCATACATTCTGTGTTGGAAATAATATAATAAAATTGATTGTTTAACAAGTCTTTAAAGATCACGAGCTTGTGTTTAAATGTATTATGATTGTGATTTTATAATGGGTTGTTTCTTAAATATCCATTAATAACAAAACACATCATAGACAAACTCAAATATTTGTTTGGGCGACGCTCTCAAGGATGTAAACGAAAGTCCATTTATCAAACATAGCTATATATAACAATCTATCTAGTATTAATAAAATATGAGTATTCGTTTTTTCTCAACTAATATCGGCCTTTTTACAACGACATTACATCATAGCAACAAAATTGTTGCACAATTCAAACCGCCCAGCACGGTCATATTGTTAATAATTTAACGGATTCCAATTCAGATATCTGTATTCTGAAGGATCCGTTTATTAACAATTCAGCGATTTTAAATAGAATCGGAAACGTGCCAACTCGCTTCACCCCGCGACCGACTTGTGGTCTGTCATTTTATATTCATGTTAACGGGTTATTCTGACTTACGTATAGACGTACTTACCATAAGGTAAGAGATGTTTGATTTTACAAATGTATCAATAGATGTTATATTTTGAATATAAAGTTTCAAGGGACTTGTTGGACAAGCAGTTTGATACACGGCCCGGTCTTGAATATATTGTTTTATATAATTTATAGAAAGTGTTGAATTGTAAGAAGTTACAAAATTTCGCACTATAACGTCGTACGCTCGGGAAACCATAGTTCATTATATCTATAGTTATTGAAGATTGTTGTTTAGACATTGTTATAAAATAGTATGATTGCATGTAGTTGATTTTTGACATTTTTCCTAAGAATGATCTTCAATTCAATATCATGAAGCAAATTCTAATGTAACATATTGATATTTATTTTAGGAATAATAACACTATTGAAATACGAATATAATTGAACATAACATTTGGCAAATGTCGTAACGTACTTAGGTAAACTGTGCGAGCTTTCATGAAAAAGTTAAATTCTTATAAGACTTTTATTTCGATATTTCAATCGTGTTATATATTCGGAATAAGGCTACGATGTTACAAGACGTTACGATGCTAGGCAGTTAGCCATAAATTTAAAAATGTATGTAGATTCACCGGCAGACTGTTTTACTGCAAACCAATACTCAGAGCGTGTTTGTTATCGTTTTTATAGATACACTAGACATGTTCCTTTGAATGATTATAAATAATTTAAAAATAATATAACAAACATCAAGAACGAAACGATTCGGAATGCATACCATTCGTTCGCTTCGAACATCGTTTGATTGTGAAAGAGTGAAGCAATTTCCCTATGCGAATATTTTTTATTCGTTCTTTCAGACTTCACACACATACACACCAATAACATTAAGAATACAAAATTCTTAATAAATAAATAGTTTAAATTAAAAACCAAGCAAAAATTATTGGCCACAAAAAAATACTAAACTAACCTAAACCTTATTAAAAGCATTATACACCCTAAAATACGGAAACTATTAATATTATTGTTAAAATATCTACAATATTATTAATAGTTTAAAAAAGGGTCTTTTATTTGGTACTTTTGTGATTTTCAAGGAGTTAAAAATTATTTTTATCACAAAAAGCTAGTTTGTTTACCGTATACAGAGACTGAAATAACTTTTTAATCCCAAGAGATTTAAAGAGATTTGAATTTGGAATGAAGTAAATTTTTCAATGACTACAGACAAATATTGAAACCGTTACAGCCTACCAACAAAATAAGTAAAATGCTTATTTTCCCAACTAGATCTTTAAAAATAGTGTGGCATAGTTTCAGTTCCTCCTGTTTTTTTATATATTACAATTAAACATAAAATATATAATACTCTTATGTTCCAACTACGAACTTATACGGGTACCTTATTGAGAGAGTCTCACGCTACGCTGGCATACATTTTATCAAGAATCATTCAAGGTTTTTCAACCACAATTGTATAAATAAATTTAGAGCATATTTAAACTTTGTACGTACAAGGGTATACAAAAAACCGATTACCAAAGTATAATGTAAGTTATGAATTGAAATAAACACGCTTTGTGCCCATGACGTTACTCATGCATGCAGTACACCAACTATTGTACTTGCAAATGTTTAAGCATTGTGTACACTGTTTTATCGCTCCATACTATTGTATCGTATTTTCGGCACAGACTGCCTGTGCCGAAAAATAGAATACCATAATTGCAATAGTATGGTATATTCTGTTTTTCTATATTAATACAGAGATACCGTCAACTACTAAGAGTGTATATTTAATTTAATTGTGTCAGTAATATACTAAGATACCACGATTAGTTTTGGGAATTTTTTTTCTAAATTTTTGTTCATAATATATGTATATTGCGTTTTATGCGCGTAAAGTGTTCCATTTCAGGAAAGTGTTGTATAGCTTTTGTTAGAAACATTCCTTATTAAATTTCATGCAATACCGATTCTACTATTGTGAACCGTCCCACTATCGTACAAGTCTTGCACAGAAATCTGAATATATTTATATTTTTGAAAAATGTAGGTTGAATTATATTGTATTATCATATTCATTTTATAACAAATTTTTAAAGTAGGTGGTATATACACATGTATTATGTACCTAGATTCTAGTTTAAGTTGAATACAGTAATAAGATAATATTTTTAAAATGTATTTTTAGCTGGCAAATGTTTTTGTTGTTTCTAGAGTAATTAGTCTGCCCACAGCGCCTCCACATACTTAAAAGGGACGTAAAATAAATGATACATCTGAACCAATACTTCTTAAGACAGCCTTGAAGAGATAATTTACGTTTATGATCCAACCTTTAAAAAACTGATGTAGGAATAGGCCTACTGGGCTATAGCACCTTGATCAATCAGAATTTTTGTATACATTTTAAAATTAAGAAAAAATACTCGACTTAAGTACAACCAGCCTCGAATAGTTACGACTAGATGTGTTTACTACAGTTACATACAATCATACACTTTTAGGAGTAATATTTAGTAAACATAAATTAAGATTACAATTACTTGCAAAATTAACTGAAAACCGTTAACGTACAAGAGAAATCCACATTGGCTTAGCAACACAAATAGAACTTAATTAATATATGTTTGTTATGGATTTAAATAAACTTACATCAGTAAAAACTACATTTTAGAGTTTAGATGTATAGATAGATATAATTTAGGTTTCTCTTATTTTATAGAACACAATAATACACATAGACAAATTGTCTAGGTTATTCAATGATTTTAAGCATTTTAGATAGTAAAAACTCGATCTAACTAGGGATAAGCCTTATATCTGGTTTAAGCTGTATAATTTAGAATATAGAATAATAACAATCATAAAATCACAAATGGTTGGTCTTATAGGTGATAAAATAATATAAAATTGTTGTTGGGACGCTTTTTTACCAAACACTAAAAAAAACCGTAAATTAAAGTGAAAATTTACATCTTTTTCATATCTTTACAACTTTTTCTTTTCCCGGCATTAGCATTGTTAACTCGGATGAAAGCGCCATTGTTTTATTTCAATTATTTTTCCTAGAATTTTTATAAAAGCCATGACGGAACGGACAGAACGGTTATCAAAAACCAGTTACGGAAAATATTATTTTATTACGTTTAAATTTTTTTCGCCAAGTTTTGAATACCAACTCGTAACTTGTAATTATTGCTATTTGAAGTGAAATTTTTTTTTTATATACCCTATATCATTTTTATGAAGCGAAGTTTGAAATTCTCATGTGAGACATTTGTAGAGGCTTTAATACGGGTTTATAACGAGCCGCGTTTTTATTATATGTTATCACAGTAAGCTCAAGTGAGACTTTAAAGGTGGTGGAGGAGGCGGTAAGGTGAAATTAGAAACTCTGATTACCAAACTGTGTTCAAATATCAGACTACCACTACACAAAATACAAGTATGAATAAGGTATAAATATTTTTCTAACGCAATAGATTTATCATAAACAAGTGACTTCTCTGAGTTTTGTTACCTACAGTCTATTTGACATGTGATCAACTTTTTAAAACAATGAATCATTAATAATAAATTAATAGAACTCTATGCAATATTAAATCGGGATTTGAATAATGATAACCACAAAATTTGATTTACGTTTATTCGCCATGACAACATTCAATGACAATATACATCGTATTAGTACAGCAATGATGAAAACATGAGCGACATATCATTAATGGAATTAACAAATATAACACATTATTCTATAATTCATATATTAAATTAACATTTAAACACCAACATGTATGCTTTGACATGTAATCAATTCTAAATGATTCGTTCCCTTTATTATGCATTTGTGTTATTACAGAATATATAAACAAGGTTGGATAAGCCATCGAATTAAACGATTGCCCCTTTGAATCTTACTTCATTTCTAGATGTATGCACCTTAAATTTTCGCAGTCATTACGATTCCATCCCTTTTTATCTATTCCGTGATTACAAATATAAACCAATTAAAGTGGTTAGGTTTTAAAAGAAGGTCGTGTTTTCTTTTGAAAAACTTATCAACTGTAATGTATTTGTAAGCTTTGAAACTACTGTATATGTTTTCATTATGTCTGATTGTTTTCCATGTAATTTCCATGGACTAGAGAAGATTTGTGAATAGATAGAAAAGCTTCCATATACATTTTTTATAACAAAACGATCGCAGTCGTCTATACATGTTGTAAGCTTAGAATAGTCGCCCAAACGTTATCATCATTTAAATAAATACATGTATCACAGAGTAATTTGATAGTGCTAGGAATTGACAATAAACACCAAAGGGACAATCACAACAAATCAATGGACACAAAACATTGAGCTGAATAGCTGAAGTTATATTAAATTGTGTTAATAATAGTTTATCATTCATAAATTCAAAATTTTCAATTCAAAATGCTTTTATATAACAACACAAGGTAACCCAAAATTATGTCAGTATGTGCAAGTCATACGACATTATTCATGTTTATATACATTTTAATTTTGTATGGAAACAAGATTATTCGGTTTCCACGAGTGAGGTTTCAAATCGTTTATGTTTTATGAATAGCCAGTCAGCTCAATACAAATTAAAGATATAGTTTTATTTTTATACATTAGTTTATTTAATCTAGCTATATTAAGTTTTAAGTGAAACGAACTTTGGCACATATTTCACTTAGTTTATGTATGAATTGCATCATTAAATAACGTAATAAAAGTTTAAGTTCCGACTACAAAGCTCCATAAAACTAGTACTTTCAGGCAAATTAAAAAAAAAAAACGTTTTGACAATAAAATTCGTGGAGAGCGCGCTCTGTGAATAAATAAATGCTATACTGTATCTTAAACTGAAATATTTTATAGCAAAACGAACAACTATACTTATAAACAAAGGAAATGTAGAATAATCCTTTAATTTACCACTTTTTTCATGTTAAATAAATCAATTAGTTAAACCACTGTTTTATGTGTTACACACTTCGGCTGTAGCACACCACGAATTCGGATTAAATTTGGCATGAAATTTGGTGACGCCTACGCTACCTTACGCCGAGTCATCTTAAAAACCTTGTGTTCGTAATTCGTAAGGTTGTTAGTTGGTAAGGTATATTAAATTATATACCTTACCATTTTATTATATTTTCTGTTTTATGTTGAGTGTATACTGTGCTTTGTCTTCCCTTAGCTATCTAAGGGAAAATTTGTACGTTTTTTTAGCGTAGTGAGGTGACTTTATTTACAACATAAGGTCTTATGGTTTTGTATAGAGCAGTCTGTTACATATATACCTTGTATTTCAATTATTTTATTTATGTTGTTTTAAGCATGTGGAATGTGTCTAGACATTATTAAAATTATTTCCCTAATTTAAAGCTATCCTAACTTTAAATAATATAACACGTCACAATAAATACGCGCGAAACAGAAATGAAAAGTCTCGCGAAAATGGAAAAACTCATTCCTTTTTGTGAGTTTCAGTTCCGGGCCCCGATAATACGGTGATACTTACGTAGATATAATCTACCTATAACATTAAATATAAAATTGTAGTGTGCATGGTACATTATGTTATTTAATCAGATTTTTAATCTGTTCTAAAATAAGTTTTTTTATTGCAAAATAAGACTATAATGTCAAACATTATATTATTAACTATTGTATTAAATCCGTTTTTAGAAGAAGTATTATAAAAAAAGAACTTTCTATATTACTCAGTATTTTTGGAGATATTACAGAAAACTAAACTTGTACCGCGCGGGCATTGGGCAATACAAGACTTGTGGAATAATTTATAAACATGTTTGACATAAAGAAAATAATTATTTTTTAATTAGTACTAAAATATTTCTTTTCACAAAAATATATATAGGATTTTTATTTAAAAAAGAGTAACATTTATTACCATACCAAGCATAAATAGCTAGACATAAGGAAAAGAGCATAACTCATGGCAAACTAGACTATTGGTTTTCAGTTTATAGTAGTAATTGTTTCAGAATAAACTTTGTAAAAACAGCCCAACATATTGTTAACAGGCTACAGTATTAAAGCTTCATCCACAAAGCTCTTAATTTCCTTGGAACATAGCGCTTTATTAAAAGAAAAGCCTTTATGCTCCTTGTTTATCGTTTACGGCAAATTGAAAGTAATGGTATTAGACTAATATGCCATTCTGTACTGAGCGTAACACACCAACGGATTACGTCAGGAATGGTGATTGGCTCAACAGTTCGAAGTAAATTCATGATACTTATACAGGTAATCTTAGATGTTACATTTTAATATAATGTTCCTTTACAGGTTTGTTGTATTATTTTTATTTTATTTGTTCTATGAGATCAATGATGTATTTTTAAAACAGCGGTCAACACAGCTTCAAATGTTGGTATATTTTGAAGGCAAATAGAATTATCGAATCGAAATATATAATGTAATGTATGTGTCTTATCTTAATTACGTATGTAACTAAAAACTTTTATGTAACTGTGAAATTAACATTAAGCTTTAAGAATAAAAAAAATATATTCAGAGGCTTTACCGGGGATTCGCGCTAGTGTGCGATTTTTTTTTGTTTTCGCACGTGAAATTAAAAATTTTCCGTGTAATGCGAGAAACATTTTCTGGTTCAAAGTTTCAGGAAAAATTAAATGTTCGCTAGCTATTCCCACATCCATTTAGAAATGAGTCCGACAACGCAAACAGAGGAACTCTCCAATTTGTATTAAAGTGATATTAAGGTTATTCTTTAGAGACTTTTATTTATTATCTTTTTTAAGTGTACCCAATTTAATTTCACAGTAAAAAGGCAAAGAAACGAAATTACAAACAAAACACTGTTTATAAAACTTAACATTGATAGAAATTAAACAAAATTTAAAGCGACTAAGCTAAGTAGGCCATCACGTAAACTAATAAACTGTCAACCGATTAAAGTAAAAAAGGTTCCTTCTAAAGTATGTAAGTTTCAAACGTGCAATAAGTTCAGACTAATGCAAACACACATAAACTATGTGATTTTAGTAACAATACAATAATAATAGATTTAATCTATATCTAAATATACATATTAAGATATTTGTAGGCCATTTAAATCATGAGAGTGAAAATTACAAAAACAATTCGTTGCGGAACGTTACATTCATATATTATATTACTATATTACATTTATTTTTAATTTTGACATTTATATTCACGTAACATATGTATAATAGTGTTATAAAACATTGAAATTCAGTGCTTTCTATAATTATAGTTTTAACTATGTTACATATTCCATCCGTCCAAACATAACTTGTTAATCAAAAAAAAATGGTAATTTTTTATGTATTGTATAATTATTACACGCGATGCCCACAAAGTAATAAATTATAAAATGAAGAGGTTAATAAGAAACGATCGCATGTTAGGATATATATATATATATATATATATATATATATATATATTATCGAAACAAAGAAAATCTAATTTACATGTATTTGTATGAATAGAAGAATTTTTTCAGCACAAAAGTAAAATTATCGAAAAAATACGTGACGATTCCACCTGCTTCTGGTTTTTTATAGTCGGTCAATAAGATTTAGCGATTTAAACACTTTTAACTAATCATTCACAGCCATTTTGAATACCGATTAACGCTTATCAAAAAAATCTCATTTTCTATCATTTAAATTAAAAATAATACCAACAGTGGGAGATCATTTTTTATATTAATATGTTTATCATTTTGACATGTAAAAAAAATATGTGCATATCAATAATGGTGTTAAAAAGCAATCAAAGTCAAAAAACAAAGCATACTCGAAAATCGATGAGCCATCGTATACTTCTGAAACATAATTGTCAAATAAAAAATTCATGTAACTATTAAAAATACAGCTTTTCAATATTGATATGCACAATGGGATGGAATATTTTATCTAACCATGGTATAATAATAAAAAGGTATTCCGCTTCGCTTTATTATACCATGGCGTACCTTAAATAACTTTATACAATACCATCACTCCATAATATATCGACCAGGTCGATTATTTATCACTCAAGGCACTGTATTTTGATAAGGTATGCACTAACAAACTGGCGACTACTATGGCTGCTGTTAATGAGCTGGGATTCGAACCTGCAATAAAAATAGCTATTAATTATGGAATAGTTTTCTTAGCATGAATTTATGATTATTTAGACTGTTTTCTACAGAAAATAACCACTCCAAAAATGTAAAAGGTGCTTTCCTTGCTCAGCGTGTAAGCATTGCCATACAGCGAGGAAAAGCCGCCAGCATTGTGGGTACTCTGCCACAGGGACCAAACTTTTTAAATTTGTTTTAGTTTTGTTTTATTTTAAGTTAGGTTAATACAAAGAATATTTTGTGTTAATAATTAGTGTGTTTCATAAATCATTATTAATGTATATTATATACTCCATATTAGTATTTTAACCCTTTAATAACAATTATTTAAATGCGTTAAGCTTTCGCATTTAAATAGCATAGAGACCACGCGACCACGGCGCTTGAAAAGGAGTCGAAACGTCGCGAATTTTAATTAAGTCCGACGTGTCTGGTTGCGTTTAAAAATGTAATATACCTGTTTTCAGTGTCCTAATTTTCAATTATTTAGTGTATTTCATAACTATGAAAATAATAAAATATAGTTATTAAATATGGCAAAAATATCTGTGCGACAATGATGATGTGTTATTAGATTTCGTGCTGCTTAAATTAATACGAATTGTCTGCATGTGTTTCGTGTTATTTGAATTACTAAAATAATATTTGAGATTGTATATAACATAAATTATTAGCTAGCGTTGTTTGCGGGCCAATTCTTAAAATATGTGAGGCAATGGTGATTTTCCTGTCGCACTTTTTTTGTAATATCTATAGGCCTGGACATTGGAAAAAGGTGTAGACTCAACTGCTAAACTAAGTGTGGAATCTTGCTTACACAGTTACAACCTGTAACTTGTAAAATGTATTAAAAGCGTGACGGTATATGGATTATGGAAATTTATACATTGTAAAATACATTAAACAAATAGTTTATTAGTTACGGTAGTAATACGCAAAGTAAGAAGCTTTGGAATCCCGAGTAATACGTCATATTTAAACAACACCGCAATAAAAGTAATTACATAGTATAGAAATAAGAAAACAAAAATCACGGGTGATAAATGGCCTTTGAAATTAACGTGGACATGATAAATAACAGAATCGTCGCAATACCCCACAAGGTCGGGTCGAAAAGTATAACTTATTTGCGAAACTCGCTGATTTTATTAGAATATTTAATCAGGTTTCTGTGAAAATGAGAATTTCTCAAGTTAATTTTAGTCGGAGAATGTAATAATGTAAACTTGCTAGCAGTAAAGTGAACTTGTATTTTTAACTATTAATCGTCATTACCTGGGGTACCGTTGTATGAAATATTTAACACTAGAAGTTCTGCTATTAGATATTCTCACGTATCATAGTAAAAGCTTGTATAAATTTTCGTAAATCAGGTCATTCGATTATTAAAGGCAAACACAGTATCAATATTTACAGGTATAAGAGACTGCGTGGACGAATAATACATCGCATTGTGAAAATAAATTGACCTGTCAATTGATGGTTTGAGGCACAAGGTCAAATACTAATAAATTACACGATTAACAAAATCTATAGATAATTTTCTCGTTACTTTTCACAGTAAACCTATTAACATCAGAGATACTGATACATGATATAACATACTGGAGATGACAGGCGATTAAAATCTCCATGTATCTAGTATTTTATGTGAGCCTGGTACCTCATTTAAAAAAAGAAGGGTGGCATGCGATGTATAAATAAATTGAATTTGGTGATTAACAGATTCATATTTGCAAAATAATAAATTTACTTTTTAGCTTCTACAAAGGTCGTAGATGATGATGGTCGTATTACCTGAAGCAGTAAACATGGATAGATGTGGTGATCGAGCCACAGCGAGAGTCAGATTAGTAGATCTGGTAAAAGAGGGCCGTGTGGGCTGTGTAGCCTCACATGTGAGACTTATTGCGGCCCTCACGGTGGTCACTCGAAAGCGAAGTGGCCTCCAACTCGACCGTAGACCGTACTCATCTGCTGTTGATACTTCCGTGTGGTCATTCATGGACATCCATTGTTCCATCTAAACAAGTAAGATTATAACTTCAATTATAAAATTAATTAGTGGCTCCACTACGAGCTAGTACTACTAAATGAATAATAATTAATTAAACCAAAAAAAGATTTAAATAAGTCAAGAATTATTGTCAGTGTGCATTTTTAGTGGTAAATAGTGATTAGTTAAATAGTAGAACACAAAAATAGAGTGAACCACTTAATATTTTTCTTTTCTAGTATTACACAGGATACAAATTAAATAAAATACATTTGATATAGGCCTGAAATATCGTAATGAGCCTCCTACGACGTTAATCACACCGGTTTACTCGCGATGTTTACCTTCGCAGTACGAGCGAATGTTACTTTCATATCAAAATTATATCTATAGTATAAAAGTTAATGTTTATTTTCTGTAGCCAAACAACTTTAACGTCTATTCTGTAGTTCTTACTTTAGTTCAATAAATTCTTTTGTACATAAAGCTTCCATACCGGTGTTTCATTATAATTACATTACTGTTTAGTTCTTTTCAGTTTTTTACATTAGAAAGGTATTATTACATAAACGCTTATAAAACATAAGTGCTTAATACCCATTTTCTTATTAAACAGCTTAAGCAGATTTAACCCATATTTGTCCCATGTCAATATAAAGCCAAAATAGTTTATCAAACAAACCTTTTCTGGCCTTCCATCGATATACCAAATAATGTTTGCTGGAGGCATGGCCGGTCCAGTCGAACAGTTTAAAAGTACATCTTCTCCAACTTGCACGCTCCCTGGTAGGCCCGATATCAATGGGTCTTCTTTTAATGTCACTAAAAAAGAAAATCGATTAAATACAATAAAATTAAAAAACATAAATGTTATTCTAAATTGAGTTTAGTAATATTTATATGCTATCCTACTAGAACATATACTTATCATGATAGGTATAATAATAGTTAATAATAAATAAAAATTCTGGTTAGTATATAGCAACACGAAACATACCAGCTACTGTTAAATATTTAGTCTGGTTCACAACTTCGAACCTAGGACCTTCCGTAGAAACTTCACACGTCAATGATATCCTGGTATTAAACCGCTTTGGTAGGGCAACACTTATTGAACATTTGTTCTCATCGCATGTGCCCCTAGTAACGCCACCCGTTGTGTTAAAGGTTCGCGTTGAAGGCTGAAATAGAAGTAAAAAGTTTAGTTTCAATTTACCGATAAACCGTTAATTATCGATAAATAGTAGTTGATTAAAAGGATACGTTACCGTTAAAACTTAACTAAAACCAAAAGCGAACCATCGTTAAATATAACTATTAATAGTATATGACGATTAATAATTAGCATACAATGTTATAAAAAAGCATATCGTTATACTAACTAGGATATGACAGGACATCTACACCAGACAGATTTCGAAACGACATGAAAATCAATAAAATCCTTGCACAAAGGGGAAGAAAGAATAAAATGTCATTTGAAAATGGCTCGGCTCACTAGTTATGCTATAACTGAATTTTCAGATTCATTGGCGTTGTACGGGAAAAGTGTGATAAAATATTCTGTTCGCGGCGTAAATTGAGGGAAAATGAATTTATAATTTATTTTACCATGTTATACTACCCTATAACATCACTATGGTTCAGTTAGATCTTGTAATATATCACTTACGCATTCCTAAATATGGTAAGTTAAATACAAATAAATGTAAAAAATCTGAGCATTTACGAAGCATAACCCAACCACGGGATATTTGCCAATCCGAATTCCAGTCGGACTCATTCCAACAATTTAAAAATATAATCTTATTAATATGCCGGGTTTTAAACACACCACGGCTTAACACACTGAATAATTACTAGACTGATTACTATAATCGGTATAATGGTATTAACATTGTAACAAACATTTTAGATAGGTCATTCTAACAGGTGCTACTCAAGCGTGTTTATTAACAACGCTAATAGCACTTAAAAACTTTCAGTTATTCAAGTTAAAAGTTTCTATCATAAAATGCAAAATAAACTGTTATTCTCAAGCGAAAAATTGCATATTTCCCTGCGTTAGAAATATTGTTTATTTTTCTCTTAAGTATAATTTAATATCTTCTTGCTACTACGAGTACAGAGTAGATTTGTGACAAAAATATGTTTAATACACGTACTAGTAAAACTATTTAACTAATCCACTATTTGTTATACTGAGCATTAATTAAGTTTGCGCCTGGTATTCAGTACCGGTGACCTAAGAGCTGGTGCTTATCTCGCTCAACGAATAAACATTGCGATACATCGAGGGAATGCCACCAGCGTAATGGGTAGGCCACACAGACCAAACTTATTGAATTCATATTAGTATTGTATTTTAATATTTTTTTTTTATAGAAGAGGGGGCAAACGAGCAGGAGAAGTGAAGTCGCCGTCCATAGACACTCATGTGGCTGGGAGCTCGTGAGTGCGTTGCCGGCCTTTTAGGGATTAGTACGTTTTTATCTTGAAGGACCCTAAGTCGTAGTGGTTCGGAAGCTTGTTCCATAACGTGGTGGTGTGATGAATTGGTTTAATATTACATACTGAGGATTGTATTAAAGATTTTAATAGTATAAGTATAAGACAGAGTTTAATATTATAAGTATAAGCTAACCTGTTGTCCAGGCATGTATCGAAAAATCTCATTGTTATCCCGATACCACTTCACAGAGTGGAGGGCTGGATCACCTCTCTCTTTGACGTAGTGGCACGCGAGGTACGCGTCTCTCCGGGGATCACCGTACTGTGGCACCTCCAGATATGTTATGTTGTGAGCGGTGGCTATCACTGCAAAGAGATAATCTTAAATAAATGTACATTGCATTCCATAACTAGTACTTTAAATTCAAAAACTTATAACCCAAAATGGAGCAAATCCAATTATAGTAAAGTATTATTAAAACGATAAAAGAGCTTGGGAATTAATCGCAATGAATATAAGATAAGGACATTTGTAACAATGATCATGCTTAAAAAATTATAACCCGCTGAGTGTTTTGTGGGTTTTCTTCTGACCGATTTATTTTAAAACCCTCGTAGATGTAAGAAAATTATTGACGTACACAAGTAATCTCTGATATGATTCTATGAGTTTATATAAATAGCATTATTGTCGGAGTGGAATTGTAATTAAAAAAGCTTTCGATTTCCATTTCTATATTATTTAATTGTTTATTACCGAGCACGTAATAAATTTATGTTCATGTAATTATTACACCTGACTACAAGTTACAAGATTGGCATTTGCATACAATTTATTGTATGATTTTTTTATATTTAGATTTTGGATGTTCTATAAAAAATTTAGATATATAATAATATCTAGTAATAGATAGATTTAAGCGCTTTCAAATTACCTTAACACCACGGATATATAATATAACAAAAAAAAAACTATTTTAAAAGAACAAGCCTCAGTTTTAATATCCTCATACAAAAAGCATATTACGGAAACTCAGACTGTTACTGTCAGATTTTCCAATTCTCGATTCCGACGCGCCCTGTCGGAGGCAGCCTCGTTAGCGCTTATCAAATCTGTTTCGACCGAATAATATAAACAGTATACATTTCCTAGAAAGACTTTAATGAAAATGTCAGGTCAAGTCGATAAACAGGCCTTTTAAATGTGATTCAATATTTCGTTTCGCGCGTTTTTGTAAATGTTCACAAGATAATTGATACGTTACAGAAGGTATAATTTACAAAAAGACATGAACAGAACCATGAAGCTGATGTCGCCGCCCATAGACACTAACGTGGCTGGGAACTCGTGAGTGCGTTGCCGTTGTCGTGATACGCTCTTTTCTTGAAGGGCCCTAAATCTTACTGGTTCTTAAATACCGTGGCGGGCAGATGATTATATAACGTGGTGGTCCGTGGAGAAATGTCTTACGATACAATAAGCAATGGTTTTTTCTTATTTATGCATTTCAATTTTAGGTTACCTTTGAAAGTTAGATAAATAATTATATCAAAGATATTTTATTTCCAAAGACTCCTACTGCTTACTTATTCTGTGGCATAGAATGATGATACGGAAGCCGAGTCTCATGAAACATAATCACGCATATACTTTTTACGGTTCTTTGAATCAGGTACAAAAAAAAGTCTCACCAATGTCTGCAGCATATCTGACGCTACTTTTCCTTGATATATGTATATATATTTCAAAGAATGAATAACATTGATTAAAGGTTGACGTGTTGTTATTAAAATTTTGAACTTAGTGCAATTTAATCACTAACACTGCCTCGGGGACTTTAAGCGGGAGTGTACCCATCCAGGTATCAAAATTGTTTACGTAATTTCAAAGTTATGTGGCCCTAGTAACTTATTTTTAAATCTGCTATTTAAAAACAAACGTAATTTTTAGTAAAAGAATATTATTAAAAAATATAAAACAATGCCTAATGTGTACAAATTTGAAGAAAAAATAATTATGGGCCTAGTTCGCTATGCCCATAATTAATATATAATATATAGTATATAGGAGCACACACTTACGTTATAGTGAGAACAACCCGCAAACACGCTACGAGTATATATTATAAGTTGCAAATAATGTTTATTTTAAAGGGACTCGGAAGACCCATAACGTATAAAGCTCACTGAGATCTTATCAAAATTAGTTCGTCTAGTCTGTTAATTTGAATAGAATTATGAATTTGATTCCAAATGTTAAATAATATACCCGAAATATTTACATCGAAACTATAAATGAATTTCAAATTCAACAATAAACAAAACGAACGGGTTTTGATAGCAATTGTTTTTCATTGTTTGCTTTAAATATTTTGAATAATTTATTCCGTTATTATTTCAACAATAAGAGGAACGTTGACAACAAATCGGGTTAGCGTGAACTCGTTAGATAAGCGAATATATTTGAGTAACGTAATATATTTAACTAAAACGTTTTCATTTTCGTCAACCATACACTACACTACTAATTTTAGTTAAAGTATCAACAGATTACTGATTTTCTTTAGTTCAAAATATCGAATTGAATTGTAATGGTTACTTTGTATTATAGGGTAACTTCTTACTAATTTTCGGGCATGTCAACTGTTTGATAGTCTGGAAGAAACCCTTCATAAGTACGTGGAGGATAACCCTTTTGAGGTCCTTGTCTCTATATAAATCCATTAATACTGGATAAAAGCAGTGACGACTTTATGAACGAAGTTTTTTTATTAATACTTTAAATTAATGAATACAAGCCATTACAAGCCACTTCTTATAAAACATAAAGACTTGTACGTCGAGTTTAAAAAGCACTTGAAAATAGGTGTATACATAGTGCCCTCCCTCATCAGTCTATATAACGTCATTAGTAGCTGCACTTTTGTATTCACATTAATAAAGTAATATTATACGCTACCTTAAGCCATTTACACACGACCCACATCGCTTAGTGAACATTTATTAAACGACCTACTGAGAGGAAATATCTTAATAGAGGAAAATCTTGCCATGTATTCTGGGCTTAACTTAGATAAGCCTTAATTAAGGCTCGTATTAACGGGTGTCGTTTGGTTAAAGGTAGTTTCTTGGTTATAAAAAAAATGTTTTTAGTTCATAGAAAGTGTGCATTCATTAAATAAATCTACGACATTTTTATTAATTATCCCTCACGATAGGTAGATTTAAAGAAGTCGTATTTACATTTTTCAGTTTCCGTTTGGAATTGAACTAGTAAATCTTATGGCAAAGGAATTTTTAATAAACGTCCGTATTATGTAAAAACGCACTGCGAAGTTGGACACAAACGGTATATAATAATTTCGTTGTACTGAATGCTTTTGTTATGCAAGTAAATTCACACTTCGTAATCAAGTACAAAAACCACAACTATTAAATTAGTTTCAGCAAAGTTTTTAATCAGTGTTGAGCGCGCAAAACGCTACTTATTAATATGCAGTTGCTATATATTAAACAGCTAACGTCACTTTGCAATTGAGAACGTGTCTTATGAGTTAAGTTTAACAGTGATTTGTGTACTAAGTTGATATTGTAACTATTTTAATTTCATATAAGAATTGATGAGCTACATGTCATTGTATGTTTGAATAAAAGAAAAAGCTTTTTTGATTCTCCAACGGAAAAAATAGTAAACTCATCTCATGTCAGTAGTATTTTAAAGAGTTTTTATTGCAGAGTCACTCAAAGGTCGTTTTTTTTTGAAGAAACACATTTGAAGTATAAGAGCAGATGTGCCATCAGACACCATACATCAAAGAATACATGGTATCTGATAGACCTTACACGCAACGGTTAGTTTTAAGCGGAGCCTGTGGAGCGATGGATGTGGTGAAAAGTAATAAGACAAACTTTTCATCTCAAAACCTTCAAAGCTCATCATTCATAGTTGTCATCACAACTATAGAGTAAAAATCACTCCTTCTATGCGGAAGAGACTCTTCGCATGAAAAAAAATGCTGGTGACGAAAAATATGGTTTAGATACGTAGAGTAAAGACAATATGGACGTCCTCTAGTGTATGAACTATGCTAATCCACCTCATTATAATCAGTTTGTTAACAGGTCATGTAAACATATTTGACTGACAATCGCATAAAATATTTATAAGAGCACTGTATTGCCGACTGATAAAATATAAATGCATGTTGTATACAAAATTAAAATTTATAATTACTTTTAATTCAATCAATTTATATACAATAATAATTGTACAATCGGTAAATTTTAAGTGAATATTTGCATTTTGGTTAAATATAATTGTGTTTAAACGATGAAAACAAAGTAGGCAGACAAAATGATTTTCTTAACAAGTAGATTTATATATTGATGCGTTACTATTATTTAGAATGTGCTAAATCAGTCTAAATTCGCTACATAAGCTATACAACGACCAGTAGTTTTTTTCCTCTGGTATAAATTTTATATTTTGTTAGGTTTGTTATTTCTCGTACTAGGATAAAATGCGAAACTTAATATTAAAATACACCTGACCATCTGAAAGCTCAATTGTGACTGCAATATTGAAATTTCTGCGAGAATCGATACCCATAAGAATATTATACTTCAAAATCAGGTCATTTATTATCAGAATTCTATAAAACTGAACTAAAGGAATCATCCAGCTTGCTCAAAAGGCTCTATTGAGACGGCAACTCAAAAGGAAGCAAGGTAGTTAAAACGATTCATTTAAAACAGTTCCTATTTCAAATTTTTCATTCATAATAGATTCGTTTACATTTAATTAATGATTTGGAGCCGAATAAGGAGATTAGATGGCTGCGTTCTCAATGTAGATGTTCTCATTAATCTATTGTTAATGGAATGTAGGTTATATAAGTGTGGGGTTATGAGGTTAATAAAGTTCGTTTAAATTAACCACTAGTTGTGTTATCACCTTTTGAAGGGGTTGCAATAATGACAATATATATATAATACATATAATAATATATAATCATTATTGCTTTTCTTAAGTTTTGTATATATATAAAAGGATAGTGTTTCTAAGATATTTAAAGGTTGTATTTGGAGAGCATGCTCTTTCTTATTTTATCTAGATGAATTCAGCTGTTTCGGACACGTAAATGTATGTGTGTCTGTGAAATAATAACGCTGACTTGTCAACTCTCAAACACAGTATTTATAAATCATATGTTTTTCATGTATGAATGTTTAAATTGCCAAATAAACGATTTGATAAAAACGGGAAATACATATTTTGTCTGCAGATGTATTTTTGGGTAATAGTATAATAGGTAATAGAATAAAGTTAAATATATATTGTAGATATATATAATTTATTTAATATCGTATGAAAATTATATTGTGAAATAAAATTGGCTTCGCAAATACTAGTTGAGCCCAAATACCTTTAGAGGCGTAAGTAAAGCATTAATCAAATCATATCTGATATTTATTAAACCGTAAATACCTTATCAATTAAAAACAAATTTTGCTCTATAAAAACTTCGTACCCAAACTATAAACTCAGTCGGCTGATAAAACAAAACAATAGGGCTTGCTACAAAATTTAATTGGCTATTTAGTTAACAATGTAAACTAGTTTACTATTCACACTCCAGTTAGTTACATCGAAAGTTTAAACATGTACTTTGAGTTGGTCATACGTATTCGTAGTTTTTAAAAGCAATTTGTTACTTTACATTTTGGCCGTGGCTTCGTTACGCTTAGTATATTGCTTTCTAGGTAATTACTTTTATTTAATAAGCTTAATTAATTTCACAGGGTTATATGTAATATAGAATTAAAACTAATTTTTTACCCTAAATAAAGTATTAATACCCTGTGTCGTGATGAATGGATAATGTGGTACCCGCGTGTAGAGGACGTTATGAGAGTTAAAAGAAGAAGAAAAAAAGTCACATGTTTAGTAAAAGTCTTTAGTTTTCGAGACAGAAGACTATCAGTAGTGTTATGAGTTCTGTAACTTATATAAAGACGATCATATGACTCAAATCAAAAGACTCGAAAATCAATTTGTGCCAGGTGGACGAAACCTATATATAAACCATCAAATAAACTAATACAAACCTACAGCTTCAGTGTAGTTGTTATTTAATTATAGTACGGTCAGTGGCGGTTTAAGGTTTTTAATTGTTATAATTTGGGCTAACCGGGCTTTTGATCATGTAGTTTATTTTGATTGATTACAGTATATTTAGTTTTCAAAATATTATATAAAACTAATAGGTATTTTTATAACTGATATATTATTCAAATGCCTATCAATGAATGATGTAATCAATCGTGATTAGCTAATATTTAGGAAGCGTAGTCGAAACGATCCAAAATGGGTGATCAATTTCAATAATCGAAGCTGAAAATTACCATAATTATTGTGTGTGTCATTGAATATCTACATTGGTGGTTCAACATCCTATTTAAGCGCGACATTAGGGTAATATTAAACTTTCCTTTTTCTTGTGTGGAAATAATATATTAATTTAAAAGCGCAATTAAGGCAGAGCAAAATGGCGGGATTTGGAGGAGGCCTTTGCCACGAGCACACAAATATGAAAGGTTTAAACGGTATTGAAATAGATATTATGATAAATGTATTTTAGTTCAGCAGTAATAAAGGCGTTTGTTTTAGTTATCCGGGTATTAACTGTTCCCGTGATTACGTTCGCTTGGATGTGGATTTTGGTATATCTGAATTATTCTTAGGCTTAATAGTGATATATTTATAGAGTTTTGCTGAGATTTTCAAATTGCATATATATAAACTACATTAAAGAACCCATATAATTAGCATCTACTGATCTGTGTGTTTTAAAAAATAAAGAGCAGAGTTTTAAATGCGTACGTTATTAAAAATAACTAAATGCCCATTGCCATGTTGAACAATCGAGCTTTGAGGTGACACCTGCAATGCAGCATTTAAAGACGTTTATTTTAAACTTCCTAACGCATGTTTTATGGATAACTTTTTCCTTATAAATCATGATAATTTACTAATACGCTTATATTATGAGGTTATGTTACCCTCCAGACAAGAAGATTTCGATTGATGAGCGGACAAACAAAATCAGCAGCGCAGTCTATGGGTTGTTACTCATCCTTGCTGCTCTCTCTCTGCTCTTCTTAAAAAAACGCATAAAATATACGCTTATAGTAGATACGCGCGTTTCTTTTAAAATTATGATGACTCAATCTCTGTATAATTTTATTAGTGTAGATAGAGATGCAGTGATTTTTACTGGTGTGTTCTAAATCTGTTAGGATAGGTTAGCAAACCTGATGTTTATGCAAACGTTTGGAAAACTATCACACGTGACGTTTTAAGTACACTTTCGTCAGTCATATCGAAACGAAAACAATACATTATCGTTTGGCCAAAAACATTTCCTATAATTACACCGTTTCATTTAATAAAGCTTAACGAAATTTGACAAAAATATACAAAATATAAGTATTTTTAATTAAGAATCATCTCTTATTAATAAGGGAAGTAGATAATCCTTTTCTAAATTAAATATTGAGATGAAACAGTTATTCGTTAATTGACTCGGAAAAGCGTTTGGTGATTAATTCCGGTTATAGCAGTTTTAGCTTTGTGAAGTCAAAATGATAAACAAAATTCCTTTACGCCTTAGGCGCTCTGTACCGACCTTTAATATTGATGTTTGAAGTATTATGAAAAGTAGCAATGTGTTTATTCTTATTTATGTTACATATGTTTCCAAAGATAAGACACTGTAAACTTGGAAACGAGAATCAACTTATAAAGAATAACAGCTTATTAATATTGCTAAAGTTATCCTTACACGAATTTCATATTTGCTTTATGGCAGTCTTCATTAGCTTTTTAATAAATCGATAACCATCTGAATGTATGAGTAATATCCTATATAAATCAGTTTTAAATACTATATTATTGGTTATTTGGTTTATTAATATTTTATTTACTTGAAAATGAAGTTTAAAAGCGGAAACGCATCTGTTCACATGAATTTGTTACTTAATACTTATCCAAAGCCAAAAATATCCAATATAAACTTAACCAATACTATACATTGCCGCAGGTGGTAACATCATTTAAGCTAAGAAAAGCTCACCTCAACATTTCAACGAACAAAAGGATACAATTTCAAAAATAAGTCTAACTTTTAGAAAATAGGAGTCGACGCCAACAAAGAATAGTCGTATATTTCACCATACAAAGGGAGAAAAGAAGACGTTTTAATCTGTTAGGTGTTCTTAGAATTTTTTAAAAATTATCTCTTCTTGTTTTCCCACGAACAAATTGCAATATAACTTTGCAGCAATGGCAAATAATTAAAAGCTTATAAAAATTTTATGCAGTAAATATTTCAATACCTTTTCATAATTAAAATATAATGTGGGTTGTCTGGAAGAGATCACTTTTAAGGCCGACCGTTGCTCTTATATATACTAAGATCTATTAACGTCATTTGCTTCTACTGTTTAAGTGTAAATAAATATTACATTATTATACGAATAACTTCCTTTGACTTAAGGTCATACGTCCTACATGTGTGCAGCTCATCCAGAAAACAATTCCAGCCTGATCGGAGTTTTGAAATTCACTACAGGTAGACTAAGCAAGTTATATATTGGCAATTCGCCATTCCAAACTCGTAACTTTAAGAGTTAATAATCGAATGTCTTGAAGTATTAGCTAAGTACTTCATCTTGAGCGTGCTACCACACGCTTGAGGTAAAGTTGAAGGTCGTAAACCACGGTAAACGTAAACATCGCGAAGAAACCACCATGTTTTACAATTAAATGTCAAAATCTTGTGACACAGAAGACTATCAACTTTTTTGTACATACATTTAAAAATAAATGACACCATCCGAGTTCAATACATATGGTTTTGGCATCCAGTGATGACATAGAGACATAGAGGAATATTTATTATTAATTTATTTATTCACACTTTATTGCACATACAGTAGAAGTAAGTAACTGATATACATATAAGAGCAAGGGGCGGCTTTATCGCTAATAAGCGATGTCTTTCAGGCAACCCACAAAATAAAAGAATAGTTAAAATACAATTTGTTGGTGCAATTTTTATTTACTAGAACCTAACAACTTGGTTAAATTACGCTAACAAATAATAACGAACTTTAGATGGAACATTCGACAATCCATAAATTAGTTATCATTGTCTTTGCACAAAAAACAATCTATTTAATATTTGCTAATCTCAAAATTTACTTCAAGATTCTACGAATCAATAAGAATTACTGGAATCAAAGTTAAAGAAGAAACGATTGAACAGATGGGATCAACAGAATTACTTTCGTTAGAGAGTTTTCTACGGAATACAATTTTATTATACAGGTACTAGGGTTTATAACGCCGGTGCTTATTAAGGACTTCTTAAATATATCTTTCCGGTTTTACTTATTTTAATGTATGTTCTCTAAGTATTTTAAGTATTCTTTTATTGTGTGGGTAGTCTGAAAGAGATCGCTTATTACCGATAAGGCCGCCCGTTGCTCTTATATGTACTAACATCTATTAACGTCATTTGCTTCTAGTGTTTAAGTGCAATAAAGTGTAAATAAATAAATAAATCTGGTTTATATAAAAGTGAATAAGCGCAAAAATAGTTAATAAAATATCATACGTGGCCACTATTGCAAAATATATATATTTGCGCGACAAGACAGGATCGCTTATAACCTGTATTGGGATTGTATTCATACAAAAATACTGATGTTAACATATAGTCACAATAATTTTGCGCTTAACAAAAAAATATTTCACGTCTAGGTGTAAATTTAAATTTCCTTTCATCACCAGCATTTGTGTTTGCATAAAAAACATATTAAGATAGTTGTTAAACTCGAATAAAACGCAGACAGCGTAATAATTAAAAACTTGGATACACCAAACCGCGGTTTTTATTCTCCGAATATGAATGTGGGGATTTTTTTGAAAAAGGAATACAAATAGTTTTTATTCAAATAGTTTGGTACACAAATGAGGTCGCATAGGAATTTTTCATCATGTTTACATACAAAATGTAACTGGCCACACATAATAAATAGTATAAATAGATTTATAAGATATCTCTTAAATAGATTAAACTCATTTTGGGTCTTTTACGCGTGGTTTTGTAATTTGATATCAACCAAAATAAGTGGAAAAATTAAGTTTTTAACTTTCCCGCCCAAAGACTCTTAATTTATTGCTAAATCAGGCGTTGTTCCGATGAAATACGTACTGATCAATTACACATTTTTTTTTTTAAATAAGTTCTTTGGCTAGTACCTATACTTTCTGCCTTGCTTTTTTTACTTTATTTACATTACTTTATAAAAAAAATATGTATTTTAACTTCTCCAGCATAGCAGTTACACATATTGTGGACGTACTAGAGTGCCAATAGTCGTCAAATTTTTCATAAAACTGGTAATTTTACTTAGTTAATTTAATTTTATAATTAAACTTATAATAGACCCTTCATAGACGCAACTTAGCAAGGGCCATTCATTAATTAAAAATAAGATCTTAAAAAGAATGTTTCTATTTTGTAAGTTTTAAACTCGTTAAGTGAAAATAAGGACGGGTCACTTAGCTTTTAACCCGTTGCTTGACCTAGTAGTGCAAATACGTTTAAAACCAAGAAAACACGGCTTTAGTCATTTCTAAACAAGTCTATATACATATGTTTAAACATCGCATATGTGTTAGTCTAATTGCAGTGGTTAATTCAATTCAAAGATATAACATAAACAATATAATATTATTGTATCACTTGAATTATCGTATCAAACAATAGTACTATCGTCTTCTTCTCTTCTAAGAGTGCCTTTCCAACTAGTGAAGGTAGCCTATCTTTTGTTCTGCAGAATAGCTCCTCCAGCTATTCCGGTCCATTCACACAATATTGCGTTACCACTTTTCCTTCTGCAATAGTAGTGTAGCTTAGTATTATTAAATTGAACGTCAGGTTAAATTTAATAATTAAACTTAACGCGTTTTAACTTATGTAAATCATTTATTCCCATAATTCAATAAATATTTTTATACAACACCATACATTGGATACTAGATACAGTTTTAATATGTTACACAATACAATGTATCAGATCTTGTAGATCAAGTGTAAGTCATAAGAAAACATAGTAATATATATATACGAATGTTGTACTTATGACAGAATTACTCAATCAATAGTAATAATCAGATTACTTCAACCAGATTAAGTTATCTGTAAGAACTACTTAATTCAATATTCATAAAGTGTTCTTTTATTGGTATAAGTGAATGTCGTCCGTCCGATTCACAGAAGCATGTACTAATATTATCAAACACTATAGTACCTATGACACTATATGCATTGCATACTCTATATAACGACTCTAAAGGGACTGTGAAATTTATGGCGTTATAAAGAGTCGGTCGTCAAATAGAGATATGGAAAATCATTGTATGAAATACAAGTAAAACCAATACAAGCCAATTGATTTCGACGCTTTAGAGAGTTTGTCGATAACTCGATTGACGTTATTCCACTGTTGTTGGAAAGATGTTATAACCAATCACAGACAAGCAATGCGATCGTCCATAACGTTTGATCTATCGTAATGATACGTGATGAACCCTCTCATCTTACACCATCACAGTTAAAACGATTGTTTCTTCCACTTCATGAGAATTACTATACATTATAATGTAATTGGAGAAGACTTTCTGCATTCCCTCTCTGTTGTTAGTCTTAAAACATTTTATCTTTACGTATTTATAAGCTGCTCACGTACAAACTCGATAATATTTCCAACAAAGTAAAATTCGAAACACGTGCCTACAGTTCATAACACATTACACGTAAAATCATATGATTATCAAGAAAGCCCAATTCAAGTAATGTTTCAGTTGTGTAAAAAGACAGGCACGCTTGTGCGTGTGATGGAAATATCGCTTCTACTGTTTTTGCATCTAAATTATAGAGGAGTAATCGCCCTAAGGACTCTAGTAAGTAAGTAAGTAATCGGCCTACTTTTTAGCTAACGATGCGCATTCGTACACTGTAAAATCAATTTAGTTATATATACCTGTGAAAGAAACGTGACAAATCTTACATTGCATATACCAAGCCGGTCAGACATATGCCATTAATAAGTTGGGCTGCCAGTGAGATGTTCAATTTCACATCAGCGAGAATAAATTGAGTTGCTTAGTACTTGGCATTAACAGAAGGGTGCCCCAAAGTGCACAATACATCTTCCGCTACGGCCGCTGTCCAAATATATAAATATATATTTTTTTATCATAATTTTTAATATCATACACGAATTCATATTTATTTTTCATTGCGCGATTTCCTTCCTTACTTTATTCATATTTAATAATTTTCGAATCTTCTTTACTGATCCTCTTATTCGTGGCGTAATCTATCAATGAAATCAAAATAAATCATAAATATCTTCACATAGGTAACTATGGTACGCTTATGAAACGTCAAAAAATCAAAAAGTTTTTAAACAAAAATTATATCGCCAAGTATGTTTTATGTAAGGTTGTATAGATCATTAACCATTACACCATGCACCAGCAAATGCATCAGTATCTATATTATATTAAAAAATAGAAAATAACCTTTACTATCATTGCTGGGCATAGCGAAATAGTAGCACATATTTACTTTATAGTGAGACCTGCAAACACACAGTACACCGAAACTAATCCTATCTGGAAATATTTAGAGATAACCATATAAGTTTATGATTATATTATATTTCATGTAAATAACATACCAAAGTATTTATTTACGTAACTGAATGGGTTGTTTAAAAACTTGGATGTACGACGCCTTATAGCCTCATGTTAATTTACACGCATAATAATAAGAAAATTAAATACACCTTATGAATTAACATATTAATATACGTTATATACCCTCGGAACAAAATCCAGCTTTGAGACACTGTGATATTCTTAGATTTAGAAATTTTAATCAAAAAATTCATCAATGTTGCATTGCCAAGTTTTCCCTTCAAGAACCCTACTGTCCTATTGTATTTTTTCACTACCCTCTATATTTCTTCAATTTATTTTTATTGCGGGTATTATAAAGATCGATAGGGCAGCCGAAATAAATGCGCCCTTAAATTGGACGACCCGCGGTTTTCCTCTATTTGGGTTTTTAGAAAGGAAGGTACCAACAAATCAGATTATTTAGTTTTGAAAAGTATATTTTATAAGGAGAATTTGCTCTGTATATATAATTTGGAAATCTTTTATACATTAGCGTCAT
Source organism: Leptophobia aripa (assembly GCA_951799465.1). Taxonomy (NCBI): domain Eukaryota; kingdom Metazoa; phylum Arthropoda; class Insecta; order Lepidoptera; family Pieridae; genus Leptophobia; species Leptophobia aripa. Next base: position 5,252,507 of record OX637266.1, on the reverse strand, counting down.
AGTTTGAGACGAAACAATACAATACGGTTGAATGGAATCGTACACTGGCAACACAGAAACTTAAGATAAAAATTTTAGGAATGTAAATATTATTAAATTACTAATATATTTTATTGAAAATAAGTATCAACTGTCAAGTTATAAAATCCACTTCAACGCAAATCGAATTAAATTAAAAATCCAATCTCCAATATTTTAGCGAATCAGTTCAGTTGAGTACGCCTTACATCGTGGAGAAATTTCTCAAAAGCTATTTATAAGTAACGGTGAGGACAGAGTTACAGAGCCATCGGGTACCTTTTGCACGAGTGGGATTAAAAATGTAAGATATTTAATTCTATATAAGGTACCACATTTTAGTATAGCCTAAATAAATGTACCAATATTACCTTTTACTGGAAAATATGTTTTTTTTGAATTTGATTGTATTTCGTGTATTATATGTGTAAAAGACAGGTCTGGGTAATGCTTATTTTATCCTTCAACTACACAAAGAAGGTCTAAAGTCAAAAGTGTGATAAAACTGAATACCTCAAGAAATACTTCTCTTTTGGAGTGAAATCGCAAAATTAGGTCCATTCCATCGGAAATCACAAAGTAATCAAGAGAAAAGTTCAAGTATCCCAAGTACTTTCGTGAGATTTTTTACTAAACTACGCTTGGATAGACCTTTTGTTACAATTTAGGGCTATTCTCAAGTTTTAACAAATGCCCAGTAATTTTACGAAAAAGAACGGGGTTTGTAAATCATTACATCTTAAAACTCGTATTTTTACCAAAGTTACTGTATTTAATCAAATATATATTACCGGATATTTATTATTGATTAGAACAAGATATAGTGAACCACGTACTTTTTATGTAACAGGAGATAAGCGATCAGGTGAGTGAACCCATGGACACCTGTAACGCCAGGAGGCTTGCAAGTGAGTTGCCAGCCTTTAAGTGAGTGGTACGCTCTTTACTTGAACGCCCCCAGGTCGTAGCGGTTATAATATTTAAAAATAACTTAATATATTATTGTATATTCATATTCATTATCTTATATATTAAATTGTACTTATTTTACACATCATCATTTAAAAGAGAAGCTCAATTCTATATAAATTCTTAATAAACGTATTTTAATATTGTAAAGTGTATTTCTTTTAAAAGTCAAAGCAAAGAAGCATCAAGTTAACAAAGAGCTGATACATAATTAGTTTGTCTCATTAAATTAAAATAACGATGCTAACACTAATGAGTAAAAAACGAAAAAAATCATAAAAGACAACAGAAGAATGTAATCATTATTTTTTCCGTCATTTTGAGTGCTTAGAAACACTTGAAAGTTTAAAGAGCCCGAAATACATTTTTAAGTTAAATTGGTGTTTTTATAATATTAATGACAGTTCTTATATTCAGAATTTTAGCCTATGCCAATATCCTTTTAACAAGTCACTTCTTTAAACAGCCGAACTTTAAACCAATAAAGTTTGACAGTGTTATTGCTGTTTTTTTAAAATTTAGAATTACAAAAATACTTTAAAAATGTGGAATGCTTTGGAAACCCCAAAAATCGTATCATGAAATAGACTGCTGGTTTTCGTTTTACAGTGTAAAATTACACTCTACCTAATATTGTAAAACTATTATTCCCTCTCCACAAATGTATTACAAAACACAACAAATAGTCTAAGGGCGAGCCTTTTCACTAACAAAGATCCTCTGGCAAAAAATAATAGACAATATTATTGTTGTGTTTGAAATAACATGCTAAAGTTGTCACAAAAGAACATGTTGAGTCGTAGCTCCTCACGCATGTTAGATCGATAAGAAACTACTAAAAAAAAAAATCTAGGTTGCATTAAGAGATTGCTTATTAGCGATATAGCCGTTAGTTGCTCTTATATGTACTAACGTCTATTAACATTACATTATACTGTTTTAGAGCAACAAAGTGTGAATAAATAAAAAATCATATTAAATTTTGATTTGTCTAATATATTTCATATACTATTTACTCATAATAATACGAAAACAAAACGTTGTAAAGATTAACGCAACTATAAAATAATTATATTATATAATATATTGCTCTAAATAATAATCCCTATAAAAGAATTTTAATTCAATTTACAAGCTAATTGAACAATGTAGGCTTCAGTAAAAAGGTTTAACGTTATAATTTCCACACGAGTGGAATTCAGCGCACTAGGCGTAAAATAACCTTGTGAAGGCGTTACTACATTTTTTTTTCATATTTTTCACGTGGCCTATAGTATTTCATATTTATAGCATTTCTACTGGCGTAACGTTTGTTCTATAATTCTAAATTTACAACATGGACACCAGGTAAATAGGGAAAACTAATATATCTAATGTATAAAATTTCCATGTCACAATGTTAGTTACCGTACTCCTCCGAAACGGCTTGACTGAATCTTATGAAATTTTGTGAGCTGAGAACTGAATATTCAGTAGGTGTGATAATCGGCAAACATCTATATATATAGTTAAATACCCCTGAGTGGTAAGGATTCTCCACGCGTCATTTTTTTATCTTTAAATATTTACCCATCCACGATCAACCCATATTTTAGAATCGCAATTTTATATGTATATGTCAAAACAACTTTTGCAGGGTCAGCTAGTTATATATACGATTATACCTTGCCTTAACAAATCTAGTCCACCATACTGATAGATTACTAAAGTTTTTTTTATTTTAAAAAGAATCCCTCTTCAGGGGTTTTACAACACATATTGGGGGCTATTTGGCAAGCATAACTCTTCCGATAATAACCGATATTTTCAGGTTGGCTCTTGCCTGGAGGGCTAAACAGAAACTCATCAGTGAGTTTCTGCTATCAGAAAATTGCGAAGTACATTCAAAATAAGGTAGTTTATTATAAAAATGATTAATTTTAGAGATACCCTTATATTCGAACATTTTCAAAAGAACAAACCGGTCGACATTTTATACTCGTATAACCACGTTGCAATACAATACAGTGTCTTTACAAACTAAATAACGAAAGAACATGAGTTCTATGACTTTTTTTCGTTTGATAGGTACGTGTGAAATAATTCATCTAACCTTTTCATAAAATAGTATTTGAACGTAAATATCTCATAATAAAAGCTTACACCGTTCTTTGTTCTAAAGAACGGAACAATAACAAAACCAGAACATTAAGAGAATAAACCATGTTCACTGCAGTCTTAAGAATTATCCGCCTTAATTAAAATGCTAATTAGAGTATCGTAGAGCGTGTACAATTACCATATACCATATAATTTGTATGTATTTTCTATGATTTTTGTAGACAAAAGCATACATATAACCGATATATCCAAGACTAACACTCGACCTCGGATTTCATTGCCGTGGGACACTTGCCTGAAAGGCAGTAACTAGCTTTATCTATTTAAACTTTTGTAACATGAGAAACTTTAACAGGAAAGAGTTTATTGGCAAAAACAACTATTAATAGTCTGAATAAGCTTTTTTTTATGGTGGAATCCCCATTCGAAGTGGATTGTATGAATTGTTTGGTATTAATATTGTATTGGTGTAATAATTTGAACAAAATATATAAATATAGCTTGTAATATTTTTCTTATTATAAACGTCATAATTGATGCAATGGCACCCAGAAGTAAATGAAGTATATACATTTACGACACCACTGTGCTTTCAGTGTTAATGTGTTTCTTTATATCTAAAGATAAAACTATAAAATTCTAAACTTTTTAAATAGCGATTGGGAAATACCAGACTTAACTTTTCCTCATGGAATTTCCTCAATTCATCAGATGTTGTAGAAATTGTTCACGAAGAGTTATATCAGCAAACATGCTTAATGTGCTTCTTTCCGCCGCTGTCAATATTTTAGACTAATTGCGAATTAAATGTTTTTTTATCTTATCGAAATACCCTGTATTTTTGTTAATTTTATACCGAATGCGGTACATTACCGATAGCTAAAAAATGTTGAATAAACCTCAGCAGTCAACAAAACCTGTTTTATGAAAGAGCTTGGCGTGCTCTAATAGTTTAGCTCTAATTAAAATAGAACTTTTGATTGTTTCCCACTTTCATTATAAAATTGTTAGACGTTATTATCAATTAGAATTATACAGTGTTTTATATTATTGCTTTCAGTAACTAATTTGTGATAAATATACTTAATTTTATTCTTACTATCGTCCATAAATATTAAAGATATATTGTTTTTACTACTACCTACTTCTTAACATGTTAAATACTTTTTTTTAAATTATAAAACCTTATAGATTGCAAATCAGTTAAATGCCCTTTATTATAACTTTACAGTAACAAGAGTGTATAAAAAAGGTATATAAATTATATTGATAACGACGTTATTTTGAGGTTATATAAAAATATTTAAAAAAAAACCTACTTTATATAATATAACGTAATTCTTTTATTCTTTATGTTTAAAGGCTTTAAAAGCCTGAAATTATATTTTTAATGTAGTTATATATTTAAATAATTAAAACTCACCAACAAAAAGTCCGAAAACGAGTAGCACCGTCATACTGAACACAACACTTCACATTATACACCCACTAAGCGTACACTGAATTGGAAAAGTTTCACGGCAGGCGCTACAGTACCGTCGCGGAGAAAGGTCGGTAGCGGACTGCGGGCTCCCCTCCCGGTTTCCGAGTCCCGAATATCTTATCGGGATCCCGTAATGAGATAAACGCCATTTGTCTACTTTGCGATAACGCGCTTAAGAATGAAGACATCTTGTAACATGTCTTTATTTGATTTTTCTTTTTTTGGTTTAATTTTGAAATGATTACGAATTTGCCAAACTCAAACTCAACATATCTTTATTCGTATATATTTATAGTAGGTCTTTATTAAGACAGTTTTGAATCGTCAATTTTTACACTACCACCGGTTCGGGAGGCATTAACAGAGAAGAACCGGCAAGAAACTCGATAGCTGCTCTTTTAAAATAAACAATTAATATAAAATTGTGCTACTGACAATTAAAATAACAAAGCATTGTAAGGCTACTCAAAAATTGAACTGTCCCGATGCTGAGCCAATTGCCGTCACATTAAAGGGATGTTTGTCCTCTAAATATGGAGGTTCTGGGTTGTATTCCATTTTGAATAATAAAAGCAATAAGCGGGCATTATATAAAGCATTGAATTGATATCTATGGCCTGGTACGGACGTAAGTGCTGTTGAATAGAAATAATGTTATTTCTCATAGAAGTTGTTTATTTTTCTGAAAAACTTATCAATATGACAATTAAAGTTAGATGCGATATGAAACTTCATCTTACGAGTATACTGACATTTCCCCGAATAGGAGACGCCTTTTATTGGAATGATTGTTTTATCAACGAAATCCTGTATGCCCCACATTAATTAAGCAAAAGTTATTTCTAAAGTGCTTTTTATAAGCTTATGTGTCCAAAAACCAGAGGCTGTATATCCTAGTTTATATGGTAACGTTATATGCTTAACTAATCCCCAGTATACAGTTTGGTTCATTATTTCAAATAAGTTTATGTAATTAAATTCTTAATTAATTGAAAAGCCTATCTGAACACACTCACAGTCAAAAATTTCCTTTGATTGTGTATGTTGTTTGAAGGGCGCCGTCCTTTGAGTGAAGCATTAGTCTCCCATCTCAACCCACCTTTATATTAGATCATTACATACATTTTACTTGTTCGAAATCCATCCCCATTATACACATCAACAAATACTATTCCAATTTCGAAATTTCTAATGGCAAACACAAATTTAATATCGAATACTATTTCGGAATATGCATTAGAATTAAATTAATATTCTATTTCGATTAACATTTGTGTACGGACCAAACAATTACAATTGTCCGCGCTTAAATTCAATATTGTCACTGGCAGCAAAAAAAAATAAATCACGCGTCGAATTCCCTCCGTGCGGTTCCATATTTCAAATTTCGCGCGCTCTGACCTTTACTATCTATGGCCATTAATTATGGGCCCTAGTTCGATGGCAATTACAGTTTACAAATGTTTACGTATACCATAAATTTAGATAGTTATATTAAAACAACAAACGGTTAATAAAATTGTTTTAACGTGTTTTATAAAAGCAATAATTGTATTAAAGTTATATACACAAATCTCCAGATTAAACAACACTAACAGACTGGCAATGTTTTTTGGATTGGAATCTCAGTGCTGGCCTGGAGGCCTGTACAGCTCAACACGGGCTTGTCTGCGAACGAGGTTTGTCGTGACCAGCGCAAGGGTAGACTCCTGCGAGACTCGGAGCTTGCAATATGTAAACGAAAAATTGTGATCAAATGTACAATCAAATGTACGTACGTACTGATGCTCCAATTATTACAAACATAAATTTTTTAGATGAAATTTCAATACATATCAAATGTTGCTTATCTGTTGGTTTTAAATCAAATTCTCTCAATCATCGTATATGCAGAACAGCCCGCATCGGTATCGAATTGAAATTACGAGAGACAGCGGTCATTGTGCAATCAAGTCGATTGTTAGTACAAGTATTGTCAGTCGGCGAGCAACGGGTTAGCTTTAATTCAATGTAACAATGACTCAAACTGGAAGGACTCATATACTCAGAATCTTCTATTGATGTTTCTTAAATCAAAATATATTTTTTTTTTAAATCACTTATGTGTTTTATATGGCGAAAAGAACATTCTTGATTGTATTTTATATGGAGTAATAAACATTAACAAGTATATTTTCATATTTTAAATAAACGATTTCACAAAGGCCGTGTTATTCTTAGTTACTTGAATTATTCATGCTAAGCTAAAAAAAAATCAGTTCGACTAAATTAAATCATATTTAGTTAAAATTCGAATAGAAATCCTTCATGACATTTGACGCGCTATAAAAACCGTGGAGCTTATCAAATCAATTATTTTATGTAGGTCAATTAAAAAGTGAGAAAATTAATTAAGGTCCGATTAAATATTGAGATCGTAACTATTCTGCTAACGTCTATGCCTGCGAAGCAATTCCATAGAGCTCCACAGTTTTTTGTATGAAACCGTCAATGAATGGAATTTCATACAAACTCGGAATCCTTTTTTTTTAAATGGCAGCCAAGTGATATTTACTTTGTTCATATTTTAAACGACATTTTAACAAGTTTAAAAATTATCAAGTTTTTTTCTATATATATGCATGAAAGTATGTAAAAAAAACTTGACCGTTAAGTCTTATTTAAACTGAAGTCGAAACTTTTAACGGATAAGACGCGAAAATGTTACATTAACGTCTGGTTTACGAGTCGTGTTTAGCGAGAAAGAAGTAATTTAATTAATTCTTTTTTGTTAAACTTTTAAGAATTCAAGAAACCATTAGAGGGTTTTATGAAGACAAAGAATTCCATTGACTGCCGAAACCAGATATACATTTTTAATTATTTTACAATTTCGGTTTAAAAAACAATGTAAGTTAATGCCTCGCAGTCACAGACTTTGCTTAAAGAAAACCGTTGGATGTTCTATATTCATAATATACATAACCAAACACTATTTTCTTTTCCATTTCCATCTCATCAAATAAAATAAAGGCTGTATGAGATAACAACGAAAGGAAAATAATTCTATTATTTACGAGCCTAAGCTAAATCTCAATTTGGGCCATGAATGAGAAATTATCTTATAGAAGTCTGAATTAACATAAAAAACCACTTACATGTCACATGAACAAAATTCTATATTTATCAAAGCGTTTACAGTATCTTTATGACAAATATGGTTTTGATAAATGTATTGAAAACATATTATTTTACATTAAAATATATATAATAATGCGTGTATTACATAATATTGCCGTGGTCCATGCAATTACGCATATTCCCCATCACTTTTCTTCACCTCCATTTTCAAAACCTTCTATTTTCTTGGGGGGGCACATCGGTCAGCTTGCGTCAATACTTTGTTTAAAAAAAATCATTAATTTAATAAAATGTACGCTATTGTTATATTTTTTTAAAATGAGTTTTTTATTTTTGCATTAAAGAGCACAAATTAAAATTAAGATGACTTTGTAAGATCGCATGTATTTTTAAAAATAGGAATGATTAATCAAGTAGCTTTATCATGTTAGTAATAAACGTAGTATTCCGAACAATATATCAGATAGCATAGTGTTTATGTTACCAAGCGACAAGCTAATTTCCGACCGTCAGTTAGACGCTATAATATTGCCACAATATCATTGCGTGTCGCTCACTTGGATAAATATCTGCTATATTTTGCCTCATTCTGAAATTCATTTATACAGCATATATACAACATAACTGTTCATATGTTTTTCAAATTAAACATTTGGCTAGATATGTTATGTTTATATATGTTAACATATATAACATAACTCGAACATGGTAAGGTAACCGGCATTCGACTCATGATTTGAGGACAGGTATTAAATACAGAAGGCTGACTTGTTTATTGATATATCAATCATCAAAGATGCTGCCCAGACTGCAGACCACTCAGGCCATTTATAAATAATTAGATAGGCATCTAGTTATCAGTACCAGTGAGGCATTAGCTACTTCTTTCCGGGAATACATCAGGTTTACTTTTTATTTTATTTCTGAAATTGAAGATGTGATAGCCTTTACCAGGATTGCTCCGATGCACACGTGTAATAATGTGTTTAATAATAATTTAATACAAATTAATGTATGTATTGATTTTTCATAACTCTGTTTAGTGGTTTAATGTTTTTTTTATAAATGTAAATAAAATCACATAAAACTTATGATTAAATGTTAATTATTACTATATTGTAATACTCTTATGTAACAATGGTCCATAGGTATATTAAAGGATAATCGGTTTTATCATTCTAAAAGCTGTTAAATTCAAAGCCAGCTATCCAGTCGACAGGTGCACACTAATCCCACGGGTTGTAGGCCGTGCTATTCGTTTATACGCTTGTCAAACGCAGAGGAAGCCAGTGGGCAAAGTTCTTTTTTTTAATCACACAACCAACCAGAATTTTGTCATGTTTCCCAGATGTTCGAATTTTTTGTTCTCATTTTATATGAAGTGAATAATTGAACCTCTAGGCGGTTATGATTCAGTTATGTGGTACATTTGATTAATCTGTCCGTGAACGCAATATCGTGCAAGAGAAATTATATTCGTACAGACTTGAGTCACATAATATTATCGGATGCTTTTTTTTCGATCGTTTAAGGAAACCCTAGTAGTCCATTATCGATGTGTATGATTTTAGTTCTCAGCAAGTATAATAAATACATAGCTATCATGTAATTATTATTTTTTTGTAAATATAAAAATAGATTTTACTATGTATTCATTTTATTGACTGTTGATGCCAAGGTGGCTTAATTTTGCAAAAGTGAAATTTCTTAATTAAAAAATTGTCAATGCGTTTTGTCATATCTAGTTCTTCAATAACACATTTGATTTATCTCTATCTTCATAAAGTCATATTGCGTGACCGAAAACTCCTATCGAAGTACCTGTAAAGGGTTTCCGGTAAAACGGTTACAAAAGCAACACTTGTCACTAATTCGGTCTGATTGATAGAGTGTCATGACGTCACTCCATCTGTCGACGTCACCGACCCTTTGTCGGAAAAGTCCGCCATTGTTAATATCCCTGATTTATAGTTTGCTGCTACACAATAAAGTATTTCAATGTTGTTAAAAAAAATTCGCTTCGCTTAGTGTCCACCATAGCTTCAAAACATTTCAATTTTATTACATATTTCTGATAGGTAAGACAAAGTTTGTATTGTACACTTGTATTAGAAAAAGTATGTAACGTAAATCAGCGAGAAGGTGATATATAAAATTAGTGTCATAAAATATTAACTCTTTGAATACAAACAAATAATAAACCTAAGCCTATATTTTAATTAAAATCTCTTGTTCTCGAAATAGTTTACATGCCTGCGTTCGTTTTTACGAACACGAAAAAAATACATAAAGACGCGGTGACATCAACGCACCCGTAAAACACTTTTTTTTCTATAGATTTTTTCCTATAAATCACGTGGAAAAATTACGTTTTGTTGCAACTATGCAATACAGTTGTACACTTAGTTAATTCCTACGTTGCATCGAGTCGACGATATTTCCTAATTAACATAAAACCATTTAGTTCTGCAGTCCGTTTGCAATTTCAGCTGTATTCAGAAATTGGTAGTGCTTGTACTTGCTTTTATTAGAATTAGCTAAAGTAAGCCAGTAAGCCTCTCAATGTAACATTTACAGGTAAACACCATCTTTGCGGTAACATTTTGTGAAATTACATATATAATTCGAATTTAATATCAAATTGTCTTCTGGTAATTTGATGTGGCAGTTTATCGCGGACCGGAATTTTAACATCGACTATTGTATATAAGATTATTATTGATTATCGTATATATATATAAGACTTTTTTGATGTTGGTACACAAGTCATCGCTGTTATATGGGATTATAATATATAGCAATGATATAAATAAATAAAATGATATACGTAAAAAGTTTAATTAAATAAAAGTATTTAATCGTCTAGTACAAAAATCTATTTAAAATACACAACATAATATCGACAAAAAATACCATAAACTTATATAAGCCTTACGTTACATTCATTTACATGCATTATACTTGCAAACCAATTAAAAGTTTCGTTCTTTCTAAAAAAATATGTAACAAAGTTGACTGAAACTTTTATTCAGTTATTAAATAAGAATTATTTTGGTACAACTTTATATATATGTAACATGGGCATCAAAAACACGGCATTGTGTTGACCTAAGTAAACTATAAGAAATGGTAAAGTTGGGATATTTAGGCTCCTCCGTGTCTTGGATAAAGACGTAAAGGTCCTGTGTAAATCCCATCGGGCTGTTAGAGTTTTGTGAAATAGAGTGCACTTAGGTGTATGAACTATTATATCCTGTGAAAACACTGCGTCCATATCATGTAGTTCGTGCTCGACTCGGCCTTGAACACATTAGTTTGAAATCTTCAAAATTATTATTACAAATTTAATATTAGTAAAGCTATATTAATGCTTCACAAGTTGTAAATTTTTAATTGATGCTTTCTAAGCGAAAGAATAAATCTCTTTATTCAGTAAGGTACATACGACAATTTTGAATCGTCTTAAATCTAAATGATTCTACGCCTGTGCGTTCGTGACTAAGCTAAGAAGAGCAGGCAAGAAACTCGGACATTTTTTCCTGATTTTTCAGTGATTGAAACGCGTATTTATTACTCTGTTAACGTTGGCGAAAGACTAAATGATAACTTTTTCCTGATAAAAAGTCTATTCATTGAAGTACAATGTCAGTTTTCGTTAGTACAACAATAACCAACCATGTTTCACGAAATGTATTTTCATTAGAGTTTTGTCCTCAACAGTCTTCGAAACTTTTAGATATTAGATTTTTTAAATTCCGAATGAAAAGTTAGCGGTAATAAAAAGAAAATTTTAAAGGCGGTCTATTTGAGACATACTAATCTAGAGAATTTATTGTGTTTACTATTAAATACCTTACGATCAAACTATATTTTTTGAACATAATAGAGAAACAGTTTAGTGTATCACAAAATGGAGGTTTAATTATATATGTTTTTTACAATTATTGTAATGTTATATATAGATATATTTGAAAGTGTATGCATAATACATATATTTAATAGACCAAAACAATTGAAACATACATTGGTAGCAATTTGACTATCTACAAGTTAGTACACTGTGTTATGAAAATTTAACAGGCTCGTTGGAACAGCGAATAATCCACTATTTCAATTGAAATGAAACAATCAGAGCATTAAAGCAATAACTGTCACGCACACGTGTAGTCATATGGAAACGTCATTGGACAAACGGTCGCGTAGATTCCACTTAACATTGAAAGTCTTGTAATATTGTTGGTCAGAGGGCTTTGCGGCTTATGATTAATGGTGACTTGACAGTTCATTACGCAATAGGAAATTAAAGTGTTGTTAAATAGCTAATGCTACAACTGTTATTATTTAATATAAACGTTATTTGGAATACTACTTGGAATGAAAAAAAAAAATGGAATACTTATTTAGTCTATCATACGCGTATGTAATTGCTGGTTATAAACAATTTCATTCCATTTAATTTTGTATTATTAAAGTAATGAATAATAAAGTGACAACGATAGAGTTTTAAAATTTAGAAATTGTTAATAGACAATCTATTTAAATACCTTTAGACAAAGGTTTCTATATCTATGTAACTATTTATCATTCTCCGAGAAGCTTTTACAAAGAAAGCAACTCTAAATCATAATATGGTGTTCCGTAGCAATCATTACTTTAACAAATTTATTTCCATCCATGTCAAATAATAGTTAACGCCAATATGTCTACAAATTGGGCATAAAACAACGACTTCCAAATTATATCACAAATGTATAGGATATGACCTACAAATGTCATACTTAATCCTAAGTCTCGACTGTGAAGGTTAGGATCTTATGACATATGAGTTAGCTCTTAGTGAGTTTTTTTATCTTTCGCTTATTGTTAAATAGCAATAAACGCTATGATGAAAGTCGCAACAGATGCCTCGTAGGCAGCCAGTTTACACTTTACATTGAGGATTTACTATATATTTTGCATAATAAAACATCCAAGACACGAGAGCCATTAAACTGTTTAAACCACAAAGTAAAGGAGTTAGACAGGCCATAAACCGACGTGAACTACCTCCCCCGATTATAGTAATGGATGTCTCATTGGTATGGTAATGCTTAAACGACCTCCGATTTCAGTGCCATTGATTTATATTCTTTATAGCATTCCTGTGGTCCAAATCAATTTTTAACGACGTTTGTTTATTTATTTATTTAAGGAAATGTAACAAGCAAGAATACTGAAAATAATGTTTATTCCTTTTTAGTTCGTATTGACAATACCAGGATAGTGCCTGCATTTAAGTTATAAGCTTGTTATAACTTGTTTTTTGGAGAACACGCTCTGTTTCTTATGAATCTTAAAAAATACACAAATAACAATGAAAAAAAAAAAAACCAAAAAACAAAACAAGTACCAGTGCCAGTTACTGTAGTATGACACTATGTGTGCGTGTAAATAAATAAGGCGGCACATAAATTAGAACGAAGTCTTTGACTAATTTTACAGATAAAAAAAATAGAGGAACGTAAACAATATTAAAAAAAATACATATACAAACCATCTCAAATCTTCATCCATAATCAAGACGAGGCAGCACAAGGGACTTGTAAAGATAAATGTATGCGGTTGCATCTTTGAATTCTCTAGTTACCCGCGTGATAAAGCCATACGTTGGGTGTTACTTACAATTAGTTCTGTATAAAAGTCTAAAAAATATTGACTTTTACTGTATCAATGGTGTAACGCGGATGATTTGTAATGAAAAACATATGTTCTCGCCCAAGAAATTTGGACTGATATTGTCGGCTCCAAGTTCTTTGTAATTAGAATATGCCAGTATTTAAGAACTTTATTTATTTAATGTTCACCTGTGTATTATAATAGATTTAACGGACAGTGAAACGAAAGTGCATATACCCTTTATATTGCAGATAGTAAAACTAATTTACACCCGTCTTCACTATTATTAATGTTACGATATTAACCAACGCCAGAGCGTTGCGTGTGTGCGTGAATGAAAATAAAAGACTTCCGACCTACATACACAATCGCAAAATGCTAGGAATAAAGGCTATTTTGGTGATCGTGTTTCTAATCGTAGCGCACGTGAAACGCATTGCCCTATAACAGGGGTTAACGTATTGACATTCGTTTGAGATTGAAATTTGTTTCATATCTGATTCATTTATACTTTAAAGTTAAGTTTAAGTCAGCACTTTACTCAAAGAGACCCAACTGCTCGTTTGCGTCCTAAAAAAACAACTTACAGTTTTGTTTTTATATAGCTTAGATAAAAAGGATGAAAATTCTATAGCTTAAACATGTACTGATGTAAATAAAGAACCGCGTGTTGAGATTATTGTTGCTTTGTTGAATCAGTACAGAAACAAAGGAATATCGCATCTTCTTCATTATTTCTCCATGATAGCGAGACCTCATAGAGCACGAGAAACAGTTTTAACTCTACAGAAACTGCAATTAGAAACCATTAGCCACCCGTATTCGCCAGACCTTGCTTTAACGGACTACCATTTTTCGTGATTTGAACAATTTTCTACGTGATAAAAAGTTTTGTTCCCTTTTCTTAAATTTAAATGTTTCAGTGTCATGGACAATGTAAAAGCGGGTTTTTTTCATTACATTAAAATCATCAAACGGTGTGTATTTTGAAAAATAATCTGTCAAGAATTAACAATTATGTATGTTAATGCCATACGTTCAAGGATGATATAATATTTGATAGAATTATTTATACCTAGTGATTTTATACCATTACAATTTTTATGTTCTATGTTACTTATTTTAATACTACTTTGGTTAGTAATCATATAATCATATATAGAAAACCAGATGAAAGAGTGAGGAAAGCCTATTTTGAAAATCGGAAGTATTGTTAACTTGTACCTTACTTTCACTATATTTATATTTTACGATATTGAAAAGACTAATATTTATTAGGTAAAACAAAATGTATTCAAATATAACTTGGAATTATAATCGGGGGTGAAAATAGCATTCCAGAACGAACATAAGAGGTAGTTAACTGTAAACGTGTCCCCTTACCACATTCGTTCGGCACGTAGACTGTATCCCATTGCATGCAGTTATAATATTAAGGTAGACTGTACATTACTCGCTTCAAAAATCATAAACTACTACATATTCAGTTAACCATAAAGCATAGACAGATTAAAAGTATACATGTCAATATAAATAAGTCCAGTATAAGAATATAGAACGTCGAATTGTGACAGTTTACATAAAATGCTAATGAAATGAAACATCGGTACATGTCTTAAACTAATATTAAAAGGTAACGTTTTTATTAATTTATCTGAACATAATTGAATAATTTATTTGCATATAGTATATATACTATAAATACATATATAGTATATATATATATTAGATGTCAACAGAAATGCTCATCATATAAATGTCCAGTAACCATGGTAACCATGAAAAGTTGAAAACTGCACAATTAAAATAGCATTAAAAAGCTTACTTTTAATGCTATTTTAATTTGAATTGATTCCATTGAACGACAATCCTAATTAATTTACAGTTACGATAATGTAGCTTGGTGTACGACTCGCACGAATAAGGCTATGTTTTGTATGTATATAATATTTGTGTAAATGAGGAATGCAATATTGCATTTCATTAATTGCTTACGTATATAATACCTCTATAATAATAATAACGCTATAAATATTATTAATTTAATATATAATTTAAGTACGCAATAACTGTTGCTTAGCGTAGGTTGAATACGTAAATACACTGGCAGTGACCGATGACAACTAATAAGGATTCTTTCTATATAAGACGAGAACCGATTAAAAAATAACCAAAAATACTTATACCAATGGATGTATGGAACAGTTTAATTTAAAAAAAAAATTATTAAAAAAAATGATACAAAGTGCTTTTGACAAACAAATGCAATCAAGTGAAATAAAAAAAAGTATGAATATTCAACTATACAGGGGAAATATGAAGCCGTGACAAATATTCGAGAAAGTACAATTTTAATGAAGTTCTACACGTTCAAACTTGATATTAACTTGGGTTTTTGAAGTCATGAATTATTAGGCTAAGTTGTAAGTTATAACAGTACTTGCGAAGTGTAATTTACAACATTCTGAACTAGCAAGAATTTTTTCTTATTAGTCTAAATCTTTTGATATTAGGTTATAGAAAAAAAACATTATTTTCTGTTAAAAAATACTTAAAGAATACTATATAAATTATGTAAATCAATATTATATACCTAATATATATTGAGCGTATGGAGTAAAATATCCTGCGATTTCATACCATCTAGAAATCTACATAATATTAAATCTTGATTAATAAATTTGGTTTATGTAACAATCTAGTTATTAAAAATGAGGTTATATCAGTTAGGTAATTTGTATGTACGTTTGTCATGTTTTCATAAGCCGGAATCGTAATGAAAAGGAGAAATCTCGTTTTCCCGTTTGCCAAGCTATCTTTGAAGTACCAGACTAACATGAAAAGCGGAAAGTTTTTTAACACCGGAAAACGCGGTGTTTGTACGCGGCACCCGTTTCAATAGAGAACACCAATTTAACTAGACCTGCCTGGTCCCCCGTTCGTTCTGCACAACGATTAAGGTGAGGGGTAACGATTTGAAACGTAACGGTCTAGTAAATCTGGTGGAATTTAGGTGATTTTTCAATTGCGAGAAAATACTATACAGGTCTGCCTGCGCACCTGGTGTTTTTTCAGGCTTTATCGTTTATTGACATGAGTTAGGTAACGATAAGGTTGTTATAACAATATAACTGTCTTTTTTTAATGGTACAACAATTAACGGAAATGTTAGCAAGAATACCTAAGTATATTCCGATATTAATATTAACGGTGAAAGGTTGTCTAGACCAACTTTATTATTCCGAAGTGCCTTCCATTGAATTATTAGTTGTTCTTGACTTGTTTATTTTCTTATTCATCTGTTTTGTTAGATAAACTACACGTACCGTGTTCTTTTAGTTTTGTAAGCGAAAGTATGTTTTAAATAACATTTGCAACTCTTTCTAGCTTATATTGTGTAAATTTTATGATAGAATAACAATTATACTTCAATAGTGAATGTTTATATATAATTTATGAAATGTAATAAGCATATTTTCCGTGGAGTAGCTTTTACAAAGATAAAATTAATCAATATCTACATTATGGGCTTCAAAGTATAATAAAGTTTTACGAAATCCAAAGTTCTTGACAGTGTAATTCGAACTAAATTTAATTAACGAATCTGGTGTGCTGTTAATCAAATAAAACTTTAGATAGCATTTCTAACGTCTTTTTATATACAAATTTCTATTATAACAGTTATTAAAAAAATTTCTGAGACACTTCAATCAAAATTTCTGGTATTAATTTCCATTTTAAACCAGACCACAAAAGGCTTAACATAGAATTTTTTTTATCATTGTACCCCGATATATGATTTCCATGGATTAAACGACATATTTAAGGAACAAGCAGGTTTAGGTATGCCACTGCCCACATAGACCATAATCTTTTGACAATTCTATCACAAGTTATATTTAAAATCATCTGGTTTTATATAATGCCTTGATTGCTAAAGAAAAAAACCCCTTCAATTCTCTCGGGCATCTTCGGGAAGGGTGGAAAAAGGATTTACATTTTCAAAGCGGAATCGGAACAATAAAACTCGTCAAAGCTAGCCGAATAGCGTCCGTTGCAATTTACAGTCAGTGAAATATAAAAGTATTGCAATAAATGGGATACCCCAAAGCGGAGGCTTAGATCGGTATTATTGTGTCATACGATTTAGTCAAGAAGCTGAGGAAATGTAAAACTGTTGATGAAGACGATAATTTAATAATATATAGTTTATCTTTTAACAAATTAAAATTGCATATCAAAAGACTTATCTTTGTGTTTTTATATTTTTTTAGTATGGGTAAGGAAATATTTGGTTTTAAATAGTTTTATGTGTCTAAGTTTTTCATAGGCAAATTCTAACAACGACACACCCAACGACATAATTGTTTTAGTTGCGGTAAAGCCTAACGATTTATAAACGATATCGTATTTCGTATATTTATTTCTATACAAAATTCGGATGATATAAATATATTGAAGAGTTCTGTCATTATTCCGGATTGCCTAGTATAGGGTCTCTGTTTTGATTCCCACTACAACAATTTTAATTATAAACATATTTGGTGATTCAAGTATAATTTGAATTTAAAGCATATTGCATATATATCAACTGTGTGTTTAATGTGTGTCCCATATTAACAAAAAGAAACATTAGAACAACTTCAATATTAGCATATTTAACATAATCGTGTTTTTTTGTATTGATTTTATAACCACAAAGTCAAAGTCAGTCAGTATGTAGTAATTAACACAATGAACTTAATGACATCTCATTTTGAGACTATTGTTCATGAATTTAATTTATTTAACCGGCTTCCTTATTTGTTACTCTTGTAATGGAATTCATTCTTGTGACTTGACTTTTGACAGAATCTTAGCGAGGAATTTAATTTTAAATTTCTGTTCAATTTAGTGTTGTTTCTCGTAAATAATAAAGGGATTTTGTTGGCTGCACGGGTTTGTTCTTCTTCAAAATGGAGGAGAACTTTGTCAATTACACTACGATGGTTTCAAACGATTTTTAACTTTAAAGTTGAAGATAAATGATTTTTATTGAACGATTGTATTGTATAACAGTTACTATTTTTTATAATAATTATATTATAAAACATTAATGGTTATGTAATTCATTCAATAAATAAATTTAAATGAGATAATTAAATAGTGTTCATTTGGTGGGAGAATAATTTCATTATTGTGTAACTTAATAACTCATAACAAGTAGTTTTTATGAGATAAAATTAATATAAATATATATTTCTTTTAAATGAAGCGTCAATAGCGAATGAATACGGATTCCTCGGTGAAAAGCTAATTTCCATACTGAATATGCTTGTCATCTGATTTAAAAAAAAATCCTTTCTTCGCTTTTCCGCCGAAGTTGACAATATTAAAATTAGCATTATTTTATAAAAGATCCTTTGTAAGGAATATCCATTGTTGTTTTTTTCATTGTTGGCTGGATTCGTCACATTATTTCGTGACTATTGTTTACTTGTTTATAGAAATCCTTAATATTTTAGGGAAATTAATGTTGTTTTATAATATGTTCAGCATTAACTATACAGCCTTAAGTCTATATAACGACTCAGAAAGGATTGTGCAATTTATGGCGTTATAGAGCATAAATTGCACAATCCTTAAAGCTCGTTAAATAAATAAAAAACATTGTATGGAACACAAGTTAAACCAACCAAAGCTTTCGATGTTGTATCGAGTCTTTAATCGAGTGACGTTAAATGGGGCTTACACTGTATTTGAAAGTAAAAAATATTTTATATACATATAACATTTTATATGCCTATGCCTGCATAAGAGAGGTTCCTATATTTGGTACTCGGTCAAATATTGTGTGATGAATAAATTTGTTGGCTGTGGTCTGAGTGCTTATATATAAAGACCTTGGGTCTAACCGTGTGAGAAATGTGTCCCATATTTATTGATTACTAGCTTTCCGCCCGCAGCTTCGCCCACGTGTAATTCGGTTAAGTATATAGCGTTTTTAAATGATCTCGACAGGGCTTTCTTGCACGGGCTAAAATCTTGTTACAATTGCACACTCGTTACAATATTACATACATTTACAACCTCGTTACATACATTTACAACCTCGCACACTCACTCACACAGCAACACCATTGCACACACTAAAACACACACACTTAAATGCTCGTTATTCACATAATATACTCCACTTGTTCATATGTATATATATATTTTTATTTGTTTTTTTCTGTTCGTGTTTTTTTGTTATTATTTTTTCTGATCTTAGATTCTATTTCCGGTTTTATATTTTAACTTTATTTTGGCTTTATTTTTAATCTATTTTTATTGTGTAAATTTTTTTTGATAAGCTGTATAGGTTTAAGAAATAAAAAAATAATATAAATCCAGGTTGATGACGAATTATATCAATGCTATCTATCGAGCACATTGTACAACACCGCGCCCGCGCGCACTGCGTTATTTGTTATTTTTGTTACCTCTCATAAGTTTTAATATTAAGATTAACTTATATTAGAACATAATATAAGTGTTTTAAAATTTTGAAGCAGTGGTTGAAGTAAATTTTCAATTGACTATATCTAAACTTTTGACAACGCTCCCAATTATATGTAATCCAACTGTGAAACCCACGTTCAAATCCGTTGAGTAGTTTTGAAGTTATAACGTACCAGACAGACAAGAATTCCAAAAATAGTTTTTTTGGTTTCTATAACTCTTCTTTAATTGCCTCCTTTCAGTTTTTTGGTAAAATATTAAATGTACAGACATTCGATTTTTACTGTCTTATTATTAGTATAGATAGATAACAATCAACCGCATACTCACTGTTGTTCTATACAAAAAATACAGTACAAACGACCATATGTATTAATATATATGAATAACGCGAATTATGTACTGTATTTTACATTTGGATATTAATATGGTAATAAAAGGAGGTAGAGTTACAGTTGATATTACGGAGGTATACCTAACATTAAGGTGTTTTAATGAACACTTAACTTGCAACGTGTGCGCTGTTTTCGTTATTATAACAACAGTAAAACGTTTGTAATTTATGTTCGGGGGAGGGGAATAATAGTCGTCATAATAGGCTTAATAGATATATGTGTTTTAACAAATAATGGCCGTAAATGGGATAGTGAAATTCATATTGTTGATGTTTGTTTTGAAAAACGATATGTTCCAGTATAATCAGACGATTATTAAATTGCGGTATGGATTGTTACAAGTACATTTTTTTGAATTATATATATATATATATATATATATTCGTTTCAATTTGTTCATTCATTCCATTTCATCAAATTATTTTTTTTTTAAAACATATTGTCCTTCTTTTTTTTAAACATACAAATCTATATAGCAAAAACTTTGTCTTAAAAACTTTGGATTTATAGGACGAAGAGGCCTTACCGGACTTCCTGATAAACCATATTTTTAGTTTTTTTTTATTATTTGCGATTACGAATAGGTTAGAGGGAGAACTGACGCGAGCAAGCAACATACGGTGCATTCAGGTTACGTAGCAACATGACCGGTGTACCTTCTCAAAGTGCAAGCCTATCGTATTGAAGACCCAGGATAATTTGTAGCGTCGTCTACATGGCATGGTGTGTCTAAAGATTTATAAACCATTGCTTCTCTGTCGAATGACTTTAAAAGTATGTTATTAACAAACGATGTCAAATATATCATCCGTGAAAGGATTTTCACCATTTCCTATTTATAGAAATATTTTTCACTCGTTTTTAGTTAACCTTATACTTTTTACTAAACAAGAAGTATCCTCTCCCCACCTCCTTGGCTTGATATTCCAAACATCTCTTCTTTACATATGTGACTAAAAGAACCTTTGTTCATAATCTCAGACTTATTGACTCTCTTATATACGTGTTAGTTCCTAATTTCAAGTAAATAAACCCAAGGAGTAAGTAAATAAAATATTTCATAGAAATGTTTTTTCCCCTTTAGGGGTTGAATTTCTAAAAATCCTCTCTTAGTGCTCCATTACACATCTCAAGGAACCTACATGCCAAATATCAGCTTTTTTCTACCAGTAGATTCGGCTGTGCGTTGTCTATCAGTCACTCAGTAACGAAAGAGTTTTATATATGTACGATTGTATATATAGGTAGATTATGTATTCACTGTTCATATGTTTTAAAACCATACCGAGTTCACAAAAAAACCTTCCAAAATACGTAATACAATATCCTGCCTAGCAATAGATAAATATAATTAAACCCTTTGGAATATACAAACATAAATCATAATAAACAAGAACTATAAAGACGTGTCTCTTTTCCGCGCAAATTTCCTTCACATATTCAGCGCAGAGCTGCAAAGACCACAGATTATTAAAGGTTGCGCCAAGCGTTGACATCGACAATTTATGAGCTGTGGCCAATAACCTCTGCATTTTGATATTTCTTAAATGTATTTTCGTTGTTCAAACAATTTTCTTTTATAACAATCTCAATTTATTTTATAGAGAGAAGAGCGTTATGAGACAACTTGTTTAAGTTTATTTCACGTTGCTCCAAATAAAACATTATCTGTTATTATTTTCGTCTTTATTGTTATAGAAAGACAGTTTTAATTCTATTTACGAGATAATGTTTACTCTGTATAATGTTTAATATTGTATGATATTAAATCGATTTTATTTGAGAATTTATGAATATAATCTCAGTATTCATATATGATGAAGTTAATAAAATACGAGGACGATGAGATTTGAGGAATAGTTTAAAAACAAATTGTCTGTATTCGATGAAAACTAACCG
Organism: Leptophobia aripa; assembly: GCA_951799465.1. Lineage (NCBI taxonomy): Eukaryota > Metazoa > Arthropoda > Insecta > Lepidoptera > Pieridae > Leptophobia > Leptophobia aripa. The sequence goes on along the minus strand of OX637266.1, from coordinate 5,230,385 downwards.
GTTTACTAGCAGCGGTTAAATTCTGCTTGTTCTCAAAACAAGATGAAATGTTGCCAAATGTTCGTAATTTAAAATTGGAACATACAGATTTTTATTTTTTACATATCTATTTATTTAAAGTTTATGGAAGGATGTGTAAGTTTTTTTTAAACACACCTTTCTGTTAACATTATACCCAATGTTATATTAATTCAATATTATACTATCATAAATAATGTTTAAGATATTTAATAGCTTACAGCTTTTATGTTTACAAATGTTTAACAATATTCAAAATTTTAGAATTAATAATAACCATACATACATGTTTAAAGATTATGTTCCCGTGTGTTTACACCAGCACAGTTGATGAATAGGCTATTTATTTTGTGGTAGTGTTAGTTCTTGAGCTGTTTACAATTCAATACAGAAATAGTTGCCATATAAAATTTTCCTTAATCATATTTCCCTAAATCGCCCCGAACATTCCAATAATTTACTGTTCATTGCTCAGTTAAATTTAAAATTATGGCAACTTTGAAAAATAGCTTCGTATTTTATTGGGTTAATTGGAGTTTTTTTGCCAGTTTCGTATGTAATTTTTGCAATTAAATTAACATTTTTAGGTGTGTGCATTATGTTTGTTTTAAAGTAGACTAAAAGTAGAGAAGTAGAATAAAAAGTTCACTATAAAAAATATAACATGTGTGAAAATATTTATCTCATCATTTCTTATTGCACAGTATATATATATACATAACATTTTCAATAAAATGTAAATATAAAGTTTTGAGACTAAAGTGTAAATTATAGTCTTATAAAAAGACAATACACTATTTTTCAAAACAAGGAGTAGTTCACAATTCACATTGTTAAAGGCTCTAAGCATAAAATTAGTTAAATAAAATCCAACTGTTCAATCGACTACCATAAATACCACTTTAGTGGTTCATAAAATAATTAATTTTATGTTATACTGACACCATGAACAATGTAATTAATTATTTCATGGGAAATATATTAAAAATATATCTTGCTTATTAACGAAACTTAAATACTAAGCACTTAAAAGCTAAAGTTTTGCCCAACGTATATTTCGAGTTAAATTAAATTTTAATATTCATATCATGTAAATTGTTACGAAATAGTTTGTACCTGTGTGCTTTTGTAATATTTATGAGATCTCGTATGAATAATACTCTCTGTAGAACTATATATCTTAAAAGAAAATGTCTCGTATGTGTAAGGTGCTATATTTAATATAATGGTACACCACTTTTCACTGTGCCTATAAAATATATTTCGATATATAGAGACAACAGTGTTAAAAATAGATTATTTATTAAACAAACTAGACGCTAATGCTGCATGTAAAAATAAGCAACAGGAATGACATCAATCCTATTCTTAAAAAAAAACAATTCTTTATTGAAATCGCAAAGCCTACTGATTCCAAGTACCAGGATAACATGGCTTATAAAAAGATCTATATAACAATTTCATAGCACTGACCAAAAGTCCAGTTATGCCGTATAATTGTAATTACTTAAATATCATAAATTGAACTTCCGTTAAACGAAGCTCGTTAAAGGAGTATGATGTGACCATTGTAAACCGAATCGTCGAAATTATACTACACTACACAACGTGATATGTATGTAAATTGAAAATTTCAATTAATTTTTTCGCATTACTCTGCATATCATAACTACTAAGTGAAACTCGTGTTCAAAGGTCTCTCGATTTTTTATAGCACTACATATTTTATCCTTCTTGCCTGTTGAATGTTGTACATTTATTAAAAGAAGAAACTCATAAGTATCATCTGACAAAACATAAATCAAAATGTTCAATCCATGAAGGATCTATCCCAGTTCGAGGTACTGGCAAGAAAAAACGACAATTTCATACTTAAACCCCTATTATTAGGTGACATGGTTTTGCTCTTTTGATAAAAGCTCTTGAATTACGCTCACGCTTAATTACCTCATTTTTCATTATAATAGAGTAGCATCTTTGGTACACAATAGAGCTTTTTTATTTGAATTAGGTATTAATCCTAGACCTATTATGTAATATATGGAATACACGACAAAAACAATTAAATGTCTTAAATGCTTTAATAAAATAAAATAAAATAAAATATTTTCCATGTTAAAATGTATTATGCAATGTAAATAGTATTTATTCATTACGCTCACATTATGCTTAATTTTCATACTTGGGCCATGTCCTAACGTATCCTCTTTTGACAATTAATAATTATGAGAAAGGTTCATCAGTAGAAGATAAGAAGTGGGCAGAATTTTTTTTTGTTTTTACGCTATAGAGAAAAGACAAGAATAGCCTAGCACTAGCGCTAGCTCTAGAACTGCAGAGCTATACCGGATACACGGTAGGCAGTACACTGACAAAGGTAGAGAGGTTATCAGGATGCTTATTGCCAACTTTGCCAGTTAAAGAGGCACTATTAGAAGAATAAGAATGTGCTTTAAGCTACATCGTTTTTAACTATAACAATCCCGTTTAGATGTCCATTATATACATTTTAACCGGATTAGAATTAACGCTGTTATAATTTTCTAAACGTCACATTTCCTATTGACGCTTATAATACATCTAATAACTAATCATCCTAATTAAAGTCAAATTAGAATTAAACCCAGTACGACAGGTAACGAACTGTAATCTAATAAAGATGACACGGTTTTGCTCTCTTCATAAAAGCTTTATTAAACTTTACACATAACTGTATGAGTATTTATTATATTCTGTTATATTTACTGGGACTAGTTAGTCGTGGGACCAGTTATATCCAATTGGATATTTACCTTTTTGTTTGAATCTAAGGCAAATTCCAGAGTTTATTCTTCAAAAATATGCCTTAAATATTATGTACTCGAATGTTTCATTGCTGATAATCAAACAAGGAGATCTTCTTGATTACCACCACTACGTTTCTCGTCCGCTCTACGCTCTTGATTTGGAAAGTGGAAGTAAATATCGAAGAAATTTGAGATTTTCATTTTGATTTAGAGCTAATTTTACCTTTAATAACACACGACCGCAGAGTTAAATATACCATATATAAGATGTTTTGTTTTTTTTTTAATGTAGTTCTATTAAAATTTACAAAAATGTGATACGTAAGAGGTAGGTTAATTATAAATACTACAGTATTGACTCATTCTCTATTCCCTGAGTTCAAATTTCGCCCAACTACCACCCTTAGCCATAATTTTGATGTCTTCTGGTGCCAATAGCGGAGGGTCGCTTGTCTTTGAGCACTTCACAACTTTAAAGTTTACTATTATGTAATATAATAGCACTTTCAGTTCCATTACAGCAAACCGGATACCTAAAACAATATTTATTATAAACCATATTTTGTGCAAATCCACTCATAACTAGGTTAACTAAAAATTGGTTAATATTAACAGGTAGCCATCGGAGAAATACATATTGTATTAAGTAAGGTATGTTAGACTAAAAAAAACTAAAATCAAGACTTAACATTTATGTTTTTTCATCGGGTTTTAGTATTAAATAGTTATACTAAGGATTAACTACATTTATTATAACTTAAGGAAGTTATTATCTATTGTTACTTCCATACTTAGACACTAATTAAATTTATAAGTAAAAATAGCACTATCATTGTGCACCTAAGATGTTGACGTACCGATACAAACCCTGGGCCCAACACCAAACGGCATAAATGTAAACGGCTTAATGTTTTGTTTGTTCTCGTCGGAAAACCGCTCCGGGTCAAACACTTCAGGGTTCGGGAAATGAAGCGGGTCCATGTGGAGGGAGTTTATCGGAGTGTACACAATGTCGTTCACATGGATCTGAAAAAAAACAATATTAATAACTAAACAAATACCGGGTCAATGAATTAATTTAAATGTCGGAATAATCGTTATTTTAACATTTAAAAAATATTTTTTCAACAACTTTATGTATGTACAAATTGCTTCTAACTATAATTCGTTACTAGTTTAAAAACAAGCCTTTTTTAGCCACCAGTTAACACCGGTGCCTGGAAATATTTTCCCTAAACGTGTGTTTTTAAGAGAAACTTTACAGCACGGTTAAAATAATAAAAGAACGCTGTATGTTAGTTATATACATGATAAATGTATACTCGATATTCTAAGAATACTGTACTCGTATAAGCAAAATTTTTTACTTAGCATACCTTACACGGTTCGGCCCCCTCTCGTGGTGGAGGTAACTCATAGTATTTCGTACAAACTCTATCCGCCACCACAGCCACGGACCATTTTCTTAATGCTTCTGTAAAATAATTTGAAAATATATCAGTTAAGTGAATGACAAACAAGATATCCAATTTAAGGAAAAAAATTCAAACCATTCAATACACAATCCATATACTTTAAATCATTTATCCGGTCGTAAACTAATGATCCGTGTTTCTCTTGAAACTCTCTGATCTCCTGGTACATCTTTTCCTGGATCTCATCATTTAAAGCCAGCTCATGAAGCAACATGACCAGGGTGGAGGCAGAGCTTTCAAATCCAGCAGCAAAGAAAATGAATACTTGACTAGCTAACTCTAATTGAGTCCAATCTGAAAAATAAAGTTAAGTTATCTTTAAATCGAAAAAATATTATAATATAAAGAGAAATATAAAAAGTTTAAATTGAACCTTACTTCTAGACTTATTCGTCGACTCCTCTGTGGCCTCTCCGTCTTCTTTATCAGTTTTAAGGTTACCTATAAAGGTTAATAAATACATTGAATAAATAAATTAACCATACATAATAAGTCGCTGTTGGTCACTTAATTTTGTTCAATATTATTCATAGTATTATATGTGTTATGTTTTCTTTAGCATATGCCGTAAATAAATAATTATTTAATAAGCCGACCAAGGAACACTATGAAAATTTAATAATATTTTTACATTCGATCAACCAAACAAATACTTATTACTTATATCCAATGAGAATGCCTTGCTTACCTTGAAATAATGGAGACACCATCCTAGTATTTACTAACCTCAACAAAAAGCAAGAAATACATTTTTTTAATATATGTCGATGATAAGTCGTACTAACCTCTAGATGCATCCATGAGAAGTTGTATCATATCTGGTCTCTCAATATTATTCTTTTCCCGGTGTTCCATTGTTCCTGATACAATGTTCATAAAGAATGAAGTGTATTCTGGAGGAAATATCCTTATGCCTAATTTCTGAAATTAAATTCAAACAATTTAGTTTAAAGGCTTTAAGTTAATATTTAATCTATAACATTACCTGTGCCACTGAAGGGAAGAGCATGTTAATGATAAACACCATTCGTCTAAAAAAGGGGAAATTGAATAACGCTTGGCCGGCTTTATAAAACTCATTATCTTTATCTTTAACTGAATTCACCGAGAGCCCAAAAGCTGTAGATGCGATGACGTCGTTCGTATACCGTCTGATCAAATCATCAACATTCATATCCTCATTGATGTGCTCTGAAAAAAAAAATAATATAACATTTAGTCGTAGATTTTCTAAAGCTTACAAAGTATTTAAGAATGTATGCAATTTATGTACCCGAAAGTAACAGATTTTAACTCGGTTTGAACAGATGCCACGGTGATACAGCTATATCGCGTTTGTATTAACTTAAAACTTGAGTAATAAAAATCTTACTCAAGTGTTAGGAGTACAGTAACAGTATTATTTTTATAGTATAATGCTAGTTTCAAACAAAATTTGCAATTCAGAAAATTGTATATATCAATGAGATATGTATACAGCATATGCAATTTACTACTTCCAATCCAGATATTTGCAATGTCCTACCAATTCGCGTGGAGCAAACGTCTGTGTCTAATCTTCAACATTTTTCTTCATAAACCACCCTAGACTATTTACTTTACCTTTACTATTTACTTTATTTTATTTTTGTTTTGTCAAACATGCAATGCATTTCAAAATTTGGCTTTTGCTTAATTTCTTAAATTCCGAGGAATTTTTTTACCTTTAACGTGTTCAATAATATTAGCGCTAATTTCATTCATAAACGGCATCATACGTCGCATCTTTGAGCTAGTAAACGCTGGACTCAAAGTAGTTCTCATATCGCGCCATCTCTCACCTGTAGGAAATGAGTATTTATTTGTTTTATTATAAGAGTTTATACACTAGAATATGCTATATAATGCCTTAACAATTGTTTGTTAGTATTTAATTAGTATACTTAGATACATTTTTTTGCTAATTTTCTGAATGAACTATGCTAATATAAAAAGTAATCTCAATTATTAATTCGCATAGTTCGATGATCTACAATATTGAAGGATATTAAGCAGTATAGTAATAATATTAGTAGTTAAGGTTTATCATCTACTTATCTTAAAGACGAAATATACATAGAGTTTCCGTTATTTGAGAACTAAGAAACGTCAAAACGATACATTACGAGTGTCTTTTGTATCATTTTTAAATAATTTATAATACGCTCTCTGAATTACTAATCTTCACTTAATTCAGTTAACTTATGCGGATCCTCTCTTAACCACAATAATTTATTAAAGCCGCTGCCAATTCATTATCAAAAAGCAAATTCAAGCAAATTCAAATTTCGACCAAATTATTATCCGATGTTACATCTTAAAAATATTTGACTGTATACATGGGTCATAAGCAAAGGAAATAGGAAAATTTTAGTTTATATTACAATAATGAAGTGAAGGTAACTCTTTTCTGATTGCTCTCTCTGTGTACCTTTCATGCTAAACAAACTGTCTCCCATGAGTGGTTCAACTTCTACGGGCATAAAGTCTCTGTGATCCACGAAATGGTCGAAATCTTTCACTGTCACAGCTTTAATGATCTCCGGGTCACGGAGCATAATAATTTTTTTAAGTCCTTCTATGTACCCGACATATCTGAAACAAAAAAAAAACTACTCATCTTTGTCCCAAACCAAGCATATCTACGATTGACAATTGTTTAAATTGATATATAGTGCAAAGTAGTTATTTAAAAAAAGAACTCAAGGTTACTCTGAATATAATTCGCTTAATTTGTTATAAACTATACCAATTATCTGACGAAGTTTCCTGTCAAAAATATAAGACTATAAAATATGAGAACTATTAGCCACAAAAGCATATCACGATGCATACAGAAGAAACATTAAAAGAGTGGGTAATTTAAATTCGAATTTAAACTAAAAAGACTTAAGTCATGCCGACTTTAATATGACCTTCCAGTACGGCATTGTCTTGCGTGATTGTAGCAAATTAAAGAGTTAATTCAAGTGTACGTAGTGAGCTATGTGTGCGAGTGAGACAATAAACTTTTAATTGGGAATAGTATGAAATCATGTCCATATCGCCTCTTAGACATTTGCACAATGGGTACTTCCGACATCCAATAGTAATCTCTTCTTAAGCACAGGTAACCTCGCACATTTTTTGGACTTATTCGAACTTTAAAAAAAGTTCTCTCGATAAAATATTTGAAACATAACTTTGATTTATATAATTTTAAATTGCAATTACGTCTTAAGCCGTAAAGACAATATATTTTGACGATTTAACAAATAAAAGTATTCATACCTTTCGTCAGGATATGCTTTATATATAGCATCTATATCCTCGACCATGTGCTTCCTTTTGAATGTACTCGCAACTGTATTGCCAAAGATTGGCCATCCGGGGACATATTTGATACCATGAGCATTGTAGTAGTTGTGTATTTGCTTATAGTTGTAGTACAAATAGAATAGTCCCGCCGTAGCAAAGAAAATAACCGTTTCAATGATCATCGCTGTTGAGCTTTGAATCAACTGTGATTGAAGTGGTCAATTGTGGTGTTGGCGCTATGTATTTATGGTTCAAGTGTAAGGAGGATGCGATATGTAGGAAATTTTAAATGAAATATAAAATGCCGTAATAATTTATTGGGTTTGAGACATGACAGTTTCCTTACGATGTTTGCCTTTGGCTTCGGGGTGTTGAGTCACCTAATTCAACCAACACAGTTCTAAAAATTATATTTTTTTACAGAAGACAAACGAGTAGGATGGTGATGTCACCCGGTGACGTAGAGATTCATCGGGAGATTTGCTGGGAGCTCGGGGGTGCGTTGTTGGCCTTTTAGGATTTTTTTTGAAAGACTTAAGAAGTATTGGTTCAGAAATACCGTAAAATGTTTAAAATCTATTGTCAAACTACATAATGCATAATTTAATGCATAATTTATTTTATAACTCAATACTATAAGATTAAGTTATATTTGACTAAATAATGACATTTAGTTCAGCTGGTTGAGTAATTTGGTTCTTTGCATAAATACTTATAACTTTTAATCGCTATCGCTTTTAAATTAAACATATAAAAGAATCGTTATCAAACCTGTTAGTCAGACGGTAATCTGGTTAATAAATAGTAATTATTTGCTAAAAATATTGCTATCATTTTAATTGTTCTACTTCTACGAGTGTATAAAATATAGTATTTTATTATATATATATATATATATATATATATATATATATTAATTTTATTTATAGATAATGGTAGCAAAGGACGTCTGAAGCAAGAAAAATGGAATGGAGTAGTACCTTAGTACTTATGGATTGTGGAAAGGAGAACCCAATGCATGCGACCATCATTTCATATAAAGAAAACTATGTAGATACCAGTACACTTAGCTAAGGTATTATGACCACTCTATATATTGACATATTGCCACATGTGCACAAACAACATAATTTAAATCTGGCGTAATAATAACAATCACATAATGATAAACTGCTTATTAATAATATTATGTTTGATACAATAACATTGATAATAAAATCAAAACGGCGCTATTCATACACAAATTACGGTTTTAATGTACACCTAATTATAATACAAATATTTATATGTATACAGATATATACACTTTTTTTCCATTCTTCATATTCCCTAAATGATAAGGGTTTTTCACCCTTATAAACTTTTTTGCAACTGTGGCAAAAAAATACATACAACATTAAATTTTTAACCTTCTATTCCCTATTATAAGCAATTTTAGGTCAAAACAACGTTTGCCGAGTCCGCAAACGCATATAAAAATAGATAGATAGATATATAAAAAAATAAGAGAAATGAGCCGAGAAAAGCTGTGATCTTAATAAGGGAGCCAAACCCACATATGTTGTTTTGTATGTCTCTTTAATAAACTGTAAAACATCTTCAATCTATATTTAAAAAGTAGTAGTACAGAAATAGTCGGGTCAAAGTCCAATAAGGGGACCATATCTATAAAATATTTCAAATGTCAGATACATCTAAATTAAAGTACGTTTCCTTTTAAATGATTATATTGTATTGTATCGAATACATTGCGTGCTTAGTGGCACATGCCAACCTAAGCACGAACATTACCATAGTATAAACATAAGATTCTACATAATCTTTATAATTATATTGTGACTGTAACTATTAAATTCAACATACTAGTACATATTACATAAAATAATTAGTAATTGATTATCAGTGAAAAAAAGGCCTAGAAACACAACACTATGTAAGCGTTAGTAACAAAAAGGAGAATGTACCTTAAAATAAGTTGAATATGAATTGCCTCAGTACCTATTAATGTTTGTGACTGTGGGAGCTCACAATGACACTTGTTATTCGCTGATTTCGGTTCATTGTTTAAATTGCAGGGAATTTTTATTTCAATGACATCCGGAATAGCGATTTTGACATTATGCTATATTATTTATCAATATTTTTATAATAAATTCGTTATTTCAACCTAAAATATATAATGTTACAAGTAAGCTGACGCTGCCGGTTATTCTATGTCTTGTGGGTGTCCAGTCTTCACTAAGGTGTACGAAAAAAAGGAAAGTCAATGCAAGCCTCGTGAGTGTATATGTGCGTACGCATTTGTCATACATAAAAACATAATATGTTTGTAAATAAAAAATTATACATAAAATTTTAAAAAAAATATTGTTTTTGTGTAAATTAAACTAATAAATGCTTATTAACCAATTTAGGCTTCGGGGTCCATGAAGAAATAACTATATTTATTCGGCTATCGACTTTTATTATGCATATTTAATTGGACGTGGCGTGAACTTCGCTTTAAGTAACTTATCTGACGTCACCCGATATTGTTGATAATAATAAAAACATACTTCGGTATTTAACAGATTTTCGCCTAATGAACATTTTTTTGTGTATAAACTACTTAACTATATTATACATATGTGGAGTATTTTGAACAATGTAATGTTTTTTTAATAAATAGAAGCAAAAGAAATCGAACTTATCTTTTTTATATTCAGATAGCGAGGACAAATGTAGGTTGTAACAGTCTACTTATTAGATGCCCGTCATCGATAAACTGTGCTCTGAAGACATGCGACGCAGATCCAAATGGTGATAGTCTCCATGTCTTCAGACGCATGTCTTGTGTGCTCATGTAGTTTTGCTTTGGTTGTGTTTGTATGTGTGTTATTGGTGTTACTTATTAAATAAATATTTTTTTATGTTACTACTGGGAAGAATAAAGCCTTACGCCAATAACTCAATTTTCTAGCAAAATCGATTGAAATAACTAGATCCAATTAACGATATTATTCCAAAAAAAAACATTATTTAAAGCTTTAATTATGTATCATCGAATTTTACCTCAAATGGTTCTATTATAAAAAGTAACCATATAACAGTCCTTATTATAACCCAATTAAAGTTCAAAATACACTGCACCACGCTAGAGGTTTTTAAACGATACAATTGTGCCATGAATAAATTCATGAGGACGGATTCAAATGCATGTATTTCATAGTGTCAAACAATGCGAAGAGGTATTTAGAACCGTTTGATAATGTTAGGAATTCTGGTTGAAATTCTGGTGCACAATATCTGCTGGGTTTACACCGGTTATGAGCGGTAATTATCAGAATCAAATGGTGAATCTGATATTATTAAAGTTTTTAGTTTAATATGTTTGATTAAGTCTTATTATTATATAATAGAAATACATAGTATACGCAATGCACATCAGCAAGACAAACAAATAATTTAAAAAAATCCTTAATTTAATTTTTAATAAAAATGGGTTTTATATCTACAAAACTAGCAGATTATTGGTAATACGTAGAACTAGAGTTGATATGTTTCTTATATAAATTATTAAAATATTTTCATTGTTCATAATTTTATTGTTTTATCTTCTATTCCATATGAAAGAAAACGTAACTTAATAGGGTCATATTTAAGTTACTTCCAGAAGGCTAATGTTTCCGACTAATCATTAGATACAACTTCACACAGGTACATATCTGAGGACCAAACAACACGTTAAAAAATTCTATTAAATTAATCATCCATCTATATCACTAGCCAAATTTATGAAAGACACACCTTGCGATTACATTGATAGACATTCCTTACCTTCTAAACCATGGTTGGCAATATTATCTAGATGTGGATGTCAACAAGATTAATAAACAAGATAAACAGATGAACATAGGATATTACGTGACAACGTAAATACGTTTTATTTCCTCTCCCGTCTCGTGACTCACAATATTTTTTCTATCGTAAAACTATCTGCAGTCTCCCAAGACAGATTTCATCGGCCAAAGCTTACCTATTATACAGTTAGGGTTGCTATTATCTCAAATAAACAATAAAATCGGAATTTCATTAATTAAATTTCAAATTGTATACTTATTTTAACATGAAATGTAAAATAGATAACCAGACTACATATAGTAGTAACCTGTTCGAAATCGCAGAATACGAAAAGTGAAGTACGATCTTCGTTACACAGATTACCATTTAATACTAAAAATTCTCATATTCAAGTAAATAATATGACTTAACACATGTCAAGCTGTCATTAGCAGCAACCCTAAACCAAATTGACTCCATCAGATGATCGATGTCGTAACCCTGACATGAGACATGTTTATCTGAGCCTATACAACCTCCACATATACACTTGACAAGACTAATATATTGGGGTAATGGCTTATTTCGTTACTGGAGTCCGCACACAACTATGAATATATTAAAACAAAACATTTCTTCTGCTTGAAATTATGTAAGCCTCCGTAAATATAACTTATATATGATAATTTATACCCAACCTGATAAGGTCGAATATAATATATATATAAAAGAAAGTCTGTTATTACACTATATAAATAGAAAAAAAAATATCAAGAACGGCTGAACAGATTTGGTGAAAATTGGAACGATGCGGACATAGAATACATTATTTTGTCAAAATGATTGTTACTACCAGTTCAAACATTATTTATGTATCGCCTCAAAGGCGGAACCACATTCGTCAGGTCAGTAAGTATTATATAACATACTCAGACAACAACCAAGTTCTTTTGTCCACACATATTGTAAACCGTGGAACTCGGATTGATTCAACTGAGTCGTCATACTTAGATTGTTTTTCCATTGTTTTAAAGACTTGGCGTTTCCATAATACTTATCATAAATCTGTAGAGAGGTAAATAATAAATAAATAATCCAAAATAATTTTCAGGATTTGACTGATGCCAAAAATGCATCATGCAATTTTATCTGTCTGTCTTTGTGGGTAGCGGTTATAGAAACAGAAACTACTCGACGGATTTTAACGAATCTTCACACAAACATTTACCATACTCCTGAGCTAAGTGTTGATTTTGGTGTAGCCTAAATAAGGTTCAAGACAGCAAATCTTAATTGCTGTGTGAATTATTAAATATTTAATACGCAAAATATTAGAGACAAGTACCAGGGAAGCAAAAAGTAAAAGGTTATTTACAAAATAAGATCATATAAGCGTATATTATAATAGAACGTCTATAGTAAAATAATGTCTGAAATAACACCTGCGTCTCACAAGGGTAAGGAACACGTCAATCCATGGAATTTCCCCAAAATGTTGCTGGCAGGTTCTTTATTGAAGCCTGTTCTGTTAATATTTAATGAAAGAGATTTTGCATCTTACGAAATATAATACGGTAGGGAATTTAACTTATAACATTGTATACCTGATAAGGTTTTTGGCAGGTAGATTTAATGATAAACCTCGTAGCTTAACTTCTGTACCTTTTTGATCACTTTTATATAACAGGTTAAGGTTATTGATTTCTGTCACACCTTAACGGTATTTATCTTTACAACCGAGTATTTACGTTTATAATCAAACCTATTGGTACGTACACAGCTTTGATTCGAGTTGGTTGGTTGAATTTATTATAGAATTTGTTGAAGAAGAGCACGTGTTTTAGTCCTAAACAAATAAATCCTTAAAAGTTTTATAAAATTATTCCTAGATTAGCGAAAGCTTTTAACAATTACCAACTCTAATCTCTTTTCAGTCGTACCTATAATATTATAGTATATACTAGTAGTACCATAAAGGCTTTTTTCAATTCGTTTCCTAATCTTCGTATTCGTTTGGGGAAAATGAACAACATCCTTCCTCCGCAAATGTATAATCATAACAAAACAGAGACTTCATTACATTTAAGATATAAACCGTTGTATTCAACAATATTGCTATTATTATTTGAGATCTGTAAACACCGCTTTATTGACGATTCGCTTCATACAAAAGTTGTCTAACATCCCATGACTAAAGAGTCTCAGCCGCTCTGACCGATAACCCAATAAAAAATGATTCACTCATCCTTGACGTTCACAATGTAAAGACCTAGACTTAATTTTAGGAATTCAACAATACCTGAGCACAAACAAGGGACCTTGGCACGAATCTGGGATCACTTTTGTTGAGCTCTGCGCAGTCTTGAATAATAGAAGACAGTGTTGTCTTTATTTTGTGACAAGCCGGGATAATGTTAGGCGCGTGATATGCGATCAAATTTATCTGTATCACAGCTATACTATATATAACAGAAACCTTTATACACCGGTATATGCCTTTTGATATGGTTACAAATAATAAATATATTTTTTATACTTTAAATATATTCATACTGTAATACACAGACCATATATATATGGTCTTATCACATAAATGTTAACCGTATCGGGAATCGAATCCAATACTTTCCGATAGTTCTGCGCACTTGTGCTCCTGAGTTGGCTCCGGTCCTAACGCGTCTCTTCCGGTTCTCATACTCACTCGGCATCGTCCCGTACGGATGGAAGATCGCTTCAGTACACCCGATCCCTAAAAAAGGCGATCGCTCCGATCCGTCAAACTATCGCCCAATAGCCATAACTTCCTTGTTCTCCAAAATAATGGAATCCAGCATCAATTGCCAGCTCTTGAAGTATCTAGAGGGCCACCACTTGATTAGCGATAGCCAGTATGGCTTCCGGCGTGGTCGGTCAGCGGGTGACCTTCTAGTATACCTAACTCATAGATGGGCGGAGGCAATAGAGTCCAAGGGGGAGGCACTGGCAGTTAGTCTTGACGTAGCGAAAGCCTTTGACCGGGTGTGGCATAGAGCACTTCTTTCAAAGCTTCCTGCGTATGGGTTGCCCGAGAAATTGTGCAATTGGATCTCCAGCTTCCTGGCTGATAGGAGCATTAAGGTCGTTATCGACGGAGCTTGTTCCGACCTCAAACCTGTGAATGCCGGAGTCCCACAAGGCTGTGTCTTATCTCCGACCCTCTTTCTTCTGCATATCAATGATCTGCTGCAGCATAGCAGTATTCATTGCTATGCGGACGATAGTACTGGAGATGCATTATACACAGGCCGCGCAAATATTTCTCGGGCTGATGTCGATCAGTTCCGGAACAAACTTGTGTCTGAAGTCGAGACCCAACTAAGTGTAGCCTCGGACTGGGGACGACTTAACCTAGTCCAATTCAACCCCAAAAAGACACAAGTTTGCGCGTTTTCCACTAAAAAAACACCCTTTGTCGCTACTCCTCTCTTTGAAGACACCCTCCTTAAAGCCTCAGCCAGCATCGGAATACTGGGCGTCGACATATCGGACAATGTTCAGTTTCGCGGTCATCTGGAAGAAAAGGCTAAACTTGCCTCTAAAAAGCTTGGTGTGCTCAGTAGGGCGAGACGATACTTCACTCCGGGCCACCGCTTGCAACTTTATAAAGCGCAAATTCGGCCCCACATGGAATATTGTTCTCACCTCTGGGCGGGAGCCCCCCAGTACCAGCTCCTTCCTCTTGATCGCATTCAACGTAGAGCGGTTCGATTAGTCGCTGACCAGTCACTCTCCGACCGGCTTGATCCTTTGGCGCTGCGTAGAGATGTTGGATCTCTCAGCATCTTCTATCGCATTTACCATGGGGTGTGTTCGGAGGAGTTGTTCGGATTAATACCTGCAGCTAAATTTCATCTTCGGACATCAAGGCAGAATGCGAAATTCCACCCGTATCACCTTGATGTCTGTCGTTCCACCACTGCGCGTTTCGTAAGACACTTCTTACCACGCACCACCACGTTATGGAACAAGCTGCCCGCCACGGTATTTCCGAACCACTACGACTTAGGGTCCTTCAAGAAAAAAAGCATAAAAAAGCGTATAAATCCCTAAAAGGCCGGCAACGCACTCATGAGCTCCCAGCGACTTGAGTGTCCATGGGCGGCGACTTCACCTTTATGGTGGGCCTCCTGCTCGTTTGCCCCCTCTTCTATAAAAAAAAAAAAAAAAAAATACACTCGGTACGGCAGTCCGGTATACAAGCGCATGTAACATCCGAATCTTCGAATTATATTATTCGTTATAAAATAAACTAAAACTCAAAAATATTACTCATAAACTTATATATAATAATAACAAATAATTCTAATAAAATTAGTTCTTGGGAACTCATTGGAACAAAATAATCTCGCAATGTATAAAAAAAATATTAATTAAAATCGATTGCTTGTATAAAGTCATATATAAAAGGGGTGTTAGGCTAGACTAAAGTACTAACAATTAACAAACGCACGTGTACAAAAACCTTAACACCTGACAATAGTTGACAAACTAGGCTATTCAACGTCTAACAATGTATACAAAAATCTTTCTCTATTTTTAATAGCAAGTGGTTGGTTAGGTAGGTTAGTAATTATTAAGTTTTCTTAGTAGCGTCTGTATATTTTATTTTACATCAAGTTTTAATATGATCTTAGCCGTGTGTGCATGGATTAATCTAATATCGACTTATTTTACTTACCTTTTGGTTTGTCTATAAATAAAGTGTGATGAACATGTTTGTTGGCTGTGGTCTCGTGGTGTTAAATGTTATATATAGTATATATAAGTATTAGTAGTGTTAGCACCCATCGAGAGCTATTGTGCCATAAATTATTTGCGTTCCATTACTTTAGTAATTTAGTGATTAATCGTTAATAAGAACCTTTATATAAAAGGTTCATTTGTCAGTCGAGCATCAATAATGTTAGATTTAGGCATTCTAAATCAAGGCAAGAGGTCCATTAGCACGCTCTATACAGGCCTCTGATGTCTAATAGTAACAAAGCGCAGTTACCAAACAGAGGCGACACCAAGAAGTTTAATATTCCATTTTCGGCGTAATCCAATTAGTAAACTAATTCTGTGACAACAAATTTATTTAACTATAGAAAAACGTAAATATGACAGCGATATGCAAAATATACAATTAGAACATCTGATAATTTTACATTAATGCAGTTAAAACTAATTAAAATATAAATCAAAATTCACTGTAATTTTATCTTCAAATACAAAATCTTAATTTGAAATAATTGTAGAATTTTTCAACAACATCTATGAGGAATAAATATAAAATATTCAATTCTAATTTACACTAAAAAAAACCACTTAGATCAATTTAAAAAGTTAGGCCCTTGTGGATATAATCATAAGAGCAGCATTTCCTCGCTTTTTCGACATTCTTATAATAAATAAGAAACACAGAGACCGCTTTGTATATCTAGTCAAATAAAACCATTTTGATAGATTTTGAGTCTTAAAGAAGTACGCTAGTTTTCTCTGTATTCTGTTACTCTGCTCGTCTAAGTTTCAAACCAGCTCTGAGCAGTATATTGAGTTATGACACTTGATTTTACTTGATAGTTAATGTTTAGTTTAGTTTGGCCAATATATTATTGAGTGGTTTGTGTACTTTCGCCTTACCACTAACTTAAATAATACGGGTGTTTTTATTTTATAGTTAATAATTATTTTATAAAAATCCTTTATTCGCTAACCACGAGTAAATATAATTAAGTGAAGTAAAATTTAATTTGAACTTAAATTGAATTTAAATTCAAAACTTAAATGTATTTAACGTCATCAATATAGATTGCATAGTGAGCAATACTGATTTAATTAGATTTTTGATCAGGTTGTCTGTCGACTATGTGGGACCTAATGTTTTCCACTTGCCTCTTACTGAGATTCTCTCCATCTTTTTCGTAGGTCATCTTCCTATATTTTAATTTGTCTTCCGTTTCGTCATTCCTTTATGTCTATCATCTTGTTCTGTTCCATGCAACTTGTTAAAGATTATTTACACATAAAATTGATATTTTATTTACAGTAACAACATACAAAAATACACATAAAAAATTCTATATAATTTCCACTTCTAGAAATAAAGTAGAAATGTAATTTATTAATTAATCCAGCTTCATAATAATCACATATATTTCTCGAACGGTTTAGCATCGTTATAGGCTTCACTGGATTATTAGATTAAGAAAAGCCTTATACAGAGTAATTCAAATCGAAGTTATTTGTAATTTTAGTAAAGCGTGATTATCAAATTGATATTTATTACCATAACAAGCTTCAGCTTGGGTAAAACCCAAAATTGTTTAAGTAAATGAAAAAAAAGTACGCATCGCGTGCGCTATTTTATTAAAATATATGTAATTTGCTTTTAGTCCCGTTAATAAGTCTGATAGTAAACCAACGCTGATAATTTATAATTACAATTATATTTACTATATTGTATATGATAGCAGATAAAAAAGGTCAGGTCAGGTTACATTGACATAGAACTTTGTCAAACTGATGTTAATTTGAAAAAGGTTCCTCTGTCTCTACAAAAACTACTCTGCTTCTCACTAATGAACGTACATGTTGACTCAACCCAACACTTATCAATACAGCGATAGGTAACGATTTACAAACACATAAATTATTTACACACAGACAAACGGGAAACTTATTGTCAACATCGTTAAGTTTTTTTTTCTGTTTTTGCATATCAGCACCGAAATAATACACAGCCCAATAATTACAATGGGGTTCTTTTACAATTTCAGCGGCAATTATTTTTAGAAAAAATTTTAATTTAATACAGAAGCAGGCAGTGAAAAACCTTTCCGTTGAGTCCAATACAAAAAATAATATAGCATCGATATAAATCGTTTGTATAAGACGCTGACAGAAAAAGACTTATTTTATATACGGTATGTATACTAAAAATACAGTATTCTTGAATAATTAGTACAAAATGCAATACTCATAACAGAAAATCTCGGACTCCTACCAATTATAAGTAAACACCAATTAAGTAACGCTTATGCCATCAAAGGGCTTTTGTGAAAACAAAAAACTGCTCGTTTGTGAGAAATTGAACAATGGACGCAGTTTATTTGGTAACTCATTCGAAAATTTATATAGAACTGCGTACACTTCAAAATAACAACACGCACTGCCGAACAGAGGGTCCCGGTACTCGTATTGTGGAATAAACAATCTATTTTATTATCACTCTTTTTAGAGAAGGGGGCAAACGAACAGGAAGCACACAATGAAGGTGAAGTCACCTACACACTCTCGTGGCTGTGAGTGCGTTACCGGCCTTTTTGCTAGTGATACGCTTTATTCTAGAAGGACCCTAGGTGGTATTGGTTCGGAAATACCGGACCAGCTTGATCCATAACGTGTTGGTAAGAAATATATTTTCTTGTGTCTGTGGGTCTGTGTTAAAACGTATATTTATTTAAAGTGTATGTTTTAACGGTATCAGTTTAAGCACCCATAACATAAGCTAATTAAAGTTTATATTGGGGCTTAAAGACCCTGTCTGAAATATGTCGATCATTTGAATATAGATATGATGTTTTAGATTAAAATGAAAATTAAATAATGTTATAAAATAGAGCGTTCCTCTTCCTTTAAGGCCGGCAACTCACTTGTAAACCTCCTGGCGTTGGAGGTGTCCATGGGCGGCGGTTGGCACATCACTCAAAGTGACCCGCCTGCTCGTTTGCCTCCTTTTACATATAAAAATCTTTTATTAATAATCATATTAATTTGGTACATAGTAATTTTATTTGAGTCCCTAGCAGGCTAGGGAAACCCTGTGTTTATTGCTTATTATTATAGATGTGAATAATAAGTAATAATACCGTGTCTGCTAAAGAATTACAACGTTGTTCCAGTTTTACTCTTTCAGCCATATTGGCTCGGAATGAAATTTTTCAAATGTCACATCGGGTTTGATAAATACCAGGAACTCTATTAGGGTTGGCTGAAATATATATTATATAAATTTTATTTAACTTTATGTGAATTGAATTTCAAGAAGCTACACAACAGTCGCAAAACTTAATTATTGCTTTAAACTGACACAAATATATCCAAGCAACCCAAGTTTAATTATTTTTGACATAGAGAATCATACATTTTCATCATATTAAAGAATCCGTACACAATTTTTTTTTAATTGTCAATATGTAGCAACAAATTAAATGTATATTTTTGTATATATAATACCTACTTTAAATTTATATTCGTTGTTAAATCGTTCAAGGTAAAACGCAACAGGACAAATATATTAAAAGTTTCCAGTAAATTTCGCTTTTTTGTTAGCGGCAACCCTTCTAACTGTCGGACCCGACGCCACAAATTACATCATATTTTCACGTTTTTTTAATTGCTGGATCTTTGCTGTTTAATTGATTGTGGGACTAATGCCTGTTTTTATTACACGTTTAATACAAATGTTTAACGCTTATACCCTTTCCCTATGTACCTTTCAATAAATTACATGTTTAATACTAGTAGATTGAAATGTTATTTGATCTTTCCACATTATATTTTTGTTTATAATATCTTGTAATAGTAGGCAAACGAGCAGGTGGTTCACTTTGAGTGAAGTGCTTACTGCCCGTGGACACCTGCAGCGCCAGGACGCTTACAAGTGAGTTACTGGCCTTTAAGGAACTTTAATATGTGCCAAAAGTTATTTTGCAGCAGGGGCAATTGTAAGCTTCGGGAGGCTAACGGGTGTGTTGCCAGAGCTTGAGGGTGCGCCTCACTTGAAGAACCCTAAGACTATTTTGTTGTTGTAATCATACATTATGTATACATCTAATAGTAATAGATTTGTTGACGATTAGTAATGGTCATATAATTTGCTCTCTATATTCAAGTAGCAAATTTATTCAAACACTATCTGGTTATATAGTGCTATTAGATAAGGAAAAATTAGAGTTTTGAACGTATGATCTGTGTATTATCAGATATATATATATATAAATATATATATATAAATATATATATATATATATATATATATATATATATATATATATATATATATATATATATCTGATATTTTATTTAAATAGCAATTTCAAAACGCTTACATATTTTCAAGTTATCACATCATATTTCATTATCAACATTGGTTTCATATCAAAAACGTGAAAAAAACCCGTGTAAAACGTTGTAAACAAAAGCTCCCAATCATTGGATCGAAACCATAAAATGCCTTCAGTTATTCAAACTATAAAGATTCAAAACTAATTTCAGATCGAAAGAGTAAGTTCTCTTTTATTCTTTCGTTTTACGATGTACCTTATGGAGACAATCAAATTCTGAGAATACCGACATCAAGGAATGTTGGACTATTTACGTCGTAAAGGGAAAAACTCGAACGAAGCTTAACTTGATGCCGACCGTTCTTCGTTCCGGATATCGGTAGTAAGCGCGAGCGGAACCGAATTGCCTATTCTTCACTTCGAAATTTAAATTCTTTCTCAAATGACGGTAAATGATAATAATTTCTCACTACCTACTCAATAATATATTAAGTTATATTAGGGTAAATTCGCAATTCTAATCTTTCACTGCGAATGAACGTGGTTTGAATGAGGTTGTTCCAAAAGGTAAAACTTAGTATATGTTACCATGGTAACCATTCATTTTAGAACATCGTTACCCCGAATAACACATACGTACCTTTACGTTAGGTTAAGTAAACATTTTTTTTTTCAATCATTAAAAAAAATACTATCTATATACACATAGCATATTTGATATATATCTCCTGTAACTTATACGTAATCATTAGAAAAATCTCATGGACATGGTACGATTCTTGGCGTTTCCAAAGCACTTTGCCCGCGGAAGGGACGAGATTTTTTAATGTCTCCTTGAAAACGAGACATTCTTCAAATCCTTACATTGGTTGTATTCTATTTAGCTGTAAGCTTATTTAAGTATTCGTACAAAATAATTTATCAGACATATTTTTAATGTCAAAATAAGTTACTAACTCCTACGCGATACACGTAAACAAATGAACATTAATATATTTAATCATAAATGAAAACTGTATTTATTTTTACAGTGCAATCAATGGATGAAAAAACGAGGCATACAAAGGTAAGAGATAACCATAATCTACAAACGATTTAATATACTTCTCTTCATAACGTAACTGATTTCAAACTTAGAGTTCAGTTATCTTTAAATCGTTTTACTAATACCGGTGTTATCGTTAAAAACTTCTCAAAGGTATAAAATCTAGGTTTTCTAAGTGGAGCCATGAAAATTTGCAATCCGTCCCATTTGCGTGACTTCGAGACTAGAAGGCTGGAGACCGCTGCCCGTACTTACAATTAAAAGAAGGGTTAATTATCCGCTAAATTATTAACTCTTTTTTTATATTAGGTTTGCAATTATATATAATGACCATTTTCTCATTGGTCTCAGTGCGATATCAGCACTCTCTGCAAAGCGTACTACGAAGAGTAAGTTTACTATAAAAACTATCGAAAAAATAAGAAAAATCTTTCCTGCCGGGAATCTTATAAGTATTGTGATTGATTGACATTTAGAAATATTGCAACTGAGTACGGCTGTACGTTAACTATGCTTATGCACATAATTAAAAATCAGTTTTCATGGCCCAATAATAGAAACCAGAAACTTGGGGCCAATTAAAAGTTTTTAACAATTAACTGGTGGCAATGACGTTTTGTTCATACAAACTAAGCGCACTGCGAAGCTATAACTTTTAAACGATTCTAGACATTTCACTAACGAATGTCATATACTTAATACTTGTATGATACTAGTAACAGAATAACTAAGAACCTACAACCGCTTGTATTCTTTTACATACTTTAAAATAATTAACGAGACGTCTTATTAGGCGGAAACATTAAAGAAATTCATTTGAATGTCTCTAAGAACGTGATCTGCGGTAAACCACAATTGTTCCGACAGCTTTAGCAAAAGCTGCCTATTAGCCTTTTGTTATTTATATTTACAATTTTTATGGAAGGCAAACGAGCAGGTTTGAGCAAAATGCTAACCGCCCTCCATGGATAGAGCTTCCAAGTGCCGTTGGCCGTTGCCGGTATGGCTTATTCTCAAGGTCCAAGTAATAATGGCTTCCCGAAAGGCGGAAACTGCCTTAAAACACTCAATTGTTGACGTCAAAATAGTAGGTACGGATGGAATTTCGTTGTTGACGTCTGGCATTTAGCTGCAGGTATGAGTCAGGACAATTCATCACAGCACTCCCCATGATATCAGTAAGAGTTACGGATGGAACCTACATCTCTATTCATGCCAAAGGATTAAGCTGATTGGAAAGAACTGGGTACATTTATACTGTAGAAGCTGATTTTTTTAAGAATATAAATAAGATATAAGTGTATATTTAAATAAACATGTTAACAACATATGTAACATGATAATTAGTGGTATAAAAGAACGAAGAATAAAACTCTGCTGCATAACATCATGCAATGGTTATACAGTAGGGAATACTTACTTGTAAAACCTCAAAATTAAATATTCATGTCAGGACACGCGTATAAAATAAATTACCCACCTAGTGTTTGATCCCGTTTAAATTCACCACTAGTCGAGAAGGCCGGGATTGCCCGGGATTACCCCAAATCCTAGAATGTCACCGCTAGGTGGCTTATCCCGGGGAATTTTCGCGTTAAAAATATTGTAACATTTTTATTCGCATGTCAAAATTAGAGGATATGGTTTCAAAGAGAATAATTGGATGTTTGGAAATTGTGTATCATTTTGTTTGTATAGGAAATAAAAGACACCGCTTTTACTATAGAATTTATATATATGTTATAGTTATATAGAAATTATAGTATCAAATTAAAAATTGTGGGTTCAACAAGGGGGTTCAAATTGTTCAACAAGCAATTAGTTTATGTTTAGACATTCTAAAATGTGCGTTTAAAGTAATTATATTAATTTACTAACGGATTTTTATATAAAAGCTTCCTCTTTAATAATAGTTTTTGTAGTAACAGAGGATTTAAGCTAGATTTTAGGCGAAGAAATAATATTATTTTGAAAAAACTATACCGACTTTACTACTGGTAAAATATTGAATTAAATGACCGAAAATAGTTTTAGTAAAGCAATGCAAAAGCACATTTTATAACTATCGTATGTAGTTAAAGTTCTAAATCTGTTCACATGTATTGAATATAAAACATTGAAATTTTAAATTCGAATCGCACCGAATGAACCATTGATTCCATTCGTTTGTGTCAAAACTTTATTTGTAACTAAACATTTAACAGCTTCCCATTATATTTAAACATTTGATTTATATTAAAAATGTATTACAAAACGAAGATTAACGTTTAAAATTAAAGAAAAGAAAATTAAATTACATTTATTGCGTAACACATTTTATTTCACATTTAACTAGCACGTTGTGTTAACAGGCCTGTAATAGGTGAATAATTTCCAGATGGAATTAAGAAAAGAGCAAAAGTTACGCTTATCCAGCTTAACTATATTTCTGTCTTGTCTATTTTCAATTCCAAAAGGATTCATTACCAAAATAAGAGAAAACCGATAAAAAATAATTAGTATAAAAAGTATAGTAGAGTAGTCTAAAAAAAGCTTCGTACACAGTGAGTCACAGATATATATTATTCCTAAATGCCCAAATTCGTTCTTTAGATAATGTTGGCTTAAAACTAAAACAATGCTTATTAATTAAGTGTAAAACAAAACTCCTGTGAATTAAAACTTTATTACATCTTATTTCATTAAACAACGTGGAACGCGAAACCTTACCTAATGTTCTAGCTAGATAAAAAGAAATAAATATGAAGCAATGCAATGGGACAGCTCGTATAAAAAGCTCTGGTATTTCTCATAATCAACAGAGAACAAAGAGAATAAAAATACAGGTACAAAGCTTCCACGACTACACAAAAGGGCAAAATTATAAGAACATTTGTTTGTTAATGTCAAGAAATTGATATCATGTTTTCATGGTTACAGCACGATCATCCATTTCATAGCATCAGGTGAGAATAATAGAAAAAGTTTTTGCATTAATGTCGTTAATAAATATATAAACTTCAAGTTAAAATGTTTTTTTTACACTGACTGACACTTTATACACAATGGTAATTAAAATCATATTTAATTAACATTCGTTATATATATAAAAATATGATTTTTTTTGTCCAGCAGTGTAGCTAAGGTAATATCGCGGTGTTATCCGACTACACGCGTGTCATTTGTTTTGATTACGGCACACCCGTGTCTTGGGGTGTCTAATGCTTTTTATTACTTTATTCCCTCATAGACAATGTGGAGTGCTTATTACATAAACTTATTACGACTTAACCTGGACTTTCGTGACTGTAATAAGCTTTTTAGTTATTAGTATATACTGAATAGTAACTTCAACAAATTAAAAGGGAATAGTATTACTAAATCTCTTTGCATTTCATGTGTATTTCCAACTGTGGATAACTTTTATCTATTTTAAAAATTTTACAATTATACAAAAATTTTAATCTCTTAAATAGTAATTAATCCAATTACATAATTTTGCATTCAAAACTCTCCTTTCAAGAACCTTACCCCACCTAACAGGAAATTATTGAATTTATATTTTCCGTGTTTTTGTCATGATTCTATTATATTTTATTCACAAAGTAATAATCATTTATCACTACAATATATTTGCTTTTTGGTAACAAAAGTTAACTAACAGAAATATCTGTGTCAAACCTTAGGCTTAAATTTGCTATATTTTACTTTAAAAATCGTTTGGAGGATGCGCCTACTGGCAAATGGAAAATGGTGAAAACAAAAGAACAAAAGTCAACTTTGCAATCCTTTAACGGATTAGGCTGCGTCCAGACCGAATGAATTATGGATTAATACAGTTTGTTACTACGCTATTTTCATATTACAAGTATACTTTTAACGAAATAGTTGTAGACTTTTCTTAATAAAAGAAATAATAATTAAATTGTTGCAAAATAATATTTAAATACGACACAAAACGAGCCCATTACTTATGTGATAAAAATGTTACTTGTAAACTTTTCTATGTAGCAAACTATAAAATTACAATATCTATGTAAAAGCTTAGGAAATCTGTAGAATAGGCATTAAAAAAGAAAGAATTTAAAATTCTACACTAATATAAGCTGATTTTATCACCAGTGTGTTCACAGCAACGCAACACGTGAGTTGCCAACTCACGATCACAAATTACCTCGCGGCGGTCCACTATTCGTAATTCTCCCCGATACCCTTCTTTTTCTCCCCTTTTCGCGTTGACTAATGTTTGTCGAGGTACGACAGGGTCCCGTTTGATTTTCTGTGATGGCAACGTATGATTTTTCTCATAGGGCTGACTTATTCAAGATTATATATTAGACTGAATTAAAACAACGATCGTATTCGAGACAAATTTTATTTCATTGTTAGAAATACAATATCGACATTTAATTTTAATATACCAAGCATTATATTTCGCACTTTTAACGAATTGCTTGTATAGTAACCTATCAAAATCATTTATTCCACCAGTATTATATATACAATTAAATTGAAAAAAATGAAATGAAAAATGAATGAAAAAACACTATATTCACAGCCCTATCGTTGGTATATGAGTAATGTAAGCAAATAGGATTTGTGTCAGTGTGATAATTTTGTCTATCATAATATTCCTCTATATCCGATTCGACATTGATATAATATCGAATTTATGAGCGCAGAAATAAACTAACATTTCTGTTTTGATGTTATTTATGTTAGACAAAACAAAGTTCAACTGGGACAAAGCAAAATGATAATGTCCTAACAAATGTTGTACGAATACATACAATGAATAAAAATCTAATGCAATAAGGCTCAGCCATCAATTTCCCTTATCGTGGAAAATTGTTAATTAAACATACCTTTATCAATTACGAAGTAGCCAGTTCTATTTGGAACTCGAATAATGTTATTTAATCAGAAAAATATTGTTGTTGAAGTAATAAAACACATCTCAGTTATTGTCTGTAATTCAAGTTGCTGTAAATGGTATTATCGACATTTCAGTAAGTTCTTAGTCTACCCTTGCTTCTTCTTGTCTCCATTCTTCTTCTTATATCTAACTGTTTTAATTTGGAAACCTTGAAGCATTAGGTTTCCAAATTAAAACAGTTTGAGATTACACCGAGAACAAACTCAGCTTATTAAGTATTAATAAGTTAATAATTACTTGTTAAATATTTAAACTCTTTCAATGGAACAAAAATCTTAGACAGAAACCATATTTGGGAATCAGTTAAATGATACAAAATTATTGTTTCTACTAAATATAAACTAACGCATGAAATCTACATGTGTGCCTAATACAAACACTATACTCTAAAACTCTCCAATATTTTAAACACATTATACGTAAACAAAAAAAACATTGTGTGTTTTTGAATAGCAAACATAAAATAACGTCATAGTTTCGAATTTAGAATGCAATGTTTTATGGGAAAAAGGTTTCATATTTTAATTTTCGTTGAAGCTTTTATATTTTTTTTATTGAAAGTGGCCTACGCTACTAGCTTTGTATGAATTTTATCATTTAACATATAATTCTATATTAACATAAGTCCCGTGAAACAATTACATGGAAAAATTCATATTCAAATGGATATGAAGGGCAATTAGGTATATATAGACTCCATTTTGTATCGCACCAAAAAGTCGTACAAAGCCTACAAGACTAAAAAAATCTAGAAAAACCTATTATTATCTATTCTGAAAGTTCTGGCTTTTATAAATCAATAAACAATTGTTTATTTTTGGGCTGGTAGGCACAAAACCGAAATATTTTCTAAAAAGATATCCGCAAAAATATTTATATAAAATATGAAGGAGCTGAAATTACGACACATCTCGATGGATGGCTCCCGTGTCGCAGTCTGTCATACTTTTTGATGTTACAATACTAAAAGTTATCTGTCTCTGTACCAACGTGAAATATGCGATATTTGCCCGCGATTAATCCTTTCAAATTTTATCTCTGTGTGTGCATACTGCATAGAGATTTTTACAATACATTTTTCTTTAAAACGTAATATTTACAATCCCAAATATTAAAAATTCCATTCTTAATCATAAATTTGATATAAACATCAAATAAGCTAGAAGAACCATTAAAAATATTAAGATTCATGTGTTATAGATGAACATTTGTATGCATTAAATTACTAGAGTCCTAAGGCCCCACGTCGGGGCATAGGGCAGATATGACCCTACTTCCTACTACATTAAATTACCGACACTTTAAGTAAACAAGTAAAGAATAAATATATTTCGATTTAAGATTATTAAGCACATTTATTCACACTAAAATCTCTCTGAAACGAGACATAAGTATAGTTTCCTTCTTATTTTTCGAACGAACAACATTAGTATTTAATGTTTAAAATGACTGTAAATTGACTCATAAATCCATATAAAACAGTAAAAAGCGCGGCAGCGTCCATTCTATTTACAAAAGTAGCGTTCAAAATGGCCGCATCCATCATGGCGGCTATGTTTGCCGCGAATAAATTTGGCGCGAATCCTCTTTGCTGTCACAATGTATAATCTCCAACCTCCTTTAATATTGTTGATTGCGAAAATAGAGATTGTCTGTAGTTTATAATACATTTGACATTTACCTAACTTAAAGAATAGATTATTAATTCAGTAAGTACATAAGCGTCGTAAACAGTTAACTTTAAAATACAGTTGCAGTTTTTATTACAATATTTTAATAATATACATTTCATAGCTTTAGACAATAAACAGGAAACAGGAAATAAAAAATGACAACAAATCAATGTAATCCTTTCAAAGACGCTATCCCACTTACAAGCATCTGTGCCCTCTCTACGATTTTTCTCGGATATATTTATCTCGGATAATTTTTGCGATAATTTCATTACATTTAAACACAAGTTAGAATTGTATCGTATCGTATCTGCAATAGATGTCTTTATTATAATTATAATATGTACGACGAAATCCAACTACAATTCAATCTTACTATTCTATATAAACTTTTAAATAATCTAATAGATTCTAACTTAATTACTCTCACATAAGATTTTTAACACCAATTACCGCTTACATCTAGCCTATTCACCAGTGAAACTACAAAATCCTCTCAAAAATTATAAATAACAACAAGAATCACTCTGATAAATTTATTCACTATTCGTGAGGTACGTTTATGAAATTTTGCTTACTCATTCAAATACTAACAAACTTTAACGAAATCTTGTATACTTAAAAAACTTTAATGTAGCTTTAATTATTATTAAGATGTTTATTTTAAATATTGATGTTGAGATGTTGCGACAGTATAAAAAAAACTAAATATATGTAGATTACCAGTTAACACCGAAAACAAAATACACTTGGAACGCGTAAGAAATGTATCCTGATATTATTATTATTTTAAAGATTGATGCTATAGTTATTTAGAAAAAGAGAGATAGGGCGGAAATTCCGTTTTCTACTGGTGCGGACGAGATACGAAGAATCGAAACAGGTCGTGCGAAATCGCGCTGTAAAGGTAAATTTGTAAAGATAACAGAAGAAAAAGAATATTAGAATCCTTTGTTGCACACACATCTACGTACCACTGCTACGATTTATTTTTTTTATTTATTTTACAATATAATAGATCACTAGCCTCCACACTAGGACTCCCTGTATCGTGGAAGCCAGTCTTATTCACACATGTGCAAAAAAAAACAAAATATAAGCTTAAGGCCATCAAGTATTAAAAAAAGTGTGTGCAAGTGCGTGTGTATGTGTAAGTGAGTGTGTGTATATCATGTCGATGTACTGTGTGTGTATTAGGCGTTTTTATAGCTTGCGTTTATCAGTCCGGAAGTGAATTTGTCTGTATAAAAATGCACTAACATTATAGAATATAGGATTAATTTTGGTCTTTTACATTTTATACAGGTAAGTTTTAAAAGGCGCATAACATTTTATTCTACCTTTTTAAGAAAACTTTACCAATACACATTAGCAAGTTATCCAGGAAAACTTCTGCTTCATGCGCTTCTATCACATGTACCTCTTACCATATGCTGCCCTGCCATTAACATGATTGTAAGATTTTTTATCGATAGTATATTTACTCTTCAAAATAATATGAAATATTTATAGATAAGCTCAGTATTCAAACATTAAGTTTACCAATATGGTATAGAAAATTATGTTTAAACTGAAATCTATAATTTCCAATAAGTAAATTAAAACTTTCACACTTAATTTCGTTGTCAACCAGTTTATTTCGTTGTAAAAATATATTTTAGGGAAAATTATATATATATTTTGACAGTCTGTATGTTTCTATTTCCCCCAACCGGTATTTATTATAATCTTATCCGTTAAATAAGATAGAAAACCTTCTACTAACAAAGATAAAGGAATTCTATACAAGAGACCCTTTGAATATAAATCTAACAAGACAAAAACCAATATTGAAAACTTACCATTCGAATTCTGAACAATATAATAGTTCTTCTGAAACAGGTACCGTTAACTTAGACCGCGTAAGTCTTTCAAAGTTGTAAAAAATCACTACCATTCCCATGTTTCTTGACATTATAGTAAAAACCTAACACTTGACTGAATTTTATTTTATTAAACACAACAATGTCGAGAAGTAACCACATTTCTGAAAGAGAAATCTATCTTTCTTCCTCTAAAAATATTATGCAATCTCCTGTCTACGTGATCGTTGGAAAATGACTGATCGGTATTATCGGAACTGCATATCGAGGAGAATTCATATTATTTCTTTTCAGAGGAAATATCTCAATCAATGTATGTCTTACATTTGTATGCCAAAGTATATCTGTTGCACAACAGTCATATAATATAGATCTATATATAAATTCATATTGCTGACTTAAGTCTTCTGTAAAACCCGGGTTCGATTCTTGTTACGTACCAAGAACATGCCAATATGAATATGCTCATCGGACAAATGATGAACGTTCGTGTTGTATATACATCCGTTGTGAGAGTACCCATAACACTTACCTTGGGACTAAGCGACACGGCCGAATCAATCGAATCATTATTCATTATAAATTTATACCCAAATACCTCAAACCTTACAACTTTGCCTCTTAAACCAAATACCCAAGTATATATTTCCACCTAAATTACCAAGGTTACCTTGATATTAAACCGCACGATGAAGGGGACTAATTTCACTTATTTATCATAATAAAATAACCGTTTAAACTCAGCGATGTGCGAAATTGAACTCAACTCAACTCACCTTGAACCTATGATATAATGAATCAGGTGTTATAAGAGTAGAAATTGTATGTGAATTTTGGACTGACTAAAAACGTCATTCAAATTCATTTCCGTATGTAGACTAGACATAAACTAGAATGTTGTCGGAACAGATTTCGTATGTTACACCAATTTAGTCCGCTTGTTGAATTGAGTTACTTTAAAAAAATGCTTAAGATATACTATGTCAATTAGTTTGTTGTAAATATACTTCTTGCAACGCTTTATGTCTGGGGTAGATGCTTTTTAATCTGTCGGTAATAATCAACTGGTTGAATAATTTTAACATTTGATTGTTACTTGTGAGAACTCATAAGGACTCTTCATTCCTAGTAAGAAAATACTTTGATGTAGGTACTTAAAGTCGAAAATATAGTTTTTTGTAAGTACATAAATATTTAGAACTGATCTTAGGTACATAATTTGTAACTAAGTTTTTACGTTTTAAATTGCTTTTATTTTTATACCTTTTTTTCATAGTGATTTTATAGTAGTTATTTAAATAAAGTTATATTTAACGTATGATGTAGATTTAGGCTTGGTGGTATTTCTATGGAATACGAATTATAAAATCAATCAGTCATATAAATTTGACAATCTCAAACTAGAAAAGTGTATCCCAGAGATGGATGTTTTTAAAAGTATTCAATACCCTAGTAAATTCTCAGATCTTAAAACGTTAACCAATTAACATTCTGTAGGTGCAAAGCTAATTGAAGCCGCGACCATGTTTTATGTAACCAATTTAATTCATTTTGTGAACGCTGTTGGAATTAAAGTAGCCTTTTGAGTTGTTTCATCTGATAAAACTGTTTCTGGACATATTCCATTATGTAAACATGTAAACATCAGGTGATGTCAACATTTTTAGAAAAAATATTTTGTTACACTTTTATTTTCATTCGTTCTACATGTGTTTTGTGATTATTTGTGAACCATAACGTTCGTGCAACTTCTATTATGTATAATGTGAATTTACGCACATCTTAATTCGTATCTTGTGGATATGTGATGTGGTTGGCTTAAAATAAATAAATATTTTTCACTTGATATTGTCACATACACATAAAATAAATTATTTCGTATCATCAGATAGACTTTTAAAATAAATAAGACCAATGTGTAATCAGATTAACTACAAGTTAAAATATTCCTTATGAAATACTCGTGTAAATAATATCAATACTAAAGGTAAAAAATGAAAAACAACCTTTGTCAATATAATGTCTACAATTTTTTTTGCATGTTTAAGCTGCTGTATGAACTTAATTATTGTCTCTCTTTCTTTGATATCACTTTAAGATCGACAATTTTATCCTCTAATTTTATGTAGGTAAATTCTATGTAATTTAATTTATAAATACAATACGTTATACTATTTATCACTAATGTATTTGCCTACGAATATTACCTAAACTTAATAAAAATGATGACTATAATCTACAATTTAAGCAACAACCCAAAGGTTGTGAAATTCTGGATTATTGATAAATTATTAATCAGTTATACTTAGTAGCGTACGTCAGAAAATATAACTGTATTGATACGCTTCCAATTTTACCCAAATAGAGGAATTGAGCAAAACAAACTGACCCTCATCAAACATGATAATAGTATAGACATTTCAATATTATTCAACATTATTTACATTAAATAATCGTATGAGTATATAACAGTTTTCTTAACTTATTTGGAAGCTCGTAATTAATTTTTATAAATAAAACTTTTGTACGGCTGCTGCCTTGTTTTTCTGTTTATAAAGAACCCTCGCAACCATGGACTATGAAATATCAACATAAAACGCTGTCATAGATGCATAAATGCTAATCCACAAAGTTACAATAAAGTTCTTAATCATATGCGCAAAAAAGTATAACTTCACCAGTAAGCTTTGAAAAATTCACTTTAACGCAATCCATGTTGTGTAATTGTGAGATCGGCCTTTCAAAACTAGAAATATATCCATTCCTTTTTTATTAGACAACTTTGATAACCGTATTGACATTGTTCACTTTATAACAAAACAGACAATTCGCGAATGTCAAAGCTATGAAACCTTCAATGTGCAAAGTTCCCTTTCTCATTTCATATATTATCATTTTGGGAGAGTGACGCCGTATTTTACGGTTACATTCTCAAAGTTCAAGTGAACGTCGAGGGATTTTCTCATACTTTGGAGACATAAAAATACAAGTCTCCCAGATGCGTTGTTTTCAAAACAAAAATATCTCCTCGAAGAATGAAACAGCTATGCTAATCGTACAATAGCAATAGCTATATAAAACGTAATATTAACTTTATTTCTATGTATCGAAAGACTTTTATTTATTTTAAGTCTTACTCAAATTTACCAAGAACTATTAATTATTATATGTCGCACGTCACTCTGTGGTTTGCCACATGTAACTCTGTAACTCTGACTCGCAGCTCTATGGCTAGGCACGTACTTCTTAAGCCTGATGTCGTTAGTTTGACCCAGAGTAAACACCAACGGAATGTTTTATCTATTTTAAAGGAATATGATTAGGATCAAAGGTTATTAACGCTACAGTATATATATTAATAACAGGTTCTAAACAGAAAAACATTTAATTATTTTATTTTTAATTTCAAAACAATCTGAATCAATTCATGTTAATTATTCATAAAGTTTATAGCGTTTAAAAGTGTATCATCATATTTTACATAACACACACGAGTCCATTAAATAATTGCACAACACTCCCAAAGACAGTAGCAAATGTTCGCCAAAATAAAGGTGGTAGTTCATTTAGCCAAGTGGTCGATATTTGCTACTTATTGAGAGTGGGTGGGGCGTGCTCCGGCATACTAAAGCGACCAGAGCGTATTTTAAAAGTATGGTACTTGTGAAGCAACTAAACATTTGATGCGGTATATTTATATAAGGATATAGATTATATATATATCCTTATAGTAGGAAATATATTAAACTAGCTGAACCGGATAAAATTAAAATAAAATGAAATGAAATGAAATGAAATGAAATGAAATGAAATGAAATGAAATGAAATGAAATGAAATGAAATGAAATGAAATGAAATGAAATGAAATGAAATGAAATGAAATGAAATGAAATGAAATGAAATGAAATGAAATGAAATGAAATGAAATGAAATGAAATGAAATGAAATGAAATGAAATGAAATGAAATGAAATGAAATGAAATGAAATGAAATGAAATGAAATGAAATGAAATGAAATGAAATGAAATGAAATGAAATGAAATGAAATGAAATGAAATGAAATGAAATGAAATGAAATGAAATGAAATGAAATGAAATGAAATGAAATGAAATGAAATGAAATGAAATGAAATGAAATGAAATGAAATGAAATGAAATGAAATGAAATGAAATGAAATGAAATGAAATGAAATGAAATGAAATGAAATGAAATGAAATGAAATGAAATGAAATGAAATGAAATGAAATGAAATGAAATGAAATGAAATGAAATGAAATGAAATGAAATGAAATGAAATGAAATGAAATGAAATGAAATGAAATGAAATTAAATGAAATGAAATGAAATTAAATGAAATGAAATGAAATGAAATGAAATGAAATGAAATGAAATGAAATGAAATGAAATGAAATGAAATGAAATGAAATGAAATGAAATGAAATGAAATGAAATTAAATGAAATGAAATGAAATGAAATGAAATGAAATGAAATTAAATGAAATGAAATGAAATGAAATTAAATGAAATGAAATGAAATGAAATGAAATGAAATGAAATGAAATTAAATGAAATGAAATGAAATTAAATGAAATGAAATGAAATGAAATGAAATGAAATGAAATGAAATGAAATGAAATGAAATGAAATTAAATGAAATGAAATGAATGAAATGAAATGAAATGAAATGAAATGAAATGAAATGAAATTAAATGAAATGAAATGAAATGAAATGAAATGAAATTAAATGAAAATGAAATTAAATGAAATGAAATGAAATTAAATGAAATGAAATGAAATTAAATGAAATGAAATGAAATGAAATGAAATGAAATGAAATTAAATGAAATGAAATGAAATGAAATGAAATGAAATGAAATGAAATGAAATGAAATGAAATGAAATGAAATGAAATTAAATGAAATGAAATGAAATGAAATGAAATGAAATGAAATTAAATGAAATGAAATGAAATGAAATTAAATGAAATGAAATGAAATGAAATGAAATGAAATGAAATTAAATGAAATGAAATGAAATGAAATTAAATGAAATGAAATTAAATGAAATTAAATGAAATGAAATGAAATGAAATGAAATTAAATGAAATGAAATGAAATGAAATTAAATGAAATGAAATGAAATTAAATGAAATGAAATGAAATGAAATGAAATTAAATTAAATTAAATTAAATGAAATGAAATGAAATGAAATGAAATGAAATGAAATGAAATGAAATTAAATTAAATTAAATTAAATTAAATTAAATTAAATTAAATTAAATTAAATTAAATTAAATTAAATTAAATTAAATTAAATTAAATTAAATTAAATTAAATTAAATTAAATTAAATTAAATTAAATTAAATTAAATTAAATTAAATTAAATTAAATTAAATTAAATTAAATTAAATTAAATTAAATTAAATTAAATTAAATTAAATTAAATTAAATTAAATTAAATTAAATTAAATTAAATTAAATTAAATTAAATTAAATTAAATTAAATTAAATTAAATTAAATTAAATTAAATTAAATTAAATTAAATTAAATTAAATTAAATTAAATTAAATTAAATTAAATTAAATTAAATTAAATTAAATTAAATTAAATTAAATTAAATTAAATTAAATTAAATTAAATTAAATTAAATTAAATTAAATTAAATTAAATTAAATTAAATTAAATTAAATTAAATTAAATTAAATTAAATTAAATTAAATTAAATTAAATTAAATTAAATTAAATTAAATTAAATTAAATTAAATTAAATTAAATTAAATTAAATTAAATTAAATTAAATTAAATTAAATTAAATTAAATTAAATTAAATTAAATTAAATTAAATTAAATTAAATTAAATTAAATTAAATTAAATTAAATTAAATTAAATTAAATTAAATTAAATTAAATTAAATTAAATTAAATTAAATTAAATTAAATTAAATTAAATTAAATTAAATTAAATTAAATTAAATTAAATTAAATTAAATTAAATTAAATTAAATTAAATTAAATTAAATTAAATTAAATTAAATTAAATTAAATTAAATTAAATTAAATTAAATTAAATTAAATTAAATTAAATTAAATTAAATTAAATTAAATTAAATTAAATTAAATTAAATTAAATTAAATTAAATTAAATTAAATTAAATTAAATTAAATTAAATTAAATTAAATTAAATTAAATTAAATTAAATTAAATTAAATTAAATTAAATTAAATTAAATTAAATTAAATTAAATTAAATTAAATTAAATTAAATTAAATTAAATTAAATTAAATTAAATTAAATTAAATTAAATTAAATTAAATTAAATTAAATTAAATTAAATTAAATTAAATTAAATTAAATTAAATTAAATTAAATTAAATTAAATTAAATTAAATTAAATTAAATTAAATTAAATTAAATTAAATTAAATTAAATTAAATTAAATTAAATTAAATTAAATTAAATTAAATTAAATTAAATTAAATTAAATTAAATTAAATTAAATTAAATTAAATTAAATTAAATTAAATTAAATTAAATTAAATTAAATTAAATTAAATTAAATTAAATTAAATTAAATTAAATTAAATTAAATTAAATTAAATTAAATTAAATTAAATTAAATTAAATTAAATTAAATTAAATTAAATTAAATTAAATTAAATTAAATTAAATTAAATTAAATTAAATTAAATTAAATTAAATTAAATTAAATTAAATTAAATTAAATTAAATTAAATTAAATTAAATTAAATTAAATTAAATTAAATTAAATTAAATTAAATTAAATTAAATTAAATTAAATTAAATTAAATTAAATTAAACGAAACGAAACGAAACGAAACGAAACGAAACGAAACGAAACGAAACGAAACGAAACGAAACGAAACGAAACGAAACGAAACGAAACGAAACGAAACGAAACGAAACGAAACGAAACGAAACGAAACGAAACGAAACGAAACGAAACGAAACGAAACAAAATAAAATAAAATAAAATAGTTCAGTTCAGTTCAGTTCATATTCTGTTTCATATTCTGTTCTATTCTGTTCTATT
Organism: Leptophobia aripa; assembly: GCA_951799465.1. Classification (NCBI taxonomy): domain Eukaryota; kingdom Metazoa; phylum Arthropoda; class Insecta; order Lepidoptera; family Pieridae; genus Leptophobia; species Leptophobia aripa. Next base: position 5,193,336 of record OX637266.1, on the reverse strand, counting down.
CCGTTCTATTCCGTTCTATTCCGTTCTATTCCGTTCTATTCCGTTCTATTCCGTTCTATTCCGTTCTATTCCGTTCTATTCCGTTCTATTCCGTTCTATTCCGTTCTATTCCGTTCTATTCCGTTCTATTCCGTTCTATTCCGTTCTATTCCGTTCTATTCCGTTCTATTCCGTTCTATTCCGTTCTATTCCGTTCTATTCCGTTCTATTCCGTTCTATTCCGTTCTATTCCGTTCTATTCCGTTCTATTCCGTTCTATTCCGTTCTATTCCGTTCTATTCCGTTCTATTCCGTTCTATTCCGATCTATTCCGTTCTATTCCGTTCTATTCCGTTCTATTCCGTTCTATTCCGTTCTATTCCGTTCTATTCCGTTCTATTCCGTTCTATTCCGTTCTATTCCGTTCTATTCCGTTCTATTCCGTTCTATTCCGTTCTATTCCGTTCTATTCCGTTCTATTATATATATATTAACAAATTAAAATTATTGTTGCAACAAAAATAAATAAAATTACATATAATAAATATTTTCTTGTATATTATATGTTTTGTTATATTTTATTTATACACATACACAGATGCTGAGTTTTTATTGTAATTGGTATAAAAAAAACTTGCATAACCCGATGGACCAGATATGTCTCGCTGGGAGTATCGCTAGATCATGCATGTGATGGACATATAAGGCACCGGGGTGTTCAAACACTGGCCCCGGGGGCACATTCTGGGTCAATAAGGCTAAATCGTTACTTGCATACTAACGATAGAATATTGAATTTTATTCGAAGGGTTTTTGTATGTTCGTTTGAAATGGATATTTTGACACTTGTTTTAACTATTTTGTACTTGGCATAATATATATTCTAGTATATCACTCTCGGATTTAACTTTGCGAACAAAAGGTGTTGTTATCTTAATATCTAGTAGGTGATAGTAATAAGAATGTCTCAAAATTGAGAATTCCATGAAAGTAGGCTTTTATTCGTTGGCAATTACTCTTAAATATGCAATTTATACCGCTTATATACTTTAGTTGTATATTCTATGAATATTATCCGTACTTATATATTATTCAAAGTTTAAATATACTTAAAAGTGAGATTGTATATTGTTTATTTGTACATCTTTTACGTATAAACGGACTTTTTGAACACAGAAAAAATTGTGAAAATCCGAATTCGACGTGAACGAAGCCGCGGGTAAAAGCTAGTAATATTACCGTGTATTGCTGAATAAGTATCGATATATTTATTTATTGACAATTCAAGATGGCAAGATTATTTTTGCTCTTGAATGTCGTACAATTGTTTTGTGGCACTATTGGGTCACTCAGGTCTACTTTCAAATCCCTTCGCTAACTAAAGGGATAGCAAACCACCTCAAAACAGAGCTGTTTTTCACCAATACCTTGTGTTGAGTTAATAATGTATATTTGATTCATGGAAATGCCTTATCCATCCAGTTACTATCCACACCGCCTACTTCCAAGAAGCGGCAGTGAATTTTTAAAAAGCGCTAATTGGTTTACACTTCACTTCGACGGACAGATGGCTGTTTTGTTTTTGTTTCGATGCATTTAAGACACTATAAAATTGCCTCTGAATATTGAATGCGCCAAGAATACCCTGAAAGCGGTTTTTAATTTTGCAATAGATTTTAAGCGAAAATTCCAGGCTATTTGATCTGTTAAAAGGTGTTGTTTATTGAAGAGCTACAATTACTAATAATTATAATTAATTGTGGTTAGGCATACATTTATGTAATTAATCAAATTATGATTGTTATAGAAATATAATATTTTTTTTTATAGGATATTATGCAATAAGTAGGATACCAGACACCGCGAGATTGGTAATCTATAGATGAATAAAAATAAACATCTAATGTATTCAAGACTGTAATAAAGGTTTTATCTATAAACAAATATTTCTTTATTGATTTGAGTATTTTTTTTAAAGTTTTGGTCATGTTTGTTTTAATACCAAGCCAGCGTATTATGAGACGTTTATCTCTGTAAAATTACCTTTATAACAATATAATGATAATAATGTATTTTAAGTATTCATTTTATTTTGTAGGTTGCCTGAAATCGCTTATTAGGTATAAGGCGCTGGTTGCTTTTACTGTTTTAGTGAATCAAAGTGTGTAGGCACCAAATAAATAAATAAACCTGGTAGACCATATACAATATAATTAACAAATTTATGTAAAATATTCTGTTTTCGTATTAATAAATTATAAGGCGCATAAAATTTTACCAAACTAAGAAGTTTAACAAGCCGAACTGCTGTAGAATTTGATCCTTCGTGGTTTAGTTACGTAAGACTTAGTGCTAACATCACGTTGTAAAACAATGTTTAGAATTTAATTAAAGCTTAATTTAATATTGAAATTGAACTTTGACTTTATATTATTTATTTCTATTGAATGATAGTATGAGTGTTCTTTAGTAACTTAGCTTAATCATTTATATAATTAACACTTTATATCCAGGGTTGCAATTTTTAGTATTACAATTGTTTACTTAAGCCTAAAATTGTGTATGTGTCTATGAATGAAACTTAAATTAAAACACTAAAATGACTATTAAAAGTCCTTGAAAAGCTGCATTTCATCGCTATATCCCGATGATTATACGCTAAGCGGAGAAAGCACCAGCTCTTGGGCTTAATTTACTATTTAAAAGTTACTAGTATTGGAATTTTTTAGTTAATTATTTTTACGTTACTATAAGTAGAAAATAAAAAACGTTAATAGGTTTAATTTTTTATGAGCAAATTCGATATTTTTTCGCTATTTTAATGTTGTCCGTTATTTCTTCCCACCTTCGTCGCGGTCCACTAAACCTTTTTAGGGTTTACAAAATTGGGTTCGGAATAGTAAATTGACACAATTTGTCTAAATTGAAAGAAAATAAAATATTATTAATTGAAATAAAAATAAAAATTAATTTAAAGTATTTTCTTGGAATTGAGCTCTCCAGCCACTTTCTTGTAGTGCAAAAATAATTTCAGATTCTGTGGGGAAAAGATAAATAAATAATTGTTTGTTCGAGTGCTGTTATTGTCTTCGCCAAAAGCGAAAACCAACATTTTAGATCCACTTAAACCAAAACTTATATAAGTTTCATATCATAAATCGTGAAACTTTAACAAGTCTTCCAATTTTGAAAGTATCATGTCACGTACGAGCCGAGTCACGATAACTATTTATCACGTATGTTTACAAAAGTCACTGATTTTTGCGGGCGGCGTCTGGTGTACGTTAAACCATAATTAACGATTCGATCATCCATCATCTTCCACTCGATTTACCAACTTAATCAGATGACTGCGCGAATCTGCCGGAGGTGGCACAGACTAAAAAACAACATAATTATTTATATGAACCTTCCTTGAGAGTCAATACCATATCAATTTTCTTTAATACCGTGAAACTAATTATATACAAATATATCTCAAAAAATGGTACATTGTCACACATTATATAAAAAAGTCAAATTTCGTCAATTTAAAAAAAAATAAGGGTGAACAACCCTTATCAATTAGGGGTATGAAAAATAGATGTTGTCCGATTCTCATACCTACTGAATACGCGTATAATATTTAGTAAAAATCAGTCATGTTATTTCGGAGGACTACGGTAACTCACCTTGTGACCTTGGTTTTCCCTTTAATGCGAAATTAAGTACATAGCCACTTTTTTAAGAGTTTTTTTATGTTAAATAAACGTACACGCTAAAATTGTGATAGGTCCTTTTTTAAATACTACTAATCATATGATTTTTTAACTCTTTGGGTCTTACAAGCTTACTTAATCATAGTAAATTCAAGATAATGGTCATGGCGAAGCTTCTTTAGTATACTTTTCACGCTGATTGTTAGAAAGCGGTTCTACTTACTCTGTGTCGGGCATTTTCGCGTGTAATCGTGTTGCAGAATGGGGTGTAATGGTTTTTTGTGTCGCTAAATTTGTTATCATTGCTTTTCCATCCAATCTGCCTTCGTTCATTTACTATGACAAATTTTGAAACTTTAATGTATAATATTGTGTAGATAAAAATGTTAAAGAGTTTTATTATTAAATTTTTTTACACACAACAACAGTTTTATTACAGAAAACAATCTAAAAAGAGAACAGTACAGTACAATGGTACAGGCGGCCTTAATAAACAATTTCATTCAGACAATACGTTCAAAAGATAATTTTGGGGACGTACAAGAACTGCAAAACATGTTATAAGATTACTTCTACTTTAAAACCCAGCTTTATCTTGTGTAAATCTGCTACCAATAATATATTATGCTTATTTAAGCCCACTGATATCCAAATTATAAAGATCTCTATACGTTTATTAAAAGGGATCTGAACCTTTTAAAATACATATGAATCAAATATTTGCCGATAGATTAGAAATATCTGCCTCAAATTCGTCGATCGTAATTCACAACCCCAATATGAATTATAATATGAACCACACAAAACCTAACAAGGCATATTTAATCTGACATTTATTGAATCGTTTATATAAAAAATATGGTATTAAAATATCGTAAAACCTTATTGTCGCTTTCAAAATAATGTGACGAAACATAAAGACTTAACGATGCCATAACGCGCGACGCCGCGGCCATGAACTAGTGCGCATAAAAATACGCCTTTACGACAGGCTGTAAAGTGGTTCAGACAAAATACAGTGATGTTTTATGTCTTAATCATAAACTTAATTCCTAATGTCAATTTCTTGCGGCCTTCATAATACTACCAATAAGATATTCGCCGTAGTATACCGGTTCTGTAGTAGAAAAACGATTATATTCATAAATTTTTACAATAGTAGAAAATGTATGAAGTAATTCTGTTTCTAATTAAGTGATTATTTTTAAATGAAACGGTCTGCAAGCAATTATTTATAAGTATTTTGTTATAATAAAGCACCAGGAGACAATGACGAGCTGGGACAAAGCTTTACGTTCTTGAACAAGCCGATTAAATCTGAGCAGCACAGACAATGGGATGCTTTGCAGCTATCTAGACGAAATCATCTCATTCAACAAAATTAACAGTGGTAGACATTAACGTTTATTCACGAGACAATTCACCAGTTTATTGTTGCGTTTTATAATGCCCTGGTGTTTTTCTGCTCGTAGCGTAAAACAAGTTAAGTTACACTATCAAAAGTTTATAGTTATTTATATTATCTAATTGTACTAAAAATATTTTTAATGTAGTTTAATATTTTACTGTTCCACGCTTTTCTCATAGCTACACAATAAAGTATTTTTTATTATGAAATTACTAATATAAGTACCTAATAATCAATTATGATGAATTTAAATTTACAATCTTACCTTTTTTCATGAGAAATAATTAAATTAAAGGAACTCGAGGTTAAAACTAATGAAGATTTAATGAACACTTAATATCACAATATACTATAGAAACAGTTAATATCAAAGTTTACTCTGATCAGGCTAAAACATCACGGCATACAGAGATTAGTTTACACACAATCAGTTTTATTAAAATAGTATCAAATAATGTAAATATGACTGATGAAGAGGACTGTTCGATCAATCTATATAATGGGCCCGAGAGAATCTCTTCGTAATAAGTTTAAAGAGATAAATATTCTTACAGCTGGCAAGTACATCCTTGAAAACATGATGTATGTTAACAAAAATATCGATATGTTAAAAAAAAATGTGAATTTAATAGTCTCAATACGAGAAATAAGGATAAGCTTGCTGTTCCCACTATTAGGCTCCATAAATTTGTTAATTTATTGAAAGGGCAATGTGTATAAAAAAATCCCAAACAATTTGTTGACTTTGTCAGTCAGTAAATTTAAAAAAGTAGTTAAACGAAAGCTTTTAGAAAAAGCATTGTATAAATTTTCAATATTTTGATGATGAAAAAGTTTGGTCCAGCTTACCCTTAAAAGTGTACTGGGATCATTTTCAAAAAAAAAATCAACCAAGCCGAGTTTCTTGCCTGCATCTTCTCAGCCTGGTCGCGTACGAACAGGCCTAGAATCACTTAGATTTAAGACGATTCAAAATGGTCATATGTACCTTAATGAATAAAGATATTTTGACTTTTGACTGATACAAATAAATTCTTCAAAGTTACACAATTGGATTTAAAAAAAAAACATATGTAAATGTAAGATTTTCATGTATTATGCAGTTTCCGCGTCTATACCTCACATTTCCGCAACTCAAGCACCGTAGCAATACACATCTCGTATATTTGAATACCGCATTTATATCGCGAGATGTGATTCCCTGAGCTCGAAAATTTGCTATAATTCAACATGACGTTCGCAGCGAATCGCCGCTGTTAAGCTGTGTCTACATTCCAGGTTTATTAAAAAAAACTAACGTTATATTCGATTTTTTAACGTTATTTTTGAAAAAATGATTTTTTTTAAAAATTTCCCAATTCAAATCAGTTCAGTTTGGTTTTATAGATGTTTTAACAAACATTTTTGACGCGATTATTACATAACCAATTCTAAATACATAACCATAGATTTATATATTTCTTTTATTATTTTCTATTCGGTATATGGCCGGACAGTGTTCGAATATCCGGTTTTATCCGAAATATACTGTCGATAGTAATAATGCTGATAATCGCAAAAATGCAATGATTTTATGATCTGTTTACATCTAAAAGGTTTTATTTATGTGATACTGATACTAAACTACGAAAACAATATGAGAATCCATACTTTACGGAATAAAATCAGACAAACAACATGATTCAATGTCTGTTATTAATGTATTTATACTTAATTCCTTTCAAAGAAATCTCGTAATTTTGCATAATGTCGCTTTACTGTTCAATTATATTTTGGTATTTAATCAAATGTCTTAATAAGGAGACACGATTTGGTTATACAATAACAAAACATTTGAAAATTAATACAAACAGTGTGAATCTAGGTTAACATTGTTGCATCACGGACAGCAGTAATATTAGAGCAATAACTTTAACAGTGCAAGGCCAGGTCCGGTTTATCTTAGTGTTTCGAAATAACAGAATGCTTAATTCTGCTTTTTTTTATATTTCCCTTTATTAGCACCCTATATTTGTTGTAGCAAACATTTGCAATGGCCGCGTAGCTGATATAAGTGTTATGATATCGTAGCAAGTGTTTTACATTAAAGCTTAACATTTAGATTGAATAACGGTCCATTCTTTCTACGTATGGAAATTACACTTGTTTCTACGGAAATCAAGTCCAGGTTGCAATATAATTAAAATAATTTTTATACTTATATGAGTTATCATTTCAGAAAGCTTCTACTCAAGGAGAGGCACAATAGATGAAAAAACGTTTTATTGTTTTGTTTGTACATCGTGTAAAGAATAGTCAAAGTCAAAATATCTTTATTCATTAAGGTACATAGGACCATTTTGAATCGTCTTAAATCTAAGTGATTCTATGCTTGTAGATTGACTTGAAAATTTATAATTATGCTTTATTAATTTAAATAATGAAACACTCTCCGTTACAATTAAATGTTCTTTCACGGGAGCATATAAAGTATATCTGCTATATATTTTTAGACGCAAAACTAGTTTAAAATATAACATTTACATATCTCACATTAAAAACGTCTCACAGGTTCTCAAACTGTATTTTTATTTCACGATCCTTCGCTACGGGGTCCATATTTCCTCGCTCGCACAACCGCCTCGTAAATTACTCAGAACGTGTTCAGACTTCACGTTTTTATTTTACACACACACACACTCAAAAATACACCAGAGAATTAAAACTCGGCCAGCCTTCGAACGATTATTATATTTGAACAAATACTTAAGTGGATTTTCTGGTTCGTGCGCTGGAAATTTCAATTACTTAGCTGCTTTGGGCGGGATCAGCTATACGTTATAATTCAAATAATTGCTTAAATGAACATTTTTTTTTTATTTTTTATTCCTGAATTGCTTTGTCTAAGTGATTTTGATCAATATCACTATGAAATAGTATAATAAAATTGCTTTTTTAATAATAGTATCAAATAAAACACCTTTCTATATAACTACTTAAAATAAAATCTTATACTATAATATATTTTATACGTGTTAGTTAGGTTTGGTGTGCGGTGAAACGAACCTATTTATATATGTTGTCAATAAATACATGCAAATACTTATGTCTACCTGGTACTATTTTTCTAATTGCACTACCAAATAATTGTGTTCATAATAATAACAAATATATATTATTATATTTTAATTTGACTCAAGATTACATGTAACATTTCTGATGTTCGAAGTTTATGTTATATCTATGAGTTCAAATTTATATATTTAGTACAGACGCGATTAAAGACATCTTATAATATTACAAATTGCAATTATTTATTAGGTTTATTTACGAAACATTATAGGCGTCACAGCGAGCTTGTCTCCCATTACTCAAGTTGGCTTAACTCGTTGAATTTTAACTGGGATTTAGTTTGGTGCTGCGTTTGTACGGTGCCGGATTACTGTACGAGTTAGATTGCGACATTGATTTACTTAAATCCCTTAAAAACAACGGAAATTCATTATTACTTAAAATCTTAGAATTTGAGTGGGAGTGCCATGCTGTTTGAGTGGGAGTGCCATGCTGTTACTTAGAGTTTCAGCCGAATGGGCAGGCACAGCCGGAGAAATACCACTGTCTCACAGAAAACCGGCGTAAAGTGATACAATTGGACTTTGTTCATTTTGTACTCGCGTTTCGTTCGGTGAGTGAGATCTTCCGGTGCCCATCCTTTCCCCTCCCCGTCCTCTTCCCCTACCCCTCCATTTCCTAATTTTCCTTTAAAGGCCGGCAACGCACTTAAGAGCTCCCAGCCGCGTGAGTGTCTATGGGTGGCGGCTTCACCTTCACCTCCTGCTCGTTTCCCCCTCTTCTATAAAAAAAAAAGAAAAAGCTAGTACAGTTGGGATTCCAAATAGGTTTGAAAAGGAATTTTATTAGTCTCTAAAAGAGACAAATCATCTTATTTTATAAAAATACTTCGGTTCCCCCAATATCAAACATAAACTTTCAATAAATGTAAATATATTAAAAATTCTTATATATTAACGTAAAATTTTATCTATTAGTAACTGGCCCTTTTTAGAAACTATTAAAAGACTGTTTTGTTAGAGTGCAAACGCAGCATGAAGACGATATCCCAAAGGCGTATTTGTGATTTAAAATAAATGTAGGGATTGGCTGAGGATCAGACCGCGTCGTTTAACGCCAGACCCGCTACGCAAAACTGCCAAGCGTAAATCGTTACTTTCATTTTTAAATTTGACATAACGAAACATTTTCTTCCGATGTGTTTTATATGATTAATCTTTTCTATCTACCCTAAGTATTGTCATAGAATCCAATAGAATGTCAAATAAAGTAAAATATAATACATATATTGTATGCGTAAAGGGTTGGGTGAAATTATAAATGAGAAATAATAAATTAATTATTTTTTTTTATGTAAAAGGAGGCAAACGAGCAGGCGGGTCACTTGTGATGTGCCAACCTTTAAGGAAGAGGAACGCTCTTTATTTATTTATGAATTATTAAAATACAACCATACTGTGAAACATGCTTGGCGTATTAAGGAGTCGCGGAAAGATTCTAGCCAGTTATTCTCGTCCGCTCTACGCCCTTGATTTGGAAACTGACAGTAGATGTAGATTCAAAAAGTTGTTTTTTTAACGACACCTATTATATGTTACCTATGTGAATAAAGATATTGAATTTGATTTTTATTTTTATCAATACTATTGTCTTTGTTAAGCGGCTGATGAGCTTTTCCTGACTTTTCAAGTTGAGGGCTAAGTTATTAAAACCGATGGAACTTAAGCAACATGCGGAAAAACAAATAATAAGTTACTTACAATTATTCTTGTTCATCAAGAGAGAGAACTATTATGCAATTCCTTTCAACCAGTAGCAAGTTGCAGTGGATTACAAGTAATTGCACTCGATATAATTACTGTCTGCGATCGAGAGCTGAATATAAACTAGTGCAATAAGTGTCAGGGCGCACGTGCGGGCCGCAAGGCGGGTCCGCTTCTTTCTAATAAACCCTAAATCTTTTTCCAATCTTTTGAGACTGGTATTTTATTGCAAAAAACATATGGCTCATTGGTATTTTTTTAAAAGCTCTCTCGTTTTATTGGTAAAGGTTTTGTTAATAATTTGTGTTATCAATAATGTGGATTTTTATAGGATTCTTTAATATAGATTATCATACCTATATAAAATACACTTTTACTATACAGCTAGTGTTAATTTCGCATGTCGCGATCCAGGGTTTATTGCGCGATGTATCAAGTAGCACTAAACTTTTTAATGTTTTCAAAATTCGGTATCTAAATTCATGGATATTTTTTGTGAAACTATAAATTGTATAAGACTGTTATATTTTTGTTATCTCGGCGAACTTTTTTTTACGAATTATATTGGAAGAGACATTTTATAGGAAGATTAAACCAGTAACTAGGTAATGAATAGGCATTATGCAGTTGAAAAAAACAGTTAGTTATTTAAAAAGAAACTTTATGAAACTTATTTTATTCACTGTTTACATGTAATTATAAAATTTTAATACATTTTGGTATAAAAATGAATATCACATTTTGCCTATTACTAAATTGATTATACAATTATAAATAAATAGAATTAATGTCCGGTCTCTCCATTTCAGAACCTGAAAAAAATATATATTTAACTTGCTGTGTTAACTACTGTGCTGTGGTATTAAACTTCAAACACACAATTGTATCATCATTCATTCACACCCACATAATTAACTTCAGACAAAATAAATGGATGCACCTAAAACCCAATTTGAATAAAAGAAAATCTTAATACCTTGTGTATAAATTACTAAAGCGGAATAAAATTATTAAAAGTTATTTTCGAAAATACAATATTAAAAATCTATGGAAACTATGAAAGGATATATTTGCACACAAGGCTTTAATAATATACTTAAGTCTGGATTTTATTTACAATTCCAAAGTCATCTAAAAAGAAAGTTTAATCAAATCTTACTTATAATTGGCTCAAGACTTGGTCCATTCACAAATTTCCTCTCCAAAGTCGGCGCCAGGTCTTGGAACAGCTTTCGTAACTTCGGTGCGAAGTTCCAAAGCAACACGCGATACTTGGTTTCATCCATATCTGATATTAATGTTATGAGATTCTGCGTACAAAAATATAATTAACTCAAAAAAATTTCTATATATATATATATATTGGCGCAACTACAACAATTAGTCTTAAATTAACTAGAATAATTAAGTTCCAACATCATTTTAATTGTCCTAAAATAATTTTAAAAACATAAGTTTAATACTTTAAGTTTGTTACTCTGTGAAATGTCATCTTTATTATAAATACGTCTTTGTAAACACGTGCTTGAGCAATATAAATAGGGACGCATTGTAACCGCATTGTAACAAATCCCCAGCCGTGTACACGGACGACATCCCGTGGCTTTCAGGCTGCTCGTTGGCACTTTTTGCCGACGGCACGGAGTACTTGGCCACGTCACTAAACACCAAGCGCGCTGCCTTAAAGATCCAGCGCTTCCTCGACCTACTCCCAGAGTGGCTGGATAAGTGGAGACTTTGAGCCAACCCGACAAAGACGGGTGAATGGGGGTGAAGATTGACTTAGGCTCATCATGACACAGTTGCGTCCATCACTGAAGAGGCAAAGAGGGTGCTAAATAAGCAATGCCCTCTAATATCAGGTAACATCCCGCTGGGCACCTAGCTAGTTCCTCACATACGCGGCACGCTATGTGAGGAACGGACGCCTGTGGCCTCCCTCACCTACAACAACTCGCGCCCTGGCACTACCAACAACACAACAAGCCCCCGTACCAACTACATCCGTATCCGCGTGAGATCATGCCCGCGTATGCAGAAGAGAACGGCGAATGACCCAGTGTGGTAAGTGCGGCCTGCTCGCTGCTCGCCTCGATAGACGGCGGGACGAGACCGCGCACCTCCACCGGACACGACACACCGCCAGTAGGACCTTATGCCCAGGTATGGCAAAGCTCTCCCTTTCGGGGCGAGCCTACAAGATCCGCGAATGTCGCACGACACAGTCGCGCTCAGGCCGTTGAACGGACCTCTCTTCAAATAGTGAAATATAAATCTTGGTAAATATCAGTGAAGTGGTTCTTTAAATAAATAAGTGGTTATTATGACCGACTCAATCGTGATGTTGGCAATGCTGATGCTACCTACAAGAATAACCCTACAGAGTAGTGGGGTGGGTGGTAGCCCTGTAGAGGTACTCTCTTCGTTATATATATTCATACTATAATTATAAATGCGAAAGTAAGAGAATGCGCTTTCACGCTTAAACTACTTAACGGATTTCGATTAAACTTGGTATGGTAAGTAAAGGTGGACTAAACTTTAGGCAAGGACATAGGTTACTTTTAATCGCAAAACAAAATTTTGTATAAAAGATCTCCAATTTTTTTTCCAAATTCCTTATGTTTTTAAACCAAGCGGACGAAGTCGCGGGCAAAAGCCACTAGTATTCATATTATAGTACATACCTGGGCAACACCAAAATCGCACGAGGACAGCAGTCGTCCATCCAACACTATGACACTACGTTCTGACCCGTGCATGCTGAGCGTGCGAACCACGTGTTCCGAGCACGCGTACGACAAACTGCCAACCAGCGACACAGTTATGACGTCCTGGTTGCCCACCTGTAATGTATATACAATAAACCACTTTTTCACTAATAATAAATATATAATCTAAATGTGTATTAAGACTATATACAGTGTAAACTCTATATAACGGACATTGAAGAAACCGTGAATTTTATGACGTCTTAAACGTAATAGAGAGTGGCCGTTGAATAGATGAAAGGAAAATCATTGTATGGAATACAAGCTTTACCAACCAAATATTTCGACGGTTTAGAGAGTTTAGAGTTTGTTTTTTTTAAATTGAGTGACGTTACATAGAGCTTACACTGTATTATTTAATCGTTATGTAACAAAATAAAAATATATTTATAGAGAAACCATAACACTTAAAACATTACATCGCTCGTTAACACGTGTTAACACAGACTATATTTATTTCTTATCGTTCCATTCTATCAAATTTGATTTCAGCTGTGATGAAAAGAGACAGACGAACCCTTCAATGCGGTGCACTGTTTTAGATTATATGAAAACTTAATGCAAATATCAGTCTTTTTATTTTTTCTCTATTATTATTTGACGATTCATAGGTGTAAGAAAGATATGAATAGTTATTTTTGACTTCGATTTTGAGCTTAAAGTGGTATCGGTTCAGTAATACAGTATTTTAGTGTGGAAGTTATAACCAATAGCCCCGTTTTATATTTAAATAAAAACAAATACCTGCCTGCCCAAATATAAGGATTCACTGACCTTAATGTGTTCCGTATATAACTTCGGTCGAGCAGCTGCGAGCAACGCCCTCACGGCGTCACAGCCAACACCAGCAGCTATTCCATACTCAAGTCCAATAAACACACCCACAAGTATCGTCACACCCCAAACACACAACTCAGCCTCTGAAATATTGTACTGGGAATTTAAATATAGTCAAATCTATAAATGTACTAAAAAAAGTCTCTATTAAAACAACTATCTACTTGTTAAAACACTTTTTGTAAAGCTCTGGCTATGTTATATGTACGTAACGTAGCTTAATGAGTTAAGCATATACTCACTGCTATTCATCCAAAGCTTCTTAACAATGGTAATGTCAATGAGCGAAATCATAGCTACTATGATAACCGCCGCCAGAGTCGACCGCGGTATGAAGTAAAATGCCGGAGACAATAGAGTCACTCCCAGCAGCACTGTACACGCTGGAAAGAAGAGTAAATATCGTACAGACAGAGACAAAAATGTTTAAAGATTGGAAAATATGAATCTCCAAACGAGGAGTCCTCGAACAGTTAGCCTTTGTTTTTTTTTTATAGAAGAGGGGGCAAACGAGCAGGAGGCCCAACATAAAGGTGAAGCCGCCGCCCACAGACACTCACGCGGCTGAGAGCTCGTGAGTGCGTTGCCGGCCTTTAAAGGAAAATTAGGAAATGGGGGGGGGGTAGGGGAAGAGGACGGGGGAGGGGAAAGGATGGGCACCGGAAGATCTCACTCACCGAACGAAACGCGAGTACAAAATGAACAAAGTCCAATTGTATCACTTTACGCCGGTTTTCAGTGAGAGAGTGGTATTTCTCCGGCCCATTCGGCTGAAACTCTTAGTAACAGTATGGCACTCCCACTCAAGAAACTTTGTATCTTCAGTTGTAATTATCATTTAAGAATATAAAAACTCAAAACTCAAAATATCTTTTAAAGTAGGTCTTTATAAAGACACTTTTGAATCGTCAATTTTTACACTACCACCGGTTCGGAAGGCAGTCATCTGCCGAGAAGAACCGGCAAGAAAAAAGACATTAAAGGTATCTTTGTCCTCTAAATATTCGTTTACGGTATGGTATGCCTTTTCAACCAAAATACCCTTTACGCGCGTTTTAAATTTGTTTGAAGTCAATTTGGTTATAAGTGCTAGGACTTTATGCTCATACCAACAAACGATTTATGAACTTTACTAGAAGAGAATCAGGCACATCATTTTGTTCTCTATTTCTTGAGTTGTGGTCTATATTAAGTAATATAATAATAATAAGTTATTAATGTTATTTTTTTATTAATATTCGTGCGTGACATAATTAGTTGTATTATGATTATTCTTATATGTTGAATGGTTAGCGGTCGATAACTTCGTTAGCGCAATTCAATGTCTATGACGTCATCGTATTTATTGTTCTTGCAGATCACAGATGTCGCTGCAGTATGAAATCTAAATTAAAAACTGATATTGAAAAACATCTTTTAGTAATCTAAGTTTGTTTTTTTATGGGTTATGTACATTGAAGTATATGTATGGTTTAGCTTTTACCTTTGAAAAAAGAGCCAGCCGGAGTGACAACCCCACTCGCATGGTTGAGGGCTGTTCGCGTGAAGGATCCCGTAGCGGGCATTGCGGACGCGAACGAGCTGAGGAGATTACAGGCTCCTATTGCTATCATTTCTTGTGTACCGTCTACTGGTTTGCTTCCCGCTGAAATTAATAAATTGATGTAGGTGTGACATACAGGGAAAAACGAAACCACGCTGCCAAAAAGGGCAAGACGCCGCCCGTGGATGCACCCAGTATCTAAAGTGCGCGGCCGGCTCTAAAGGGAGAGATTCTTTTTTTTAATTTGTCGAAGACACTTCAAGTAAGACCTTGTGAAAATTGGCCAGCGACAGAGACGGCGGTTACACATCAGGACTGACTGCTTCATTATTATCACACAATAAAATCATCTTTAACGATTCGAATAAATAAGTATCATTACAACCTACTTGAATAAAGATAATTTGAGTAAGAGTTTGAAAAAATATGGCATTTCCGTGGAAACAAACCCAGTGGAATATATCAGATCGGACAATATATGGCGTTAATTCATAAAGTTTCAACCACCTTTCACAATTCCAATTTTTATGCCTTAACTGTTACTTGACCCCGATATCTACAATAGTAAAAAAAGTAAAAGTAAAAAACTTACCAAAAGCCTTAGCAATAGCTACACTCTCTAATATGGTTATCAATGGCATGACAAGTCCACCAACTCCAAATACACCAAGCATTTGATCGAAGCCGATAGTCACATTGTTCACTATTGTGCTGAAGGGCGGCGGACCAAAGTGTGGAAGGCCACCTTGGATTTCACCTGGAACAGATACCGCTTCTTACGAGGTGTCTCTTTATATATAGACCACAAGATATTATAAAATAACAATTCCGATAGAAATTGGAATTTATTGAAAACAAAAATAATTTTAAAAAAATTGTCCTTAGTTGTATAAAAAATATATAAAATTAAGTTAGAATAAGGATATTTCAAAAATGAGTAGTGAATCTTTGAGACTGGATTTTGTAGATCTTAAAACCGATTCTATTTAATCTTTTCCATATGTGATTCGCCTATAAAAATAAAAATTCTATGTTATGTATTCATAGTACATATTCTTAAAAAAACTATTATTGTGTACCAATACCATATCTCAATTAAAGACATTTATAACATTTGCAACCGGTCATTTGGGTATTACTCTAACATCTTTACCCAATTATTTATTTAACCAACTATATAAACACATTATATATTGTTTATTTATGAACATACAAGCACACATACAATTAAATCTTTATGCCAAGATTAAATAAAATTATTATCCTAAAATAATATTAGTTATTCACGCGTCAGTTTTAAGCAAAGTTATAATAATACAATTATTATTTATTATACGTACCGGTCAAATGGAACGGCACGATGTCGTACCGATAAAGCGCAAACGCGAGTACAGAAGTCCCGAGCACAACGATCGCGTTACGTGCACTCACGACGTACACCCACGCGCGTGACGTCATCACAACACAAGCCCTCGACCCTTCGGAAGCACGCACTTTGGAAAACTGCAATTGCATTGACATTAGCTCTATAGCGTGACAAATAAAAGTGTCGTTATACGTCAGTTTTGTTTCGTTTCGCGCAGCCAGGAACTTTATTAAATATTTTATCATTTACTCCCACAGCAACATCATTACACACAAAGCCACACTTAAATGCTCGTTCTTCACTTTGTCATATTTTTGTATATTTGCTTGTAATATAATTTAGTGTTTTTACTATACTTTGGTCTCGTTTTCATTTTTATGCAGTGCAATAATATTTTATACGTGCCAAAAACCAGAGGTTTTTTAAGACGTTTATTTATGTGTATGTATAATGTCGGAATTCCTACCTGTATGATATATAGAAGTATGATAGATATTATTCCCAATATCGTGTCATACAGTTGGATTGTACTTATATTCGTAAAGAAATTTATTATTGCACTTATAAAAGTTTCACCCGACGATCCTGAAAGCAAATTATAATTATATTTAATTAGTTAATACAACAAATGCTCAGTTGATAACTCTTATAAATATATATTTATTGTGGGTTTATGCGACTGCCACATTAAAATAGGTGTACAACTAAAGCGTTTCAAATTACATTTTTTAAAACACTGCTGTTTCAAATAATCTAATTTTTAAACAAGCTGGGCTTAAAATATGACGTGTCAGTACAGACCTGTCTTCCCAGGCCCCAATGGGACCATTCATATTGGGATATAGACAAATGTTTTTTATTAAGCAAAGACGAGACTCCTTACAGAACGATCTTGTCAGTCTTTATTGTCATCAGTCATTATCTATGTCATTACTTTTCACCACATCCTCCATCTTGTTTTACTGTGATGTGTCAGGCTGTCTGTCATATTGTCAACTGTCACCTAAACTCCTACACTCAAAGTCATGTCTATAGTTTTGACACCTCGGTTCATTAGTTATTTACCTGATATCCTGAAAAGTGCTTTTAACTGTCCAGCACCAATCTGTAAGGCGGCGGCCGTCGTAAAGCCACTGATCACTGGGTTTGATATAAAATCCAGCAAAAAGCCTGTAAACATTGTATTGTCAATAAGGCTCTCCTCCAGTACTTTCCTCTCTAATTTTCGAATTGTTATTCTTTAAAGGAGTGTCAATTTGGTTTTCTAAAGTCGGTTTTCATCAATTAAAATAAGATTTGAATAGTGTCCTAACATTATGTTACATATAACATACACCAAAACTAAATTAAATAATTTATTAGCACTAAACATCCTCCAAGAACCGAAATCAGGTAGATTTGAGATTTCAGTTTTTTTTTCAGAACTGATAAAATTATCATAAAAAACCAATTTTACATGTAATTTTTGTTTTTAATTGACAATAGTTATATTAGTAAGTGGGGCATTGCTCTATCGCTCGGTAACTCCGCGGTGAATTACTTTAGGAAATAAAATAATCAAAGAAACACGATCATTTGAATTTTATCACTCGATCGTGTGACAGTAATCCAGTTGAATGAGATACAATAAGTGCTTTTTTTCTTATCTTTCACACAATTATATAAATAAATGTTCTCAACAATCGTTTAAAATTCAATTTCAACTACTACAACATAGAAAAGTCGGATTTTTGGTATCGTTTTCCGGCAAAACATTTTTTTTAATTTAAATTATACTTAAATCTTACAACCTCTTATATTCGTCCACTGTCATTCCTAACCCTGTCATAAAAATGTCACACTTCTATACTTGTCTATGGAAAATTACAAGAATTTATATTTTTAGCATAAGCGAACGAGTAGGCTGTTCACTAAAAACAAGTGCTACCTGGCTTGGTAGTGTTGGAAAATAAAGGTTTCCTAGAATAAAAGAGAAGGGCCGAGGAGGGGAGGGGAAAGGGTGAGCTCCTAGAATCATGCAAATCATGTACATTTAGAACAGCAAAAGATACATTAAATTAAATAATTACTCACCCAACTGTAATATCCCAAGTAACAATATGACAACACCCGTCATGAAAGCAGCGAAAAAGGCGAAATCAACCGACAGGGCTACGTATTTAGCGAGCAAAACGGACAAAATGGCTGTCGGGCCGGCGCACACGTCCTTCGAACTACCAAATATAGTGTACACCAATCCCGGGAAGATACTGGCATAAAGTCCCACCTACGAAACGAAATATAGTTTGGAATTAAACTGTCTGAAGATTCCAAGTAAGGCTTTAATTCGCTTTAATGTCTGTAAAAGAGCACACAAACAAGAAGTAGGCGCAATTAATATGGCCTTTAGACCTCTACACCGATAGATTATTTTATCGATATTTAACTCTATTATAGGGTGAGCATAAACCTTGTTATGGACATCGATATGTTAGTCTCAAAAGTTATCGTTATTATAAGTCATCCAAAGTTGAAGTAAAATGTAAAACACGATAACAAACTTTTGACTAGGACCCGAATCATTTTGGTTTAAAAATATATCCCGATCCAAGCTAGTAAGTGCGGACTATAAATAGAGATGTTACCTGAGGTGGTACTCCTGCTACCATGGAGTATGCAATTCCTTGAGGTATCGAAGTGCATCCTACAGTTACGCCTGAAACATAAAATTTAAAAAATAAACGTACTGAATGTTTTTTACAGAAGAGGGTAGAAGGAGGCCCACCATAGACACGCGGCCTTTCCATTTAAGAAATTAAAAAAATAACCCAAATTAACATAAACCTTCAACCTTACCCTTAAGCATGTGTTAGCGTTACATATATTTTGTCTAATAGTTGTACTATTCTCTATATTCATCCATTCAAACCTACAGAAAAATATATACATAGGTAATTTAAGAATGAAATATGTGAAAATTCCTTATAATAGTATTATCCGTATAAACCGAAATCACTCAGCAGTTTACCATAAGCGGATGTAATTATAAACCAAGCACGTGCTAAAAATTACATTTTGTTTTATAAACAAAAATTTATTCAAACACGTCTGTCTAAATTGATTCGCTTTATATTTTTTTCGTTCTGTTTGTTCAGGATCTACTATGAAATTGCACTGAAAATTGATTCCCTGTTTTTTTCATTTTTATATATTTTTAATATTCACATGATTAAATGTTGCAAAAGGGGTAAATAATGTTAAATGTAAAATACATGTAAAAACGATTTCTTTGCGGGATTAACGTCGTTAATTATTTGTTTAATTAGTCAAACAATGAATACCTGCCATAAAGTCCTTTATAAGATAATTCAATTTATATTTGGGTAACCAGATAGTAACGGGGAGTCGACTTCTCCATGATTGGACACTACACAACTTGTACGCCAACCTTCGAAATTTACTTTCTCGCCTGGAACCTGAAATTTATTAAAATAAAGGCTTATTAATATGCAAAAGATCTTTTAACAATGTAACATATTTGTGTAGCAATGGTAAAAGACACTGTTCAGCTTTAATTGATAAAGAAACCCGAAATAGATATTTCATAAACGTAAAAATAATTTTAAAAAATAGGAGACAAAAAAGCCTGCGCGTTCATTGTTTTCTGTCTTGATAATTAGGCATAAAAAGTGTTGCAAATTGGACAGATTGTAGGATGTTTGGGGTTATATCGTGGCCGGTAAAATGATTAATTATGTATAACTACTAATACAAAATAAATTCCACCGCAAATTCCATTCAAAATATGATGTTTAAATGTTAATGAAAGTGAACAAAGCAGCGTCACTTCACGTGAGACGAATTTAAGAGATGCGACATGATAAAAGAGCAACGACACATAATCGATGTCATGTGAGCCTTTTGTCATATGTCACATATAAAGTTCTGTTTCAGTGGGATTTCTTATTAATTTATATTTCTACCTATGCATGAATTTCGCATTGAAATATCGGCTCCACAATTGATTTTAATTACATTTAAGTTTTTATATATAATTTTTTTTTTTAAGATTTAATTGAAAGTTTTACTTGTAAGGGAATAGATTGCATTTCCGAATACATATTTACTTTCGCCTTAGCGAATTATGTGCAATAACAAACAAAATGAAAACCTGGCCAGGTTTCGTACGAACGACCTCAATGTTAAAAACCAACACGACTAGTATTGTCATATACTGTTTTTGAAAAAAACATGTTTAAGTGGAAAAAGTTAATGGAAACTTTGACATACCGGTGTACCATAGCGCTTCGTCCTACGGCCGTCAAAAAGGCATTAAAACTATAGTGAAAAATACTATTTATATTTAAACAAGTGTTATCCGAATTGTACTTCGCCATTAGTAAGCAAATGATGAACTGATAATTGCAACGTTAATATAGCTTCAGAATAGTCTCTGACCATGTATTCCGAAAAGGCACTACAGCCTTTTAAATAAAATCTTGACGCGACATCAATTTACGCCTTATACGCACATAAGAGACCTAGATTTGTTTTATATAGGTTCGCATACATTAACAACAAAAAAAAAAGCACGTGTTAATTAATTATTATTTAATAATTATATAAACGTTTATACAATTA
The DNA here is from genome assembly GCA_951799465.1 of Leptophobia aripa. Lineage (NCBI taxonomy): Eukaryota > Metazoa > Arthropoda > Insecta > Lepidoptera > Pieridae > Leptophobia > Leptophobia aripa. The sequence continues at coordinate 5,172,300 of OX637266.1, read as the reverse complement.
TTTGGTTAACCACCTGAAAAGGTTATTGTGCTCTTTGAATTGATAATATAAATTTATTGACAAATGTCCGACCTTTTCATGTTAACCGGTTCGACTTTCAAGTTGCAAGAGTATTATAAAAACTGTTTATGTGAATTTTTTTAAAGTTTTACTTAATTTTAACAAACCTTTGATCTTATATCAAAGGTTTGTTAAAATAACGCAAAAAGTAAACATTAATTCTATAATTAAGTCGAATTCAGGCCATTTAGTGTAATTCAAAGATTGGCACACCATTGATATCATGAGATAATCTTAAATAAATTATTTATCGAGTCAAGTGGTATCCTTCAAATAAGTCTGCATTATTTATTGTCAGTTAAATACATATCTGACGCACTAGATATAAATTTAAAAAATATATTGGACACTTCAATTTAGAGTAAATAAATATGAAAAAAAACAAATATTTTTAACTATGTAAAACTAAATATTGTTTTTTAACTAAATATTTACTCTGTCAGAAGTAAACAAAATAACGATGAGTTAAAAAACTTTTTTAATATTCTTAATTCAAACGCAAATTGTTTTAGACGCATAAACACAAACATACCAGACTATTGAAAAAAAAAAAACAATCAAAATATCATAACGAAGTATAATTAGCCATTAGTTTATTCATCAATTAATCACCATTTGATTCACACCCAAAATACTTATATTTAAAAAAAAAGTATTTATTTAATTAAATATTTACGGAATAAATATGATATTAAACCTTTAAACTATAACTCGATCTGTATCGCCCATGCCACTATGTAAAACAAGTATCATACCAATAATTCCGCTCATCATGAAGAACCACTTCACGTCTTGTAGGTTCGACGTTTCGTATCTTAATGATAATATAAGATGCACAGTACTCAACAGCTATAATGCGTATCATACGCCAAGCAATTTAATATATGATCACGCGCTTCCAAAAATTGTATATGTACTGCGGTTTTGTCCGTTAATGGGACCTGATTAAATAATGTTCCGCGTGATTCCGTCTAGATCTGCTGATACAATTATTATGAATGATAGATGGATCTAATTAAGACTATTCATAATACTTAACAATCGGAGGGTAGAATTGAAACAGATATTGTCCCCACAATACCCCACAAACGTCTTTCTTGAACGGTTTTATTAGAGTCCAGCATACTAATTGAACATTTATGTCAGTAATGATTTTAAAATAATAATAATATTGAATGTCTCGAATTAAGATCTATGTTAAGGTTCTATTCTATATCCACTTATAAGCCAAGTAACTTAATTCAAGAAGAATTCTTTGGTTTACTAGCATTTCTGACATATGACAAACTTGGGCACTCATTTAAGACAACCACAGTAAACTTCAAGTTGATTGGTGCCCATAGCACAAAAGACATTAGGGGAGACAATTTAAAGGTGGCGGTAATTGATGGAGGCATTTTCCACAAAAGGGCACATAGATACATACCTAAAACAAACTTAAGTTTTTTATATGTATTTCTTTCTACAGCAGCGAACACATGTGAACGACAATAATCTAAGACTCTCTTCATATAATCTAAGGCTACGATGGTTCTTACAATAAGACGCACAACAAACTCGGTTGGTTAACTGTATTTTTGAACGCATAGAAATGAACTTATATGTATTAATCTCAAAACAAAGGGCTTACTATTACTATGTATATGTGCTTGTACTACTTTAAAATCGAAACGTGGAGTTTGTAATTAATAATTTGCATTAATAGTGCTGTTGCAGAACATTAATGTATTGTATGTATACATTATGTACAATTTGAATACATTTTTACAAGTATTGTAGTACTTAACCAAGAAACTGCCCATTTAATCAACAAAAAATTCCTACTTTATTACATACCAATTACTTAAGCTTAAACTATTTTTTTACAAGACAATTTCATATATTTTTCTTCATAAGTTACATTAATATTCTCAATATATCAAAAAGTTTAAATTAATCTACTAATTCATATACTATTAATTAAATGAAAACCATAAACAATAACATATTTGCAATTTTAATAGATGTCAAAGTTTTATAATCATTTTTTTTAAATTTCAATTCATTTGAAATATCCACTTTGTGTGATGATCTCACAGGAGTTAAAATCTTATTAAGATCAATGTCAAATTGTCTAAATGTCAGAATTAGAGTCAAAGTCAGTGCTTTGAGATCAGATGTACAATCACTACAATACTTCCATAAATTATTTATTTTTAATATACGGAGTAGGTCAACTAACACACAAAGGGCCAATTTCTAAAAGGAATGACTAACAGTTAACTTAAATCTAAAATTAATTGCAGTTACAGAATTAGAAGAGAATTGATAAACATTAACGTTATTAGAAATGATGTTTTAGAACTCGAAAAGGAAACGAATTTGTTGCAATTTTGATGTCTGTTAACTGAAAGTTTACTATATAACTATGGTAGTATTTATTATTCATTATATAGTTTGGAAAATTGAGTAATACCTTGTTTTAAATCAACACTTCAAAGACTAAGTGATATTAAGATAAATGCCGTTACAACTATATTTGTTAACTTAAAGGGTTAATATTTTTAAGTTTGATTTTGGTATCTTCCTATGCAAAAATCTTATTGTTTTTGAACTCCTTGATGTATGATCTAACCATTGGTTAAACAATGATAAGTAATGTTAAAAGGATATTTCATTTTAATGATGTTACTAAAGATTACCTTTATTTGATTTGTTTTTTAATAAAATTTACAGACAATCTTAGTAAGTTGGATGAATGGGTGAATATTAAAACAAAAAGTTATAGAAACTTCATTATTTCAATAACTCAGTTAATATTATAATAAACTAGCAACTTTATAATATATAATATAAAGAAATCATTTTATATCTCTTTAAACACTGTGCAAGTTTTACAATAGGCAGATAAATATCATTTTGATAATAAATCAGTTTGTTAAAACATGCTCAGACATTACACATCATAAAATGTCTGGGATTAACACAGATATTAATCCTAGCGCAAAATCATTGTGCTAGGTAATGAAGTTTTTGAACAGAGATAACAATTGAAAAGTTGTATATTGTTGTATATTTGCTATATGTCACATTTTTTAAATAAAATCATTTTAAATCATTTCATAAATGTTTCAGAGGTAAACAAACTTTAATATAAAGTTATATTTATTACTAATATCTTGTATTGTAATTATTTAGGTTTTTTGTTTTTAACTTTCCTAGTTAATAACAAAAAACAGAAAATTTATTTTATTTGACACTTTTATTTATTGTATTAAAATATGTTTTTACAAACTGGTAATATAATTATAATAAAATTCCCGTTATTTAACTTAGAAAATCTTACCAAGAAGAGGCTGGCGTGGATCATCGCTGTCCATTTTTAATACTATGCATTTTAACAGTCGATTCTTGACGTATCTAATCTAATTTGCTCATGTTTATTAAAATATAAGGTCGAACAACGAATTAAACAATAATTACTTTTACAAATAGACATAAGCTGTTTGTTTTCAAAACAAAATTAAGTTTGTTTTAGTTTGTCCATTGTCAAAGTCATATTTAGGGTGGCTCAGTCAGTTTTATTAAATGTAATTTATGGAATCTAAGAATTCTTTCTTTGTAATGTAGTAAAATTTGAATACTTGATCTAACTGTCTGCCTGTCGGCCATGGACAAAAGCTTAAGCAATAAGCAAAGTGGCGGTAAGGCCTACAATCTACATTTGCAATTTTTTGTAATAGTATCTAATTGTCAACTACGTCAAAGGCTTTACACGTCATGTCAAAGTAAACCACGTCAATTGTCTCCTACTATCCCAACAGATTTTGATGATTCAAGTAACTGAATAAATTATTGCTCGTGGTGTTTTATTACGATTCCACGAAAATATGGCAGAGTACTCTGGTTTTTGGAAAAACACTAAACTTATATCTTAAATGATAATGTATTCTTCTTTTAAATAAGAAACTCCCTGGTATGGCCATATTATGAAACATTTGTCGAAAAGGGTCGTAAAATAGGTACGTCTATAATAGGTACGATTTATATATCGTAAATTTTAAGTACGTGTACATCTTAAAAACAGTTTATTGATTATTCTTTGTCGTATTTCTTCCTATATCTTAATAGGATGAGTCAAATTTTACTTTGCGATATAGCGCTACTGTTAAATTTTAATGACTAACTAGCGCTAGTGTCGATGTTTGCTTCCCAAATTTTATTTTTTTTAAATCTTGTAATACCGAGACAGTTTGAAGATAAAATATTTTGCCTGTAAAAAAATACAGGCGTTTAAATTTATTAAGTATGGACAGTAATTGTCCGTTCATTAATATTAAATTATCTATTTAGAAAAGTGTCAATAGGTTACTTTAAATGGAATAATTATGAAATGCTCAGAGGCAACAAGTAGGTCGGGCTGGGAAACAAACATAGTTCTGATATTTGATAACCCTTAATGTCACTGGTTAAGTGGTAGTTTAGGGCAGTCTTTATTGGTTTTTAGCCAGATCAAATTAATAATACAACCCGACGTTTGATGACATGTGTGATCTGGAAAGTACTTTAAATAGATAAACAGTAATTGTTTTACCAGGAAACAAATCGGGGATCAAACAATAATGTCCAACCTAATATACAAAGATAACGATATATGTATATACCCTCAGCATTTGTCAGTATTTAACTTGGATTTACGCTCTCTTAATAATGGCTAAATAATTCTGAATCTTCTCCAACATCTTTTCTGTGTTTACATTAAGAAAAATTATATAAAGCCTTACGCTTAAGCATTTGATATTACTTTTTGTAATAGTTTAGTATTTTTTAATGTTATATATCCCTTTTATAGTGATAAATTAAAATAATGTAGGATTATTTGTTTAATGGTAAAGTTATTTAAGCACATTACATTCCATTGAATAAATATGTTTACATTTATTAATATTTAATCCATCCTGAGTTATACTTATAAGAAAAACTTTTTCGAAAAGTTCAATAGTTAAACGTGTCTTCTTTCCAGTAAACTACATTTTCCGATTGTCAGTCTTTATTAGAAACTAGCTCTTGAAAAACACGGAAACATAGTAATATTGAGGATGTTTTGTCCATACAAGAATTAATGACGTCAATAAATCCTTCGATAAGAATGTTCCATTTCAATGAAAATACACACGTCAATGCACCCATAATATTACACTTATTTAGGTCGATGTTAAGTATTTAGTTCTTCATTTTTTTAATAATGTGAAATCACCGATTGTGTTTTGAGATATCGAGATACCTGCAAATTAAATAAGAAGGATTCTTCACGAACTCAGCTTCCTTTTTAAGATTTGTATCAGCTTATTGAAACAGTATCAGAATTCCTCAATTATTATTCACAATATACCGATTCACTTACTTTACTTACGTAAATCAAAGCCACAAATCGCTTACTTTAAAAAGTTATGTAGGCCATAATCGTATGATGTAAAGCAAACAAAAACTTGCATTAGACAGGGAGGGGTTGAAAATATTTGTGCACTCTCTCACTCTAGATTTGTTAGATTAGAAAATGTTGCATCACACAACCCATTCAGCTCCCTTAAACCAGTTTTAAGAAACTTTTTTAATATTAACAAATTTCAAACAACCGCGAAAGGCGTCTTGTATTTATTGTGGTTATTTGTAATGGTATATATTTTTCGTAAGCCAAGCGAAAATATTGTTTTCTCGTTTACATTAAATGCTCATTTACAATAAGGAGTCATATTAATAATTATACATTTACAGTTATAATTAATTCTTTTTTTTTTGCTTTAAGAACCAAAACTTTTTGTTACCTTCAATGCTGCATCTTAAAAAGGTCTCATTTAAATATGGTCAAGGTCTTTTCTCAAACTTTGAATTTGCTCCCATTGGAGTAGGAACTCTGGGTGTACCCCAGAGTATCTAGTCAAACCAGTGTACCCCCTATTAAATAATTAATAGTGGATAAAAGTCGTTTAATACCGGTGACACCAGAGCAGATGCTCTCGCCCAGGGTATAACATCGCGGTATAACGAGGAAATATCGTCAGTATTATGGGTAATCTGCCACAAGGACCAAACTATTACTATAATAACTACAGCAACTAGTATCATGCACAAAAAACCCTTGCGTTACAGGTATAAATATTTCATTAAATAAATGTCAATCCTTAAATCATTTATTAGCATAACTAGTTATTATGTATAATATGTCTAGATTAACGTTAGCCAATATTTATTGCAGTAATGATGCAACCTCTAACTCGTTTGCACTATCACGTGCTCTGGGAACTTGAAACGAATGCGGAGTCAGCGACCGCTTACGGGGTTAAAAATATAAGATAACTAAGAACTATTTGGGCGCATCTATAGACAAAATAATAATAATTTTAGTTTCTTAAAATTAATCCAGTTAGTATAAAATTTTGCAGTTAATCGAATCAGTACCAGAGTGAAGCAAGCACTATATGGATACAATGTACTAAAAATTAAATTAAATTATCAGAAAGTTGTAAATTTTTATCGCTTTTACAAATTGACCCGTGACTGGATGATATCGGTATTACATAAAGCACATTATCGATAATTTAAAATTATTAACAGGTATTAAAAAACACAATTTTCCCTAGACGAGACAATGTATTGAAAGAACACAAAAATAATAGTTAAAAATATATGGAATATATTATAGGACAAATAGGAAATTAATTTATAAACAAGTGCTCAATAAGATTATCAATACACCCTTGAAAGGCCTTTAACCAATACATACTTCACAACAAGTAAATATTCCACTAGTTGTTTGGAAAATAAATTTTCTAGAGTTAGAGTGTTTAAAAGTTTAGGCTGTCGAAGACGACGCTTCTTAATATAGACAAGGTTTTTATAAATCAAAAGACTATTTCAAAACAATTATCAACTTTCATTTCAGTTCAATTCAATAGTAGAAAATGGTGAAGAAAATTATGATAGAAAAATAAGATCAAAATATCAGTAACCTCTCGTTTAAAGTAAACAGTGAAAAGTCCGTGTTAGCAATATTAGTTGCATAAATTCTGGTGTGAATACTCCTCGCGCCATTCAACAACTGATTGTCGTACTGTGAGCTTGTCGATTCGCTTATCTGTGCAGTGCAGTGATTTAAGTTTGTGATTCCTTTCAGGTAAATAAATCCAAACTTAAGTAGAATGCATTTTAAATACAATTTATGACTACATAGTTGCGAAGTGTTGATTTTTTTTTATAAATACCTTAACTAATATATTCCGACATTTTCATGACATATTTTAAAGAAACTTTTAAGCTTAAATGATAAACAGCACGATGGCTATGTCATATATACTATATCAGAATACTAAACAGCAGTTTTTTTCAATTAAATCTGCCTATTAAAAATACTTTTTGTAATGTTCAAGGCGTCCTCATCGATCCAAACAAAACATTTTTATCACAAGCATAATAAATACGACGATAAAATATGGAATTAAAAATATCAATATTAAAAATATAATATTGTTTAACATATTGTTTAATTTAAATTTATTCTTATTGTCTATTAATATAGTAAATAAACTTTCCTTCAAGCGCATGAGACGTCACGCCGAGCGCTTATTCACATATAAAAACGGAACGTGCAAAATATGTTGATCGAATTACAATAATTACATTTATAAATCAAAATAAGATATATAAATTCATTCTGGTTAGTTGAGGGTTTTCTTTTTTCAAGCTTTTTATCATACGAAACGTTTCTGATGACATTTTAATACTTATGGAAACGTATGATCGCGACGCGGTGATGACACGGTGTAACACTCTTCAACATATAGTATATGTTATTAAGGTTTCATACTTCAAAGGCCCGATGTTTGTCCAGCACAATAGGTACTATGTTATATGTATATGTCAGTAATTAATATAAAAAACATTTCTCGTACACATAATATTGACAATATTGATAAGATCCAGCAAGGTTTTAGCAACTCGATGTTACACTTGGCCAAAGATTAAGTTATCATTAAATCAATTTATGATTCTATGAAATCTAATCTCTTCTTTGAAACCGTTAAAAGGTGGTCTGTAACTTATATGAAGGTTATACAGCTTATTGGCTATTTTATTAAGTGCATAGCACAGCATTGTCCTTCATGCCGGAAATTACAGCCGCATTGAATCTCTTGGCAGATACACGAATACTAGTTTTCCGGACTTTTATTCAGGACTGTTGTGTGCCTGGTTGAGTGTGAAAGCGACCCCAGAGCCCTTTCAATGCGGTCTTGTAGGTTTACGGAGGTGGTTTTAGTGGGTATTACCCACCTCGTCTCTGAAAAGCAGAGACACCAGCGTGGCTTGAGTCCCACATATGGGGGACCAGGGAATGCGGAAATGCATTTCCACCTCGGAAATGAAAAATGCTTTCATTCTGGAAGGTATTTTTATCGGGTTCTTTAAAAAAATGATAACATCTTACCAGGTGCCCAAAGTCTGAACTGATGGTCCATTAGTCCATCATTGGTCCATCAAGAGTTGAAAATATGTAATAATAAAGCTATTAAGAATTCAGTGTAAAAAATATCGACGATTAAAAAAAATATGCAAATTCACGGTCATCACGAGAAAAAAAAGAAGAGTTATTTAAATTTATGATGCAAAGCGAAAATAATTTGAATCAAGATTGAAATTATCATAGTAACAGTGAAATATAAAAAGTCTGAACTGTATGAATTGAATATTTGAACTTTATGATAAGCATATCTTGTCTATGTAATAGTACAATGACTTTGTTCGTAATCAAGAGTTAATTTTTAATACGGTAGACGAATTCAAACTTGGAATATATTACTCGTATCGTTTTCGTACGTAATCTACAGGATCTTTTGTGGATAGCAAGAGGTGTACCTACCTTCATTTTTTTATTTCAAAGTAATGTATAATTAAATTTACTACAATTGTTATATAGGTTTTCATTATTCCAAAATACTATGTAACTCACTTATTTCTTTTTTCAGTATGACACGAGTATGCGTGGTCGGAGCTGGTGCCGCTGGTCTCTGCGCCGCTCGTCATCTCCTGGTAGCACCAGGTGTCGTTCAGGTTGATGTGTTGGAGCAATCTGGAGCACTGGGAGGCACCTGGGTGTACACCGAGACCGTGGGATATGATGATTTCGGCCTACCCATACATACTAGCATGTACAAAAGTTTAAGGTAGGTTTAACAAATCTTTGATATATATATTATTTTTAGGTTAAAACGCATTTATATTAATTATTTTATTCAAAATGGATATTATACGTGAAAACTTAATACAATATTTATTTATGTTTTTTTTTGTTTAGGTTTAGGTAATTACGGTATTAATTATATATTATGCTGTTAACAGCTTTTATGTCAGCTTACGACATTAACCGGGTCACAGGGTATCACAGCGTCTAAATAACATTCATCTAGATATATAATATGTATGTTGAGTTGGTGTAATCGTTTTAATATTGGCAATACTTCGCAAAAACAAAAAAAACTAGAGTTATATTTTTATTTATTATAAGATTTAGTTAAAGAGGGAAAGAATTTCCTTGGGGGAAAGAATAATTTGGTTAAAAGTGCATTTACACTGATGCAGTTTGAAAAAAATATAAATTTCTCAAATTAGATGGTAAAGAAATTGAAATATTAATTACAGAACAAATCTACCGAAAGAAATTATGGGCTTTCCTGACTTCCCGGTACCCGACAGTGAAAAATCCTACCTGCCTGCTAAAGACATGTTGGCTTTTCTTCAGTTGTATGCTGACAAGAATGGCGTTACCAAACACATTAAAGTAAGTAACGAAACATTACTTCAGTAAATACCACACTCGTTTATAAAATCGGTCCGTAATTTTAAATAATATGTACCGATTAACCAAAAAGAAAAGTTTGAACAAAACACTAATAAAAATGTAATATAAAGAAAAAAATATGATAAAAGATTAAGTTATATACAGTTTTTGTATACTTTTTTTATTATGTCTCTAATTCTCTTGCGTTCAATTTTTATGTAGTCAGATAAAGATTATTTTTACTTTGTAGATTGTATTCAATACATAATCTTAAAGTAATTGAAGTGGATTTTAGTGTAAATTTAAGTGAGAAAAATAACGTTATTTTAATAAAAAGAGTCCTTTAGAATTTTTTTACTAAATTAACACAGAACGCTAAGTAAACCATTATCAACAGTACGATAAGAAGCGGCAATATTAGTCAAGTACCTACACAGTTAATACCGATTTTCTTTGGTTACGTCATATTGGCTTTCCTAAACTTTTAATGGCTTAATTTTTTTTTGGTTATAGTTCAGGCAGCATGTGCAGATGATTAAACCAAAAGCTGGACCAAAGAATGAATTGTGGGATGTCACATATAAAGATTTGGGCACCGGCGTATCTGTCACTAAAGAGTATGATTACGTGTTTGTGTGTAACGGACATTATAACACTCCGTTCATACCTAATATACCAGGGTTGAAGAAGTTTGAAGGTATGTTTTGGTTACACAGTAGTACATCTAAGAATGACTATAAACTTTCTGTCAAAGTTGTCAGCGTCATACGTCTTTCTTAGGCTGGTTGAAAATTTCATTGTATTTCATTGTACGTTTTTAAATACCTTGGCATTAAAATAATAGTTGAATAAATAGTATTAGTAGTAGATAGGTAGATAGATAGATAGATGACTTTTCTTTTGTAGAGAAAGTAATCCTTCATGTTTTTAATATCGCGCAATTTTAACGACTAGGTAATAATAACTTACAGGAGATGTAATGCACAGCCATGACTATAGAGTGCCTGAAATATTTACGGGTAAGCGTGTCCTAGTCATTGGGGCTGGTCCATCAGGCATGGATATCGCTTTTGAGATAACTAGAGTAACAACAAAAGTTATTCTCAGTCACCATTTAAAAGAGAAGCCGAAAAGTGAGTTTCCCGATAATCTTGTGTTAAAACCGGATGTTGTGAAACTGGAAGGAAGGAAAGCAACTTTTGCGGATGGCACAGAAGATGAGGTCGATGTTGTTTTCTTGAGTACTGGTATGTTTTTTTGTACCAAAGAAAATCTATGGTAATATGAGACGAATGTTTTTATACGTAATGTACTATTTTTTAGGTTATCTATACAACTTTCCCTTCTTACACGAATCATGCGATATAGTAGTAGAGGACAACTGTGTGGAGCCACTTTATAAGCATCTCGTCAACATACACCACCCTTCTATGTGCTTCATTGGTGTCCCATACTATGTCTGCGCCTTTTCCATGTTTGACTTGCAGGTAAGGCTGGCGTTGATATACCTACAATATACAACCTTCTTCTCTTAATAGTCGTTTTTTTAATGTTTCAAATCGTAACACAATATTTAGGTCAGCCTTTACTTCAGTTATTCCTTTTCTAAATAAAGATTTTTATATATAGATTATAGGCCAGAAAAAGAGGTTTTTATAAATTGTATTAATAAGATCTCCGACTCGCTTAGGCCCTAGTATTATTCGAGAAATTATATTTTTATTACAATAATTATGTCTTTCCGATAAATAAACATAATTATTGTATCTCCTATCTTGCTAACAAACATTATTAATATTTTAACGAAATTAATAAAAAAGTCAATTGATTAATTAGATTTAATTAAAATCTTTACTGGACTTTTAATTATTTACAGGTACGTTATTATGTGAGGTCAATGACGGGTATCTTTAATCTACCTTCAACCACGGAGATGATTCAGCATTGGGAAGAAGAGAAACTGGACAGAGCTGCTCGAGGGTACACTAAACGGCAGGCTCATATGATGGGGCCAGATCAGGTAAATCTATTTAAAATATAATTGATTTATAAGTTAGCAGAAAAAGGTAACAAAGACTAAACTAAAGGTTTAAATATAAAATCGGTATTGTAAAGAACTAACATTGATCATTCTTATTTTATTAGTTTTTTGGAATCAATCAGTTCTCGAACGGCCAAATTCTCAGTAAATATGGATATCGTACATACATTATTAGTATTATCCTTATAATTTATACGCTTCGGTATACCAGACGACCTCATGATCCATAATAAATAGCCTTCAATTGCTTCAATTGGACATTAATAAGACGGAAATGTATTTATTTCCCTTTACGACTATCTCGAGAAAATTGTTGAGAATGTATAATCGTATCAAGGAAGTGTGAAAACACTGCCTTTAACATGCTTACTATAAGGGGAAATAATAGTTTCCAATTATAAACATAATCATTGAATACTACTTTAAAATAACAAACTAAAATAATTATAAAAGTATAATAAATTGAAAACACTAAAATAAATTTAAAAATTTTAGATTACACTTTTGATCCGTTTAAAAATCTTAATACAACTTTATTTTACTCTACTTAATCATTCAATATTTTAAACCATATTTGTGTGGTAAAATTTTATATTATTGAATATGGTTATTACAAGACAATATAAAACTGCTTTGACTTCGAAAATATTAAAAAGATGCATTGCGAATGTTTTTACAGTATCTCTATTAAAATTCAAATGAGATCATAAAACAACGAACACTGTTCCCTAAGTATCTTTAATAGAAAAATCAATTAATAGGCCGATTACTACGTATCATTATCAACGGAGAGCGGATGTGAGCCTCTTCCGTTGGTTTTCACAGCAATACATAACGACAGCAGCCAGAAGTTTCTCGACAACCTTGCAAACTATCGCAATGATATTTATATACTACTTGATGATATGAATTTTGTATGCAAATCATTAAAGTGTATGTTGAAACAGACGACATAAATCACTTATTTTGAATATATACATTGAAGTTAATATAAAAACTATAGATTGTGTGTTTTATACTATATATAAATTAGTTGTATATGTGTAATAAGAAATATATAATACAGTCATATTCCTCTCACAATCGTTTGTATTCGTAACTTGTATGTGATGAGAAAATAAAGATATATTATTATTACATTTCCTTTACTTCACAGACCTGAACAAACAATACAAGAATTTAAAAGTTAGATCGATTTGTGTAAATTTATGGATTTTTTAAAATTAATTTTTAAAAATACATAAATAAATTATAGTCTTTATTAGTTTAACTTACATTAAACAAAAACTAAATAATTAAAATTTGCATAGATTTATCAATACAAACAGAAATAAAGAAAGAATTAATATGTCGTACTAAGGAAATACGCGAATACGTCTTTTGAAGTCAATCCCCATGTAACAAAGTCTTAGTAATCTCTAGCCTACATTCAAAATTAAAGTAGACTTAGGCTTATTAGATAAATCTTTACGATTAACGAGACCGGTGAAAGTTTTTATACGCGCACACACTGCCTTGTCCATACATCGTCCGATTTTTTCTAATTCTATAATTTTGAATAAGAATTTCAACTCAGAAATACACACTGTACAACTTCTATGCATCTATGAAGTAATTTATCTTAAAATCTACTCCTCCGAAACGGCTTGACCAATTAAAACCAAATTTTATACGCTTATTAAGTAGGTCTTTAGGTCTAAGGTGGGTTGTTCACCGTTACATTTACTTTTTAATTATTTGACGAAATTATTTGTTTTTATTTTTTTATTAAAATCATTAGAAAATACATACAACTCTACAATTTTACCTTTTTTATCTCCAACCCCAATTTTTATAGTGATTTTACATCCCGCTCGATAACTGATCATTCGTCATTTAATACCCGCCTGTTATATTTTTGTCTATACTACAAATAATTTATTTGGCAAAGCAACGTTTGCCGGTACAACTAGTAATTATATAAAATACGCTTTTATTCTCAAAATAAGCTAAATCAAAAAAATTTAAGTCATTTAATATTAATAATTACTTTACAGAAATAAATAAACCTACGTACGTAAATATGAATAATAAAAAACACCAAATGAACATAACTTTATTTAAAAAAAAAACATTACGTCAAAATAGAAAACCTAAAATTATCACGAGTACCAGGAGTCCACGATGTAACAGAGCCTCTCAAATCTCGCGGTCAGCTCCGCCAACTTGTTCACTTTCACCAGCGCGCACAGCGTCTTGATCGTTACAACATTCATCCTGCAATGGCTGCCATCGCATTGTAGAATCGATAATAATTGCCAGTTTAATTCAATACAAGTGGCACTTAGCCCTGACAGGGTTATCAAATGAACCTTGAGTTTGAAGTAGGCCTTTTGTGTCCATTTGTAGAATTTATTGGCATACATACACAATAAATACAAATTATATTAAAGTCATATAAGAAACTTTTAATGTTTTTTTAAAGTATTTTTGTTGGCAATATTATGGGTTTGAGTTACTGACTGAACCTTAAACCTCTGAAATTACTTTGCACGAATGTAAAAAATTTAGATAATTTTGTTTTTATTTATTGTATATTTAATTTGTTGATATTTCGCACATTTTTTTAAGTCTACATTTTTTATTACAGGAACGATACTACGCATCCCTTGCAGCTGAGGCTGATACGGATAACCTTCCATCAGTAATAACAAAAATACGTGAAGAAAGCTCACTACGTTTCCTCCACAACCTCCAGAGTTACAGACAAGATTTGTACAAAATTATTGATGACGACACGTACGAGATTATAAGCAATGGACAAAGAAAGGTTCTTTGTTGACCCTAAATTAATTATTAATAATAAACGCCAATCAAATTTGAAATATTGAAAATTCAAACAGTAGCAGTAGTATAAACAAATCTACTTTGGTTGGCATTTTGTATATGGGTATTCAAAAGTTAATTATAATTAAAATGGTGTAATTTTCTTATAATTTATTGGAGATGGCCAAGTAGAATGTATGTCTCGAAGTAGTTGTTGTTCTTAAAGGCAATGTATTATATAGAATAAAGACGAATAAAACACAAATTCTCAGCCAAAAATATTTTATTTAAGCGTACTTTTATAATCTTTATATTATCAATGCTGATATCTTTAAATCTAACAATTATTTTATGGCTTCCCACTCGCGTTACACACTACGGTATATTAAAAAAAAATTAGAACAGGCTTAATGATTATTAAAGGCTGTTCTAAGTTTCATGATTGTTAGTATACAGCATTGGGCCGAGTACCAATAAATTTGTACTTAAATTTACATATAAAAAAAAGTTACTCTCAATATATAAAAATACCGTTTATTCTCAATATCAGATACAATTTTGTTTCAAATATATTATCAATTTTAAATTTTGTCGTATCGTTTGATATATAAAACAAAAGCTTAACACTACAACTAAACGTAACTTAAATATTAAAACAAAAATACGTAGAATGGATACCATGGATAGAAATAAAATTTCTGAACATTTATTTAAAAACAAGAAAATCATCTCACTGGATTTTTCCTTATAGGAAAATGGTCTTAGACAATATTCTGTACAAGTTTTACAAAAATAGGATAATGTGAAATGCTATTAACATTAATGGATAAAGCAAACCATAAACTTGATTAATCAAACTTTCTTATATGCCTGTCTATTAATATAACCTATTTTCCAATTATCCGACTATGTGAAGAGAAACTGTTAATATTATAACTACTTTTCATTGTGTGAACTTTATCTTTGCCACGAAAAAGTCAACACGCTATTTTATATGCTAGAAACAATTAGAAAAAAGAGTATTACTGTAATGAAATACGCAATGGACAGTATTCCTATGACCACTCAAAATTTCTTCTGTTATCGGCATATAGGTACGCAAAAACTTACTAGATAGGCTGAAAACAATCCATTTTTTTTATAAACGTTTGGCCACTCCGTACAAAACCTTACCTACAATTCCTAAACCTCAATCTAATCTATCCCTGTCTTTTCAGTCCCTTCAAACATTCATGAAAAAGGTTAAGAAGCCAGGACTCACCTGTTAAATAATCGCTAATGAAATGGCAACTCATACTTGCAGATGACACCACTAGCGTGGAAACAAACTAACATTAAATATAATATTTACAATCTTAACGACTACCAAATGAAGTATTAAGCGTCTAGCACCATTTCGACAAGGTATACATTCAGTAACATAATATTATCAAACAAAATTAATATAAAAATCAGAGTAAAAACAAGAATATATAACAAGCTCGTTCTCAAATCCCATTTGTAATATCATTGACGTTCTCCGGTCAATTATGAACGAAACATGGACTAGCTGTTACAGTATTGCGTAAGGATATATGAAAAGAACTACAAAATGTATATAGAAAATCTAATAGAATATACAAGAAATATACATCTAACTATACACTGAGATTACAGCGTCACAAGTATAAAAATAAATCACATCGGTTCAACCACATCCGGCCTCAACATACCAACAAAACGTAACAAGGGTAACTAACATGTCCACTCAAAACGTCCGTAAAAAGTCACATTGAACCTCGAAAATCTATGTTGTACTCTTAACACCTGTATGTGATTTTGAAAGCTAATTCAACTACTCATAAAAAAAACCACTAACACCGAGATTGTTAAAAATCACTATCCGCTCATGAAAACTATATAAATTAATTAACGATTAAGATCGTTCGATTGCACACTAACCGCGTGTCTTTTGTAAAGTACCAGGCGCAGCAAGGAGGTTATGTGTTTAATGGTATATCCGGTTCCATACGAAGTGTTTGCTGCGTTGGATCGTAGTGCCCCGCCAGGTAATAGACGTCGTTATTATCGTACACGGTGTTGTAACGCGCGGGGTCCTCACCCAGACGCTCTTTATACTGAGCGAGCGGCAATACCTCGCACTTGTGCGATATCGTTTGCACGTCATTCTCGTCTGTGTGCGGAGATTCGAACAGACCACCCTGAAATAAAAGCATACTTTAATTGGTTGAAATAAAAATTAATCTGATTATATATTCTTATCGCATGCGCCTGTTTGCTTAAGTGGTTCTTGCAGTCGAGTAAACCACCTCAAAGCTTAACAAGCTGCCAGTAACTAGCAAGCAAGACAAGTAGTTAATTATCATTCAGTTGGACATATTTCGTCATCGTTATACCAAATTGTTACATCACAACATTACCGCTAGTACTAGGGTATAATGAGTGACAAAGATGTATTATTTACAAGTAGCTTTAAGATTCGGACCTTGAGCGTTTAGACCTTTTTAGATTCAAATAGAAGATTTGAAGCGATTAGAGAATTTTTTTCGTCTGTGCTATCTAAACAAAAAATGTCTTGTACAAACCGGTAATAAAAGTGGTCTGCAGGCTACTGTTTCCTCTGGATGGTAGAACCAATGTACACGCACAGCCATAGCTCCTCGTGCCTGCCACAGAGCCACTATTCGACCAATGTATGGTCTGTCAGCTCGACCCGTGGACAGAAACACTGCCGATTCACCCACCTGGAATGAGAATATATATTACTAGCTGATCCCGTCAAACGTCGTTTTGCCAATAAAAATATCTCTAAAAATAGATGTTGGCCGATTCTCAGACTCTACTCAATATGCTCAGAAAATTTCAGGGGAATCGGTCAACCCGTTTCGGAGGAGTAAGGGAACGAAAACTGTGACACGAGAATTTTATATATTAGATGTATTATAGAACCTCTCAAAACTGTTTTGATTTTGGGTAAATGTCTGTCACGTACGTAGTCCAAACTTAATTAAAACCTTCTGCAAAAACCTGCTCCGACCAATAGATGGCGTTACTATGCATATTTTAATAAGGACTGAATGACAAGATTTTAACAGTCATCTTGAAGTATCAGTTGTTTGCATAATATGAGAGAATTTCATACATGTAACGTTTCTTCACCCCTTTGGATGGCCTTATAAAATAGTTTTCTATGGCGAGGTCTGGCTGTACGTCTGTATGGTGGTCCCAGCCAGCGCCAAAGCGCTCCTCCAGGAAGAAAAGCTGCCATCTTACTCACACCACCGCCGCCATCGGATGATGAGGATACAGTGCGTCGTTCGACCTTCTGTAATAGTTATGCAAAGTTAGCGAGTATCCAAAAGCCCGCATCAGATATTCGACTTTTTCTAATATATATTATATGTTAAACAATGTTGGAAAACAAACCTTTTTGACCAATTCACTAGTAGTAGCCGTAGAAATTGAAGGCTCTGCCTCTAATAAACCTATGCCGCTATCTTTTAAATTATCCTTCTCCACTTCCTTCTTTAAAGCGATTTTTCCGAGATTACTAAAGTCCAACACCGGAGTCTTTACCAGACTCTTCTGTAGAACAGCCTTTTTAATCACCGTCTTCATCTTTTCCTCTGGTGACTTCTCACAGGCTATTAATGTCGATAGCTTTTCGTTAGAATCAACCGAGTCTTCGTTCGATTTGTTTGAATCGATGTAATCTGACGACGATTTTTGTCTATGATCATCGCCCGATGAGCTCGAATGTTCTTTACAGCTGGAATGGTGTCTCTTCTTGTGTTTTCTGTGGTGTTTTTTATGATGCCGCCTGTGTTTACAATGTTCTTCGCAGCACTTGTGCTTTTTCTTCTTCTTTTTAATGTACTCCATTGATGTGGGATCATCCTCGCTTACACGTTTTATTTTTTCTTTTCTATGTTTCTTTAGCTTTTTCCTATCTCGGTGTTTGTCTTCTTCTGTGTCTTCTTTCACTTTTTGCGGAACCGGTTCAGATTTTGTCTCATTACTTGTTGATGCTATCATTTTCTTATCTTCTGTGACACTTGTATTTCTTCGCCGCTTACCAAGGGTAAATAGAGTGTTTTCATATTCTGGAAAAAATATTTTTCTTTTTACATATCTAAATTCAAAACCTAAAGATAAAAAGGGTTAATTTATGCACTTATCACGGTTTCTTCATTCGCGGAAGAAGCGCATGATATACTTTCTATGCGTTATTTGTGATTGAAATACTCATGCTGATAAAATTTTAAAACATTTCTTCAAATTATTGAGGTAATTTAATAGCGTAGAAGAATCCAAACCACATTATATTTTTTAAAACTATTAGTGAACTATGTAATAATATTATGAAATATTGGCAAACTTATACTAGAATAGGCTTTTACGACTAACCAACAATCGGATAATTCGGTTCCAAAAAACGTATGTCTTCAATTGCTATCCTTCCGGAGTCACCATCATCGAACTCCACAGCCACAAACTTGTCGTCATGAGGGTCTGGCGACGAAACAGCGACGGTCCCAGGATACAAGCAACGATACTGCTGCGACCAGTAGGCACACACTCGGGTACCTGATGGTAGATCCGAAACTGATGTTGGACTCACTTCTAAAACCTGAAATTTAAGATCCATCTTTAGTCTCTGAAATAAAGAGAAAGACTTACGTTATTTTTGTAAGAAGCATTAATGGGTATTAATAATCATTTGATCCATAACCACTTTATTTAAATGAGTCAAATAATTCAACTTACGGCATCTTTTAACGTTTCTTCTCTTGAAAGTATATGCGGCTTATTTCCTCTTTCTCCGTCTAATGTTATAGCGTATACATCAGGTGCTTGAACTGCACTTAGTTTTCCGGCATAAAAAAGACCGCCTCTGGCTGTTAGTACTCGTGGGGATGAATCTAATTTATCTTCTGTTAATGTACAACGAGAAACAACAGGTTTAGGAGTATCAGCTTCAGGCTCTTTATTATTTACAGGCAGTTCTGATCTCTCTTTTGATTTGTGACTCTTACGTCTCTTTTTGGCCTTGCGCCTTTCTTTGTCGCTATCACTGGAGGCACTGGCACGGCGTATAGCTAATTCTATTTCGGAGAAGTCATCTCTTGAATGTTTTCGTGCTAAACTATCTACCTTTTCACGATTCTTTTGCCGGACCTCATTCAAACTCTCCATTGATGAGCTGGCAGATCTATTTAAACTCCAATCGTTTTCATCCTCTTCTGAATATACTTTAATAATTGGCTCAGCTTTTAACTTTGGCCTAACTTTACTTGTTCTACTAATATCTTCCCTCGACGGTTCGCTGCGTGAGCACAATATACCACCCTTCAATTTACCTTTAGCGAGTAAATAACCGACAAGACTGCTCTTAGATTTTGGTTTCTTTGCAACTATGGTTTCAGTAGAATCGGGACTCGAAACTTTTCGGGGCCTTCCAACTTTTCGCTTTTTTGAGGATCCTCTATCAGAGTCGGGAGATAACGCGGGCGTTGACGGTGTAGGGGTTGTAGATAACACCGGAAGAGGAGGAGTTAATGCGTTCAGCTGCGCTCTTTTTTCGTCACACTGTCTTTGTAAATCTTGTAATCGTTTCCGCATATCTTTTTCAATGGCGTTGACAAGATCATGAGCTGATGGAACGGTTGACGTGTGTGAACATTCCGTGACCCCACAAGCGCATGCAGTGACGCGTCTTAAACTGGCTTCCAGTTCGCCACCACTATCGTCACCATCATTACTTTTTCTTTCACGTTTGTGCCGTCGCATCTTCTCTAACTTATGACGCAATCTTTCTTCTCGGTCACGGCTATGTTTTCGTCTCCTTTCATTGGATGAGTCTTCTCTATGTCTGTTTATTTCCATTTTAACTTCTGTAGGTCTATTTACATCGGTGGGACTTAATAAAGGCTCTGTTTTAATAAATGGCCTGGAAGTTGATGGTCTATTTGCAACAGTGTCTTCGCCTTCTTCCATCAAACGTTGTTCGGCTAAAATAACCTCACATAACAATCCTAATCTGTCTAACGATGGTTTTGGTTGCGGACCGCATGTCTCTGCAGATGTAAATTCAAACCGTCTCTGTTCGATATCTGCCGTTCGAGGTGGAGATTTAGGCGAGGTTTTTATTAAGATATTTAATTTTGAAGATGTCCTTGTGTCCACTGTAAGTGGTGCTGGCTCTAAAGTTGACATGTTGTTCCCAGGTGTCGTTCGCTCATACTGTTCAATACTATTAGATAAAAGTTCCAGTCCGCTTACGTCATCTGGCGGCCTGATAGGCATGGATTGAGGACTTGTCGATTGTCCAGTATCAATAACCAATTCATGGGAACCGCTACTAGAATTATCGAGCGTATCGTCATTTTCTATTGCATCTATTGCTTTTTCCACTGCACCTGCTACAGCAGAAGAGGTTAAAGCTTCCGATGAGGATTCTTCTGCACTATCAATAGGTGGGTGCAAAATCTGAAGCTGCTGCATTGTATTGGATTCATCAGGTATATGAGCGACACCAATACAAGCGACATCCCTTTCATCCTCGTCGACGTGATTGGTTTGTTCGTCTTCGTCATCGATGTGATCAGTTTGATTTGAAGCGTCTTTATGTGCAGGGCCTTCGGGGGCTTCTGGAGGCGGAGTTGGGGGCGCAGCGGGTGATGTGGCCTGACTCCTACAGGGTTGATCTTGGAATTCGGGTTGATAATATAGATGCGTGGTTAGCATCGGTTGCGGTACGGGCTCTGGTGCGAAGGTAGGAGGTGGTTTCTCTTGTGGTGGTTCAGGTTCTATTTTAATTAACGTATGGGGCGTCATGAGCGGTTGCGTATGTATGATTGGTTTGCGCTTCTCTACATGATGCTGTTGTGGGGGAGGAGCCGGGGCCAAAGTTACCAGGCGGGTAGAATGTGTGTGCGTATGTTGGAGTGTAGCTGTCGATGCAAGTAAGTCACCTGGCAGGAGCTGTAGGTGATGAGAAGGATGGGGTGGAGGAGGTAAGAGTAATGGTGCGGAGGGATAAGGCATGCCGCCCCACACAACCGTGTGCGGTAGATCTGGTGGCGCTGGAAGTAAAAGCAGCGCTCCAGACGTAGGCTCCCTCACGAGCTGGAAACCCCCCATAGAAGAGACACCACCGCCAACTGAACCCATGCCGACACCTCCCATCATCATACTGTCCATTGATACTTGAGCTGAAATGTGAATAATACAATTAAGTAATCATATAACACAATTATAGGAGTTAATAGCATAAACAGGAAACACAAGCTCTAGACATTACTATAAATTGCGTATAATTACGAGTCGGCACTGTATTATTGAAATGCTAATGAATTCACGGGGTACACGATTGAATACTAAACATCTGTAATGAAGGTGTTATGTTTGAAATAAAATAGGTGATTTAAAACAAAAGTCAGTAACGTAAAAGGTTACCTGTAGTTTTATATGCAATAGTGTGAAAAAAATTATTTGCATAGAATACTAGCTGACCCCGACAAACGTCGTTTTGCCAAAAAAAATATCTCTAAAAATAGATGTTGGCCGATTCTCAGACTTAGTCAATATGCTCAGAAAACTTCAGGAGTATCGGTCAACCCGTTTCGGAGGAGTAAGGGAACGAAAACTGTGACACGAGAATTTTATATATTAGATGTATGCCTGACGACTAAATATTAATATTTAGTTGCATTTTACTTTTAATTAACATTCAAATATACTAATACATTCATAACATTATCAATACTCTATAGTATCGAAGTATTAAATTATAATTCCATCGTTTATTGAACGGCAATATGAGTGTTATCTACTATGTTGTCCAAGTGTCTACTTAGTTGTAGAAGTCTAATTGTCATACATTTTTAAACAAAACAAAGTTATATCGGTTACAATAACCGTAAAAAGACTAAAATATGAAAAAAAAAATTACTGAATGAATAAATTTATGATTTCGATTTTTTTTTAAACCACAGATTCGCATCATTCCGATTGACCATAAACAATGAAACGAAACATCTTCTTCATCATCTATATTAAGTATGTATTTTGAATATATAACTAGGGGTTTACAAGTTGATCCTAATTGAATTTTAAATTGTCTATACAGGTGGGATCATTGCAGGAGTAATTAGTATTCTGTAGCGCACTTCCGGAGAGGTGCGTGTAGGAATGCTAATGTGGGAAATAGAACCTAGTCCGACGTACAACAAGTATTTTAACAGGTTTATTTTCTTTATAGTAAAGTTGTTATCTTGTAGCTAACTTAACGAAAGTTGTGTTTGCATTGAAAAGCTTTTTAATTGTAATACGAGCAATTCTGTCTTATTAAATTGATATAATATGACTATCTCTTTATATATTCTAATAGCTGACACGGCAATCTTCGTGACGCCCAACTGTTTTGTAGCATTTTATTATATTAAACTACTAGCAGGTATATATATATTTTTTTTTGAAATGTCAATACGAATTTTTCAATATTATTACACATACAAAATCTTGGCTTTTATGGGGATTTTTTATTACAAGAAATAAAGAAAAAAATGATATACCTTAAAACTTTAACTTCGAAAGCTCTCCAAGCTTCAATAAACGCTATGTTTCTCCATAACAGTATATATATGACAAGCTTGTGTTACGGACACTTAAGGTCCCTAAATTAATACTTTTACATACAAATAAGAAGTAACTCAGTCAGTAGACATTTTAAAATGAAACAAAGGATTAGATCAAAAAGTCTCCTGTGCCGATCAATTCGAAGCATTGTTCAGTGCTAATAAATAATGTATTAGTCGGAGACGATTAAACTGGTCGTGACTTCATTTGTGTGGGAAATGCAAGTAAAGCAAACGTTTGACGTGATTCTGTGAAGATTGTATCATTTTTTTTTAAATCTTTAAGATGTTCTAATGAAGAAGAAATATCTTCTTTTCTCTTAATCATTTTTTTTCTAGAATCATCTGTTTACTAGCAGGATGTTCACTTCGGCTACAGGTAGAAGACTTTTTTTTAAATATACTTAGTCTTGCCATAAATATTGTTATAAAGAAAAGCACGATTTTTTTTTTATACGTAACATTTATTCCTTTCATAGTGAGTTAGTTTAATACATCAATATATAACTATTAAAAATATACAATGTTTATTCGAAGTGGTTTCCATTGGCTGCAATACAGTCTTTTAAACGTTGAGGCCAGTTATCAATAGCAGCACGAACTCTTTCTAGAGGAAAATTCTTCACTGCCAACCGAATGGATCGTTTTAGGGACTCCAAATTATCATGGCGTTTAGAGCAAGCCTTACTCTCTAAAACTGACCATAAATCATAATCCAATGGATTTAGGTCAGGACTTGACGACGGCCAGTTTTCAGTGCTGATAAAGTCCGGAACGTTAGTTTTCAACCAAGATAGGGTGGATCGAGCTCTATGACCCGGTGCCGAGTCTTGTTGAAAGCACCATTCTTTGTTATTGAACATGGTGTTAGTTAAAGGCTTAACTACCGTCTCAAGAATGGTATTTTGATAAACTTGTGCCGACGTTTTAATACCTTTTTCACAAAAATATGGCTCAGTCACCCCTTCATAGCTAACACCCCACCAAACCATCACTGAAGTGGGATAATGCCCACGTTGTACTCTGTTTACTAATTGCGAAGCTTCTTTAGAGCTTCCAGCATAAATACGGTCATTTTGTTTATTAAAATACTGCTCAGTTGTAAAAATTTTCTCATCCGTAAACAAAATTTTTTTGTGACCTCCCTTTGCGTACCGCTTAAGTAGTTGTTTGGATTTTACCACCCTATTCTTCTTTAAATTATCAGTTAAGAAGTGACCAGTACGTCTCTTATAGGCTGCAAGTCCTAAGTCATCTTTTAATATACGCGACATGGTTCTAGGAGCTATCTTCATCTCCCGAGATAAAATCTTTTGCTTACGGACAGGATTTCTTCGAATTCTTTCCCTAACTGCTTTAATCACCTTTTTCACACGAACGGTACGTGGACGGCCAGATCTTTTTCTGTCACAAACAGAGGAGGTATCATTGTACCTATCAATAGCCCGGTAAACAAACATTTGACTAATACCAAGCGGGTGGAGGGTTTTAAAAATTGCACTTTTCTCCATACCTACTTTATGTAAGGCAATCACAGCGATTCGGTTCTCTTTATCACCCCACTCCATTTTAATATAACAAAATATTTAACAATATAATGGCGCGAAAATAAGAAAACACATCAAGCAATCATATAAAAATGACAGATTCCAAATTCAAACGTAATATTTTCTTTTTTTGAATAGTAACAGTATTTATGGCCAGACTAAGTATATATAGAGGTATACATTCGCAAGTAGTAGCTTTACAACTGTGCTGTGAATCTTTTTGGTGATTTAAAGGCGTGGCTGAGTTTCTTGCCAGTTCTTCTCGTTCACTCTACGCCCTAGATTCGGTAACTGGCAGTAAAAGTAACTGTAGAGTAATTGTAAGTGTGGCATAGAAATCGTGAATATTGATAGATAATAGAATACACATCTACTGAGATATAAAAAAATCAATTATAGAGACAGATTTATATAATTTTGGTTTCCAGTTCAGTTTATTAAGGACTTATTAAGTTCCTTATGCCACAGTCGGTACTGAGGAAAGAAAGTGGCCGCTTTTGAATGATATAGAGAGATAACTCGTCAATGGTATGTATCACTGCCTATTATGTATGAGCCTTGTTTAAATAATTATTTAATATTATTATGATTAGTGGGTATCGCATTAATATCTTGATAGTATGCAAAGGTTTTGTTTTGAATAGACCTAAGTATAATGTAAGGTTATTTTGTGTTGGAAAGACGAATAGTTAGGACTTTACTCTTAATGCTAAAGGAAGCTTTCTTTAGTTTTTTTTTTAGTCGAGAGCGCATTTATTTAAATAATAGTTTTACCGTCCTTCTACTTGTCTAATCCCACGACTGGCTGGTTTCTAGTACGCAATTTATCTGACATCTATCAAAAACTTTGTGAGCGGAAAAACCGAACGCCTTCAAAGAGAAAATATTTTTTTCTTCTGTCACGCGACAGCAACTGTGTTACTTAGGATCGCGTGAGGTGTCAATCCGTAAGCACTAACGATAATCGCCATTATGAAAAAAAATAATACAACACTAAAATTGGTGAAGGCGGGCACCGCTTGTGACCTGCCTTCTTCTTGATCTCGACTGTCATTGGGCGAGACGCAAGAAAGGGGCGGGGCCAAGTAGGCGGCGAAGTCTTTAGGGCTGCCGGCAGGCGAGAGTGGTTATCGATAAATGAGTTTTTACGACGCTTTTTGTTTTTTCGGATGATGGATAATTTATGTGTTTGTTAGTGACATGAGTTCCGTGTGGGAAACGATTTGGCGGTTGCTAGGGTAAGCGATGGGTTTAGATTTTGTTTGACTAAAACGAACACTGTTTAATATGGTTGTTTTACCATTATACTACCACTTTATACTATATATAATGATTTATTAACTTTTCCGGTTATTTACACCAAAAGAGAATAATCTGAACACAATTGAAGCGATTTTGATGGCAACTACATAAACCTTTTTTTCCTAAAAATTACCACCATTGTTTCGATATATAAGGACTACTAGTGATGACTTCTGTAGTAAGCAATTATAGTCGATAAGGAATAGACTGAATTCTTGGAAAGACGGATAACTTTGTTTATACGCTTCCACTATTACACACTACAAACTTATTTCTTTTCAAAAACTCTAACTCTTGCGACACTTCTAAACTTAATAAAAATAACGAATTTAGTCATATTCTCACCAAGCACAAGGTCTAACAAAGCTAGAAATCTAATATGTCGTAGTCTTAGTAGAAAATAATTAATGAAGCAGTTGTGAATGAAGCCGCGGGCGCGCGCTAGTTACGTTACGAAACTAAACGATAGAAACAGAACGCTCGATGAAAGAAACCGGTGGCCCCGTAATAAACGGGATCGAGTGTTGGGCAAAAAAATAATTTGGGTCGCTGGTATGGTGGTGCTTGGTAGTCTGTCTCATTTGCACCGTATGCTCAGCAGGAATAAGAACTATTTATGAAAGAATGACTTATAATCATTTTATGTAAAATTCCATCTAAAATTGTCAATCAAGCAAAGAATTATTTTTAATTAATAACGAACAAAAAAAAATCGTAAGAAAAAAAAACTTCGTCGTGAAAACGATCTCAGTTGCAATGCGAATACCAAAATGATATAACATTGTAGGAGGTGCTCTTAAATCGGCAAGCGACGGCATCGCCAAAACCGCGCTCTCGCGCCGCAGTTGGCGCGGATATACCAGGCGAGCATGATTCAAAGGCAGGGTGTTTACCTGGGTACTGCCAGAGGGGGGCGGCGGGTGCGGGCGCAGGGGTAGGCCACGCCAAAGGGGCGGAGCGATCGTCGCATAACACATTTGCCACGCCCACCGTCATGGCTGCCTGCGCTGTATCTGCAACGAAACAACGCAATGTTCAATGATTACGTAATAACATCGTAAATATTCATCATTTACCAGGACTATTCGCCGTGCACTAAAATTTACGAAAAAATTAATTACGTACTAATTATCATAGCTCCAACCAGGTAATTTATATGAATGACGTTAATTTATAACGACAGTTTTTACGAATTAACTTGATAAATAACACACAACACATCGACGAACTTCAACAGTATACGTTAAACAGGTAAGATAAGTAAACAATATTTACTGGAAATATCTGTAGTTCAAAAAAGGAGGTTCATATACAACCTTATTAATATAGGCGCGAGTTCGATACAGTTCTATACGTATTATTTTACTAATCAAATACGGAATACAAACTGATGAGAAAATAGGGACCATGATTTCGGTAAGCACTCGAAATGCATTCTTATATAGGTACGTTAAATAATTCATAATTAAGACCACTGTTCCATTTTCAAATTTAAATTTCGATTCAATAAGCTTAAATAATCAAGTACAATCACATACCCACATAATCACTCAAGCGTAAACATTAGAAACCCTTTAATCTAAGATCAGCCAAGGAACGCTCAGTTCTCTTATTTCGATCGGCCATAATAGATAATAGAATTCTTCTTATTACATTTTCATCACAGCATAAACAGTACTAAAGTAATATTTTTTCAATTTTATTAAAACTGATATTATCTACTTCAAATTTCGCAAACATGCAACCTAAAAAGAGAATACTTATGCGTCTATTGTGTTGACGTAATAATTGAATTAGTGCACGGAAATATATATTTATATTAAACAAATACATTCTCTCTCCTTTTCTATATTAACGGGGGCAGGAGAGACAGACAGGTAAAGAAAACTGCTAGAAGACTCGTGAGGCGTTGCAGTTTTTTAAGAATTCGATCTCGATTAAAGAACCCTAATTTTGATATACGGTAGTTGGTTCTATAACGTGGTCCTTAACAATCTTATTAACTCCTTAAAACGACTTAAGCTTAAAAAGTAACCATTTCCGTTAGCGTTAACTTTTAAACAAAAACACTGCAATGTGTAATGAATTAATGATTTTGTTATGAGCTGTATCATTGTCATGCGTTAATAAAAATGATATAATTCTAAATAACTCTTGGAATATAATTATTTTTTATTTAAAAAAAAATCAAAATATGTCGTCAATTGGACAGACGTCTCACACACCTTTTGACATTTTAACTTATTATGGTGAAAATGCATCAAAACGGATAAATAATTTTAAAAAACCTATAAAGTAGAAACACAAATAATCCCGTTATGATTATTAAGTACTATTAGACAATTCTATCGAACAATACAGAATAATATTTGTCACGTAATGTATGGTTTCCTGCAACTTTGTAAAAAATACCTCACAATAGAACTAGATACGATATTTTATAGTTTTAATGTAGGTATACAAAAAAACGCATATACCCTAAAGACAGATGACGGCTTTCCTAAGTAAACCGGTTTATTCGTACGTAGGGTGTAAATATACCATGCTGAACCATGCAAGGACTTGTTATATGGATAAAACGAAACAAAAAAAAACTGTAGGTACCTTAAAATGGTTTCTTATCTATGCCAGTGTTAATGACTATTGGACTAATTAACCTATTCATTTTAAGTAGGTATCCGATTCCTATTCGTTCGTGAGAGAGTTTGAGGGAAAAACCTAAGAAGGTGGCAACAGTTGTCGGAGAACCAGGTCGACATTTAAAGGACGGCAACACACTCGCCAATTCTGGTTACAGATGTCCTTGGGCGGTGGTTACCATTGTCCTCAATGTGAGTTATGCCTCCAGTTTAAAAAAATCACTTATTTTAAGGCGCCACATACGCGACCAATACTCGTTAGAAGACCAATTTAGAAGCAGTCTAGCTAAGAAAAGCTCTAATATTAGTAAGTTTTAAAAATCTTAAATAATTATTATCTGTTTTATTCTTGATAACAATGTGTTAACGTAAAATGATTAGATTTTTATTGTTTTAAAAGAATGCATCGTAAATTATTACGAAATAAAAAATATCTCGGTTTATCATTAGATATTTTTTATCATGAACTGCATGCAGTGCTTGTGAAAGCACTTCGTGGTTGTATGGAAATGGTAACTTACAAGACCGTTTTAGTTTCTTGTTTTCATACTAATAATATATATTTTATGATATCGTCAAAATGTACTTAGCGTTTCGAAATATAGCTATCCCTTTCTATTTAGAGGATAAGATAGGTATAGTCTTGTCTTAAATGTAAGTGTGTGATATTTGGTTTTAAACATCTAGTATGGATATGGAAAATTTATACCTTTTTCCCTCAAACAATGAAACGAAAGCGTATTTTGAACGTGTTTTTCAGATTAAAATCACGGAAATGTCATAATTCCGCCATTGAATAAAAGAGTTTTTTGTCAGCAACGACTTTAGTGAAAATCTGAAAATGGTCATCACTCAAAACTCAAATAGAAAAATTTTGAGAACAATCGCGTCTTACGAAACAGCGCACAGTCGTATTACCGGAGCACCAGAGACACACGGAGCAAAACAACAATTACGACGCAATAACACGTGCTGGTATCGCTATCTCACTCCCACATATATACTCGTACTTCTCTTGCCGTGCTAGCACAGAGTACTTAAGGATAGAGATAATCAAAAATATTAATTGTAAAATAAAATGATATTTTTGTAATCAAATATACATTTCATTTTTATATAAAATATAAACTTATATTATATATTTTCTTAAACGAGTAGGGCACAATTATTTAACTTCTACATTACTATTTATTAATAAAAACAAAATATTATAACAACAACGACAAAATAACTTAATTTTAAATGTAGAAAAATAACAAAATATTTTAAACATATAAATATTTTATCTTTTTTTTCGTGAACACTACTCTGCAACTGACATCGTACGCCTATCAGTTGACCTTCAAAGTGTAATGTAGCTGTCCTTTTCTGTCTTTAGCATTCCAACCGTAAGAATCTCTCAGTCGCACATAGTGCTACAACGTCTGTACACTTTTTACACACCTCCTGCCGTTTTCTGATAGCCTAGTATCTGGCGCGCTGAAGAAAAGGGTTTATCCGACGCCCAATGGCGCTAGGAGCCCCTAGGATTTTCCGAATCATCGTTTTCCGCAAAAGCTTGCAAAGCACGGCGATCAAAACTTATAAAAAAGCTTTAATTTACTCAAAGCTGTGCTTGTCAGCGATAAGTCGTTGTTTGATTATTTTTCATTTTCAAGTCGACATAATCTAGGGCAGTTAAATATCGTCGCCATCCTAGAATATTAACTACGCGACCGCGACGGAACGCAACGTTTTGTTGTTGCGTAGTTAGTTGTAGTGAAGCGTAACTTAAAAATAGTAATAGTAACGACGACGGGCCTCGAACGCGACCATAGTTAGTTCCTTTGAACATACAATTAAGACCAAATATATAGAAAATGTACACAGCAAAATAAAAACTTCTTAAAATAACACATAGTACAATGGTATGGTTCACGTGACCCGTCATTTTCGGACAAATTGTTAAGCATAATTAATGTTAAGGAATTTTACCGAGGCCAATAGGCTCAAATTATTGCAAGCAAAATATCAGATTAACACCTACTTTGGTAGACTATATTAAAAATTATGTTTACGTTGCGGGTCAAAAATGCAGAATGTACTAAGAACGAGTATGTGTGTGTGTCTATCCCCCGCACGGAGGGTCATGAGTGAGGGAGCATATCTTAGGGTATGGTGCTTAACTAGGGTTGTTAAATTTTATTCAAATATTTATTATAAACAAACAAATGTTGTACTTAGCAACGTTTACTTTTCAGAATCGACTCATCATTACAAAGTTAAGAAATAAATAAGTTGCTAAATAAAAGTTGACTTTTAAGTTTACATAACACACTTGTAGAAAACTTACAAATAATTCCAGTTTTCGATACAAAAATTAATTATCATTATTTCATTAGGCCAAATATTCGACTCACGTTCGTACGTAGACTAGACTTTTTCTAATAGTTGCATTAGCAATGGTTTCGAGTTTTAGAGAAGACCTTGACTAGCACAGTCTAATTTGTAGTGTTAGGTTTGTTTTAGATAATTATTCAAGATCATATCCATTTCTCAAGCTTACTTTCAAATTTTAAACTTAAAACAATTCTCATTTATTACTTTTGTTTATACATTGACGACTATTTTCACTTCATAAACAAATAAGGCACATTAGTGTTCAATTAAAGACCACGTTCCCATTGCTTAAAGGAACTTTTTGTGCTGGGCTCTGCTTGTATTCTCAAAATAGTCAGCCCTATTTGCGGGAAGCACGCCAACTGTTTGTGACGGCCGACCGGCCCAAATTGCTGCGACGTGATTAGAAATACTACAGCAACAAGACTATCATCACAATTTACTATTACGTTACTCGGTAAACATATTCTAGAACCGAAAGTTTTAAAGAACCGAAGTAGATAAGGAATGGTAATAAAAAGAACAGTGTAAGTATAGACGTGCGAACAAAATCTTTTTCTTTTATAAAAACTAAACTTTATTATACTAATTCGCTAGTAATTATAAGATTCTTAAAGTAAATGCAACTCATTTGTCTCTTTCTAAAACACGTTTAAGTACGTCGAATAGACACAAAAGCATTAATAAGACTGATTTCGAAAAATATCTACAGTAGTTCGTGAATGAAAAATCAAATGAATAATACTGATTTCTAGTGAACTAGTGTAAACGTGCGTCTACTAATTGAGTAGAATTAGAAAAATAAATAATCTCTAGTAGAATATAAATAAATTGTAATTTTGTTTATAGAATCGAAGACCACATTTTCTGAAGAAAAACCGCAATATAGGGAAAACCGCTACACAAGGAAAATAGTACAATATGCAATTTTATGTTTCCATGAAAAAACCGTTCTATTTGTAAACCCTAATCTCAAGCCGTGACTAAGATATACAAATTTATATTACGCAGTTGTTTTTAATTGATTTCACAATTAATTAGTTGGCTTATAACATAACAAATTAAATGTGTTTTTTTAAACTGCACACTTGTTAATCCATTATCTGTTAGATTTTTTTCTGACAAGACTTCTTTATAAATATGATTTCTTTTATTTTCAATAAATAATATTTTTTTATAATGCGTAAACTACCGTATTATAGAATTTTAGGTATAGGCGAACGTAAAAAACTTAATTTTATACTCAAGTGTAAAAAAAAATTATATTTACATCATTTGACATGTTTTTAGTGAAAGATTCGATACTAAATTATCACTAGTATAACAAACCTAAATATAACTAAAAAAATAATAAACAGGTTTGAATGCAAATTACTTAAATAGACCTTTCAAATTAAATGAAATTGCGCTTTGAAACAGTTTTTTTGTTTGTAAACCATTCAGTAAATAGTATATAATTTGACGAAATAGCATGAAGTTTCGTATGTGCTCGTTAATTTATGTGCGTGATATGTCAGATACAGATCAAACAACAGATTTGTTCCTGTTTTCATTTATATATTAATTTCAGTAGACGTTAGTTACTAGCTACTTGGTGAGATATAGTCTGTGGATATAAAATATTACATTATCATTAAGGTCTCGTTAATAGGCCACCTTATCAGGCCGTTGAAGAATATATCTTGAAAACCCTATTTTACAGACAATATTGTGTGCACATACATATATAATATATTTATTTATAATTTTAACAAAAATAATTCCCCAAATCACTAATGAGGATCGATCTCTTTACCAACAAAAGGCATACGACTATCAATTCTAAGCCGGTAGAAATATATCAAAAACAATTCATATTTCTGTCATTTGCCCCCAACGTTGTCAACCATTGCGGTTGAGATGCGTCGCGTTTAAATGCAAAAATCAACCTTATCACTCAAGAGATAAAGCACACTTTCTGGTGACGTTAAAATAAATGCGTCATGCTAAACAATAATCACTCCTTGGATTTATGTGAGCCTGGTATTAAAAAGTGAACCTTAAAATAGTGTACATAGAGTAGAAACAGTGAGGAAAATAATAAAATGACAATAATGTGTTTTGTTTAGTTTATAGCTAGAGGAGAGGGTCGCATAAGGTGTTTATGGTTCGAATTCCCGATATTGTTTGTGACAAATATCAATATAAGTTTATAAGGTGGCAAGTAAACCCATAAATGCTAGACATACATGCTCTAAGAAACCGATATTTTTAAATCTAGATTTTTTTTAATGTTTAATTATATCGACTTGAACCAACTGTTTAATAGAAAGCAGTGATAAAATGCAATTAAAGGAAATTTCTCGGTTTTTTTTTCTATATGCCGTGAGTAATTGTAGTACACAATCTATAAATATTAAACAAACTTATGTACAATTCGCATGTCCAATGGTCATAAACGTACATGAACCGAATTGAAAGTAAAATAAACAAGTCAAGTGCGTGTCGGTTATTGCTTAATGAAAGGCTCCGACAATTAAATTTTAAAAAAAAGTATCCAAATGTGTGAAATCGTCTTAGATTTTTAACACTATTTAATTCACTTATATTTTGTGTTATATGATTTGTGATTTGTAATAAGACCGTTCAAAGAAGATATAAAAGAGAATATTATCAGAAATATACCTATTAAAATTATGTATAAAAGCCATCATTCTGACAATATTTAATTAAATATTGTAAAATGTACAAATAATTAAACGTAATCACAATAAGCAGGGGGGGAAACCTTTGTAAAATTCTTGAAGCTATAAAAGCTGTCCGCAATTTATCGTAATTGTAAACTCTGATTAGCATGTAATTGGCTCGCCTGCAGTGCCTACTGCCTACATCCGGTACGATTCTTATCTAGCTCAGCCTGCGTCTGAGTATGACTTTATTGTTTTATGATATGATTTTTATATCCAATGGCATGATAGGTTGATATGAAAACGAAAAGACTGGAAAGACGAAAATATAAATTATTATTATTAACTTTCACTTTTACGTACGTATTTAAGATACTAACCAGCAATATTTATTGTTAATACTTATCAAACACAAAGTTCCAGTTGTAAAGCTAAAATTCGTTATTATTTATATACAAAACAAAGATATTTTTGTCAATTTATAACCCGCCAACCAATGTATTTAATAGATTATTATTGGATGGTTAATATTTTACCTATTTTGGTAACAAAGTAATGATAGATCAAAATTTGGTTGCCCGAATGTCAGATATAGTTTGTCAGACAGCTGTCATGTAAATGACAGATGCGAGAATTTCAGATTTTTATCATATTTAACGCCAAATCTTATCTGTTCAGTGCATTTAACGTGTACAATTCACTATTCTTAATATTTTATTAAGGATAATTATTTTAAAAACAACCTTAAATACTATGTAATTTTTATACAAGACAGGTGTAAACGTCATGTGTATGAACTTTAAGTAGCTAGTAATTAATATGTATAAACAGTAAACACCTTGCAATAAATTTAAATTTAATCACATTTCCAATCGGTTTATTGATGTAATACCTCTTTGACATAATAATAGGCAGTCTTTTATATTAGATGAATTTTATAGATGCTAAGAATAGAGGTTACCTTTCTTATTTACTGGATGGATAAAGGCAATCCATGCTAAATAATAAAGTTTTATCGTTGTAAATGTGAAACTTGTATATAAAGTAACTTTTACGCATTATTTTTTTTGCATTAACACATATTTACGTATTTTAAATGCAGCACTGAAACTAGCCAGCGTAAGCTTGCGTTACTGTGATATAAATATTTTTTTAAATATAAATGTACAATTCTCGGCGACATAAACGAGAAGGTACTTATGCCAAGATTTTCTCTTATTCAGTTTATATACAATACAATATCATATATATTTGACAGATTTCGCATACAGTGTCAAAGGATTTAGTGTGTGTACATATTATAAAACCCGGATCAAAGCTAACAAATAAATATTTGACCATACCGCGGTTTCATTCCACGACTATGGAAACATAGTGTGCCAACCATCTAATATGATATCACGCTAAGTATGAGTCAAACGCGTACTTTATTTTGTTCAAAAAGCATACAATGTGCAAGAAATCGTTTCCTGTGCGAAATCGTAGCAAAAATCTAGGTTAAATAGATTATAGTAACATTAGACACAACTGCGTACTCGTGTAATTATATACAGGCGTACCATTAGCATATAATTGTCGGATGCGAATCGCTCTTGGCCATAAATCTCAAAGGCTATGCGTTGCAACTATAAATCAATGTTTCTACGAACGATGGGAAGTATTAGAACTGGTTAAATTATATAACTACATGTGTATATTGAGACATTATATATTAAAAATGTTACCCGTACACAATTTATGGATAAATGTGAATAATAAAAAGTAAGTCGTACGCGTCACATTGTAAGTCGAATGAAGAATTAAGCGTCTTTAAATGCCGCGAGTACACAAAACACCGCTAAATAAAACCTAATGCTGCATGTTATACTTAATTAAAAAACCTTTCCTGCTACGTTTATTCGTTTTAAAAATATCGAGAATATCTTACTTTTCCATTTCACAGTTTAATGAGATCGATTTGAATTTTTAAGCATCAAGAAACCAATCGCGGCGCCTCATTTAAAAATATTTATGAATGAACCACAGTGACCTTTAACGTCGACTGGTTACGTTAATTAAAAACTGGTTCGAACATAATATATTGATATAATGTGTACCAGTAGAAAAAAAGAAACGATTGCGTAAGTTATATAAAAACTTCGGTCTTTCTTCGGTAGTATTAATACATGGATAAATTATTAAACACGTTTTGCAAGTTGTGAAGGACAAATAAATAGATATAGTAAAAATATATCTGACAATTTGTTTGTTTGTTACGAATCCAGGGTATCTTATAGCGGTGGACAGGATCATCGGGTATTTTAAAATTTATTTTGTATAGATTATATATATAGATATTATATATAGATAGAGTTAAATAAAAACAATTCGCCAATATTTTTTATAAATATTGCAAACATTGTAAATACATAGTGTTACTAGGCTCTAAGAAACTACAAAGATATCGCATCGCTGATTATTATTATCTACATTATTTAAGGTATTATTTATTATACTCTCAGATTATGGATTCAGAAGTAATAAAATTATATTACAAAAAATGCCCTGGATTAATCCTATCAGTTCCTTTGATATTTTTCCAGGAAAAAAAGCATATTAAACTTCATATTAACATTATATATAACTTGAATTATATAATATAATTAATTTATGTACTAATCCTGTGGATCTTCCTGGATTAAATTACTCAGTGATAAAGGGTCCGTTCGCGTTTATATTATAATATAGTCAACATATAAAACTTACCAATATCATGGAGGCGATGGTTGTCTTTTTGAGACAATGCAGCGAGTAGACCAGCATCGCCGACTCGTTGCCGCGCAACCGCTATTCCCACGGGAATGGACCCTTAAATGAAGATACTTAGGTTATTTTGGCAATCATAAAATCGAAACGAATGATTTTTAATCACTTTCTTAAAAACACCTTTTTATGCATATTTTATAATTTTGTACGTGTCAAAAATGAGGGTGACATAGGATAGGCATAGAAGAAATATAATTTTGTATTCCGGTGACGTAAGTTAGTCGAGTTAACTGAACCGTTATTTGTACGGTACAACTACTAGGCGATAATAAATTACAAAGAGATACAATATTGTTCGGTGTTTGTCGGTCTTATCTTTCTTGTCTTTCTTTGGCTGGCGATGGATGGCTGACCTCGTTTCCTCAACCTTCACCCTGATAATACACAAAATGTGGCTTTCCATTGACCAGATCAACATAAAGAAAAAGAGCAACGATTTTGTTATTTTGCTTGATTAATATCGGTATCTGTGTTCAGCATTGAAAAACATTAGAATAACAATAAAAAAAAAAATTTGTTATTAATTTATCAACTACAACAACGCTCCTCACCATTGTTAAGAGAGACAGGAATAGTGGGCTGTTCAGGTTTATTTCCAGGCGAGGCTTGCTCTAGCTTGACAGCTACCAGCTCTGACATGTGGACGTGCTGAGGCTCACGTTTTACTTGCACCTGGACGTTCTGTCCGGCCACACCAAGCCAGGTTGTCACAGGATTAGTTCTACTGCAGCCGCCATCGGTGTGGATAACCTACATAAAATTGTACTAGGAATTAATAACTAGCGAGGAAATTAATGAATATTAACATTGATAACAATCAACAATATTGAAATATTGTCTATATGGCAAATAACAAATTTGAATACTTTTAACCAGTTACAACAAATCAAACAACAACCAGAATCGTTCTTTTTAAAGTAAATATTTCTTTCCTGAGTTCATTTAAGATCTATAAGATATAGAGAGGGCGGGAAGCGTCTTTGTCTGATAGTAAATTAATGAAAAAAATATTAATATTATGTGGGTAAGTCTGTTTGGATAGCTCTTTCGTTATGAAAATAAGTAAGGTAATGAAAACGATATAATGCCTTTTTAGGTGAATTAGTGAGGCAGGTGTTGCAGGTCCGCTTCGCCTGTTCAGTTTTGATAGACAAAGGCTGCATCATATTGACACTTTCAATAATTTGACGTTGGTCTGGGCAGCAAAGAGATTCTGGCATACATTTACTCAATTTGGCCTCTTCCATTTTACTGCTATCCCTGTACAAACAAAATATTTATTGAAATGTTAATATTAATAACATAGTGACGCTCTTTATAAGGCAAAGAAGTAGTGTTTTCTTATTCTATCCTGTCCACAGATTTAAGTCTTAATTAATTGGACCTGTAAAAGGCATATACCCTTAACGCGATCATTCATAGCCAGACCACCGGTATCCAAGTGGATTTTTATTTATTGTTCCTTTTTCGACACAACCGATGAAGATGAAGCTAAGTCTTAAATGATATTTTTAAAAGAAATGAGTGTGTACTAACTTGTCAGCAAGCAGCAGGCGGTTGCAGTTCAGTAGTTCTAACTGCAATGGCGAATATGGTGAGTTAGGAGGCGGAGTAGGTACACCAAACGTTGACAACGATGTTGAAAACAAGCTCTCTGTTACTGTAAAAAAGTACTGTAGTAAGAACTAAGTAAATGCACACAAGAACATAAGTAGAAAATCTTGAAAATTATAGGATACAAGAAAAAATAATAAGTTTTAATGTTAAAATTAAGGAAAGCCGATTTGGCCAATAATTTCTTTTAATCACGGAATAGTAAATCTTAAAGGTAAACTTATTATGGTCCCAAAATTAGGCAGAATATAAACAGAACTGTTGAACTACCTACGTGTTACTAATTAAATTGATTATCAAATACGAGAGTAAGTGAAAAATATGGTCACTTGCACAGGTTTTTAATACAACATATTCTAGGATCCTTATGCTAGCAGTAGAAGAGGGTTCGCGCCTTAAGACTCCCTTGTAATATTTCGTTTGGTAAGCAAGTACGCAGAAAATGTGCTAATTTTATTTATCTACGTTAGCATATACTGAAGTCTCCAAAACGCGGAGAAAGACATATTAAAATCCCATAATCTCACTTTAATCTTTCGACGTGGCCGTGATTCAGCATCTATTTCGGGTGTCTCTCGGGAGTCAGACCTTAATTAAGTTCGTGTCAAGCGCCCCAGGCAACACGTGTGGAAATGCCATCAAAAATTGTACCACTAAACATGCAACGAGAGTTAAGCCAAGAACTGATTAAGTTTGTTAGAAAAGTTGTTTAAAAATATGTTTTTATTATTCTGTAACTATATATATAATTCGCCTGTCATGAGGTGCCACCATTGTTACCAAGGTAGCAGAAATAGTTAGAGGTCTGTATGAAATCCATTATTTGCTTTCCATGACGCACTCAAGAATGCAAACAATTCTCATAACATATCAAATTCGTCGCGGCAATCAAATATTCTTGAAATGAACTGAGTAGCCGGCACATCACTGCATTACACGCCTGACACACCACAGACATACATTACTCTACGTATAAAAATTAAATTTATCATAAATGGGTATTTTTTTATTTCAAATTGTCTACTACGTTCAACAATACGGCCGTGTTATTGTTTATTCAAATAATGTATATAACAGCGAGCCTCGTACAAAACATTTTTCCTGGTGTAATTGAAGAAAATTCGGAGGTGGGGGGGATAAGGCATACTGACGACGACTGTCCATTTATTAAAAGATGTTATAAACACAAGTAAATAAATCACTAGGGCAACATGACAGTAGCTATAGTATACTAGCAATGTAGGTTATCGATTCCGTCAAACGAGTTTATAGGCAATGATGCGCGAGCTATAATCTGTACTCGACCACTCGATATGAAGTGAATAAATCTGATGGAGTAAACGAGTTGGAACACGGGTGGGATGTCCCTTAATGTGATCCTGATATTACATATTTTCTATTTTTATGATTGCATATTTTTATTTATATATAATAAATAATAAATGGTCTTTCTTTTACACCTAGTTTTTATTAATAATATTTCTGTATCAAAATTGAACACATGTACTAATTAATCTAACTATTATCTCTCCAATAAACGTGTATGTGTTTTTTGCCAGTTCTTCATTAAGAACTTCTTTCGAAAGAAAAGTAAGTTTTGTAGTAAGTTAATGCTTTCTTTTACATTACTTATATTAAAATATTTAATTTGAGATGATATATAATATTTATGTATGTAGAAACAGATTTCATTGCACCAAATTATTGATTTTATCCACGTCGGTACATTTCCAATCAATTAGTCGCTGTCACTCAAAAGTGTCACGTTACACCGCAGTCCCCATAATCCCGGTGTAATAGAATTTTTTCATTACCCCAAGCTAGGACTCTCTATTGAAGCCAATTTGACACGCTTGAATCGAATTCAAACCACAAATTAAAGGTCGCTGCTTTGCTTAGATTTATTATAAGTTAAGTCACTTTTAAGAGAGCAAACAATTATACCCTAAAATGATTCGTAATATGTTAGTAACGGCTTATAGGATTCTTATATTATTTTTAGGAAATTAAAGGGACAAGACAATTTAAGTTTACCAGTTTTGATAGCTTCAAAGTTTTTTTTATTTCGACTATGCTACAGAGGATTAAATTAAAGTTACCTTTATGTATTGAGGTCCTATTGGTTCCTTGGTTCGGGAACAAAGAGTAGAGGGGGAATCTCGCAACACCTACACAAAAGAAATCAAGAATCAGAAGTTTTCAAACATTTTTCTTCGTTTGTCCAAACATGAAGTCTAGTAATTTTACATGCGTCAAATTTTTAGTAGCAGTTTAGTGCAATACTAAAAACTCGTGAAATTCCGCCACACTTACACAATTCCATTAAAATTATCAATATAAATTGAAACTAGTATGAAATGAAATACCAGAGTCACATACCTTGTTGGAGATCAGAGGGCGGGCGGGAGCGGGCGCCCCCCGCCGCCCCGCCCAGCATCGCCCCTCGTGTTGAACCACCTCACCACCTGCGACAAACACTTATTATAGTACTGTGTATGCTCATACATTTCATAAATTACTAGTTTATTTATGTTGATATTTCTGAAAATATTCACGTGGATTGTCTATAACATACAAGTGAAGTTCG
Source organism: Leptophobia aripa (assembly GCA_951799465.1). NCBI lineage: Eukaryota > Metazoa > Arthropoda > Insecta > Lepidoptera > Pieridae > Leptophobia > Leptophobia aripa. The sequence goes on along the minus strand of OX637266.1, from coordinate 5,131,405 downwards.
TTAGGTTGCTTAATCGTGAATCATATATTTTATGTCAAAAATTTATATATATATTTTTTTTTGAAGTACAACTAAAATTGTTTAACACTAAAATAGATATGACAAGTACCTAATGGATTATGGCTATTTTGGAACTAAATTTAGACAACATAAAATGAATGAATGTGGCCTAAAAATGCAATGAACTGTGCTAAGCTAATAAATGCTCGATATGACAAGATTGAGTACAACAAATTAAAACAAAGAAACAAAATCTATGAACAACGATCAAACTACATCTTTTTATTATTCTTCCTCATAAATATGTAAACATTTCCAAAATCTCGTTTTATCAGATAAATTAATTCGGCAGTCCGTCTTATTGTTATCAGGTTTTTTTAGAACCGATATGAACTCCATAATCTTGTAAATAAGCACGCTCTAATCCATTCGTTTTAAGCGATAAGAAGTATGTAAAGTAGGAGTATTTAATAGTCTTGCAAAAGAATAAAACACAGTTTAGATCAAATTATTCGAGTGTCAGCGAAATGTTGTGTGTTCCAAAGTGGCTGTGCACGAAATTAACAGTTGCTTATACCGGTTAACATAACGTCACACATCATGATGTTACCTATATTTTTATACATAATTCTTTGCTTCGAGCATACTAAAACAGACTACGAGTAACTACATACTAACACACTCTTTATAGAACGACAACTTTGTAAAACTAATTTATATAAATAAATATGATGCTTTTGGCAACTCGATTTGCACTTGACTAATTAAATCAGTAAGAATTATAATGCAGGAACTTCCAACTATAAACATATTATTCCAAATGTATACTTAACTGTCATATATATGTATATGAGAGAGCATTGTATATGTTAATCTAATATACACCATGTTACATATAAATAAGACGTAAACTACTGTACTATTGTAGGACAGACAAAAAGTCTATTACGTGAAGAATGAATTATGATAACCCGTTTTTTTTCTGTAAGGGCGAAAGGACGATTTATCTGGACTCCGTCTAATTCGATTAAAGAGAAACGTATGCCCGAGGAGACTTAATCTTGTAAAATATTAGACGCTTAGGATCCAAATAGGAGCTTTTTTATCTCAATTGGCTAAATCAGCTGTAAATCAACGGACTGCTAATAAAATTATTAACATTAGAATTAAAGTATTAACAATAAAGATTTGAAATTCACAGAATTCACAAGAATTCACGGAAGAAATTCGATAACATTAGTATATTTTTAGAAATATTTGATGAACGCGTTAGTAACACACGGTTAAATGGATATTTTAAATGTTTTAATACGTATCGGGAATAATTTTAGTCAGGACACACGGTAACTAGCCCCAAAGTAAGCTATTTATAGCTTGTGAGCGCTAATACAACTGAACTACATATACATTCATTTACAATTTAAATAAATACCGAAAGTGATTTGATTTTCAGAGGGCTAGATTGTTGACCAAAGTTTACTAAAGTAAGTAAGTAAACTAAAGTGTTTTTTTAAGTTTTTAAAACTGTATGTTTAGCAGGGATCCATTCTTTTCAGTATTATTATTAATTGTTAAATGATAGTTGTATTCTAAGTATAATTGTGTGTATGTCATATGCCGTAAATAAATAGTATCAATTGACAGAATAGTTCATGTAACTTAAGTGTTTTCTCTTGGCGATATGTTTACGCTGAAGGCTCAATGTTTAAGTTAAGATTTATTAAAACCATATAATTTCATAATTACTTTTTAACGGACAATAATAATTTACGCAATAAAACATCGTATGAGAATACCACTATGAGCCCGCGATTCTTATTGGCTCAATATTGGCCCAATGTCTATAGTCATTATACCTGCTGGACCCAAATGTCCGGTGTGATGTCAAACATATTACTAGGCTAAAGATGTCTCGTAGATAACTGAGAAAGGTTATCTAATCTGTAATAGCATTTAATATTCATTATAATCAATAGATTAGATTTTTCTATCTGTTGCTTGATTAATATTTTAGTACGACTGTTATTTTTAGATAATAAACATACAAGGACTTATATAATGGTATTTTTATAGAAGAGGGGGCAAACGAGTGGAGGTCCACCATAAAGGTGAAGTCGCCGCCCATAGACACGTGGGATCCCGTGGATGCGTTGCCGGCCTTTTAGGGTACGCTGTTGTAGGATACCCTTTAAAACTTTACCACTGTTTAAGTTAAATAAGCGTTTACATTTTAAACATAATTCAAACTCACTCGATAAAATTGTGTTTACGGTGAGATAAAGAGACTAACTATGACAGTGACGCCTGGGGGCTGCTGAAAATCAGTGGTGTGGAATGTATCTTTCTACACAAATCCTGAGCAGTTTGGCCATTTTGGCGTACATCCGCGGCCATTGCAACAATGCGATATGTTTATTGTAGTTTATCTTTTAAAATTCTACTATATACTAATATATTTATGTATATGACGGCACGTGGGCGTCATCAGTCAATTCTGTATTCCTCATGGCTGCCGAGCTATAGTGGGTAGGCGGGCGAGGAGAATTAAAACCACTCGTTGAAGAAGAATCAATGTACGATTATTATCTTCACAAATTTGAACAGAATTATGATCAGCACTTTATAATTAATTGGGACACAGTGACCAGTGGTACACGTCTTGCTTGAACGCGATGCGAACGGATCTAAATCCTCTGATGATCGTGGCTAGAAGTCTTAAAACAGTTCAAATATAAACTTCCAGTATCTGAATGTCTGATAATGTGCCAATACATCTTAACTTTTAACTGTAACGTTGGTAACTCGCTCGTGCTTACTCGTTTTGAATATTACATACAGAATTGTTAAAAAAAATAATATTTTATAATATTAAAAGCCTACCTCAATAAATGATTATTAAAATTTTAGATGATTTACTCATATCGTTGAAATAATAAGATTGAAGTTGTTAACTTCTGGTAGTTGATGCAACTATAGTGTAAGCCCGTAAACAAATTTTTTTAGTTTTGTAAGATTTAAAAAAGTTGTTAAACAGAAGGTTTTAGACAAAGCGTTTTAGAAATTATCTGATTATTTGGACGATGCAAAAGGTTTGGGATTTTTACTCCAGCTCGGCGTTGCTCCATTAACACCATCACCACGTTTTTGGTGACAACCAAGCTGAGCTTCTTCTCAGCTTGATCGCGTCTGAACATGCGTGGAGTCATTTAGATTTAAGACGATTCACTACGGTCCTAACTACTATGTCATTATACCTTACTGAATAAAAAGATTTAACTTTAAAATGCACTATATAATGTAACTCTTTTTTACTATGTTAGTGATGAAAAGAGATGATAAATATATCTTTGTGTATTAAACCAAGGTTAAAGTGGCACTAAATACCAAAGAGGCACTTTTAAATGTATTTTTGGGTTTCGTTATGGTATATCATAAAATTGTACGAATCTTCAACTATAAGGCATAGACCATTCTAGACCTATGTTAAAAAATGCAAAACATGTCGGACATTAAATTGCTTTTAAATTTATCCTTAAACTAATTAGCGGTTAATTTATTTGTAAAACCTATTTTAGTCACTATAATAAAAAATATACCATTCCCCGTTAATCCTTTCAAATGTTTTTAAAACATTTGTATAGAATCTAAAATCAAGGGTCTTTCATTCAAGATCTCTTTAGATAATATGCTAAGTAGTTTGAATTCATTCGCGAAATGTAAATAAAATTCTTTAGATACTCGAGGTTAATCCAATTTAGCATTTTTGTCCGTTTTACGAGCTATCATAACTATGAAGTTTATAAAGCCTAGTCTTTAATTTTAGCTAACACATTTTAATTAGTTCTACTAATTAAAATTAATAAATTGTCGACGGTTAGTCAACAATAACTGATTTACGAGTAAAACGATGGTAGGAATGAAAATAAAAAAGATAACTTTTATCAATGTCTTTGTTCACTTTAAATTGTGACGTCATAAGTCATGATGCCTAAGGAGTATCCAAGAGGGTTGCCAGGCAGCGCCCTCAACACCGGGGTACATCGAATTTTCCCATTACTTTTCTTAATTGAAACGCTCGGGAAAACTGCATTAAAATCAAACCTTTATTGTGTTTTCTTCCGTTCTTATGACGTAGGTATCATAGATATTTTACTATTTTTTTTTTAATCAAATGAATTATCTCCCAACAGAACCACGGCCACGCTAACACACGGATGTTAAAACCAATAAAACCTAATTATATATTACATCTGTCCCTCACGAATTATTAGGGCGGAGTTCGACAATTAAGTGATTGTGATGATTGTTATACGTGTAAATTTACTCATTAATGGTGCTTATATCCTGGTACTTTTAAAAACTAACTAATAAATATACATTATTAGTAGTAAAGCGGTAGACAAAAAAACAAATTCACTACTTGTATGCAGAAAGAATAACTTTTTAACGCTATATTTTGAATTCGGAATTAAGTAACTGAAGGATTATTAAAAATATTTTCAGCAGAAACATACATAATATCAAATGTTAATTGTCACATAATTTACGTCAGTTGAGCTGAAATTGCTCACAGTCCGTGTAACTTCTAAATATTTGTTTAAAGATTTTCAAATAAAGGTTGAAAACATATTTTCGATAAAGTAGCTCGAGCCGCTATCGGCCGGAACCGATAACATATCGTTCAGCTTCATTTGTAGCCATTGTACGGTTAACAATATCTCTAATTACCGATTTACCTAACCAGTATTAGGGACCGAAGATATACCTTTCATATCTTGAAGCAAATGTAAATACTACTATTCTAAACATCCATTTAGCTTATATTTAAATATATATTCATTCATCGGGTCGTCATTAAAATTATAAGAGCGAATTGTACTCTAAATAAAAACGACGCTTTAATAATTAATTACTACGGCGCCATTTCTAACATGTAGATAACAATAAAAACTATGGAATGCACGCACACAGATGAGTGCACAATCCACGTTCAGACGGAATGTTTGCGTAGGGGTGGTAGCAATCCCACCGTCTATACAGTTATGGTGCCTTAGTACTCACTGATGTAATTATCCCAGCTATTTGAGAGGGAGAGAGGTAGGTTATGTTATGGCCTTATTAGGGCAGGCGTATGTATGGCGGGAGTTGAGATTACACGTAATGTAAAAAAAATGTTGCAGCTTTTAACATCAAACAAAATACGTTTAGTAATTGAATTCGACTATAAATAAAACATTACAACTACAACTTTTTTTTTTTAATTAATGAAATAATTATGTTTGAGTGCCATTTTTTAAGCGATACACATCCAAACGAATCCAATTTAACTTCGCTAGAGCGGCCAGATTTAAACACAAAAACACGATGCAATACGAAGAATACGACAAAAAACAATGGAAAAAATTCTCATCACAGCGGGAAGTTAGGGCTAACACTCAATAGAGATGTGCTTGAAATCATTAAATTGTCGATTCATTTAAATTAAATATCAAATGAAATATAGATCTAAACTAAATATGAACTGATGAAGTATAAAAACTCGTCCAATAAACAAATATATCGCACCTTTACAAGAAAGAGTCAAAACATTAATACGATATAAGTCTAACGATTGCTGTACATATTCTTTGAATGTTTCACACAACACATTTAATACGTCTAAATCAAACAAAAACAATGAATCTATGATAAAAGCTGTAATTATTTAGAACATTTCCATCGCTTACCGTACCAATTAGGCACACTCCGGCATACTTGAGTGAACACGGCATAGCCAGCTCATTGGTGCATTCGTGCAATTAAGTACGATCTCGCAAGATAATTGCTTTCGTAATTTACATAACAATCACTTACGGTTGTTTAAAATAGAACTTAACAGCCATAAAAAGACATACTAATGACTACCTAAAATAAATCTTAGGTCTGACAATACAACAGTTTGTAAGATAACTCGTAGCCTTTCTAGTGACATGGTGTGTGAAGCAAAGAAGCGGCACAACATTCTAATGTATTCCATACAATTAAACCGAGCCGACATTATAATAATCACTTTTGAATTGAGTATAATTTGAATCTTTGATTAGTTAGTTAAAAATTGTACTTACGTAAATTCAAATTAATAAGTTTTAAACCTAATTAATAGCAGCAAAACACGCGAAAATAATTAACATTTGTAACGGCTGTATTTAACTAATTTAAAATCAAATTTATAATTTAAATAACAGTAAAAGGAAAATAAAGGTTTTTGGAACGAACTTTACAGACACATTTTAAAAAGTTATATCAACAATGCAAAAAGGATCTTTATTATAGTGATTATTTAAAAATATATATTTTTGCGATTGATTCAATAATAGCCAATAGCTTATAATATAAAACACTGACATATTTTTTAATAATATTTTCAATATTTATAATATAGTTACGATGAAAGTCAAATGAATAAGTGATTTTATCGACACTCGATACTGACATCACTAGAGAAGTAACACCAAGGGCGCTACCTGGACAGAGGTACGCGGTTCCTAGAATATACCGATATCGCGTTAGACGTGCCCTATGTTGATATATTGAATTTAGGGAATGACTTGTTGACGACAATATTGTTTTTAAATTACACCAGCATAAGGGTGATCCTTCTAAGAATGTCGTATAAGACAATTTTTTTTTAAGAAAGCCAACATTTCGTTTTAACCATTTTGGAAAAAGGATTATTTTTTTTTTTAAATAGCTCGATTTTATATCATTTAGCCTTCTCAGTTCACTTAAGTTCCTTAGTCTGATTACCTAATAATGACTGAAGTAACTAGTTTAAAGTACAAATCATATAACGATCCATCGTTAGTAGGCAGGTGTATGTTCAAAGCGGAAACTGTCATAAATATTAAAGCATGTAAATGTTTATATTATCTGCATTGTAATTATTTTCAAATTGACGCTCAATTTCGTTGAATTTAAAAATGCCGTCGTGTTCTTCTCAATTAATCTTTGAATTTATTTTATATATGTTAATTACTGTGTAGAAGATACGAAAACCACAGTCGTCAGTCCGAACTAATATTATCATTTAGAATCATAAAAAAGGAAACATTTGTATGCACCTAATATTTGTGCATTTTTCGTCGTAAAATAAACTTTGCAAATGCGAACATAATAACATTACGTACGTACGACATAATTTAACTAAACATTATCTTTGATCATATGTTTATAAATCGAATTATCAACAAAGGCCGGACCTAAGCGCATACTTCCTGCGGCAGGTGAAAAGATAATGCTGTTATGAAGGGTCTCTGCTGCAATTTATTGCAATCACACGGTTGTTTTAGGTATGCAATCTATGAGCCCTCGATCCTAATTAATATTCATTTAGGGCTCTTGGGTGTTCTATCATCCTAGTATTTCAGAGTAAGAACAAGGCGTACTTAATAATATTTCTTTTATTTACATTGTTAATAATAACAATTTAAATATTACATAATTTACATAACTCAAGTCGAAGTTTACAAAGGGTTTACTTAGATTCTTGTGTAACCGGAATCGGCCATTAAACACCATATTTAATCTGACCTCCGTGGTCAAATTTGAACATTTAAGAATTGCATATAGGTGTATGATGTGTATATATTTTTGTTATGTACGCCCGTCTTCGGCGTTATTTATTTACACAGTGCATAGTAACTTCGACTATTGAATTTGAAGTTTCACCGAAACTTAGTATGTGTTAGTAGCACACTAGTGTATTGGTTTAGTTAAACATGGATGTATGGACAAAGCAAAGATTGGTCCCCCTTAATCGGTCGTTATACCGCTAAATATTGAAGCTGTACAAAAAGTAATAATGCATCATCGTCACATAACATATCGTACGACGAAAACTTTAGATATAACAACTAACAATCATGAGGCCCGCGTCGAATGCTGGGAGAAAATGGTGGAAAAATATAACCGAGCTGACTTACAAGCTGTCTTATATCTATACAGGCGACGAAACAAGAATACGTAGGATGCCGAAACTGACGAGTGTTTTATTTCAGAATTATCCAAATTTTACGAATGGATTCGCGTATTGTTTATGTAGTGATTTTTTGAAAAAATAATAAACCGAAAAAATACATTTATAATTGACAATACTTGTATATGATATACAAGAATGTATAGTTTGTTTTGTATACCGTAATGTGAAATAATAACACTTATATTCTTGATATAGTATATAGTAATCTCTTAAGAATAAATGAACCAACTTGCAATGCAACCTTTAGAGCCATGGCATTGGCATTTCAAAGCTGTGAATCAATGTACTAAATAAGTATGTACGTATCGCTGAGTCAGCCTTATCGTTTCTCAGAACATTATGTCATGCTCGAGGTTTAATGATCAGCCTAAACAAATTGTTTGAATAAGCGTTGAATTCAAATTCCCTCATTACCTGTAACAAAAAAGAAGTTTTTTAATTTAAAAAAAATAGACAGATTAGAAATATGTAGTTATGAATTTAAAAAAAACATGCAACTTTCTCACGCTTGCGTTTCTTATCAGAAATGTGAATTGAAACATTGAAACTGAAACCGGTTGTGTCGGATCGCAACACTTACGACACAAGACATAATAACGTAATTGAAATCGCCACACTCTTCCTTTTATGGCCGCCTAGTATTTATCACATATTTTTTTTACAGAACAGGAAAAATATAGAGCGCTATTTTTTTAATTTACTAACGATGTGGGGAGTTAGTGTGTAAAAACGAGAGCATGTTTCGTTTGATAATGATTGGTCAAACGAAATCAGCGATCGCGTGTTAACGATTTGACCAGATGCCGTTGATCAAACACATAAAAATAGTGTCACTTAACAAACTAATTTTACGGTGTATGTTCCTGATTTAGTTTCATGCGATATAATTGTTATTTTATTAGTAAATTAACTATTTAATAGAAAGAAAGAAAGAAAATACGTTTATTTGGACACACCTGCGGCAAATCACAATAAATTATAAATATAGTAGTATTTTTTTAATTAACTAAAATAAACATATTGCATTGTTGCAACGGCTGCGGGCGTGCTCCAAATGGGATACTGCTCAGGATTTGTGTGGAATATTTTATTCCACACCATTTATATATTTAATATACGTCTTCTATCTAGTTTCCGAAACTTGTAAGAATTATTTTTTCATATAAAGCGATCTGTGTGTTAAAATACTAGATGGCGTCTTATTCAACTTTCAGGTTCAAAGCAATAAAGTTAGTTACTTATTGAAAGTGTTACAATCAAGATGACGTATAAATATATTCTTAATGTTATAGTTAGTAGCACAGGTTCTGCACAAATAAATCAGTCGTTTTAAACTGCCGTAATTAAAGCACATCACGATTAGAATATAAGACGAGAGAAAACGATCTTTTCGTTTTATTTTTTAAAATGACACGTAAGGACAGACGAAATATCGTTTTTAACACGACTTTATGAATGAGTGCATTTTCATATGTAAATTTGTTATCGTTTTAAATTTTTCTAGCGAAAACGACTCTCTGAGTCCTTGATTCTCTATTTTTTAATGTAAATACAATGATTTGTCGGGTGTCTGGGTTATAGTAGTTTTATACCTTAAAAACGAACCCCGAATATCGCCCAAAAACCATTATAACATGAAAGTGGAACAAATCGATACCTTCGAAGACATAAATAAAAAGTGTAACGAACAATTTTACTACTTCGCATTATATGTGTAATAAATGTCGTATTTTAAATTAACTACAATAAAGAGTCGCATAAAATTTACATATACGTAATTTAAAAGTACTAAATCAAATTCTTTTGAAGCATTTCTCGATTATTATTGGATATTAGAAGTATACGATAATTTATACGTCACGCATAGAATTACAATAAGTCTCTCAGGCGTTTTGAATGAATCGTAATTTTATATTTTTAATTTTTTTCTACTTGTGATGTTATATCGTTATTAGTTCTAAACCAAAGAGAATAGGTTGTGGAAAATTTTACAAATCATGCTTATTAACTATTCAAGTTTACAATTCTCTAAATTATTTTCTATATTTAACTTGTTAAGCTGGTTATGTGCTCTAGAAAATGAAATAGATTTTAAAAGGACGGTTGTATAGTCTATCGAATTAGTACAAAGCGTAGTGAAATATTTGCCATGATTATTTATAAAATGTACTATTTATTCATAGAAATCACATGTATTTTTGATGTAATTTTTATTAATTTATTTAATCAATAAAAACGGGGAGATAAATTTAATTGATACCGACCAAATCGCTCGACAATTGTAACCTGCACCACACCAGGGGAGCAAGACAGTGTAAGGGCTTAACATTACTCATTGGTCAATCTTGCCTTGGGGATAAAAGGGATAGCGACATACACCCTTCTCAATTGAGTTTTTCTCTTATAACGAATTCCATATCCATAACGACGACGTTGACGACTGTAATGTTTTTTTTAACACTAAACATGTAACGATCTGACTAAATCGGATTTTAATTTAAATATTCGAATAATTATTTTAAGTATGTAAGCAATACAACAAGAAAAAAAATCGTTTTCAATAATCGTTTCATTTTACGTTCGTTCATAATTTCTCTTGATCTTTCGTCAGTTCTGTGACAGTGGGGTTGTAGATATATTGTACATTGGATCATTATAAATAGAAATAAACACACACGTAATGTTCCTGTTTAAGCTATAATATTACTGAAACGTTTCCCTCCAGTAAAATAAGCTTTCGCTATTAAACTTACGACTACTATCATAAAGAAAAATCTTTCTTTAATATTAAATTTACTTGTAATTAAACATATGTTAGGACAAACACAATATTAACCTGACCTTATGTACCTAATATATAATACAGATTTTGACAAAAGGAATGATTTTATGTAATACTCCCTAAAGGGAGTATTACATAATTAATTAGTAGTAATTATACTAATATTACTTAAAAGTAATATTAGTATAATTACTACTAAAACCAAATATGGAAGCAACTATTGTATTGCTAGCATCCCCGCAAATAGTTATTTGAGGTGGCAATAATAATTGATATTTTGATGTTGCTAGGTCAAAATATCGGCGTTCGGAATGATGCGACGTTGCCACACATCAAATTATGTATGCCGTTCGAAAATGGCATCGAAAGTACCGGACGTTTTTAAATTTAGAATTATTTCTTCGTAACATTAACATTGGTAAATAATGCAATATAATCTGTACCTATAAATGGGAAAGACATTTTTAAATTACATATGCTTAAAATAACAACATTTTTAACGACAGCAACAACAGACACAGACTTCGACCAGACACTTTTAACCTCTCTATTTTGAACTACATTTATTTTTATCAATATGGTGGTATTACGCAGTAAAATAGTTGCAATTATGCCAGTACCTATATCACTTCACCTGCTCAGAACAGGATTCGATTATCATTTACATCTGTATAAATTAGGTGTTAGTGCTTGAATAAATCAGAAAACATTAGTCGTGTTTAATTTATATGCAAAAGTGGTTAGTCTTGCGATGCACCAATCGATTTCCTATATGCAAAATTTACGCTTGCTTGATATCCAAGGGTTAATGGTATGCAGCTTAAAACTCAGCTTGTGTAATAAAAATAAGAAATACAAAAAAAACTTCATACAATACGTTTATGACAAAGCAACTAAAAGTTTATTTGGAATTTGAATGTTATAAAATATTAAGAACTTAGTTTTCATGTTATCCTGGTGCAATTATTTTAATATTTCAAAATTAAAATTATTTCTTTATTATTAATTAAACATTGTTTTAAGCTCGCATTGGCTTTAAGATAACTACATTTCCGACATCCTCCATCCCCTGATATCAAAATGTCACTGACGAAGGTCACAGGTGCCGCTTCTGGGTTCACATCGCATGCGCCGTAGTAACCACAAAACATCAATATCAACACCCCAACAAATCCTTGACATGCCATTCTAACCCATACAACGTTACATTAAGATGTTGAATAGGGAAATGTTATTTTCACAACCGCAACGCTAAGTTTGCCATCCCTCGCTTGTGGTATGCAAAATTAAGATAACGTATTCGTACTGCGATCTTGTTTGTGTTTTATGATTTGCGAATTAAAACCTTATGACGTATGAATAAGTTTTAAAATTCCTTTCGAGAAATTACGTGTGGATTTTGAAAGTAACGCCTTTTTTTCATCTGAATGGAAATGGCATTACCACATTACTAGGGACACAAGAGTGTATGGATATGAGTCATAGCTTTCGTGCAATAAATTTATTTCCTTACGTAATCTGTATTAGCACTTCAAGGGTTTCTGCATATAATTTTTTGTTATGTTAATCCCTTATACAAACTATTTTCAATTATACTGGGTAAGATTACCCACTAGCACGTTCAGACTGCTTGCAGAAGGCTTTAGTATTATCAATTCAAGAAAGCATCCACGAAGTTACTTTTCCAAGATTTTTTATATAAACCATGCATACACGATGTTTTACTTCATTAAAATCAACTTAATGTAACAATAATCAATTATAAAGAAAAATAACATTTTTAACTTCTTAGTCAGAAATGTAAAATAGTTATGGTCGACTGACCACACAGCGTTAAAGCAAACATAGATATTGAAATAAAACGAAATTACAACTAGACAAAACAACCGTGTTATTTTAATCTAAAGGGAAACAATAGAGCTTATGTGCAGTCATAACAGGATGTGGACATATACATAAAGATAAGTGTAGTAAAACATGTATTATTGTATCTAATAGCATTTCAACCTACCTGAAACTATGATATTTAAAAAAAAGATTACGAATATTCTACTAACTTATATTGTAGAAACTTACATCACAATCAATGTAATGGAGATATAATTATATATTTTATTATAAACATATTAAAGAAGCGCAACTTATTTACTACGTAAGCTTTGAATAGATAGCGCGTTTGACAGTATACTTAACACCAATTTAAGAAAAGCTCAATTGTTTTGTTGGAGTATGCCTCATCTTGTGACATACAAGTGTGTCATTGTGTGATTAAAAAAACATAATAAGATAAGCAAATCATATAGAAGTTCTTATATTTAACACGACGACTGAACTTGAGGTATTGTTATATTTCTGTATGCTTATTATTTTTAGTATCTAAAAAATAGCTGTAGTTAATATGATAATAATATGTTAATAAAGCCAAGTTTCTTGCTTGCTTGCTTCTTCTCAAGCTTGGTCACGTACAAACACGAGTCTTTCTTAGCCTGTTGACATAGGACGTAGGCTATTTCTGTTTACTCCTAGTTCAATCGGATACCTTGCCTTAAACCGGAGATCCTACGATTCTAGATTTATGTTTCAAACTATCAGTTCTTCGGCTAAAATGCTTAGTCTGGGTTATTCAAACCTTTTCAATATTTTCCAAGCAATGCTCCATAACCCGCTGAGAAATGCGGAGCTTGAAGACTAGGCTTCAGGTTAGATTGAGACCGACGAACGTGGAAAAGACCTAAGAAACCGTCTCCTGTGAGTGTCACATCCCCGCTAGAGATACTAGGCACATATATTTCAGAATGTGGGCAAGAAGCAAAGCTTTTATATTAAATATTTTACGGCCTGTAAAGTTCTACTATAACGTGTTTGACTTATCGCAATAACAGTATACGTACAATGTAAGTTTTAAACTCGAACAAGGAAGTATCCGTGCAAAGTTGCCTACTCAAAACTTAGTTAGCAAAGTTACAACTTGAGTGTTACTTAATACGACCTTCATTAGCTGGTTTATCCTACAAATTAGTTGATTCGTATGTGATGCGAATGTATCATGTGAAAAACAGAAATACCATTTTATTGGACTCTGTGGAATAAGCAAATTAATTTATCCCCTAATAAATAATGTTGTCTCCGAACTGTTTATAACTCATATCTCACTCTTATTAAACGTATATCGACATTGCGTAAAAGCCTTTAATTCATGTTACATTTTAATTTTATTCCCATTTATTTAATAATAGACTCAAATCGTGACAAACCTAATGCTACATGACCCAGGTAACCATAAAAACTACCTTTGTTATTCAAAATATAACTATTGTTTCGCTTTATTGTTTAGACTTAAAAACAATGTTGCGACAATGCTATCATGTGTCAGACATATTATGTTACGAATACATTAAATTACGGATCGTGTATAGAGGTAAAAAAAAAATCACCTTTTGTTACTAGACGAAGTACGAAATGATTGTGCGCTTCGCTTGATTGCGGTCAACGGTGGCCCAGCTCCAATTACATATGGTATGTACTGATTCGTTTAATCCCGTCTATAATAATCACGAGCTTATATTTACCATTTACGGTGCCGTATCTATTACAAAGCTTTCGTTAATGGCTTATGGCCGATGACGTCACAATGGGGCGTTGGCGCGAAACGCTTGTGACCTTAGGAGTCAGCACTATCGGCGCATATCTAGATCTTACCAAAGAGTATGTACACTTTATTTTTCAAAGCGAAGAGAAATATAGCTTATAAAATAACAAATAGATGGAAAAATCGGCATAGTTTTTACGATCTTTCGTCGTATAGGCTTAATTAAATAAAAAATCACCAGTATATGCTAAATGGAATAATCAATAACTTTTTTTTTTTTTTATAGAAGAGGGGGCAAACGAGCAGGCGGCCCACCATAAAGGTGAAGCCACCGCCCATAGACACTCACGCGGCTGGTAGCTCGTGAGTGCGTTGCCGGCCTTTAAAGAAAAGGGGAGAGGGACGAGGGAAGGGGAAAAGGATGGGCACCGGAAGATCACACTTACCGAACGAAACGCGAGTACAAAATGAACAAAGTCCAATTGCATCACTTTACGCCGGTTTTCTGTGAGAGAGTGGTATTTCTCCGGACGTGCCTGCCCATTCGGCTGAAACTTTAGTAAGTGAATTAGATCTATAAAAAGTATAATTAACAATTAAAGTTTCCAAAAGCTTGGCGTGATTAAGGTTGTGTCATTTACGGTACGGTATAAACTAAAAATCTAAAGTCGCGTCTGTCGTTGATTCTTTGTCCAATCTGCATACAATGGCTGGTTGACGAGGTAAAGCGCGCCTCGCTCGGCTGGACAGATAGTGATGAGGCTCTGCTAAAGTGACGGGTCAATGGACTTTTGTGCAATGAATTGTAATCGCTTGCGTTATTGTTACGTAAGGCGCCGCTCACTTCACTTTATTCTCAGAGATCAAGACATATTCATTGTGCGAGTAATTTAATTACTGTTTACTTCGATACTACGTAAATCTTTAACATTTTTGATATATGCAAAAGTAAATGGTATAATAAATAGGACTATTCTATACGCATAGGCTCCTATACCGTAATTGAGATCTAATCTGGCGTATATTTACAGTTGGTCGGTGATCGGCTTTGTAACTTTCAGCCAAGACTGACTTGGAGCGAAAGGCATCAGACAGAGAGGAATGGAGATGTTTATAAATCGGCCACATCGTCATTGTATACAAAACCTTTATACTGAAATTACTATTGCTATTTCGAGTTACAGAGCTGCTGATTCTCGCCTATTGTATTTCCCACTTAAGTTGCTTTTAAGATCGTACAATTCAGTAGCAAAGGACTCGCTTTTACTGAACCTAGCCATGTCCCGCTGTTTTAGTTTTCATTATAGCATAATCTTATATATACTGTACCCTTCATAAATATACTGTTTATGGCTATTAAAGCAGCTAGTTAGTTATTAATTAAATAAAGATCTAAATTTTGAAATCGATTACTTTGCGCAGTTGTCGTAGATATACTTTTAACAATCAATGCGTTTAATTAGAGCCTTAAACATCAAATTTGTTAGCTCAAACTCCTAAATCACGTTACTAATCAAAAAAATAATTCATCTTTATTCATTTAAGTTATATTTATAGTTTGTTTTTGTAATTACTTGCTACCCACATTGTTTAGTTGTCTTTTAAAGTTAACCAAGTAGTTCCTGCGGTCACGTTGATGCAAACTCTTTACCATAAATATAAAGTATAAGAGAATGAAAAGATTACAAACTTTTAAACACACTGTATATTGTGTGTGATTTATTTAGAAGCCTACATCTTTATAGTTCAAATAGTATGAAGTGGATGGAATATGTATAAAATAAGACATTAATCTTCGTCGGATAGACTGCCAAGTAACGCCCTAAACGAAAAAGCTTGACATATACAAATGCAAATGACATAGACTTAGTCGACCTAGATCAAGCCTTATTTATGACTTATAGTAAACTCTTTTTAAATCTACAAATGTGCTAGAATTTTGATTATTCTATGGGGTATAAGAAAATTTTGTTGGCATATCTTTATCATAAATATAAGATATATTTATCATTATTTGATATAGTATTATATACAACAAAAATATGCCAAACTACGTATTCGACAGACAGGCAAAAAGATACGCGTCCAAATTGCAGGTAGATGAAAATTATTTTCTTCAAGATTTTCTGCGAATCATTACAATATAAACTTTATAGGTTTGTTTATGACTGTGCAAGTCTTTGCCTAAAGACTCATTGCATTAGTATAATGACTGTTTACATTTTTGTAACTAAGAACTACCATTTTCTTTAAAGAGTTTTAATTTCGTACCAAATAACTTGTCCCAGCCGTGAACAGTTCAGAATTTCGATATTCCTCCCGCAGTGTCTAGACGCGGGGGAAGCTATCTGATAATGAAGAACTTGGGCGTGAACTACTATAATTGAAAACCGAACGACAGCTTTCTACTGACGTAAGCCACTATGAAATTTTACGTTGTTTTTTTTCTTGTCCCCCTGTAGTTAGTGCAGTCATATGCAATTTGATTTCAAAATATGTGTAGGCAAATATGGTAAGGCCAATAAGCGTTGTAAAGCGACGAAATGGTCCTTTTTACAGCTGAACGTTTTTACTGCCCACCGGGACCTCGAGTTATTTAGTGCGACAACGTGTGGAACAAGTAACGAGAATATAGCAGTATATTTCAATTAATATAAATTTTCGTTTTGAATTCTATTTATGAGTCTTCATAGAATTTAAAACGAACTTGTCGAACTTAGGCTGGTTGAAAATTTACGTCCGTATCATAAAGTATTTATAACTGGTATTCGAGACGAACATGTTTGGGCATTGTAAAACCGTTTCCCCACCAAATCCGTCCCAATTATTTAATCCTTCAACTGGTTAGTACATACAATAAAATCAAATGAATGACATGAGTTAACTATTGACGAGTTGTTGATAAAGTTAGTTTGTTACTAACAATAACTTATCACGCTCCCTCTCGTGTTAGTATTAATTTTAAAAATTAAAAATCAGTGTGCTTGCCGTAATTGTGTGTTATCGCTTAAGCTTATAATTTGTACCACACGTAACCCGCATTGCCTGTGCGGTCCTTAATACGTTCTATGGTAAGCTATTATTTATATTACTTTCACGAATAAAGTCAATTTCAACTCGTCTCTAGAGAATAAATTCAATTTTTAAGAGCATATAACATTATATTTAAAATACATTTATTTAAATTGTTTTCACATATATCATCAACGTACTATTCTTTGGAATGTTATAGTACCACTTTAATCGGTTTTATTATTTTTATAGAAGAGGGGGCAAACGGGGCCCACCATAAAGGTGTAGTCGCCGCCCATAGACTACACGCGGCTGGGAGCTCGTGAGTGCGTTGCCGGCCTTTAAAGGAAAATTAGGAAATGGAGGCTTAGGGGGAGGGGAAAATAGCACCGGATTTTTTTAAATTTCGAATATATTAAAGACAAGTATGGGGAGATAACATTCTATAATCTATATTTTATGTTGAGTAGTCCATTGTCAAAAAACAAGCCTGTTTACTTTGGTAGGATATTAAATTCAGTAGCGCTTTAATTCTAAGGCTCTGGTTTCGAACTGCAACCGCTTCTTTGATTGTTTTTACTTAGATAAAGCGCAAATGGGCCTTTTGTACAACTCATCGATTGTTAAGTCTTAGTCTTATCACGATGTTTGAATACACCGTATGATTAAGTTTTAATTGCGTACGTAGAAATTAAACTTGAACTACTTGCTCAAAGCTCTTATTAAATATCAGTAAATTCAATAGGTACTTTTCTCACAATTCTGTTAATTTAAATTTGTTTTCTACATACATAGAAGCCTGTGGGCATTCTATTCGAAATAAATATATTTTTATAGATGCCACAGATCAAAATTTATATGTAACAATGACTTAAGTCTCTTTGCTTAAGAGAAAATAAAGTAAAAACCTTATCAGTCAGCTACTTGGTTACTTTTCTACAAAAAATCAGTATTCCTATTTAATCATAATGCAAATAGCACTTGTAAACAGTACGTACAGCACACATCACAGCTGTTTATACGTAATAAAAGTGCAGACGAAATTCAATCTTGTTACGCTAAACTACGGGTTACATTGGCATGTAATAGTTTTAAGATAACTGGCTGATTGATTACTTCCTACGGATAAGGGCTTCGTATTCAGATTTACTGCTATGTTAATTTTCTAACTCGTTTTCATTTCGTTTATCAATGCATTGCCTATACACATGCACGTTTTAAAAGTTCTCATTATTATCGACATAGACTAAACATTCAATATTTAGGTGATTAATCAACGTAACATTATACGAAGTTCTAAACAAAAGAACGCGACAGCCCTGAGAACTAGATCGAAATTGCATACAAGAATGTTTGTAAAGCTGGCGTTGAAATTTAAGATATTACCCATACAACCTTCTTAACATAAACCTTCATATTAGACCAGCGAAAGACGTTTACAGATAACAGTTTGATATTTCAATTAGTCGTAATGATAAATGAAATAACGCGACATGTTAGACGCGAGAACCCGTTTATATCTGTTAAAAAAAATATTTAAATGTTGTCGAGGATATCGTACTTGTCTCTGGTCCATTAATATCATAAACGGGTTATTATAAACATTTAATAATAATTATAAACAGTAAACATTTAATAATAAATAAAAATGAAACATTTTGCATACTTATTACTCGAATTTATTAAGAACATTCCGAGGTATGAATCGTTCGATTGTTAGTTAACATTAGAATACAGCCCTATCATTAAGCAGTCAGATAGTAAAATGAAATCTGTTTTTTTGTAGGTAGTAATCTCATACAAAAAATAATGTTGGCTATTAAAATCACCACGACTAGACAGTGCAGGGTTATTATATATAAAATGTGATGAGATTACTAAGAATTATGTATTTCAAATCTCAAGACCCAACCTTGTTTAGGGTACTGTCAATACTTACGTCAAACATCGTATTTTAGTAAGTATTGTGGTCTTGAGTCTATGTATAATCTATGGATCATCATCATCACATGTATAGACATGGATTCAAGTTGGAGACAAACTCGATATTGTAGATAATTCGCGTACGATGGATCACTGAAGAAAGTACGAATCGGAATACGGAGATATTACTGACAAAACTTTGATGACGACACGATCTTAAGTAAGAGTAATGAAAGAAAGAAACTGAGGGTATTATAACTTGGTTGAATTAGGGCTTATTTTTTGTGCAAAGAATAATAATTTAAGAATCAAAATATTTAACGTAAATGTATGATAAAAATAGAAGGTATTTGTGTCAAATTTCAGTACTAGTAGAGTGTACTAAGATTATTTTATGAATACCTAACTGAAAGCAAATTGGCTTTAAAACTTCTAACCTTTTAAGGTAAACCATCAAAATTTTACTATACATACTGTTATACTGCTAATGCAACGAATGCTCGGATCAATATAAGCTCAGCGGGTCATTACACTCTGCAGAATGCACCAGCTTATGATGAAGCTTTTATTTCTGACACTCTAAAAACACGTAATACTTTAACGGTTTATACCTTCAATAGTTTCTTTGATAATAGACGCCAGAACGCAAACTTTGCGTATATTTTTATTGAAACTTGGAAAGAAATAGACGCAGACGCAATGTTAAAATGTACGTTTTAACTTTCCACCTGTCAAGTACAATTATAGTATTTGCGAATATGTACGGAAACTACTTCTTTAGTATAAGTTTTTGTAAACGCTTCAGATGATGCCTGGATACACAAGGATATACCTAAAATGATAAATTCTATGATTTTTATAAAACTACAAGTGTTACTGGGTGTCGCTTCAGAACTGTGTATGAAAGTTACCGAAATAATTAATTACTTTGTTTTTGTTTAATATAACGCATTCGACCGTAGATAATAAAATCCGAAACATTAAAAACAAGCTGTCTAATCTATAATAACTATAAAATTTAGTTGGCTTTAAACATATTTAAATAACACCTGCCGTTAGGACGTAAATAATGCATTTATCTCCGACAAAACGATCTATTGTCAGACGAACAGAGCGTTCTGGGAAACCTTTTTAGCCCTTTAAAAGGAATCTCGAGTTGACTACAAGTTGGGATTTTTAGGAGACAAGAATGACTCATTGAATGTTAATTCCCGTAAAAGCCTACCGTTCACATATAACTTACCAAATAGTTTTTGCCGATGTGTGTTCAAAGATAAATTCTAATTTTTACCCGACTCGAATTTGGAGCATTTTATCTATATTATATACATTTTCAAAGAACAAGGCGTAAAGGTTTTTCATGACCGATTCTTTATTAAGTAGAAATTTATAAAGCATTCCAACTGTTCGAATAATACAATTTACAATAGTTTAGTTACGGATCAACGGGACATTTTTGACACTTGAGTGATACTTGACTACAGAATTGTTTAACCAGCTTTCCTGATAACGTCCAAAACATTATTTGGATGAAATTAAATTAACTGTTATGAAGTTACGAATTCAAATACATAACATACATAAAATGCTTATAATTGCCTATTTTGATAGAATTATTACCTACATCGTAAGCATATTTGTGCAATAATATCAAATACTCATATAAATATTACATGTAATGGTGTACAGTGAGACAAACACGGCTTTGGTTGGTTTAGCTTGTATTCTAATTCTGATTTATCTTCTCTCCATTTAACGACCACTACCACGACCACGACACCGACTCTCTATGACGCTCCTTCAGTGTCGTTATATGCAGTTTACACTGAATATCTATTTTGTTTCACTGCTTCAGATTGATATGTGACACACAGACTATAAGTCACATATCAATCTGTCAGACAGATTTTGTTTTGACATATGGCATTTGACAATTGACTGTTTTTATAATTTAGAAGAACTACGTTTGTATTAAACATTATTGAATCAATCATATCGAGTTCTTGAATGTTTGACGTCTCAAACCATCATGTTTTAGGAACAAATCGGCCTTAAGGCTCTACGACTAGATCTGAGGTTAAATGCACTATACGTTATTAATGAAGGCAGTCGTACAACTCAGTAAGGATAGTTAATAAAAGATGATAGGACGCCGTCTAAATGAATTATGCATGATCAGCGCGCCTTTTAATTTAGTTTTGGTAAAGCCTAATTAACGTACCTACGTCATACCAACGATACAAAGTTAATAAATATAAATATACTAAATGTAAAAACGTTCTAGTAATTATTTTATAATTCATAATAATAATTTATAATTAGTTAAATAGTTCATAAAACATCTATACGCAGGTTTCGCGGCATATTTTATGAAGCATATACATAATATACATATATATTTCGAGGTGTAGATGTAGATACACTTCTAATTATTGCAAAACACAAGTTCTTACTTGATTTTTATATGGCTGGTGTGCTAATACTTTATTGTTGTAAATATAACTTGTATTTTAAGCTTCTGTGAACATTCAGGTTATCGCAAACAAATATCGTACAATACATTTGACGACAAGTTGGCCAATTCATCACCTTGCCGAGCCGCTGAACAGATCTCTGGGTCTTAATATATGTAAGTACAGTGTAACTCTATATGACGACACTGAAGGGACTGTACATTATATGCCGTTATAGAGAGTAAAAATCATTATATGGAATACAAGCTAAACTAATCAAAGCCAATTTATTTTAGACTCTTTAGAGAGCTTGTCGTTAAGACGAGTGACACTGTATATGAGTATCAGTTCGCAAAACACGGCATTAATTTAATGAATTGGCTAACCGACCGTGTGAGATATGTGTCTCTTCATTTTGTTTATATATAGGTGTATAGATAAATTATAATAAATGTCCAGATGTCTTAGAATATCTGTGGCTCAGCTGCTGAAGCGCTTCGTTTAATTAACACAATTAACCCGGTCTTGGATTCCGGTAGAACAATAATAATTTGGAGTTAGTGGAATGCTGATCTACTACTTTATACTACCAGAGACAGATTTAAACATGCGTATATTTAGATTGGTTAGATGCGATAGTATCTATAAACAATTTTGAGAGTCAATAGAGACATACAAATTGTATTGATCTCTCTTTACAGATGGTACAAGTATGGCTATAAAATGAAATTAGAAAAACGTTTCTTTTGAGTTTCTATTGAAAGTTAGCAATCTAATTAGATGTTGAACGGTAAACATTATTACGAAAGCAACATTTCAGAGATGTAAAAACGTTCACAGAGAACGTCAATATCGTTTTTGCGATATATCTACAGTCTGCACTTATCCCGTGCTAAACCACTAGGGGACGCAATTTTACAAAATTTAATACAACGAAGGGAGCTGACATCATCCGCTCCAAGGGGACGTCGTGCCCAAACAGCTGATTGCCAGAACACCATAAAGAACTTTTAAATATCACCCATACAAATAGCAACCCTAATGCTGAAGCATAAGTTCTATTTCACCTAAACAAGTTTTCCCGACCCTTATTTCCAACCAGCCAGCGAAACTAACTCTAAAAACGACTGCAACACATATCAAAATCGTTCGAGCGCGTTACATACACAGAATCTACAGAATAAAAAATATACAAGTTGCATTTTGAGTTTTATTTTCATGGAGTAGGGTTTAATTTCTAATGTGGACTCAAGTTAACGAGATAAAAGCGAATGGATTTTGTGCATTTCACTTGGCTGGAGGCCGCTCGCTTCTAGCTGCACGTTGGAACGAAAATATTTCACGTCGAGATGTGAGTACGTAATTATAACGTGCGTTGATAAGAATAACTTCAAATTATAATGATTAGTGGTTGGTGGTGTGTTTATACACAATTACAATTGACGTTCTTGATTTCTATATTGACTGGTTTAAAACATGCAATAATCCTATTTAAATACTGTTAATTTTAATAAGAGAAATAATTGTATTATCGAATTGTCACGCCATTTCTATCGAGATGATTTATGTACACTGTACTGTTGAATAATACGACTCTTCATGTAATACTTATGACATAATCGTTAATACATACGTACTTCTGTCCTTGTTTTAGGACATCTTTCAAAACCAATATAAATGATACAAAACATTTATATTTGAGCTCTTTGTTAGAAAAGCACCAAAAGTATGGAGAAATCTTCATTGTGTGCCACTAACCAAAATAAAACCATCAATCGCAGGTACTTAAAGGTTAACTTTAATTACCGGATAATGGCAAATCACTTTGACTACTAAAAAATACGCGAGAAAGGAAGATCCTACACAAGTCGAAACAACTGAATAGACAGTCTCCCAAAGGCTCGAAGCTAAGGTCGAGAAGTAGCATATATACTTGGCGGTCGAGAGAACTTCTGAAGCGCGATTCAAGATCGATGACGTCATCATGCAGAACACAGATGCTGCAAGTAATACTTAAAAGTAAAACTTCCTTTCTGGTGCGAAAAAAGTTAAGAAAGCGTCGTTAATGAATACTCACGGTAAGGTAACTTCTAGAGAGACCACAGATTGGTTAAGCGCTGCTATAGAAGTGATAAGCCATACTAACGCTCTGATATACATAATTATACCTAAAATGTTAATTATATCTGTAGTAGCCATATTGAAAGCGTATTTTACAAGTACGTCAACTTAAAATCAAATGAAATTATGTTCCGTCAATATTCAGTAAACATTTTTCTTACTTCTACTGTGTACATTTCAAATATAAAAAGAATGAAAATTGTTTCTATTGTTCTCCACTTTATCGTATTTCAAGTCGTTGCTCATCAATAATACAAATCATTCATATGGGACTTTAAAATAACGACCTGGCCCGGCTTCTGCCGGTGCCAGGGTAGTATTTGATAAGAATAATATATTACATTGAACGCTTGTGAAAAAGCTGAGTAATGGAAAAACCAGGAAACGATATCATACAAGAGTTTGAGACATTAAAGGTAAAGTTAAACACTGCATTGCAAGAGTAAGCAATGAGAAATGGTTGTCTCTATGGAATATTAAACAGAATTACATTACGAATTAAGGATTTGATGACGTACCAGTCATGAGAAAACACGTCAAAAGTATTGGGTAAATGTTAACGGTGCAGAGCAATGATAGGGTATGAAATTGGATGGAGAACAGCCTTTGCAAGTAGATGATTGGTTTGTCTTGGATTTAATGTGTATTGATTAAGAGACAGAACACAAACATATTTGTGCATTTAACTAATTCTCAAACTATTTACAAACAATATGTTACATTATGTTGCAAAGTTAAGAAAATTATTGATTTGCGTGATCACTGGCTGACAGCAATACTTATCAAATAATATTTAATTACTTCATATATATCAATATTGACTTAAAACGAGTTTTTGTAACGAGTGCACGGTGTAACTGTTTATAATTCTTAGAAAATCGTTTTAGTATCTTTAATCAGATATATTTTTTTTGATAACCCTTACTAGACAGTTACTAAGGTTTTTGGAAATATTACAATTGTTTGTATTCATATATGCTAAGGTTACAATTGATTGTTTCTATTCTATTCTTACTGATTAACATTTACTTGCTTAGTTTCTTACTTTAAAGGTGAGTGAGTTTTTGGACGAAACGATAGGTGCGCCGAAGCCGGTTTTTAACTATAGAGTTTGTGTCAAATGTTTGGTTGTAATAATAATTAAGTGGCTTTCGTGAAATAGCTAAACGGGCCAGCCGCATAGCTAACGACTTTTTTATTTGTATAATATAAATTGTATGTATATCTTTTGATACTGTGTATAGTTGGTAGGTATATAATACCTGATAAAGGTAATACAGAAACATTATTTGTTAAAATTATAAGGGTTTAATGAAATCACTCATATAAGATTAACAATTTGTACCTAAAATATATATTTTCTTTCTTTCTTTTTCAACCTAACACCACCTGGATAGGTAATTACTGTTCTGTCGCAATAAGCATAAAGTACAATGTAAAGTAGACTACAATTATGTATTTAGGTCTATGTTTTAAGTGTACTGTAACATAATACGTTCTTTGATGCATTTGTATGAATGTTTCACCTGTTAAGTCCATACAATGTTTACAACTCAAATATACCTATATTATAAGATGCGAAGGCCGGGCAGGCACGGCCGGAGAAATACCACTCTCTCACAGAAAACCGGCGTAAAGTGATGCAATTGGACTTTGTTCATTTTGTACTCGCGTTTCGTTCGGTGAGTGAGATCTTCCGGGGCCCATCCTTACCCCAACCCCCCCCCCCTTTCCTAATTTTCCTATAAAGGCCGGCATCGCACTCACCAGCTACCAGCCGCGTGAGTGTCTATGGGCGGCGACTTCACCTATATGGTGGGCCTGCTGCTCGTTTGCCCCCTTTCCTATAAAAAAAAAATCGCTGGCAAAAAACAAATTATACAATTTACAACATATTGTCCGTCCTTTTAAGCTCCGTGAGTTTTGTACATCCTCATCCTTTATTATTGATTCTCAGCGGTTTGGCCGGACTAAAATAATGCTTATAGAGAAAACTTTTTCGGTGGTAAGTGTGAAAAATATAATAGATTCTAATGCTAACTGGCAATCAATTTTGTAGGAGATCTATATTTACAAAATAACATTTTTTTATTATATTTCATCTTTATTAACGTGGTTATAATTTATTGTTGGTAATCAAAATAATATGAAAGTTTTCTTAATCCAACATGAATAGAATAAAAGGTCAAAATAGACATTGAATTGGGAATGCAAATGTGTGCATCATTAAAGCTAATACAAAAGATAATTTAGATGTATTTATATAAAAAAGCTATAATAGTAAAATAATATTTAGTTGAATTAATGCTTAAAACCAAAGGATGTTTTATTCCTTTTTAGCGTGTAATTCATTGTATATTATTACAGAACTGACAATTGACTATAGACAACTAGACCGATAGTCTTCATGAACCACAGATAATCGACTTGGTATTAGACGAATATCTAAACAAAAATCCTATTTGCCAACGGTTGCCAGACAAAAACGCTATTCTATAACCGTCACTGTGATCTCTAATTACAACCAGTCCTCCTAATGGATGGACACTAAAATTTGATATAGTGCGCAGTTAAGAACACACGCTAAAGTCACTCAACGCATTTGCAATCTATGGCCGCGACTATATATTATCCTGTCCAAATTATATTCGCTAAATCTAAGTATAGAGATGTGACATTTACTAGTTTTAACTCGATTTCGATTTTGTTTTGATTTGGTGGATTTTTAACTCATCGCGGCGGTATATTTAACATTGTTTAGATAGTGTGTTACCTAATATGAGTTCGAGATCTTTATAGAGAAATATAAAAACAAACTCTGTTAACTTAAAGTATTGAGGGTTGGGTAAAATAATAGTTCAGCATAATATATGACCCAAATCATTAAACAACAGATTCATTGCACTTATAATACCCGTCCAATTATTTTCTCGTACGTTCACTAAGACATAAAAATCTTTACGCGAAGGAACAGCAATTTGATTTCGTTATTCAAATTCAGTTTAGAAGCAGTAGCACAATTAGTTAAACTTGTTTTTCTAAACATAAAATATATTTTTTGTTGTATCGTTAAAAAACTGGTTAATGGCTAATAATAAGTAAGACACAATATGAAGTATGTGTTTCCTTATAATTAACGCCTACACTTTTATAAATCCTTTCCAAAAACAGCTTCCTACAATTTTGATTAATGTCCATACCGTTCAAAGCTTGTCATAGCTTTATAAGTTAACCCTTAAACCAGTGTTCTAAAACATCAAGCTTCAATCTTTGTTTCGTGTTGAATTTTAACATATTGGACAATACCGAGTAATATACGTCTGTTACAGACATGTGAGCTAGTCATGATTCTGAATACGAGCTTTCTTTACGTGTAGTGATAAAATAGTAATTTCTCAAAAAAACACAAGGGTCTTCAAAACTGTACTTAAGTTATTCCAAAATGGACCGGATGGGTATCCTATATCCATCGTCTTATATTTCCTTTTCACATATTTAAACTTTTTACTTGAAAATAACCCATACTACTGTGATACAAATTAGAATTAGAAATAGGTACGTATCCCACGAGTATCATGATAATAAAAAAATACTGAATGACGGAATATCCGTTATTAAAATTTCATTACACATTTGCTGTCCAGATGTTTTATTCACTACTTAGTTTATATTTTAACAGAAGCACATTTGAAAATCTACTTCGTGGTGGTAATTACAACTTTTTATGGTTTTTGCTTTATTCAATTTTAATTTTAGTGGCTACAAAGAAAAAAATATAACCACACTGGAAAATATGTATGTACAATTAAAATATACTATTTAAAAAGCCAACAATGCCTTATTTACTCAGTTATAAAATAATTATTTGGACTATCAATAAAATACTGTGTTAATAGAAGACTGAATGTGTTTATGACATGACTTGACAAAATCCTAATAGCATTAAATTAAAAAGCTTTAAACTCCTAAACAAAGGGGAATTTAGTCTTAAATATAATTTAGACTTCAAGACAATCATTGGAGATACAGTTAAATACAGTTAAATTCCAATAATTTAGATAATCTTAAATTAACTGATTATAATCTTAGATAATAGTTGATATCGTTATCAAATAACACTTCAGTTTTAGAATTAGAAAATAGTTTCATATCTATCACATATCAAAAAAATAAACAATTTACAGGACAAGCAATGGGAAGAATGCTGAATAGACATATTTCTTACAATATTCTCTATGCCACCGACTTCAATGAACATTTATTTTAGAATTCTCATTCTCAACATCTCGAACAATAAGTATGATAAAAGGTTTTGATGCATATAATGAAATCTCTTTTCTATATATTGGCAATATTTTCTACATATTAAAACACATTTTATATATATTTACATGTATTTCAATATGTCATTTGGTATAAGCCAAATTGTGATAACAAAGAGACAGGTCTCTCATTAGATAAATTTGGAAACTTCATGAAACATCTTTTTTGAACACTATTTTATGTTCCAAACATGTTCCAAAATGTATTTTATATTTCACATATTTGGCATTACAATTTTTTTTATTATTCTAATCATTTAAATAACATACAGTTTAATACAAACAACTGGTTATTTTTGTAATACCACTACTAAAATAAGTTGACTAATACTATACTATATCTTTTTGTAGAATTATTTAATATTTTTAAGGTATAGAAGGTATATTTAAATAAGATAGAAACACATGCAAATCTCTCAACCAATTTCAGAAATTTGTTTTTCAAGCAATGATAACATCACAGATACTTTCATTATTATGGATTTGATTAACTAATCTTAATATATGGTTTAAGATTTTAAATTTAAAATTGAATTTGGATCTCGGGGAATAGTACTAAGTACGTTTATACTACCGCGCCACGGATAGGCCTACGGTAAGGAACGGCTGGCTCCTTAATGCTAACAAATCGTGTTTATAGCTATAAAACTAGAAGTAAATTAACTAAAACCTTACTAACCTTATGAATAGGTGTTTATCCACATCCGAATTGATAATCCAAAGCGTATTCACTTTAATATTACACTAATTTCACTTTTCACAGACACTGTATCCAACTGGTTTAAGAAAACGAAAATAGCCTTGATTCTTTATTATTACCTTTAATTACACGAAACAAATTCACGTCACAACAGGTTTTAATATAGCTTGAAATACCTACAATCACATACCTTCTTTCATACTAATTATTAAAGCAACCCTTTGTCATCAAACCGATACAGCTAAGAAAATACTTAATGTAGAATGGGAAATATAGCGAATGTGCCGTGCCCTTCGCATGCCCAAACAGCTGTTTGGGATGAGTGGACGTAAAATCGATAACACCGAATAATTGGAGCGATATAACACTTCACACAGTAACAATGCAATATAAATGCACTAAACAGTGCACTCTATTTAATATATCATACTGAATTACACACTTGGTAATAATTATTTTCATACGCAAATGAAAAACTACATGCTCTGTTTACAATTTAGTGGTAGTAAGTAATTGCTTTTAGTTTTGTGTAGTAGAATCGGTGGACGAGACACACGCGTTCACAGACGGTGTATGATCGCGGACTGTGAGCCGTTGGAGCGGCGGGACGAAGAGGGGACGCGTAGAGGGCGGATCGCAGGCGGGCCGAAGCGGAATGCTATTGTAGGCGAACTTGCCTGCCACTTTTTTTTCCTCAATTCTGGTCAAACAAGTTTCGTATACAACCTGCATTATAAGGATTCCGCCATTCTTCGAACGAGGCAACGGTCTCTTGTAAACTTTGAAGAGCATAGGGTTTCAAAGTTCGAGGTATTACTTTAAGCGTCGAAAAGGGGAGAGCTTGCCATAAAGGGGTAATGAAGAAATAATTCTAGTAATTAAGCACCGCCGATAAGTCGCGTATCACGTTTCAGCCTTTACTTATGCATGTATTCACTCTGGCGTTTTTAAATTCCGAGGTGTCAATCAAAGCAAGAATGAACGCATTGTGAGACCACATGAATTGTCATTTATGGGGAATTAAAAAAAACAGATTAACACTTCTGTCTACACCTACAATTGTTTGTGTAAAATAACT
Organism: Leptophobia aripa; assembly: GCA_951799465.1. Lineage (NCBI taxonomy): Eukaryota > Metazoa > Arthropoda > Insecta > Lepidoptera > Pieridae > Leptophobia > Leptophobia aripa. Next base: position 5,101,408 of record OX637266.1, on the reverse strand, counting down.
GAAGGATATAAAAGAGAGAAAGAAAAAAGAAAGTGTTCAATATTAAATTGTCAAACGTTTGACTTTGTTGGATATTTTCCAGCCAATAATAATTGTAAATGTATCTACCTTAATAAGTATGAATATATTAATTTTCTCCCTCATGCAATGTTCTGGTATTTAAAGCTGACAAATAAAGTTAAATTATAATTGTGGACAAACAAGAAAGGCTAATAATATTCAGTTTTATGAGGTAGGTACCAAAACTGTAAACTACTTGAAAAAAAAACTGAAACTAAGAAGAAAGGTAAGGCTTTTAACGTATATCTAAAGCTTCGAACAATCACACCAAACAGTAAAGTCTTTGAGTTAGTTCCCTGCTAGCTTTTGCCACAGTTATAAATACAATACAGTAACTGCTTAGATAAACTGGACATAATTTAGCAGTGATATTTGGTATCAGTATTTACAACTGCGCTTACAAGACAATATATTACACTGTTTACAAAGTTGAATGTTGTATAAATTCTTGTATTTGTGTTCTTTTTCATTTCATTTTCATTCCAGCTAGTTTTCATTCGGTTATTGAAACAGCCATGTTAGTGTCGCCTTTAATTGAAATAAGAAACACTGATAGAAAATAATACTGTGGCAGCTGTGACGTCATCGCAGCGGCGCGTCGCGGTCAAAATAAAACCCGCTTCACAAGTCCAACAAAAGCATGACCTATAGGAACCTACCCGTCGTACTGGATATTTTTATATTATGAGAATTTGATAAATATTTTAGATTACTGGCACTGATTATAAATTACATCAAAATTAGCTCATGCATTAAATTTTTACGATGTCAAAAAGTGGTCAAAGAACTTTCATAATATGTCAGCATATTTGTTTAAGATTTAAATACATATATGTAGCATGTAAAAGTCTAACTTAAAAATGTAACATTAGGTATATTTTTGAATATCAACTGCTATATTTTCAAAATATATATACTATATAAGGATTTATTTTTTTGTAGATTTCACATTTTAAATTAAGAATGTTCTAAAAATGCCTAGACTAAAGTATTAGATATTCAGTTCTAAGTTTGGAAACGTTCAAAGTTGGTAAAGTTCGTAGAATTTGATAAACAACAGACAGAGACAAGGGTTGAAGCATAAACATGTGTAAGCGAGACAGAACATAGTATATTTATTGCCTTATCAAGTTACGGTAGGAAGAGAAAAAGAGACAAATATCATTTTCATACATCCATCCGACCACCAGCGAATTATTTGCAACGAGATTTTTTTAATTAGTTCATTGAAATGATATTATAAAATCATTAGGAACCTAATTACTACGTTTTTCGTATCTGGTAACTAAACATTTTTATATAGGGTGTACAAAAATTCGAATAAAAACTTTTTTTTAAGTTTTTTTTTAATAAAAAGCGATTACATTTTAGGTACAAACAAAACAAACACAGTTTGCGATATATATGTTTGGAGATATATCAGATAATTTGAGGAAGATTGAAAGTGATATAATATGGGAATATTCTGTTTAGCGTACTGCTAAATAATCTGCTAATAAAGTAACCAAATAAAGTACCTAATCAATAGCTTTTTATAAAAATGTCCAAGCTTCTTCTATTTAGAATCTTACACTCCGAGACACAAAACGCGAGAACAGTAAAAGAAACCATCACTTGACGCTGGTATTATGTGAGAGAGTACTATTTCTCTGATCGTGCTTGCCCGTTTGTCTGGAGCCAGACAAAGGCAAGACCTTAGAAATCTCACTAAAAACAAAGTTTGGCTCGTATTAGTACGAAACAAAACCAAAGGGCCTATCTAGCAACATTTTCTTCTTGTACTCGTCTTGCTTCTCTTGTCTTAAACGAGATTACGCCATTCTTGACAGTCTTGCAAAATCTACGAATAACACGTATACATTCAGTCGATTGTATTAGTCGAATATCAAGGAAACTTTTTGCATTTCAAACTTAGACTATCGTTAAAGTGACTGAAACATTTTTTTGTATATTAATTATCAGGAAGCCAGATATCTGAAGAATAAATAAAATATGAATTGACAGCGAAGCACTATCAATGTTAAAATTATACGGCATGTATTCTATCTATTACAGCAAAGTATTTTTTCATTAAAACTGTATCAAATAAAACTTGCTGTTTCAACGTACAACGTGTGTATTATTATTTCTATTTAAATATCTATATTTAACACTCTTAGCGAATCAGAACAACAGCGTAAGGAAATCGACAAGTCGACAATCAATATCGAGCACAGAATCCTCGTTAACTAATCAATTAAGACGAGATAATGAAATCCAAGCCCTAGACTCTTAAATAGTACCCTCCAATAGCTTTTACACTGTCTTACAAATTTACCTTTACAATAATACATCGATTTATCGTTTGACATTAAAGCGTTAATTGGAATTTCTCTTTATTTTTGATAACGCTAATCGATATGACAATGATTTTCCAAAATTTTTATGTTGCATAAAAATTCGTGTTTTTCTTGTTTGCTGGTTTACACAGGTTGTAGAGGTTTTGCAGAAAACGTCTGTTTTCAGATTGATTGGTACTAAACTCTGCATCAATATGAATAACTTAAAATAAAAACTAATACACTTTAACTAACACACACGCAAGTTTGGTTTATTTTTGTTCGTATTCCATTTGCTACGTTATCATCAACCTTTACGCTCAACGATTTTCCACATTTATCTCTAATTACTAAATTGTCTTCATTCATACAAAATTGTTTAATACTATGATAATTTATTAAGCATGTTATATAATACTCATTCAAAATCGAAATCTTTGAAAATCATAAACAAATTCCTTTATTTACTGTTCAAAAATAAAATGTAGAAGAAAATAAAGCCAAGTTTCGTCTCAAGTGTACCGTTGTCAACAGGTTGGCTCAGTTGTTCAAAGCAAGAGTGATTTTGTCTCAAGATATCTCACCGCTCGAAACTTGAAAATGCTGACTAACAAATTTTACGACTACGTGCTGCGTTATGTCATAAAATAATGTTATACAAGTTCCTTATATTATTTATATTCGTAAAATACTACACATGTACTTCAAAATATCGTATTTGTATTTAAAATATCAAAAGTACTTGATAGAATCAAGATAAGATCAATTACGTGATAATTGTCAAAAATCGAAAAATAACAATGCAACGTGCGGGTAATTATTCTAAGAGGACCATTATAACAATTGTCCACGATTGGTCAAAATGAGGGGGCTCCCCTCGTTATGCTTAAAATAGGGACTTAGAAGGGACCCTTGATGGCCGTGGCCGTAAAGCTGAAAACTAGTTCCAAGATTTGTCACATCGATATTTCAATTTGACATTTTAAGCCAATCAGTGATTTTTGTGTAATATTTACACATAACTATTACTTTGGTTACTTAAGTATTGTGATAATTAGAACTATAATAGTTCTGTTAGTTCCAAACTATACATCTCAAACAAACCGACTTTAGGGTTCTCAAGAAGCTTGTTGTAATGTACTAGAAGTTCTTATTGGTGCTTTGATCGTGGTCAGCAAAGGCTTTTTGATAACCCTAAGGTAGACCTTTATACTCATATAAAACAGGAAAGCAGTGTATCATATTTAAAAGTTGTGTACCTACACGATTTCCGACCACTTCGCCAGTCTTTAGTAAGAAAAATATAGTGAACTAGTTACCTCTGGGAAGGTAAGTTAAATCTTTAATGTCACTGGAAATATGAACCTGATCCTGGATCGGGAGAGGTCTGGGAAGATTCATAGAATTATAATTGTACACGTTTTGCGCTAAAACCAATAATATATTCGAGTGTATGAAATAATGTGTTAATAATAATTAAAATATACATCGCATTACAACATTCAAATAATTTTTGATTGTCGACGATGTGTGAAAGAATTTGTTTGTTTTCTTTATGACTTCAATGATGAATGACTGCGCGGGTATGAAGAATTTCACACGGATTTTTAGTAATATTTGGTAAGATCAATTTTGTTTTATTTCAGTAGTGACGATGCATAAGGAATCTATGCTTTAATTAGGTTGTTTATATTACTTGGCCTTTTTGTCTATTGGCCTACATATTGATAGCTTTCATTTTAGCTTGTCTTCATCAAAATATAGTTCGATTAATAAGCCCAGAAAGAGTTGCTATGATGTATGCCTGTCTACGATCTTTTTAAGCACTCGTAAATTTAAATATGAGTTTAATTCATTCTACTTTTTATGTAACACATTCAAGGGATAACTGACCCTTATCAATATACCAGACACTCTTAATAAGGTTTTTTCTTAGAATCGATTCAAGTAAAAGAATCACTAAAAAAGAAGTACCTACTCAATCCTAAGTTTTTGGGGTTACATGTTTTTTGTCTTTTAACTATCAATAGTCTACAAAATTTAACAGAACAGAATTTTTAAATTAAAATTCCCATAAATACACATCTTATTTTTTAAAATAACTGTATTGTTTTCTTTCAACACACACATACATTGTGATAAAATATTTAAAATAAAGATGAATAAGACTTCTGAATACTGTATGTATACTGTAGTAAATGTAAAGAAAAAGCTCGATTGAAGATTCGACTTCACGCGACGTTGCCGCACCGATCTTGTTTAGACGAAGGTTTTCTAATACCTCTAAAAGCTTTATGAATATTCGATTGATGTATAATTTTTTAAATCTCCATTTGTTTAAGGCAATTACTTTTTTTATTAGTTAAATATATTATTCGATAAGATCTTAAGACTACATACATCTCTACGTAAGAAAGATAACTGATTTTAATAATTGTTATGAATTATTGGACTAATCTTATTATTATATATTCCTATCGAATGATATGAAGGTACCTATTAGTATTTGACGTTTTACGGAATAGTTACCTACAATAAAATAATGCTGTTTAGTACATAATATTTTAGTAGTATAAGCTATATCTAATATACAGTATAATATTATATGATTAACTTAGTAGTTTAGTTTAATATTCACTTGGTAATTTACCGACGGCGGCGTAAAACACAAAAACCACCTACCTTACTGCAAAATATATTAATATTGTATGAATTATTTAACCTATTTTATATGATATACTTAAATATTTTTTGTCAAAATCTGGAATTTTAATTTATGAGCGTCGAACATCAATTAAATATTATCTTGATTCAGGGTGAATTATTTAATACCACAACCAAAATCTGCATAATCAAGTTATGTGCATATGTAACACACAAAATTTTTTAGTAATCCTTAGTTAACTATAGACGCCAAATGAGCATAGAATATAATCAAATTTTGTGTTGGTAGTCACTGCGTTGGGTTGCCTTATTAAAAATGCTGACAATATCTATACTAAGTCTGTTAAACCTAACTAAATGAACCCACAGCGTGTTTGTTGGTCTCGATAAACGTTTTAAACAAATCACTTTTCATTAAAAGCAATCGAGAATGCAACTTTCGGAAAATGTTTTTAGCGACATCTATGGGCAAAACGAGTAACTACGTAATTAAGAACGCAACTCATTACCTAAATTCAAAACGATTTCTAAAGCATTCCATAGATGGCTCTGCATACAGTTGTGTCGTGTTTTATAATGTTCTCAAGTCAACAAAAACATGGATTTGTAATATTTTACGACTTTTTAACAACTTGAACCATTTTTGAATTGCTAGATTTTTTTCAACAATGTTTGACATTGCGAGATTATTATCAATTTGTGAAGCGTAATCGTCGGGATATTTTGAGGACCGTGTAAAAAAGGCACCATATTCGTCCACATTTATTTAGAGACATCAGTATAAAATATATGAGATATAAAACAGTACAGTCGTAACTTAACTAAAAATATACAAATATAAAATACTTTCCATATATTAAAATTAAATTTCTCTCTGATAGTTTGAGAGTTAATTTGTAAAATGAATATTTAAATTTTGATAACAAATGACAAAAAAAATGTAAAGAAACCTCTTAACATGTCATGAGTGTTCACTGTGATAAAATTTATCAATTTGTAAGATTTACAAACGTTAAATATTTCAATGTTGTCATTAAACCTTAGATATGAATCACCACGTTAGACAATTAATTTAAAAAATGCCCAATCGGCACGCAAAATACACTTATTTGAAATAATTAGAAATTTTACGAGAAACTTTATCACAGTGAATATGACTTAGCATAGCCTATAATATAGTGATAGTATCAATAAAATTGTAACCACGTAAGTTTTAAACATCACATATTAATAACTTTATGTATAATACATTATATATGATTATATGGTTACTTTGAAATGTTATATATAATACATTCAATAAAATAATCGTTAAATTGTTTAATTAATAGCTACTGAGAGCACACAATTTTCGTGAGAAATTATTTGCTCATCAACAGAACCAAGGTAAATTTAAATTAAAAGGTTAAATTTATTTAAAAAAAACATTTTGAATAAGTTGTATCATTAGTACAGTGAACTATGAAATACGAGTTTTCCGTTTTATTAGTATTTTCTATTTAAACAAACACGGAATGTATGACGACTTACTGACATATATCAGACAAGACTGACTTAATTATAACATGAATTACTGTTGTATACATTTTAGGAAATAAATACATTAGTACAGATACACAAGATAGATCTTGGACTTTTCTACACAATGTGAAGATATGTCGCACTTCCAACTCTAAAGAATAATTTGCTTTAATTTATTAATATACATGCAAATAAACCATAATGTACAATCTGTTAATATTTACAATAAATATTAAATTTTAAAATGCCTCGTAATATTGTTCTCATACTTTTACGTGAAACGAGAAAGCTGCGTCTAAAGCTTGAAATGAAAAGACGATATCAAACTAATCTGTTTTTATGAGAAAATAATTAATTTGATTTAGTGGCGAAATTGCATACATGAATGTTAAGATAAAAAGAAAAAAAACAGATTTTTTTTTTAAAGTTTGGTCCAAAAGCATTGAAAAGTTCATGTTTTTTATGGTATGAGTGATGAGTGATGAGTTAAATCGAAAACATACCAGGATCCAACAATAATCTTCGAATGTCAAATGCGCGTTTTAAATAACGACTCGTTACAATAACGATCGTTAGACCGTAGCTGGGCATTTTTGCGAATTTACCAATGATTCGATTGACAATTTGTCAGCATTAATGTATGATACATGTTTCTTTGTAAATATTAAGCAGAAGCAATTAAAAAATAAACTTTTTAAAACTTCAACATGCTAAAACCTTTTTTTTATTACTTAAAACCATAATAATATTTGGCCACAAAATTACTACAAGCATCAAAGTTCAAACGCTTAAATTACTTATAACAATGAAATTCGGCTAACGTCCTTAAAGGAAAACCTTATTTGGCACGGCAATAAAATCTTAAAAGCTCTAGTAGGTACTGGTAACATCTATGGAATTTAATTTGTTAATCTAAAAACCATTCAGTATATCTGAAAAGCAAACAATATTTATAAATATATTGAAGCTTCGGAAGATGATGATATTCCTGACTAAGTTTTAATTGTAACAGCGGAGAAAAACTAAAAACAAAAGCTTACACTGTTCTTCTTAGTACTGGTAACATACAGTATCAATGACCTTAGTTTATGAAGGTCATGAAGCTTTATTAGGGGATCTTTTATGTCCACTGAGCATCACATATCAGCACATTCTACTATGAGAATGTATTAAATAATGTATGTTTAAAAAAAACCCGATGCCTTAACACGAACTTTACGATTAATATCAGACTTTCACACCTCAAAAGTATCTAAACGATTAATGTTTTTGTAACCACAATTGGGTCTTAAATTATCGCCAATCATTCATAGAACGCACGTATTATTTATGCTAAGGCTTCTGGTCATACGACGTATCAGCTCTCAATAGTGAAACTCAGTGTTAACATCTAATTAATAAGGTATATTTCAAGATGCAACGTTAATATGAAAAAGCTTTGATTAAAGCATACATTTATATGAGATAACTAACATCCATAACTTAACCTATATCTTAATACTATACACCGATTACAACAACAAATAATTAATATGTCTTCATTCAATTACCTACGTAACGTTATTATTTGGACTGTGAAGTAAAAATCACAAAGCTCATGAATAGAATTTGAAACGATACCTTAATTTGCTCATACTACAGATGTATACAGGTATTTGGCTGTTAAATGACGGGCTTGCAGTTTAAACTGCACTTGTGGGCTTCGAGCTTTTCGTTTGAATACTTGTAAGAAGCGCTCGCCACAGTCCAAATAACAAAACACTTGATGATGATATACAGCGTTCTTTTAATAGTAATGAAAAGGTTATAATAACCTAGAATATAGTATATTGATAAAGTATGGATCAATTATTGGACCCATATAATATAAAGAGAATTTGATATATCTTATAAATACTTAACTTACGGCGTGGGTAAAATAAAAGTTGATCGTGCTACAAGTGAACAAATTTTTTTTAAAGATTTTTTTAAATGAGTATCAGAAAGTTACTTTAGAACACTCTTTTCAGTCTCTTATGATTAAAATGCTAGGGTTTCCAATAAAAAAAGTAAGGGATACAATATGACCATCTATTGTATGTGGTAGTTATTTATTGTTATATGATATAAATAAATCTTAAATATCAAAACATGGCTGCAAACATGTGATGTAATACTTATTGTAAATACATTATGTATAGTGAAAATATAAATCATATCTATTTGTGTAAATATTTTGATAGTTTTGGACTGTGAGAATAGATTATATGTTTCAAAATAACATTATAAATTCAATATACTTTCTCCGATAAAGTAAATAAGCTCTGGACTCTTATCTGTTCGTAGGCAGACATGACATTTCATTTTACGTTGACAATTTACCGTGACGTGTTCTGTCAAGTTTTAACTGTTACTAACCTCAAACGTCACAACTGTCCAATGTGCTGAAAACTGTCATACGTTATGTATATTATATAGACACTCTATATTTTGATATGTAAAAAATTATAATAATCAAAAAGTTTTCGAATCCGAAAGCATTTGTACACAAACCTACAAAATACACCTTTAAAGAACCCACATTGACACAAAACAAATCCATTCATTTTAAGGAAATCTCCAAAAGAATAAAAGACTAGAAATATAGTTCCAAAAGGCATATCAAAATACAAATTAAAATTACCGTAGGGTAAGACTAATACTACTTACCAACTAGAACATAAATCTACTACATTTAGAGAATAAATGGTTTTAATTATAACCCAATTTACCAACGTCGATAACATTGCAAACAAATTTTACGACACATAGTCGTAATCGAATCTTTGAGGGCAGGTCGCACGCCCCTTAACGACAACAGTTTACAACGGAACTTGGAATAACGAAAAAGAACCATTCTAATCGACATACTCCAATTAATATCGACGTAGATAAATTTATCTTACTGCAACGACATAAAGATGGTCTGTTTAAGTGTCACTGCCGTTTGAGGGTTGCTTGATAAGATCCACTTGCCCTACACTGGCCTGGCTCTTCAATTTGGGTCGGCATTGCGGTGTATCAACAACGCAGATTCCATGTTTTTCATTATATGTTTTGTAATCTCCAATTTCTATTTGACGTGGTGGTTGGTAATCAACTCCATACTTCTGGTTGTAACAGTGTATGCAGACGCACCTGAAAACAGTTGGTGTTAATGAGTACGTGTTTATTAGTTTGCTTAGTATATGAATGGGAGGTTCGTACAGGAGCAGTGTCTATACAGTTTTAGTGAGATCATGAGAACATGTTCTAGTTTATTTCAAACTCAAACTCAAAATATCTTTATTCAAGTAGGTCTTTATTAAGACACTTTTAAATCGTCAATTTTTACACTACCATCGGTTCGGAAGGCAGTCATCTACCGAGAAGAACCGACAAGAAGAACTCGATAGCTGCTCTTTTAAATAAACAATTAATACAAAATTGTGCTACTGACAATTAAAATAACAAAGCATTGTAAGGCTACTCAAGAATTGAACTGTCCCGATGCTGAGCCAATTGCCGACACATTAAAGGGATCTTTGTCCTCTAGATATTCGTTTACGGTATAGTATGCCTTTTAAACCAAAATACACTTTACGCGCGTTTTAAATTTGGTTATAAATGCTGGGACTTTGTTATAAAAACCTACAAACGATTTATGAACTTTACTAAGGCGAGAATCAGGCACATCAATTTCTAGCCAAAACAAATTTGGCACGTAATAACACAGCCAACTGAATTTGTGCCCATAATTCTCACATACTGACATTCTTGAAAAAATGAAGCTTCATTTAATTACGACACATTACACTGCTCCAGTATATTCACGCACGCTTATTCCCCTACCCCTTATGGACGCTGATGGCTATTTTAATAGAAAATTAGATTTTGGTCCATTATAAAATCCATATCCAAGCAAGCCTTTTATGATATTATCAAAATTTATTTGCTGTGTTTAAACATCAATATAACTTTAATACGCTACTAAAATTTTATGTCATCAATTTTAGTCGCCATGTCATTAGTGTAACAGCTTTTTAATTAAAGTGAGTGTCTCATAGCTAGCTGTTTCGTGCAACAACAATAAAAATATAAACGCACGTTTATAACACGCCTAACGCCTACGATATGTTCTAAAAAAATCTATAGTAATATTAGTATTACGTAGCAAATCTTATTATTTCAATAGCAATATTTTTCTTCATGATCATTTCTTTATAAATATGATATATAAAAAATCTATCAAATTCGCTACATAAGCTTATAAATCGAGGTCTACGTATAAATTTGGTAAACAACGAAATAACAATTTTCCTATTTTCTACTAAAAAATCTTTAGTACATAACAGATAATCGTGGAAGGGTCGCCGGTAAACGGAAGGCTGGCAGAAGGAAAACGTAGTGGTTACGCAATATACATTAATTGTCCGGAATAGTTAGCGAACTTAAGAAGCCTTCAATAGTTGAAGTAGCACTTTAAGAAGACACATAAACTTTGTGACGATGTTTGGAAGATATCAACAATTTATAATATTAGGATTATCTAAAAGGATTATAGTCTCACCTTAATATGGCTCCCAACACTCCACCACCGAAAAGAAGGCCACCAGCACCCATTAAGAAATACCGGTGTTGAGCAGCCTCCGCCCCTGGCGATAACTGAACTAATCCCACCACCAGCACCACGATTCCGAGAAGGAGAGAACCCACTACAGCGTGAAGGAAAGCCGTCTGAAAAAGTCATTTTTTTTTATAATTAAATGGTTCCGAATGACGTACGTTATATCAACTTGCAGGTGATTACAAGGTTGTAATGAAATCTCATGAAGATGACGCCGGATTGAATGACGTTTGACTTTATATAGCTCAGAAATATTTATATGTTTTTAATTTAGGACTAAATAGATCTCACCTTACGACAGAAATACAACTTGTGGCTGAAGCTGTCCGACGAGGGGCTGGCTGGCTCCACTCCCCTTCCCAGCTGCAGAGGAAGCTGGGATGGCCGCCGGCCACCGCCTCGCTTTTCCGCCCGGCGCCGTTCATGCCGAACAGCTACTGCTGGCATAGCCCCGATCATTTTTTTTGCTGTACCTAGAATCCATATCAATACTGATATCTAATATCAGTCTCTCCATGGAAACGGTAAGTCAACGGAATAAAAGTTTAAAATAAACATTTAGATAATTTACGTAAATATTTGTAAGATTTAGTTTTGTGTATGTTATAATAGTATTTAAATGCTACTTCAAACATAAGATAACTCTAACCTCTAACCTCTGTTGTAATTTAGATTTTATAAAATTTATGCATATTTATGCAATTCTTTATAGAACTGGGATGTGTGCCAAAAAATACAATTGCTTTGTAATTTATATCTTAATTAAAATAATGAAACTTCAAATAAAAAGTTCAAACACTAAAGAAGTGGTTCTTCTGGCAAAGTACTAATGCATGCGACATTTTCTCGCTGTATCGCGATGCTAACTCACCAACTTTTGGGCTCTGGTGGCCCAAGTTAAGCTAAGCTTAGCTAAGCTAAGTAGTCCAAGAACCAAAATTCTCTACTCCAAAGCAAACAAATTGTAAAGTTGGAGGACTAATCTATTCTACTACTACTGTACTATAATCCCTTTAATTAATTATAATATTAAATTATTGTGATTATTTGAATTAACACTTCACTTACACTTCGTGCGTTGACTACTGGGTTGTAAAAGAGACTGGAGCATATCTGAAATTTAAATTCAATCAATACGTATTAAACCTATAAAAAATCAATACATTTATGACTTGTAAGTTTGCGAACCGCTGATTATTGACGGATATGTGGTTGAGGCGTGCAAAAATAGAACTTTACTTTATATGCACTTTATACTTGCTGCACGGTAAGGGCAAACATATGGGAACCGGCATATTTTAGATAGAAAAAGTATTAGACAAAGAAGGCTAGACACCTTTATTCTTGTCTTTATACCTACTTGTCTATAAAAAATATTGCAAAGAAATCGGACAAACCTAATCCCATCTAAGGACTAGACTGGATTATTATTGTGAAGGCTATTTTCATTCAGTTAATAATCCTTTTCGTATACCACAATGTCGGGTTTTATTAAATGTTAGTGCATTCGTAACTTGATGCTCAGATTCAATTAGTGCAAAATGCGGGGAAAATGCGGGAAAAAATGTTTGTGTATTTTATCAAAGTGAGTGCTTTTGATAGCTGATAGGTTTTTTCATGTTCAAAAGGTTGGAAACATATTTAAGTACTTTTATGTATAGTAATGAAGCTAAATATATTCTGCATATGTTTATGTACTTACATGTTAAAATGTAAAATAACAATTATGTTATGTAAATATAAAATATTTACATATTACGATTGTAAGCTCAGTTTCTTAAGTACAAACCGCGATATCCATTAGTAGAACGAAGAGCTTCAGTGTAGCTATTAGTAATAGAGCTTATAGTTATAACATACAGTTTTACTGTGTGTTCGATGTTCTCCCAGTTACTCCCATGTTAAAAGTTTGTATGTGATTTTAGCGATATAGCGAGTATTGAGTTTGCCCTAGTTAATATACATATGTTTGGTTATCAGCATCAAAGAGTATTTCGACAATAAAAATGAAATGATAGAAAAAAAATATTCACATAAGTTGCTTGTGACATAAAAGTGTCGCGAGAGAAAATTACGTCATGTCGAATTGCTTTTAGATCCGGCTTGTAAGCGGTAAGTTATGGCGTACTCTTAGCTTTTCTGGGATCCTTGTAAAATATTATTTATGGTTATGTGTATTTTTAGTATCGGAATAAATATTTTTATATAAATAAGGTAACCAGACTATTTTTAAAACATATAACATAAACCTGTTTCTTTATTTAATAATATTCTATATAAACTAACTAACAAGAGAAGTAACAATAAAGATAAAAAGAGAAACAATAAAGATATAGTAGGATCGATTCGAAAAACAAAACATTTTTATTTAAAAAAAAAATCTTAAACTTGAATTATATAATAAATATTTTGTATAAATAATTTGTTGTTCTAACAAAATAAGTAATCAATTTAGCCTTTTTTTCTAAATTAAATCTATTGAATGTAACTGAGATGGATAGGAAATGTCGCCAATATGTTACTCGGGAGACATCCTCGTGATTAAAACGAACCTTTTCTTTCTATCTATCTTTACATCTACATGTGTTATAACCGTAATAGGACCTTTAGCTGTAGTTTTATATACTTTTATTGTGTTATATTAATAACTGATCGAAATTATAGTGTGAAAGGAATTAGCAAAATCAAATACGTTAGTACTTCAATAATTTATTAATAATTGTAATAAATTGAGTGAAAATGAAATAATTTCTAATTGTGGAATGAATGTGAGTTATTTGTACTATTGGGAGAAAGCAACAACCGTAACTTTGTAAATGTGATTAAAACTAACGAGGAAAATTTCTGCGAATTATTAAATGCATGTAAATGTTGGAAAAACTTTAAGTTATTTTCCCGTACAATGAAACTTTCCAAACACTTCTCGGGCGTACATGAGCAGAACTGTAATATATGATTTGTATAATTAATTATTTAATAGTTTAGACCTTCAATACAATTGCAGAGTATTTTAATTGTAGCTGGATTTGCTTTCTTCCAATGTCTAATATAATATATTTAAAAAAACGTATACGAATTACTATTTAAGATAAAAGTATTAACTATATCTTTAAAAAAATCTACAAGAAATTGGTCAGTTTGTAAGTAAATTTGCTTTATTAAAACATTCAAGTCACAAATCATCTCATAGTTAGATTATCGTTACAGTGCTCTTCATACTTTTAATAAAACATTTTTACCGGTGTGCCAAGCATGAGCTAGAATCGCGTATCGTCACCAAATCACAATATTTTTAAGTGCTTGCTGTGAATTTCGATTATCATCGCAAATGAAAATTCGCGACAACTGTATACGTAAGTACAATACGCTCAATAATCGAATGCTCTTTAATCGTAAAAGTATATTCAAGAACGGTCTCATATATTATTATATTGAAGTATCTTCAAAAATGACATTTTAGAGTTTTATATTTCGTTTGAAACTCGATCATTTGCCTTTGCCTTCAACGAATCTGAAAACAATGAAACACTGAAATATTTGAAAGATCTGAATTTATAATATACTTTATTTTCTTAGGTGACGCAGACATGTCGTCGGTACGCGTTGTTTAGTAGGTATTATCGTGTATGAACATCTCATGCTTGACACATTTGAAGAATACATTTCAAAGGTATAAAACTACTTAAAATGATTTGTTGTTATTTGAATAGGAAAAAACAAGTTTATCGAAAGATATATTATCTGGATATTTATTGCAAAGGGATAAAAATACACAATAAACTTCTGATTAATCCAAATAACTATTATTTATACGTGCAACATAGCTTTTATATTTAAATAGGAGATTACCATGACCAGTTGTTAATGTAAGAATCAACCTTCCGCGTAACAAAAGACGTTAATGCAATTGTTTTACCAGATTTTAAATAACAACTCATACTCAAGAACCACTTAATTTTTTTTGAAAAGTATCAATTAAATATATCTGTTCCGAGTAAATTTAAAGTTTGAAATGTATGAAGGCGAATAGAGTAAGGAATACCTTAAATTATCCTATATATAGTAAATCGAATAAATATAGGCGCAAAAGCGTTCATAAAAGTTCTTCACGACATTGAAGCTTCGTAAAAATTCACAACTAACACGTTTGAGCGTTGCACATCGTAAATTAAGCTTTGAATTACAGTTACATATGGATAATTAAAAGAAAACAAAATGAATTCAATATATTATTGACTCAATTTAGACATTAGTCAAGATCAGCGAGTCCGGCTGGTGAAGTATTTGATTCATGTAATATAACAAACTCTAAAAATATTAAAAATCAGTAAAAAATTATGCTTACAGTCTATTTCAGTTAGTCGGTAGTTTTAAAAATTATATTAAACCATGAGAACATGTTTATCATTGTGCGGTCTATAAAAGGAATTTTAACCTCGTTTCGAGTATACGAGAAGGAAATCTATTTGGAAACAATACAGTAAATTTGTCTATGATTAAACAGCAAAGGCGTAACAAGAAAATCAACAAGGAGAATTGTTAATAGTGGCATATTTACATTTCTTAGCGTGTGTACAAAATTGTAACGATACCTATAAATACCTAATTATAAAAGTATAGGCACAAGAAATTTCATAATTAAATACTATGTGCAATGAGTCACGTGATTTGTGCAATTCACTTTGTAGCGACACAATCTGTATGTGAAAGATAGAAATTGTGTTATTTCAAAGTATATTTTGTGCATCTATTAATTTAAAAACGCGAATTTCAATCTAATTAAGTCGCGAAGCGCGCGGCTCATTAATCGTGTAAATCGTTTAAATATTTTAGAATTGTTTTTATCGCTCGTTTCTAAACTTATTTGCACTTAAACTTATCACACACAATAAGTTTAATTGCAAGCGGTAGAACTATAGAATTTCACTAGTATTACAAAAGTTGTACATTTCAATACGAATTTCTCATAGCAATATTTTCACAGTAACACTAATTTTCCTTTTTTGAAATTGTCTTTTTAGAAAAAAATGTAATGTTCATTAATAAAACTAAATGATCGATTAAAAACTAAGTTGTTACCGTAATCATTATTTCTTTATGACTACAACAAAATAAATAAAATCAAGAGAAAAATCTTCACAGTAAAATAATAAAAAAATTGCTATAAGAAAGTCCCTCGTAAGCCCATTCCAATTGTCTACATGATATTGTAATTCGTGTTTATCACCAGTATAAAGTTTCGTGATTATAACTAAGGTTATATACAAACTAGCTTGTACTAATTAGGGCTATTAAATATTTTTGATTAATATTAAATTACTACTACGCCTGGTTTCTGAGAATCTGATCAATGTAAAATCAATTTTAACAACTATATTGATTCTTGCACAAATTCGATCATTATATCAGTTGACAGACTTATCAAAACGGCTAAATCTATGACATTAAACGTAGAATTATATTCTTGATTCTATTAACGCAAAACAATAATGATATTTAGTCAAATCAACAATTGATTTGACAATTGATCAGAAAATCTCTAAAACTCACCGTCAAATTTTGTCACCATTTACATTTAAAGTTGTAAAGTAATAATCAGATGGTAATTTTTAATAATTATCAAATATTAAACCTACATAGGAAATAGTAAAATAGTGCTGATAAACACACGTGATTCACTACTTACACTTGCGTAAACTACAATGTTTTCAGAACAGTAATATTAAGAATAACAAAGTTATAAAATTAGCCCATAAGATCCAGATTTACTTATAATATCTTATTTAATATAAGGCATTTATAATAGGTATAGCGACAGACGAGTCCTAAATAAGTCACAGCAATTACACAGCATTGGAAAGTTCAGAAGCTGACCTTTAAAATTCAATGGCAAAGTTTTGATGTGTTATCAATCTAACAAAACATATGGATATTTTAGTTTCACCGTCATTCTATATAATAATGATAAGATGGCAGTTGTGTCGATTTAAATTTCAAGCAATAGGATTGTATGAATAAATTTAAATCAATTCATATTACTGTGATTTTACTTGAACAAGGTCCCAATTATAACACAATACAATTTTCTTGCAATAGGCAGAGGCGGACCACAGCATTCCAATTATGATTATATCCACATACACATTTTTATTTGGCAGGCAGTTAAACATATTTTTTAAAAAATCAAAATGTTTTGAGCCTAAATAAGTGTGCTTAAAATTAAGTCAAAAATGCAAAACGTTCACTAAACAAGAAATAAACCTTTGTATATCAGCCTTTTAACTATTTTAATATTATATTTATACAATGAAATACACTAGAATGAAAAGTTTAAGAAAGAGAAATATCAAATTTATGTTAAGGAATTATATTAAATAATATATAATATTTAAGGAATTTATGTTAAACTTTAACAACGACGATTTGCAACAAAACGTATCATTTTCTGTCAAATAATAGACCAGAATAATAGATAGTTGACTCATAGTAATGGCTACGCGATTTCAGTTTTCCTTATATTTATCATTGAATGTTGGTCACAGAATTCACCTGTTACCAATAAATATTTTTTTGGCACAAGTAATACATAAAATAATTTTGTAAAACTTAATGTGGAATCAGTCTTAATGCAAATTAAATAATTATTACGAATAATTAAAAGTTATGAGATCATCGTCTTGTAACAAAGCTTGAAGACAATTCAAATTAAAATGAAAGTATTGGAATATGTGTTTAAATTTTGGTCCATACATAGACTAGAAATATCATTCACACTTGCATTCAGAAGCTTATTGGCAACGACGCATTAAGCAATGGATTTATTAAAGTTCATATATTGTTTGTGATAAATTTCAACGCATTTTTATCCCCTTTTGACTATTCACTGATACCGAACATTCTATTTTCATGGAGAATGCGTGAGAGTATTCCTTATTAAAATAGAATATTAAGGAAACATTTAACGGGTTATCACATGGTTTCCAATAAAATCAAAGACGATTCCATAAAAAAGTAGGATGTATGGGATCAACGAACGGTCAAATTTTGTTATTCATATCTTTGACATGATCATGTAGCGTCCGTCTGACAGCAGTTCTCTCGTGTCAGATGGAGATCCGGGGCTTAGGCTAGGTGCCATAGAAGGCGTTGAATATGTGTCTTTGTTAAATTTTCCAAATCTTCTCTCGCTCTCAGAGGCCATAGATGTTTCTTCTTCTACAATTTGCTCCAACGGCGACTCTCTCATCGCATCTCCATTCAGTGCAAGGGCATTGACAAACCCGTGCACTCTATCTGCTGGAGGCTCGGTGTAGGTTTCTGTAATAGGTTCTGGCAAAACTTCTGTAGCTCGAGCGCGTCTGGCATTTTTAGTATGCATGCCACCCGTCTCTGCGTCTCTTTCCAATCTATGCCCTGACCTTGATCGAGTCAATTGTTTTTGAACATAGTCTTCTAATGCTTCCTCTTCGCTCTTAGTAAGATATTTATGAAGGATTATTAAAAATATTCCAATAAATACAGCGAAAAGGCCAGAACAGACGAGTTCGTTAAACCAGCTGACAGATCCAACGCTGCTCCAAGCTGTAACATCATCGGGAAGCCAACCAGAGGCAACAAGGAAAACTCCCAGGACAAGGAACACGACTCCAAGATGAAGCATGCCGACAGAAGAGACGACTTCATTGTCAGCTGTTCCAGATTTCTTGTGACGACGTCGCTCAAGGCTGCCTGTAGAGCAGTGAGGGGAAGTAACACCGGACTCAGTAGACTGGAGGGAGTAACGTCTTTCCCTGGCGCGTTGTTGCTCAGCTCGACGTTTTCGCTCGCGCCGGATGGCGAGCGCAGAGTGCAGGCCGACCGCATGCATCCTGAAAGCACGGGCACGGGTAAGCGCTTAGTCAGGGTCGCGCGTGTACAGCGCGGCGGCCACAGGCGCGGGCCGCACGCCTTGTTGACCGCTGACCCGTGCCCGTGCCGCGATTAGAGGCCACATTCTCTCCTTTCAGAATATTTAAATGCCTTTAAACGATCAAGAGAATGGGGCCCCTAATCGTACAATATCAATAATTAGAAACATTAAAAGGTGTTTCGTTATTTATGTTCAGTTATTATGAAAGTAAACACTGTTTGGATTAAAAGATTGTTTGCAATTCGTTCATAATTCATTTTTTCGACATTGTTTACCCATGCCTTCGTAAGATTAATGAGAAGTAACATTTATTTTATTAGCTTTAACTCTCAATAGGTGAGTACTTCTGCAATTTTAATTAATTCCAGTATTTGGATTACACGTGCATTACACATTTAATTAGATATTGTTAAGCGGAAGTGATTAAGTATTATAGTTAGTATTTCAATAGCAGGACATTCACAAAACCCGTGAATACTATGTTAAAAATTGACGAATCTTATTGAGATATAATTATACACTCAGTCATACTCTACAGCAATGGGTAAACGATAAAAGTCATCTGATATTCGAGGTTAAACTTAAAAGCCAACAACATGGCGACGCGGCGTTTGAACCGTCTAATCGATAACACGGCTATCGTTTTTGTTCTTACATCAAAGTAGGTATACGAATGTACCGACAGAATTTCAGCAGCCTTTTAAAGATTATCAACCAAGCAAATATTTACATATTGATGTATTTCTTTTTCTCAGTATTTCAAGCGAAAATCAAAGTAATGACTAACAAATTATTTTTCGCACTTAATAATGTAACAATACATAAGTTGATTACAGAACTGAGCTAGATAGTTTGGCCATAGTACAACGCGCTTAAACTGTTCTAAGAACAACTTCATCAGTTAGGTTCAAATTCAAACAATAAATTGTGTATTTGAAACTTAGATTGTCTTGGTAATAGGTCCTTACGGCAATAAAATGTTTAATATATATGAACGAGATAATGTAATATATTATACATAATTGTATTGTTATAATATTAATAATTGTAATTCATCTACCTAAGACATCGGGCATGTTTTAAATTATAACTCAATCTTATAGCACTTTGTTTTATTGTGAAATAAAATTAAGATTTCTGACCCTGCGATCAACAAGATAGGCACTGTTTACAAATTGATAATTTTTACAAAAAAAATGAATCAATTATAAAAATTGTTAAAAAATATAACATTGTTTGCAGTCAAACTCAAACCTTTTATTTCTTTACTCGTCTTTTTGCTCAATGCAAAGTGAACTTAATTAAAAAATGTTGACATAAAAAGCTGTCTAAACGCTTCTAGCCATCACGTAACGAGCAACTTAGTAAGAAAACTTTCCCCTGTGGTGACATCTGTATCATGTTTTCTGTCCCCTTAAAATGAAATAGTTTTTATACGAAATATTTATATATAAACTGTTCTCGACTACTTCACAATCGTTATATCGAACAAATATTTATCTCAATTAAAGAAGTACACTTGATTAATTTGTAGTCGTTTATCCACGCAAAGGAAACCCACAAAAACGAAAAAAAAACCCGTTTAGCAATATTCTAAAAATTCTAACAAATTAAGGTGCTTTTTGATATCTTACCGCCTTTACTAAATTTAATTTTTTCCATTTTTGTACCATTTTGAGATTGAATAAAAAAACCTAATATGTTGTTAGTTTATGAAGCTGATAAAAATAATCATCTTATATATTAATAATAAAAAATTACGTAGACGTTTTGCATAGGCACTTGGGAGCTCGTGTGTGCAGATTAGTGTAATGTAATTGATTTGTCTCCCGCAAAGCCGTAAGAGCTTTATTACAAAGAATAACCGACAATTCATTTCTGTATTGAGTATGATTTAAATCTTACTAATAAAAATACATTTTGATTAGCAAAAGGTGGTTCTACTTTGCTTGGACTTAAAATGTTGCTAATAACTTCAATTTACGAATGTTATCAATTATACTATAAGATTTTTAATGAAATGAAATATTTATCTCAAAATTAAAATTTAAACACGACATAGTTGTGTAAGACACAACTTTTTTTGTAATATCCGTACTGAGTATATTTATATAGTGTACTGATAATATTTTACTAAGCTCTTCACTAAAAAACAAACCGTGCTACGTTTTTCAAATACATGCCAGTCTCTTTTGTACGAATAAGTAAAAAATATTTATTTATTTTCCGTGAAACTGTAACGCAAATTATTAATAAACCTCAACTTAATATAATGTTAACTCAAGCTAGTTTATTTGTTATAAACTTTCCGTTATAATCTCATTTGTTTTGTACCGCATAGAATATTAACCGTTGAGGTAAATTAATTAAGTTCACTGGATGAATCATTTTGCGGTACATTAGTTAGTTAATATCGTATGACAGGTGTCAAAACCAGGTGTACTGACCATTACGGACTTGGCTCAGTGCCATTCGTAACTTATGAAATGGCATTATAATATTTTTGCCGAGTATTATCGCATTGCCGCTTAGTTAAGTTATCCAAAAACGTATCTACATATTTATGTATAGAGGATATTATTTTTTCAGTCTTGTTTAAAAAAAAAACATAATTTAGTAACGCCAACAAATTAGGGTTTAAGATGACAATTAACGATTGTATACTTTCTTCTTCTGTTCTAATCATGTTAGGTTAAAACATAAAATGTGATTAGAAAAGTTATTCTGTTTAAGTTAAAGACAGACATTACTCCCCATATTCGTAATTATCCATAAAGCCGAGCCAAAAGTATCGGAGTTTCCATGAAATTAATGGCTATGTTAACAACATTGTATCATATTCATCCCCCAAGCAATTAAGCAATGAATTTATCAACATTAATGTTATCGCGTATCTCGTTTCATTTCGCAAATAAAAAACACAATAAAAATGCAGTAAACGTCGAGACATATTCCGTATTTGAAGAAATGTAAATGTGGACATCAAATTCTACAAATTCGCATTTTCTCTCACAAACATCTCATTATGTTTATAGGCACGGGCGTTTCCGATTTTTTTATTACAAAATTGTGTATTCTCAAGTTCTTTGCTTTCTTGAATAATATTAAGTGTTGTTGTGCATTATTTATATTTCGTTTCCTAATAGTTTGTTAATACCAAATATCTTTATTAAATAGCATTTAACTACAGTTCTAAATGCATGTTTTACTAGCCAACAATAAATTTTTATAAAAAATACAAATATAAAATGTTATTTTTGGTACGTGCATATTGTTGTAAAAACAATTGAACGAACTTGAATCTCATAGAAAGCCAAGATATCAAAGAAAGTATATATTTGCCACAGTATGATTAAACGGTTCACTGAGCTTTAAATGAAATAATATATGAATTAATTATTTAATATGAAAAGTTTTCAGAAATAAAGAGCCAAATATAAGACAAATACTGTTTGCAAGATTTATAAACGTATTGCAACACAAATTACTCAAATCCGTCTGGACTTGTATCTGGAACAGTGAATCATTTTGATCGTTCTCAATATGATCGTTTCGCTGGTATTATTGTTCAGTAATGATTTCCGCATTATCTTGAAAAATTTCATTTCGGTTTTTACTAAAGTTGTTTTAAAATAAAACCAATTAATATAACTTAATGCTTAGTAGCATGTCTATAAGAGAGCACGCTTGTATATGCCCATATATATTTGCTTAAGTAGAATGAAGGGCGCGAGTAATTCCTCACTTTTGCTGACTCAATTCTAAATTACGTTCCAGCCATAGGTTTTTCATGAATTGAGTATTTGGCCAATTTCTAAATTTAAATTTATTTATTTACACTTTATTGCACTTAAACATTAGAAGCAAATGACGTTAATAGATGTTAGTACATAAAAGAGCAACGGGCGTCCTTATCGCTAATACGCGATCTCTTCCAGACAAGCCAACGAAATTTTTGTAAATTTGTAAAATATATCTAAAGCCTTTTTTACTAATTAGTATTTCCTTTCCAATTAAAAACAAACAATATACAGTTATAATAATAATAATAATAATTTAAGGATTGTAACAAAATGATGGAAACATTAGACAAAATACAATAGCTAGGAATCAATACAGCCTTAGCAACGAAACCTGATCATTTCCCAATAAAGCCATTTATCCTAATATCATTAAGGACTAATAGAATTCGGCTGTCCGGACGATTTTTATAGAAATTACTAAAAATGTAATAGGTAAAACATGTATTGTAGCAAATAATATCAGGAATGTGATGTCATTACATTTCCTTTACGATAATGTGAATCATTTTCTCGGAAATACGATACAAAGTGTCAATTCCAATTACAAACATAACCAAGTTATTACAATCAATACTATAAAGATAACACACAGACTTTTACATGACCTAGAACAGTTACTAGCTAACATTTTGAGTGGTTATTTATTATATTAAAGAATTTTGAACACATGTTAGTTAAACAACCTATTTGGCACACCTAATTCACATTTTTCGTTTAAAATAAGGATTTATCTACCAGGACCACATAAGGTTATTACAATTATAATATAGGTAATATATAACTGTGCTCGGTTACCTGAATATCATCTTAGCCAATATCTTGTATGTATTTCCCCAGGGAAAGTTTATTTTTTATTATGGTGGCCTAGTGACTATTCCATATTCTATTCAGTTTAACGTAGTAAAAATATGGCAGTATACTAGTGAATTTATCATTGTTGTTAGGGTTATCATAATGAATTAATTTTGTAGGAACCGGTGTAATTTACAAGTTTTCCTATTGAAAACAAACTGAAGGGTTGAAAATGCAAAATAGCTTCTATAAAAATTATTATATTCAAAACTTTACCTACCAGGGTTCTATAAGTTATAAAAGCCTATTAATAATTGAAGATCTTTTCTGTGTATCCATTCATTTAATAATTTAAATATTACAAGGATTTTATCTTCACTTATTAACTTCATCAGAATTGTTCATAATATGAAAAAATAATATATATACCTTTATATGGATTTATTACCACGACACCAAAAACTGAGTCATAAGTCATACTGAAATACATCACCCAAATTACCGGCCCTTGATAAATTAATGAGATTTTTGCTTTATCGTAATAACGTTTTCATACTTACGTAAACAAATTTAGGAAATCCCTGCGTTTGCTTTGTACGTGACCCAATTATGCTTTATTGGATGCGGAAATCTTTAAAGTGGTAAAATGTGTAATGAAAATGCTATAAAACCTTTCAAAATTTGGCACAGTTAGCATAATATAAAATTATAAAGTTATTTGTATAAGTGAAAACTTAAGGGAGACTAAAATATTACATTTTTTACAACAAAATTATGAATGGCGCCAAAAGTTAAAATGCGCAGTATCAATCACCGCGCATGCGCTAAAGCGGGTTCAGCTATAGAGTATCAAACATTATATACAGTTTGATATAGAACTCATTTCGACAGACTCACTTGCGCACAGACAAAATATTTAAAAAAATAATCTAACCCTAATGTTGAATGTTTGTCTAGTTTGTAATTTTGTTTTTATAAAAAACAGTAATAAATATGAAAGTATCAAAATCTTGATAGAAGATGACGTCTTGTTAACTCGTGGGGTTGCTATCATTATTTCTTCTTGTACACAATACCATTGTGCCAAGTATACTTTCTGTCGGTTTAACCTATTTGGCCCAGAAACAACGGGGTTTATTGTCTCAAATATAATATTTTATGAACATTAACATGCGTTCAGTTGTTAGATTTATTTTGGAATCTGTTAAATAGTCGTTAATTGAGAATTTTATTGAGCGTTTGACTTTCACAGTTTTTTTAACCATATAAAGAATATTGCATTCAAAGTAATATAAAAACTTGAACACTCAGTTCAGTCGCGATGTTCATAATAGAAGATTTTTATAAGAGTATACTACTTTTATCAAATAATAATATACAATAGATATATGAAATAGCATTTATATACTATTTGATTTTTATAAATATCTAGATTTGTTTACTAATTGTTTAGTCTGTGTTCACCGCAGTTTAGCGTTGAGCGCGATGCAATTAAACCAAAATACGAGTTCATAACTTGTTCGATAATGAGATTATATATACATAGAATAGTTATATGCCAAATACTGAATAGAGAAAATATTGATTGTTTAAAATAAGGGTACCTACACCTTCGATTGCTATTATTCGGAATATAATTAAGATATTAGAACCCTAGTACAAAAATGGTTGAGACTTATAGATAATCTCGTAGAGATTTAAATGAACATTTGATATTTTATCTATGTAAACGATAACTACGCAGTTTGGCTCTCGTAGTTCAATTATATTTAGATTCAATTGTAAAATGTAAAATAAAAAAAGTCCTACGAATGTCCCAACGAATGGTAAATCGTGTTGTATCGAGCAGGAAAATCGAATAGTCGTTACAACGGAATAATCCTGAGGTCAGCGGAATGCACGCATCCAGAAATAGTCAGCGCGGAATGACGAAGTGCACGATGTTTACAGCTAACAATACCAGGGCAACAGAGGTTTACAGGTTATGGACGTCCGCCCAGCTCAGAGTAAGAATGGTGGCACAAACACAAAGCGATCGTTGTCATTGTTTGATTGGTTCACGGATAAAAAAAGGTTGTACAACTGTCATATTTATTGACTAGAGTTTATATATTTCTAACTCGCGTGCAGTTCTTAGAATGTATTATGTTTAATACGTGGAAAACGCTGTGGGTTTCACATAGTAGAATTATCTATTAATATATTCAATGTAAGTGTGTAACTGTTTGTTTTTCCCTAAAATAAATAAATTCTCAATATTTGTTAATTAAATAAAATAATAACATTATTTTGAAACTAAAATATACATGAGTAACTAAGGTTCATTCATCCACTCAAAGCAGATGGAGGGAACTGAATTCACGTATTGTTTGAAACCAGAACTAAATGGGTAACAAGCATTTGGTATCTTGTTTATTGGGGCAGGATTATCCGGTCTTTAAACTTATGTAAAACGGATCGTTTTAACTGTTAACGGCTTCGGAAAGACTCGTTTCATTTAATGTGTCGTTGTCTTCGTTGGAGAATTTTCATTCAAGCGTAGATATGCATAAATGCTTTAATATTACAACTCAATATTTTTATCTTATATATTTTAAGTACGTAGTTATATAATTATAAACCTTGATACCTTTGAATCTATTTACTTTGATTAAGGCAAATGGATTATTGGCATTATAATTCTGCATTATTGATTTTTTGATGCAACGTTCTAGTCATATGATGTTTTTGTCTTTTTTCTTTTCTTTTGTTATCTCAGTTATACACGCTATAACTGAGATCAGTAAGACTTGTGTTTAAGTATCACGCCCTACCAATTCTTTGTCGGCATGTTAGCTCTGAATGAGAACTTTGGCTAGTGCCAGAAAGAAGAAAAAACGAGAAATTCTAAGTGAAATTCAACCATCTTCGACGCAGTTCAAGAGAAAGATCGGTCAACATGTGAAATATATGTTGTTTGTTTAGTCACGCCTTTAACCCATCAGTGAAAGCAAAGACTACAGATCTTCTCAATTTTCTATGCTCGGCGTTTACGGATGTTGTTTTATCCAGAACTGATCAAGAAAAATAAAGGGATTTCTGATCAAAAATTTCACTTAAAAAGCATTTTTCTCATTTGTTTTGTTTTGGAAGTGACTTATCAAATATCACAAAAGAAATCTCTAATTACCAGGCTGTCAGCAAACGTCAATGGTGTAATGGATATAAATAGCAGTAAACTGATGGATGTTTCAAACACTGATGTTAATGATGCAATACAAGAACGCTGTTGGTTTTTATTCATGACATATTCATAATTTCATAGGCAGACATGTTATAACTCAGTATTGTCTTGGTCCACACGAGTATAACAATAATGAATACTCAAAACTCGAGCTATGTAAATATAATTAATACTAGCTGATTAATACAAACGATAATAGAGAGAATAATAAAGTTATGCCAAAAATAATGTCTCTAAAAATAGATGTTGGCCGATTCTCATTCCTACTCAATATGGCCAGAAAATTTCAGGAGAATCGGTCAACCCGTTTCGGAGGAGTTAGGGAACAAACATCATGACACGAGAATTTTATATATTGGATGAATTATTAAAATATCGCGTGTATATAAATTTTATTTTCTATTAAAATATCATATAAATATATAAAAAAAAATATCATCAACTTTATATTTTTTATGATTATTAATTAATTATTCAAATAAGAGTTTATTTTAATATATAATTATACTTAACTGTATAAAAATACTAACTGATTTTACAGTTTAATGCCGTTATTATCACGCAACTGAAAAATACCTAAGGAATGTTTATTTATGTCAATATATTATTCTTATCGTAACCAATGTATTTAGATCTTGTAAATCTTGGAGTGTTAGCCACTATGGTTGTAGATGGCAACCTTGATTTCAGTTATTTTTGCATCTGCCGTAGCTTTAAACCTATGAACACGTGTTTTTCAAGTATAACAATATGAATTTGTTTGTTCAACTGTCACATCTAACAGTGTTAAATAGACTAGATAGATTTACTTTTATAAATACTAGAAAAAATACACGACAAAAATACGTCGTATTTAAGGGCGAAGGCAAGTCGTCGTTAAAATATGATAGGTCAGCGATATCGTCAGAAATATTTCACGCGTTATAAGGTATGTATGTAACCACCCTTGTTAGCAAACACTATACAGAATTTGATCAGTATTAGTGTGAAACGTCAAATAAAACGTGAATTTACGTGAACGTTGGTAATGCGAATCGTAAAGCTTGGTGTCCGTCACTGAACGTAAACAATTTGCGGATAACGTCATACCGGGAATAGACAATGGTGTAACTCGATGAATATAGATATTTTAACTCTACTTTCAAACCTTTGAGATTCGAATTTCGAAAAACACGTTACGTCAATACTTAGAACTTTGACGCTAGATGGCGCTGCACACATTTAACGAAATATGACTTATACATTATCTATAATTAGTAGCATCTTAATATATACTGACATTTATCGTTTATTTTAATAAAATTTACCTACACTATAGTGTAGCATATACATAGCATAGGATATACAGTAGCATAGTCTGTATACTATGCTACATACACAATAGTAGGTCTATGGATTTATGTAGCACCAGTAGGACCACCATATAAGCACGACCTAGTTTAGATGCAAATACACAAAGACTTATTATAATCCATTTACATATAAGATAAGCTTAAATTTGTGTTGTATCATTTCTGTTTGCAATAAATACATTTAATTCGAAGTCACAATACGGTAAAATAAACGAAAAAAAATGCGGTTTCATTTCGGTGCCATATATAGTGAAAGGACGCCAAATGACGTAATGTAGTCGACCTAGATAGTATTGAATAGAAAAATAGCTTTTACACTTGAAAAGAGGCAAAGACTAAAAACTCGTAAAGCCGGATTTGCACTTTGAAACGGTGACTCAAAAATTTTTTCAAGCTCTGAAAAATGCTTTTGTTACAAATGATTAGAAATAGCTAACAGCTGCCATTTTAGTATAACAATTATGTTTTTAATACTTAAAAAGTTTATTAAAGAATAAAAATATAACCAAAATTTACTAAAAAGTATTAAGTAGTCTTATGTCCATAGAGTATACAAAAGGGATCTAAGCCCTAATATTTTTTCTTATCTTTATATTTTCTTATGACACTTTTGTCGACCCGAGCTTCAAATCATTCATGATGATATCCTTTTTAAGTCGCATCGGATTCAGTTCACTCAATAAAATCGATTCGTGACTATGAGCTGTCGATGAAAAGGCTCGCTTTTCAGGATCACAAAATAATTTTAAATCGATAATGAGAATAATATTCCCGTTAATCACATTAAAACAGTTTTAGTAGGGCTACGTGTAGTTGGCAGTTTGCCGAATATTCAGTTATGCAAGGGAATCGTGAAAACTAACCGTTTGTTAGACACATAGTTAAAAGTTGGGTCAATGCACTCTTTAGAACTTTGGCCCAGTTTGGTTTACACTGTAATAAAACTGTGCTAATATTAAAAATAACGTTCCATAACCCGGCAAAATGAAATCGACTTGATGAGTTATGGAAATTATTTAATTATGTTATCCAATATGTTGAATATTTGAAAGTCAATTTAATATTGCATAAAACATAGGCCTCAATTTTCCGAAGTATTTCCATTTAATTAAAACCTTTTTAAGCAATAGATAGAGCACCAGCGTTGCGAGCTGTTCTTTTTATATTTATTCACTAATCCTGAGCATATTCCCGTTTGGTATGTTTATATAGTTTATCTTTCACAACATACATATGCATTATTCTTTGATTTCATTTTTTTACCGCCTATTATTTAATTTATTTCTCATTGTCATGTTGCATTTTACCTTGTGTGTATGCCAATAAATGTGTTTTTTTTTCTTCTAATGTTTATTTATAAGAATTACTTTTATATTTAACCAAACTACTCGGAAAAAGTTTAGCTGTATTGTAATGCGATAATTTAATGGTCTGCACGTATCCCAGTATTATTCAAAAGTATATTCAACATTATAAAAACGGTTAGAATATATGATGTTATCGCGTGGAGATTGTAGTTGAAATAAGAACTATTTTAAAACTGTAATACATATATCAACTCTTGAACTTTTAAGCATGGACTTTTAGAAAAGGCATAGGCAAAGCTGGCAACCAGATATTGCTGAAGCATTAGGTAAGCGAGGTGCGGGCTTGGCGGTTCGCGGCATCATTGTATATAGTATAAACTATAAGACAGATAGATTTACACAGCCGTTCCGGATAGACGTAAGTGTTACGTCTGATAAATAAGAAAGGAACGTATTAACCTCTGCTTCTTGTTTTATTCAACAACCAGATACAATTCAAATAAGAGTGTCTGGACTAAAGTAATACTAAAAAATTGTAACCATGTATAAGTGTAAAATAATGTTAGGCTCTAATACTCACTAATTACGAAAACATCGATGCTTTTTGATTTGTTTATATACAAAAATGAAGCTTTGTGAATTCACAGCCGCTTCACAGGCTGACTCACATCAATCTATCAAAAAATGTTTATGTTATGTACATTTTTAATATCTCACTCGTGAGTTTCAATAAATACAGTGTGTTTATTTTAAAACACAGATATAAAAAAAAACATGAATAGAACAGAAACTGAACACAGAAACCTGTGGATTTATAATACTTACGTAAAAGAAACAAAAGTACAAGTAAGATCATACATATGATAAATACATGTTATGTGTTTATTATAAACTAGGAATAAAAAACCAAGTCATTTTCATTCATCTCTAAGTAGAAAGAACTTGCGAACAATTTAGATTATTGTTATTTATGTTTCCTTAAAACGTGTAAAAGCTTTTATGAAACTTTTAAAAATAAAATATTCTTTTGTTTCTTTCATAAATGAGTTCAATCTAAAATATATTAAATGGGACCAGCCAGTAAATGCCACTGTTAAATATAAGTTTAATTAAATTATTTTTAAGGCATGTTTTTATATTTATTCTAGTACAAGCAATACTTCCGGCTTACTTAACCGAAGTTAAATCAACTATTAAATAAAATTTTGTCCCAAAATCCGTCAACCTACCCATGATTCAACAAACAATACATTGTTAAAGGAACAGTATGAAATCAAAATAGATTTTTTATAGTCCGAGAGCCGCACGCGCCAAATACAATAATCCGATTACTACGGAAATGCGCATTAATGCTTGTTTAATCGTGTGTACTGAGATAACAATTTAAGCAGAATTCATAAAACTTCAACGCGCTTTTCATTGAGTTAACCTTTATATGTGTAATATGCGATATTTTCGACACATATATGATTCATATATGTGTCGAGAATGTTTGGATGGCTTAAAGAAGTTTAATTTTAGTATGCGACGCGTAAACCAAAATATAGTTATAGGTAAAATATATATAGTTGAAACTACGTATTAGAAAGAAGAGAAAAACAATACATGTGAAAAGTGGAAGTAAGGCCTGATAGTAAGATTTTCTCCCAATAGATATTAGCAGTGCAATATTGACTAGTACTTAAAAAGTTTACCCTGCTCTTTGACTATAGCGTAGGTGTATTAATTTATAACTTTTATCTGTCAACACATTGTGTGACTTTGTTCAGTTTGACGAAATATGAAATAATAATTTTGATCAATTACGATACCGCTATACAAACTGAGGTCCCGCAACCTCAAGGTTGTATCAATGCAGCGTGAAAAAGCGGTGACAAATGATTCTTAATGACACAAATCAATCACAGGGTATCTCAAATGCGATTTGCAAATGCAAAAAATTACGGTTCGATAACTGTCATCAATTACCGCAGAGTTGTGACATTTTTTGACATTAATTTGAATACATTATGAACAATTGGACCGACTTTTTTGTTTAGCCTAGACACAAAACGTACACATTACCTCATGAATTATAAATGTAAACTTCCGACCGTGTACGTCTTTTTTAGAACTTAAGAATCAATGACGTTCAAAGAACTTAACTTTACTTTAGTGATACAAAATATTGTATCACTAAAGACTAAAGACAAAATATTGTATGTAACAAGGTAGTGTTAATATTTTCAAATTTCTAGTAATGACTAGACATTACACGACAATTAGGCGTGAGTGACCGCCAACATCAGTCAAGGTAAAATCTATTTATACGCTTAACGGAAATAGTAATAATAAATTTTAACGGGTATCAACATGGATTACAACAAACAAAAGACGCTCGTTGCCAAATCGTATTATTTTATTGTACCATTTCGATTTTAATTAACTATTTGTTTATTTGGGTCTGCGGGTAGTTAAATAAACAACGTTTTCTGAAAGCGTAAAACCGTTAAAATCCTTATAATTGAAACAAGGATCACATTTGAACAATATAGTGTAGAGACTCGTCTATAAGTGCTTCATCCATCTTCGAACCGTCAATTTACACAAAATGTTATATCCATTCTGAACTGTTCGATAAAAACAAATTAAGCCCTTAGCCACTTTATCATCCGAAAGTATCAATCATACGTATCTTAAGTGCTATCTCAAGTTCGCACTAGATATCCATTTTGTGAGCGTTTTAAATATTTGATGATTTTCAAGCACATCGTGCTTTTTCTGGCGGCGTGATTATGAATAAATTGCAGTATGTATATTTTTTTAAAAACTTATCGACCGTATATGAATTAAAAATTATTATTTTAGATTGAAACGGAAAAAATACTTATGAACTTCAGTTTCTATATCTCTAGCGGTTTAAACAGTTAAACGATAACGATGAATAAAAAATTCTATAATATTTAATGTTATAGAATTTTTTTAATACAATGTTCGCAAAATGTTTCAAACTCGCGCCTATAGTGCGTTACATCTTGGATGATTCCCATTTTGTTGACCACTTGTTTCTTCTGTAAAGCTTAATATTGTGGAAACCGGCATGAATTTGACCTAAGAATTATAGCGTCAAGCACATAAAGCTGATACCCTACCCATATATAAAATCTGAAATCCGAGGTTAACACATCTAGGGTTACTATATAATGTCTATATGTGCAATGATAATAGTCATTCTACCTAATCATGTGATGTGAATACTTTTATATGAAATAGGAGGCAAACGGATGTGAAACAGGATGTGCTAACCGCCGCCCATGGACACCTGCAACGCCAGGAGGCTTACAAGTGAGTTGCCGGCCTTTGAAGGTGAGGAACGCTCTTTTCTTGAAGGCCACCAAGTCGTAGCAGTTCGGTAATACCTGCGCTGGCAGGTATACTTTTGTAATTTTAAAAATCGAAGTAAGTACAATAGAACTTTATTCCAGAAATTCAATCGAATATCTTTTT
The DNA here is from genome assembly GCA_951799465.1 of Leptophobia aripa. NCBI lineage: Eukaryota > Metazoa > Arthropoda > Insecta > Lepidoptera > Pieridae > Leptophobia > Leptophobia aripa. The sequence goes on along the minus strand of OX637266.1, from coordinate 5,068,349 downwards.
ATCTTTCACAGTATCATTTTCATATTCCTTACATTGTAAGTGAAATTGGTTTGGGGTGCGAAAACGGTTTAATAAAATGGATATTACGAAGACGCAGAGGTTTATATCAAAAGAACGAATGCAGGGGGAGTTGTGTTTCCTGGTTAAATGATGTCGTGAAATTGGACAAGATAACGATGTCTTTGTGATTTGAGCTTTTGTCTTGTTCTTCTATGTTTTACTAAACGTATTATATCATTTTTATTAATCGACTATTCCAACGCTCTACAGTTAGCGTTGTCAGAATGCTGCAATCATTCGGGATTATATTAATAATAAAATACTTATTGTCACAAAAAATAAATTGACTTAATAACGATCCAAGACAGAATTAAAACCACCTATTAAGAAACAGAACACAAAAGGCGACATCAGTATCTATAAGAAAATTTCCAAGCTTAAAGCGTATTTTTGTAATAGAACTTTATAAGATGTAGTATTTTTAATGATAGTAGATTAAATTAGATTAAGGATAGTAGATTTTTAATGGGAAAGTTTTTAACGATTTTACTTAAAATATATGCTTTTTTACATTGAATTTTCACCGCTTGTATTTTGACATATACTGAAACTAGAATAAACATTTAGTATAATCTATTAAAGGCTATTCTAAACTTGTCTCAAGTTCCCATTTAATTGTCTTATGTGTAAACCTAGTTTTGTTATCTCATAAGTTTATTATTTTAAATGTATTTAGCAAATTGTCTGGGGACAGATATAATAAAATAAATAAAACGTTAATCATAGTATTAAATACAACCCCATTATCTCTGTCCGAGCTTTCGTGTATCAATATGGGTGTATTAATTTATAAACACTTGAAGCTTTACGTTGGTAATGTAACTGCTGCTGTCATTATCTATACAATTTATTGCCGTGAATCATTCTCTGATAACGATATTAACATTTAGTTTCCGGGTTAACATTAAATACCATATAAATTTATTATATGTATATTCTTGCAATCTCATATTATAAGGTAAATACTACCTATACTTAAAGTAAAATTGTAGGTTGTTCTTATAAGATGTAACAGAATGTTAGTACATAATTTTCTTCACTATTATCTTTGCCTACATTCACCCCATAAACTCGCGTTATGAATAGATAATTTATCTTTAGAACTGTTATGTCAGCTGCTTGACCTTTGCAATAAAGTTGTGCTTGAATTTATAATATTTATATATACTCAATGTATATCATACCAAAGGCAGTCTGTCTGTGTTTACACCTAAACCACAGACAGCTACAAGTCCCGGACATACCAGTCCGGGTATAAAAAAAGTTTAGCCAGAGTGTTTCAGCTCTATTTGTCAACTATAGATGAAAATTCGGTAACGGCATGCACTGATCTCTTAATCAAGTCTCACTCATCAGTTTCACCCAGTTTTAACTAAAAATTTGTCTATATAAAACATTATATCTGAAATTATTGAGACCTGACCCTGACTTTAATAATTGAAAAATGACTGGACTTTTTTACCGTGAACATTGAAATTCGCCCAGTTGCTTACATTTTCTTACGACCTATAATTTTAGAAATATTTCCCTGTATGAATATGCATTAAATAAAATCAACTAAAAATACAGTAATTGCTAACTATCTAAAAATAGCAATTATTGTGCTAAATCTTAACAGATTGACTGATGTTGTTTAGACTTGGATCGCTATCGACGTTGTTTTGTATAATTAACCGAGAAATTGTACACGAATTTACACAGGAAACTGAGTAATCACATACTGAATAACCTTTTAAATATGGTAATGTTATGATTTAAAATAGAATCTTGGAAAATAACTAAAATGTTTCATATCAATTATCGGGACCTCTACGCGTCAGTCTACGCCGCGCCTTGCTTCGTAAATTCTACGGCGTAGACACAAATCTTCTACGACAAACAATTTATCGTTTTAAGGGTTAAAATCAAAGCTAATACAAACAAATGAAATATATGATGTATATTAATTATACTAATATATGGTATAATCAAGTCATCTATAAAAGAAGTATGAATTTTATTTGACAGTATTAATCAACTACCTACAATAATAAAATATTTGCTATAAAACTAAAATATCTTACTTTTAATATAAAGTAATTAATAATCGGAAAATTTGATGAAACATAAAGAGAAACTGAATCCGCTAACCGGTAACAAAGCAAACCACAAAATAAACAAAAAAAACTTCCTTTTTACTGAAAATAACGTAAAACAAACATCGTAACATCAACAAATCTAAATATATAATAATCACCTGAAGACGTGTGTTTAAAGCGGCCAACCTGGCAGCATGTTACACAGTGCTCACTTCACTTTACGAACAGTGTGCACGTCCAGCACATGCGGTGTCAGACCGGGACTGACGGGCGAAATGGGGAAGAGGGGGCTACCTCGCCCCGGTCGATACGGTCCCCGCCCAACAGGTTATGCGTGCGCATTGTAAATATTGCAATGCATTGCAAATTGCAATGGCGCGTAGTACCATTTATGTTGCAGGCTTTAAGCGAGGTTTAGTATGCACCGGTTAAAAATTGAAACATAGAAATTTTGAACATAAAAAACGTTTTATTCAAAATAATACACCAATGACGTACATTTATTGTTCATACTATATTTAAACTATATTTTAGCATGACGTGACGTCAAAAAGGCTTTATACGCCAAACTGGTGGTATGCGGCTTGTATAATAGATACAAAACTGATAAAATGTATTTTACAAAACGATTTAACTAAGAAATAGCTTCTATTGTTTAAGTCAAGCAATGAATTCACGTCGTCATAACACAGAATACATTTGAATTAAAAAATTAAAGTATTTCACTTCAATTTTATTCCGTATACGTGTTCCATACACCTCTGTATAAGAGGCTTTAGTTCTATATGGGTTTGTGTGCCTCTGTTCAAATAACAATGGTATTAGATTACTCCTGTAAGGACTATATAACTATATGTGTATCTTAAGCATGTGCACTGTTATATACAAGTACGTTTTATTTAAACAATTATTATATATTTTTATGTATTTTTTTCGTGTCAAATCATTATAACAAATTAATATTCCTTATATGATTTATGTCGTTAAGGCTAACCAGAAAGGTTAGCCTTATTTTAAGTTGTTTTTATTTATTTCAAGAAATGTAACAAAACATACAGAATAAAGAAGGAACAGTGTAATGATTAAGACAAGCTCTTTGAGACATAAATAAAAAAGAAAAGAAAACAACACTAGAACAAAAATAATGCCCAAAGTAGTATTAAAAAGTAAATTGTATTTTGAACTTAAAAATTCGATAAATAACATGTATTTTAGTATCCCATTCAAATTTACTATAAGTATACTTAGGTTAGGTTTAAGTATAAAATATGCATCAATCACAAATTATACGTCAACCAGCATAGAAAAACGTTTTCTACAGCAAAGTGGTACTCAAACGAGAACTTAAGCTGTGATCAAAGGGCTTTACACTTCAGAGATCTAACCTACATTTACCATGCAGTTATAAATTAATATTAATACGTGTCTGTCTCCTATATTGCTACTGTTTGTAATATGAGGAAAATTATACAAAAAAAATTAATAAAGTATTAAATAATTTTGTCGCTCCTTTACTAAGGTACTTAATTGTAGATTCGAATCGTTTACTACATAGCAAATGTACTACGTAGACTATCTCTCGATTTGATGATTCATACTTTTCGCACAGCTTCAATATTTTGCGATACAACGATCGATTATGTGCTGGTTTTCCTTATTTAGTCCAAACGTCCACGATCAGAATCACTAAATCTGGACTAGTGTATATATAGGACACAGTACATTTTAAAGCACTATGTTAATAAACCTTTACGATAATCATAACTAATATTTCTATGATCGAGATCTATTCTTGCAACATTGATCTTTTCAATTCCGTTCAAAACAAAGGAATAGCGTATATTAAAGAAAATCATTTAAATATGTTTAATCGCGTATTCCAGTTACATACACACAAGTATCAACCCTCGTAGTGATAGATTAAAAAAAAGAAGCAGAATAGATTTTCAATTTTCTTTATTTACACGTTGCGTTCTCGAAGCGTTTGTGCCACCCGTTTTCTTTTAACTTTCCTTTTTACGTTTGAAAAGCGCCGAGAATTTTCCATTTTCATACGTCGGCATAAACGGTACATACGTTGTCCAACTCCATCTGAAAGTAATAAATTATTGAAGCGAAAGTTTTCGTTAAATGTTCAGGGGAAAAATTAATACTAAAGCTATAAAAGGGGAGCTGAGAACACGTGGCTTGTGGCCTTGTTCGTTGTTTTATTGTTTCCTTTTACGACAAAAGAAAAGAGCGTAAATTAAAAGTGCGAACTTTATTGCGATTGGATAAAGGTTTCTCCCGTTTTATGAAACCCTAGTACTTCGGATTCCAATTATTAAAGATAAATTGACAAAAATTTAATTTGAGTAAAATGGGTAAGTAAGAAGATTTGTCTAGTTAATTATTATCTTAATACAAAGCTAAAGTTTACGCGCTTTAAAGCAATACATCTTTCCTGATCACCATTACCAATAGGAAACAACGTCAGAATATTTATTGGGTAATTTGTTTTAACGCCTAAGCTAATAAGATAAACTATGTATAGTACCTTCGTATGTAGCTCATGCCAACAGGAAAATCGTATGTATCTGGTCCACTGGATCCAGACGCATCCAAGGACATTTCCTTTGCCCACTTGTCTAGACCACGCTCTTCGCGAGTTCCTATAATAAATAATTGTTAAGTGGGCAAACGATCAGGAGGCTCACCATAAAGGTGAAGTCGCCGCCCATAGACACTCACGCGGATGGTAGCTCGTGAGTGCGTTGCCGGCCTTTAAAGGAAATTTAAGAAATGGGGGGGGGGGGTAGGGGAAGAGTACGGGAGAGGGGAAAGGATGTGCACCGGATGATCTCACTCACCGAGCGAAACGCGAGTACAAAATGAACAAAGTCCAATAAGTAGCACTTTACGCCGGTTTTCAGTGAGAGAGTGGTATTTCTCCGGCCCATTCGGTTGAAACTCTAAGTAACAGCATGACACTCCCACTCAAAAAACGTGGTAAAAGTGTTAACTAGGCCTCGCTCACTAGCCTCGAGCACTAATTTTTAACTATAATAAACATGAACTTATACGATTACAATATTAATACACGAAAATACAACCATTTATCATACAATTATTCGCCACAACTGGATTTATAACAGAAGCCCCTTTTAATAAAATTATATTTAATAATTACTATGTAACGTTAGTACGTGCGAAATGACCGACTTTAATAAATATAGAAAAGCAAGATTGAAAATTGAAAGACAACACAGGAGCCTACGCGCCTATAGGAACAAAGAAAACAAAGAAAATCTAAGGTCAATATTGGTGAAAAATATCCCTAAACGAAATTCATTGTTTGATGTTAACATTTATAAAGCTTCTTTTGTGTGAACTGAAGACCGGTGAAATTTATTGGCTGTGAATATTATAATAAAATATTAATCAAATCGGTTTCGTTTAGATTACGGAAACTCCTTCACAGTGTCCGCTATAAAGCTTTGGAACTCAATTCACGATCCTATCCGATCAGCCTCCTCACTATCATCTTATAAATCACTTCTTCGTAAGCATTTCTTGTATTCAATATAATTATTTATAATTGTTATTTATATATGTACTATCATCTAGTAACGTCATTTGCTTCTAGTGTTTAAGTGCAATAAAGTGTAAAATAAACAAATAAATAATAAATTTGATTTGAAAAATGACCGATGTACTTCCCAAAGAGATCTTAATACCATTTTAACATTAACTTTAATTTTAACGATATTTTGTATTTGCTTACTATGTTTTTTTTGTACGTGGAGCAGAGAGAAGACATTTTCATATTTGAATATTACAATTTCTAATCTGTCAACAATATATCAGAAAAAGACTGAAAACATAAGATTTGTTTCTTTTTAAAATTTGTAATTAGTGAACGTAATTCACCTGGGATCAAGTTATCCAAGAAGCATCCAACCACTCCCCCAACCAGAATCGACGTTGATAGTAACACTTGAAGAACAGCATCCAAAGCCTCCACTCCTGTATTAATCACACCGCTGTGTGCTGACATCCACCTGGTCAGCACCAGCGGAAAGAACAGGCTGAACCCGATGATGTACAGGTTCCGTGAACTATTCAAGTTAACGTACTGAAGAGCTGATAATCCTGATAACATATAGATTAATATTAAATACATACATTTGTTTACATAATAAATGTGAAAATAATAATTTACCGAAAGCAGAAATCATTCCGAACATGACACAAAAAAGTCCGCCAACTATCGGCTGCGGTATGATGATGAAGACGGCACCCAGTTTCCCGATCACACCCTGGAGTATCATGAGACCAGCGGCCCATTGCACTACGCGACGTGATCCCACCTGTCAAAGAGCTCATTATTTTTTATAGGCGAACTATATTTTCTATTATAAATTATGATGTATAAAAACTCGATCAGAGTACAGCACTGACTAAAGTTATTTTTTGTCTCTTTCCATCACGTTGTAATAGCTGTAATGAAAAGAGACAGAACAATGTATATTTGACCCATTTCGAGTGTTAGGAGTGCACTTAAAAGAGTCTATAATAATCGCAGAACTATAAGGTTAACATTTATATTAATATTATTTTTGATTTCATATGCAAATATATATATATATATATATATATAAACGTGAGCCGTTTCGTGTTTAAAATGTGAAAAATGTACATATGTTTGTTTATAGTGAAAAAAATTATGTTTCCGGCTGGAAACAATTTAATTATTAATTGTATATAACTTAAATATAATAATGTAATTGAGGTATGCATGATATATTATTATTTGCACCTTTGTTACGCCAATAGCACCGACATTTTCACCAAATGTGTTCGTTCCATTACCAGAGCCCCATAAGCCAGCGAGAACTGTCCCCAAGCCCTCCGTGCCTAAGCCGCGGTTGATCGCATGCAACGGCGGGGGTGGTGCGGCTAAAGAAATTTCTAGTAGTTTACTTAATTGAAATTATAGTTTTGATTTTACAAATTATTTCCACCTGGCATTTGCATTGTATGGAAGCATAGTCTTTAATGATTGATTGTGACAACAATAACACGTCAATATTAAAATCATAAACTGTTACTAACCGCACATTCTAGCCGTAGTAGGATAGTAGCTGATAGATTCCACTGTACAAGCCAGCACTCCAGCAAGCATACCCAGAACTCCCGCTACACTAACCGTGGGCATTCCCCATTGGCCTGCGAAAGAAATTTAAAAGAAAATTAGGTACAAATGTAAGAAGAAAATTCAGTGATTAAAATAACAGAATGCCATGTGACGGTCATACAAGTAGTTCAAAGTAAAAAATGTTCCATATCATAAATATTACAGACGCACAAACGATTTGATCGATTTGGCTTATATTAAGTCCATGGTCGAACTTAGATGTATTATTAATACATATTACCAAGAATGTTATTTTTTTTAAAGTAAAGAGGGCAAACGAGCAAGAGGCCCACTCACGTGGCTCTCAGTGGGAGCTCGTGATTGGGCCGGCCTTTTAGGGAGTAGTATTATGGCATTGTAATAAGGATTCAAACAATATTGTTGAAAATATTCAATGTAGCTAAATTTAAAAGATTTTTAAATAAACATAAAACACAATCGCTCCTCACGCTTCTAATTACATTGTTGAGAATAGACACGCTTCAAACTCTATGAATGACAAAAATTGCTCATTAATATTTATATAACTATTGTAGCATTTTCAAAAGATTTATGTTTTTAGTTAAATATATGAACTTATAACATCGTAGAAATATTTCGTATGGTGGTAGTTTGTTAATTCCAAATATGTGATGGTAATTTGCTTAAAATCAAAGAAGACAAGCCGTGTACGGCTATAAAAAATCTGTTTGTTTTATAAAAATATTTAGTCAAAGATTTCCAAAGTAGGCAAATCCCTAATACTGTGCTTCTAGATACTAAGTTACCCATCAAATTACTGATAAAAGGTCAGTACGTATGACTGTCATATTTAAAAAATATATGCGATTTCATTACCTGGATAGGGAACGCGGAACCATGGAGCGTCTTCTATAATGTTGACCTTCAAGTCAGTCCTTGCTGGGTGTCCGACCTCAAAGGCATTCGTTGCCGTGAGAATACCACACACCGCCCACATTATTACGATTGTAAGTAAAACCTGAAAATTATAAAGGCATAGACAATATGGATGCAATCAAAACGACGCTCATATGTTTAGTAATATCTAATATTACTTATATAAATTAAGATGTCTAAGCATATTTCATTGGCACTCCTTATTTGATGACTTTACAAGAGACTGTTCATCAAAAACTCCATACAATTAACGTAAAACAAGTTAGCATGACGTGAGCTACAGATCAGACATGTTTTATTGTTACTTTTGAACAATTTTTATAAATATTAACCAAAACAAATGATTATTTGTTGTTTTTTTTATTCATAATGCGTTAATGAAAATTGATTAGGGATTACTAACCGGAAAAAGTTTGAAAAGTGGAAACCATATTACAGTGAAGCCAACACTCTTCCTCCACGTCACAGTTGGAATTTTCACTTCTCCCATGCATTGTGAAAATATTGTCAGCAATATGAATGTACTGTAAATAATGATTTTATTAAAATGTTTATCCTTAATTCATAAATTAATATACAGTGCCCGCCGAAAAAATGTATATTTATAAACCGTCCAATCTTTACAGTTTTACAAAATACGATATATATTATGTAGGACGACACGGAGTATATGTCTAAGTGTCTTAATTTAAAAACTGCAGTAAATAACTACCAGTACTAAACTAAAAAATACTAATTAAAATTTTGCAATGAAAGCTTAAGTTTACTAACTGAGTCAATTAAAATTTCTAGAACGACGTTGATCTGGGCGACGGGTCGTTGCCATAGCAACCAGGTCGCGTTAAACAACTCAACAAGTGAACTGTATTATATCGATCGTATCTACCTTCAGCGAAATCAAGGATTCTGACTGAAATCATTGTACTGCTGAAAAACAATAATAGACCGAATCATATTGTTGTGATAATGAAGAATGAAAATGTCTACTCGAATAAAACCGACTGATTAAAAAAAGAAGAAGATTCTCAAAATTCCGACAGCGCCCTCATCTGGCATTATGACGTATGCGAACCAGAATTTAGATTAGTATAAAAGATCCGAAGTTGTATATACTGTATAGTTACAAGAACATATTAACATATTGAGAGATTAAAAGAGATGGATCGATTGGTATGGTTACTAAGGCTATCGAGCAAATATATATCGTAGCTAACATTGAAAACATGCACTTTTTAAAGGTAAACGTTTAGTGGAGCGTTCCCATGAAATCCGTGCCTAATCTACTTTATAGCAGACTCTTAATATGAAAGAGGGGGCAGACGAGCAGGAGACACACCATAAAGGTCTATGATTTCACCTCTCACACGAGGCTGCAAGCTGGTGAGTTTGCACAAACTCGTGGCTGTCAGCGCTTCAGACGATTTGAAAACGGATTAATAGAATAGATCGGGCGTGATTTTACACGCCAGCAAATGGCATAATTGGCATTTGAGCCATAATTTGGTACAATTAATTCTGTATTCACAGTTTGTGGTTAGAAACCTCATAGTATTTCCTGTTAATAGGGTTATATAATGCAAACCCAGAAGTTTCAGAGATTAGTGCAAACTAAATAAATAAACAGGCTTTATAATAGTCTAGGTTCAATTAAAGTTACAAATTAGAATGTATAGTTAATTTTGAATAAATTAGATCATGTATAATTGAATATTTTGCATAACCGGTATGTGATTTACTTTTATATAATTACCGACTCGTATTGTGAATACCTCATTGCATTCTGTTTATGCAAAGGTATTATAAATCTTGAACAATTATTTGTACTAACTATTTGATTCATACTTCTACTACAATTCTTTAGTTTACATGTAACGAACACGTATAATAGAATATTTGTGTGAAAATAAATTTGAAAGAAACAATTACTATGGTACATTAATACTAATTGATTAATTGTATTAAAAATAACTGTTGTTTAGGTATACGTAACGCCACCATTTCCAAAGGTGCTTGATGACCCAGTTTCTTCATTTATAAAAGAAAGTTTATTTATACTGAAATGAACTCCCGTATATTCTATTGTTTACATGAATTAAGAGAAGAGAAGGCATAAACTCGACATTATTCTATAAATAATCGAAACACACATCAAACGTTTGAAATCTGTTCATATAGGTTAACTATGTATTTTATTGAAAGAACATAAACTTTGCTAAACAATAAGAATATAATCGCCGAGCGTCCACCGCAAGATAATACTTATATTACGCGGAACTCAAAGCAAGCATATTTTACTTTAAAAGAACACAAATATATGAAAATATTCACGATTCATAGAAAACTTTCTCGGCTGAAATACAGAAAGCGGAGACTGGAAAGTATTGAATTGGAAAGTTATAATGGACATACGGACATGTGGCAACTCAAACAAATATCTTACATATATAATATCTGGTCATAACAACGTATGCATACAGAAATGTAAACAGACATAAGTTTATAGTATTTAGGCGAATATTCTACAACTAAAAATGCAGTATATAAATTCTTAAGTATATAATATCAGTATTGATTTTGAAAATAGGGCAGCTGCGCTACCCGGATTTACATTTTTGTACCCATCATGTACCCGTTATGGTGACAGTTTTCTTAAGATATTTTCATCATTAATGTTCAATTGTACATAGAAAATAATGTCGCTGTCAGGATTGGAACTAGACGTTGAGGATGAGTAGCATATCAGTAATACGTAAACATCTCGGCTAACCCATTATAGATTGTGATCAGAAAAGCACATAAACTTCATGTCATTAACGCTTATTGTTATAAAGACATTCAATTGAATGAAACCACTTAAAAACAATTATAGAAAAATGAATTAGTTGAACATTTTAAGTAGAGCAAAGTTCGAAAGGTCGTAGGTCGTTGCCCGGTGCAGTATTGATCTATATCGCGAGCAACTCGTACAGGACACTACGTTTTAAACATGTGTTTTGTTATTATTTAACTTACTATGCTTAAATTATTTTATTATTCCATTGCATTACATAATTTCCAACAACCAAACTGTAATAGAGTTTTCTTTTACATTTTGTTGGCCCCAAAAATATTAGTAAATATGAAGTGAAATATACTAGTAGCTGTAATAAGTAACAATAGTAGACCCTAATTCGAATGATCTGCTATCTCGACCATATGTATGTCTCAAACTCAGACACTTTGACGTTATTGCATCTAGTATTTTGTTTCAACTGTACAAGATTCGTCCCGTTACGATAGGAGCTAATAAATACCTGTCTTAACAAATTAAACTTTTCTCCAAAAACAAATATAGATCTCATATGTTTACTTGATTTCGCATGACTTACCCAGCAGCAATTCCCCACTGTTGAGATGCAGCATCTGCAGCGTGATCGAATAGAGTCAGACCCACTAGGGCTACAGTTGGGACGATCGTAAGTGGGGTCACGAACCGCAAAAGGGAACCGATTATTCCGAAGTAACCTGTTATTAAAGATTTTTTTAAATTATAATTAATTAAAATTATAATAAAACTGTTGTTTTGTTTCAGCGTATATAATAAAAACTAGTGGTTCTAATTGAAAACAGAAATTTTTGACAGATTTATAACATATCACACTACAACCGAGATAAAATAATTGATTACAAATTCAAGCCTGTGGAAAGGATATTTGAATGAAAGTTTACACTAAATCAGCTATATTGTAAGCAAAACTTGATACAGCAATTTCGTGTGTTATAACTACTATAACAAATTAATTAAATTGTGAAATAGTTTAATCGTGTCAATAATAAAAATCAGAAGAGAAAAGATAAGTGAAGTAATTAAAAAGAATATCTTAAAAATGTTACAAACAATTGTTTAGAAAAATCTACTATTTAAATAAAACGACAAAGAAGAATTATAAATATTTGAATACGTAACAATTCTCTACACTTGAAGCGTTTTATTTGTTAAATACGTTACGAATTCATTTTAAATATTATTTGTATAAATTATATATTTCAATTTCTTTACCTCCAATAAGTTGGAACAGAGCAGACACAGCAATCGCACCAGACAGTTCACACATTCTGCTTGTCCACACTTCCCTTCTTTCGTCCTGTGTCATGCCAGATAAAATACTTTGCTCTGGACACTTCCAATTAGGTAGACCAAGGATCGCCAGTGTTGGTACGAGAAATGAAATAGTGCCACCCTGGACGATAGGTAGACGGCATCCAAAAGTTGCTTGCAACCAGGTTATGAGACCTGGAAATATATATTTTTGCTATTCAAAGTCAAAATATCTTTATTCACTAAGGTACATAGGACCATTTTGAATCGTCTTTAAGTGAATCTACGCCTGTTCGTACGCGACCAAGCTGAGTAAAAGCAGGCATGAAACTCAGTTAGGTTAATTTCTTTTGGAAATGATTCCAGTACACTATCATTAATTCAATAGTTAAACATAGCCTCACCTATCGCAGCTTTAAACTTTAAGCTATAGAAAAACATGCTACTGTTTATCGTATTATCTTTAAAACGAAACGAAATCATTTTCCTCGGATTAAAATATGTCGTCTAATTTTTTTTTACCGTTTTTCAATTAGTTTCAAAACATTTAGTACATTTAGCTAAGTCTGTACTAGTTATCATGTTACTAAGTGATATAGAAGTGGGTTCAATAAGTAAGTTCAGCTCAATCGCTGCATTTATGATATTTTGCTCAGTAAAATTTCAAGTTAATAGGTCTGGAGTAGATTAAAATGGTTCGTGTAAAAATTGATCTGTTTTTTAACTCCCACTAACGATTATTAAACAAATAAGGATTAACAACATATTGTAATTTATGACATAGATTTAAAACCCAACGATATTTTTACTAGTCTCTTTAATCTAGCTTTGAAATTAAAGTTGGAGAACATTGCGTTATTATCATTAATTGGTGGATCAAAGCTCCTCGACATATTCTAGCCTCTTAGCTTCGTAACTATGTTAATTATGCTTAAAAGCTATTAACTTCGTTAAACACTTAAGGTAGGTGAGATTTTAAAAATGTTCGCTTACCTTATCTTAAATACTACTTAGTTTATCGGCTAGGTAGAATTAAAACTAGGCTGTATTTAATAAAATTTCAAAACCTAAATCTAATATAAAAGCTGGTTAATAACGTGCAATAATTGTGCAAAAGTATCCCACCCATAATAAAATAACTAAATGTTGATGAAAGCTTCGTCAATTTATAATTAAAACAATATGAATAAAACGTATCATTAACTTCAGATAGACGTATAATTTATTCCCAAGGTTACTTTTTTCATGAATCTATCTGGGTCTTTGATAATTGTATATTAGTGTCAGGCGGTTTCTCATATGCCTTCCATCACTTACAACTGTAGGTTTATAAGACAAATATACGGTCTTAAATCATGTCGAATGAATCTTTACTCAAAACAACTTTAGGACTGTTCGAAGATAGGCATTGACGCGGTTGAATCTCGAAATTCGTAAGGAATATATTGAAATTTTATTGTTGTCAGCCATCCCAGACATTATTAACTCAATAATGTATACAATTATATCCAGACACAAACTGATATTGTGTCGATGCATGCTAATTTGTCTAGTCAAGAATGTGAATCGTAACTAAATCTAGTTCCAATGCTATCAAACGAATCTCATGACGTGTTTATATTACATTGACCAACCCTAGGGATTGCTTAGATGGCTTGACGACTCACCTAGCTATCTGTATTTAGACCCACAGTTTTCTAAACTACGCATACTTTCATTTTCGCAGTATAGTAAGCGGAGGTGTAACTCAGTGGTATCATAAAACTAATACAAAAATTTGGGCTTGACGTGTCATATAACTAGGCAAGCCACTGGTGGCAGAGTGTCTGCTTCGCATTCTGACAGTCCTGGGTTCAAATCCCAACACCTCCATCAACATTTGTAATTTCGTTTTCATAAAGGTAATAAACATATTTAAAAAATGCGATGTTAATAAAAAAATTGCACCAACAAATTATTGGAAGGTTTTTTCAATATGCCACTACTATAATTCGGTGAAATTTTGTGACAATTTTTTTTAATATTTCATTGATGAAAATTGATAAGACACTGAAAACGGTTAAAAAAATGAATAGCTAATACAATTCCTTAAAATTACCCCAGTAACCTTTAAATATGAGCAAACATACATTCGTTCACTTGTTCATCACGACGTATTTACTTTAGAATTATCTAAACCTGTCTTTAAACACAATAATCCACTTTATGATCAAATGGAAAATAGAAAATGATAAATTTGAAGGTTATCCATATATGGATACGCATCATGTATATATGTATACAAGAAATAGTTATGTGTTAAAAGAGTTGACAATCAGTAGTGTAATCATTTTATACACAGTTTAAAATGGAAAATTCCGTCATAACGTATGGAGTAATGGAGTTACGAGAAAAACAAACAAACCTGTCACAAATATCATTGTCGATATAATATTGGATCTGTCAGGGTCGGTGTCCTCCATACAGAGCGCTGGACAGAGGATGAAAGGAATTGCTACTATCGCACCTATCATTGTTAAATAATGCTAGAACAAAAGGAAAATACTTACAATTTTACAATAAGAAATAAAAATCGTATTTCCATGTCAGAAATGAGACCAATCAAGACTATAATTTTTGAATATAAAATGAATTTTGTATTACAATTTATTATATTAAGCCTATATTAAGACTAATTTAATTTAAATGAAATTCAGCGTACCAAATCCGTTTTACCTTGTATGTTTTTATAAGTTACGTATGATTTTCTATCATTCTACTATCACTTATTAATATGACCGTTGAGGGTATATTTAAATTTGTTGTTAAATACCTGTAACGCCATGAATATACACAAATACCATGACGGAATATCATCGATTCCATACGTTACATTGCCCTGTCTTTGTTCCTCATTTGACATCTTTGATTCCTGAAATTGGGTTAAGTGATAAGTCGTACATAATTCAAATGTTATTTGTACTCTGTGTAAATGAAACGATCAATTGCACACGATAATCATATTAAAAGTTTTATTTAAGGAACTTTAAAGAAAACTCTCTGTTATAAATATTTACCGTTACTCTAAACTTCCTTACTATTCTTGTGCGAAAAGTTGACATAAAATAAGTATAAAAATTATACAAACTACTCAAAAAATGTGAACCCCAAATATTAATTGAGCATGTCCGGATATTATCATGTTTCCTTGAATTAAATTTGTAATTAAAGTTATAAATTGTTTTACAGTATTGAATACATTATTTTTTTAAATAATAAGGTTTCTAATACACATTCAAATGAGAATTTTAAATGCTTGTAATAACGAGTTAACGTAAAAATAATGAAGATAACATTTTTAAAGGTTTATGAACATCTCTCATTTCAACTGACTTATAAAGCAGTAATCTGTTATATGAAACTTTCTATGTTAAAATAACACAACTTTTTTCTAAGCGTTCATCAATCATCACTCCCAAAGTTAAAAAACAAAGGGAAAAACATTGTCCTAAGACAATAATATATTGAAAGCTTCGATAATAATCATAACTTTCAAAAATTCTCACTTTTAAATATATCTCTTAAACATATCATTTTTAAGAAAGTAGATAAACTAGCAGTAACTTTGGCTTTGGCGTAAACTTTTGGATCTTATATGCCGCCGGTTTAATAATATTTCCACTTAAAATGCCCAGATACTAAGCGCAACATAATAATCAACCTACCTTATAGTTTAAAAAATATAAATTAAACATATAGATCGATATTATAGGGGTTTCCGTACATAGATACGCACTCACGAGCACCCAGCCACGTGAGTGTCTACGGGTGGCGACTTCTCTTTTGCCCCGTCTTCTATAAAAAAAATTGATATTTACCTCCACACTCGTCTGAGTCTCCATTCCGATTTGAATGTTGTCGGAACTCATTCTCATCTGTAATATCAAATTTAAGCTTTAACCGATCTAACAATATGTATAGATTAATACATCGAACGTTAATCAAATCGATTAGGTGATTAACGTTTGCGATGTTCTATAACTCTTATTATGATTAACAGTCATTTTATAAATTATCAAGTAATATATATACATAAGTATTTTAATACATTAGGTATATTTTATTACTCACCATTAACTACTTCGAGAAATTAATTTAAAAACACGTTCACATTTGTAACAGAAAACAAAAAACCAATCCATCTATCTAGTGAAAAGAAAGTCAAATTATTTTTATTATATACTTTAGTAAAGTATTTTTTCTTTAGTACGAAATATAGGTATATAATAAAAATACAATTCTAGGTGAATACAACGTAAACTCACCTTATTCTAAAACAATTAACCACTACCTATACCACCCAGCTAATGTAAGGTACCTGAAACCGAGTAAATACTAAATATTTATTGACATTGAAATGTGCGCGCGAGTCGTACGCAGTCTTATAATGAACTGAAATTTCACATTGACAAGTGAACAGTAGACATCTTTAATTAACCTCATATACGATCATTATACAAACTAAATCGTTAATTTAGTTTGAAATAAATGGGCCTACAGAGATAACATAGAAGAGCTAAGATAGAAATTAATTACTACCTCTTTACTAGGTACGTCCTTGACATATCACAAGTCATACTTAAAAAGTCTTAGCATATTCTTTATCAAGATATATTTTGATATGTTTTCTAGGTATTTTTTGTAATTATTTCTATGAATAGTTTCAACGGAATTCAAACACAGGTTTTTCAAAACTATACAATTAATGCTCCAGCTCAGTACGTATAATATTAAGATTTTAACCTTGGCTATAGTTTGGCCATTAACAACTAATTATTTACGACAAATATAGCTTTGTTAGTTAAAACAAGAACTCATGGCCGTAACGTAATCACACATTTATGCGCAGGAGTCGAGTTCGCGGTTGCTTTATTTTTTTTCTATCAACAAAACATCCAGTGGCCGAATATCGATGCAGCGTGTTCATATTCAAACTTATAATTTAAACGAAAACATAAGCGTGTCTTTAAATTGTGCATTGATTTAGGAAATTCTTATCTTTGGTCGTAAGTTGTAATTTTAGAATGACATTAAAAATACTAAGTTCTTCAATGTCGTAGGTAAGTCATTGAAAGGGCCTTGTTAATGGTAATTTCCATACATCTGATATAGTTATAGCTTAAAGTTGTGTGGTCAAATCAGCTGCAGACCTCCGCGACGCTATAAATTATATTGACTTTTCACCAAGGATACGAAATTAAAGGAGAAAATGAAAACATAGTCAGATTTCGATTATTTTTAATTGATATTGATTTCTATACATTGAATTTTTTCTACCATGGGAGTAAAAAATCATTTGGATCCAGGGTAGAGCCAGTTATTCTACAATAAAAACTTGACAGCGAGGATTATTGATTTTAATCAAAAGTGTCGTGGTGAACTCTGCTTTCTAACATCTCTTTGATAAGTTATGACTTACGAAATTAACGTAAATGTTTAGTAAGCTTTTCTTTTATTTAAAAAAAGTAATACAAACATAGCTACAGGTCCCAAAAATCCTAGAGTTATAAACTTGGTGCTTAGAAACACACCCGTAATGAAAAATCTTTGGAGTTTATATGCTCCTATCAGTGCATGAGGCCGGCGTATTGTTAAAGTGAAATTCGTACAATAGAAGAAATCTATTACTTCTCTATATTATGAAAAAAAATTGTTTAAAATTGATTAACATGTACAAATTTGAAACCAGCCGGGAACAGAACAATTACCTGCTATCAGGGAATAATGTTGCCCTTTACCATCCTTTGGGGGTGGATAAATTGTGGAGACCCGTTTTTCCTTGTTTTTTGTCTTTATATACAGTGCCTTTGGCGATAAATATACTGATCTTCTCTCTCGGCAAGGAATCTACCACAGTTACAGTAACGATTGATTCCGCTTTTAATTCATTGTAAAACTTATCTTTACATCAATCGTTTAAATTCATTTTATTTGTTCCTCTAGCATTATTACATCAATAATTTTCGTCTTAAAAACAATAAATATATTCACTTAAAATAATATCACATTAGCCGCACATTTTTGGCCTTTATATGAGATAAAATTTTCACAAATATATAATTTGTATGTAATCATTAACAATTAAAAATTAGAATATAATAGTCCAAGGCTATATTGTCTCAATTATCGTCTCATTCGACGTCCAATGCCTGGACAGTGACCAGATCTGGGCCTCTCCTCTAAATTGCCTAACTGCTTTAAGACCGGTCTTCATTCCTTTACATTCTTGGCCCAGCGGCTATCAGTTGAGGATTTTAGCCAAAATGCTCTATATCTGCTGCTATATCAGTAACTATAGTTCTGCTACGGATCTCTCAATTCCTTATTAGATCCATAGCCCTCAGTGCTAGTAGATGCGAAGACCGTGTCCGCCATCAATGGTAAGATTCTTTGTTCCAAGACTTTAAGTATCGAGGAAGCTTTTTTGGACTATAAGTCTGTCGTCAACTATTTATAGTTGACGACGGGATTTACCCCTAGGTGACTGGCTTTGACCATTTTTTGGCATTTGTAAGAAAAATTCATACAATTTCAACCATCACCAAGCCTTTTTTCATAATATAAGTATTGGCAAAATCTCCTGTTATGTTGGAAAATTTGATAGAAAGTGTTTTCCAATAAATTTCCCGTTACTATGACTTACGCAATCTGATTTTATTCCTAAATTAAACACTTGTTTTAGGTTTTTGTAGCAGATAGTTTCCTTAATAAGTAATATTTATAAAGTAGTAGCCCAAGATAATACATTATTATAATTGTCGCTGTTAAAACTGTACATAAAAGTAACTGATTAAAACTCAATTGTATTACATTATTAATAATTGAAAATGATTTTTTATATAACATACCAAATTGGGTTTATATTCGTCAAATAGATCTTACATTACGAAGTTAACTATTGCTATTGTTCATTGGACTCCTGCACCAACGGTGGAGAAGAAATTTCTGTAAAAAAAAAACTCACGACTTAGACATATGTACTTGTTTTAATTTAATATGTCAAATAAAATACATAGCTCTATTATACATATGAATTGTCAATAAAAATTAACTTTACATTAACTGCCAGTTCCCAAAAGGCTAAGGACAAGAGGAACTACAAATGGGACCGTATCAGGGAAAAGCTTTAAAGGCTTCATATGTCATAGGACATGACATCATTACACATTGGAATAACAAATTAAATTAATTGTATTATTCATATGAAATAATAATAAGAGAAATTATATGACCATAAATATTAAGATGGTAATATGTTCTTAGTTTAATAAATAATTTCGAAAACAAATTACCTGATGTCTCTGTATCACTTGAGGTTGTTAACTCCCCATTAAGGCCCTTTCTGAAATCAAAGTAAAATTGTGGTATATATTAAAATAGTAGTGGCTTACATTAATAAAGTTTAGCTTTTTAATTGCTCACATTAATGTTGGATTTATTTAAAGGCCGCTGTCTATATATTTCAAAGTCTAGATTTAATTCTCTAGTAAAATCTCCAAGGCCTTACCTTTCTTCAAATTCTGTCAATTTTTTTTGTACCATAGACCAAATGTCATTTTTAATTTCCTTTGCCTCATTAAATTCAACAAACTTTTCATAATAAGAACTTGCTACACTCGAAGGTACAAATGTATTCGTTTTCAGTATTTCTGGAGATACTTGTGTTGTTTTTGGACTTTTAATTGACTTATTTGATACTGTTTTCTTCTTAAACATACTGGATGCCAGACTACTATATGCAATGGGATTAGCGCATTTCTGTCTCTTTTCTGTGATTTCATTTTGGGTAATTTCTTCAGTTTTTAACTTATTTTGTTGAATTATAGATTCAATAGCAGCATTACGATTTTTCTTTTTAACAGTACTTTTCTGGTCTGCTATACAAGAGGCATCTCCAGAAGGTTTGCTAATGTCTACCTCACTCTCGGGTGTGTCATCATTTACCTGAAAATCGATAATTTAAACATTAATATTAGTACACTGAGTATGGTCAACAAATATGTTCATCACAATTGTTGACCATACCTGGACTCAACACATCAAACAAACCCTCCATTCAGCAATCTGATATCCTAACCATTGCACCAATCTAGTTGTCACATCTCAAACACAAAATATCTTTATTCAAGTAGATCTTCTAAAGTATAGTCTAAAGACACTTTTGAATCGTCAATTTTTACACTACCATAGGATCGGAAGGCAGTTATCTACCACGAAGAACCAGCAAGAAACTCAATAGCATCAATCAATACAAATACAATCCCTAGTACTTGGGAGATTTAAAGCTTAAATCTTATTTCTGAACACAACATACAAAGAGATTGTTATCTCTTGACTATAATTATTGCTTAGAAAAAATGGTTGAATTGATTTCAACAATCAGCATCATCCACAATAAATTAATTTATTGGGTCCATATTTGGAAATAGGCCTCTATGTATGTTGTTAGAGACCACTCTCCTGAAACTCGGCCAGAATAAGGTCTTTTTGACAATTTTATGGAAATTGAAACTATCTTACCATTTCTAGCATTTGCATAATCATTTGAAGATCAGGGCCTTCGCTAAAATCTGTTGTTGCACTAGCATCGTGAAATTGAAATTCTGACTCCTTGTCTGAAACATCATTGATAATATAAGTTTATTTTGTTTTGTTTATCTTGTTTGCTACAAGTACACTATACAATTGTTATTTAACACTATGTTCCTTCCTTTTATTTGAATAAGTATTTACTTATGTTTGTTATTCAAATATAGTTTTTTCTTTCTTTTATACCTTCACTTAAATTCTTATAAATTAATATTCACTATGAAAAAGTGTCATTTTGGCAAAATGTTAAATTTATTACTAGAAGGTTGTAGTAACATTAAGAATATAGGCTTAACTTGTAATGTAATACCTTCTTCATATTGTCTTGGTGGAGTTTCGTTAAATAACAATGGATTAGTGATTGCTATAGGCGCTCCACCTTGAGCTCTGGCCAGATCCCGAAAAAGAGCATCTTTACTTGTCCAAGAATCCATATTAATTGTTGACTGAAAATTTTGTTTATTCTGAAGTAAAAAGAAGTTATCCAATTTCTAAAATAGTTTTACTCAAAACGGTAATTCTTGTAAGTTGTTTACTATTAACTCATCTGTGGTTAAAGCTATAGTCCTTAGAATAGTAGCGTCGAATGCCGATATACAAGTAAAAAGTACTCTTATTTTACCATCGGGAAACCGAAACTTTGAAATTTCCACTAGTTTTTAAATAACACATATTTTTAGCTCTTACCTCAGAATTAAACAATATAACAAAAATATTTATCAATAATCTATCAAATTTACCACCACAGAATGCTTTATGATTCGGGAGGACTGCCAATTTTTTTTTAATTTATGATGTATTCACAACTGAAAAGTGAATTTTGCCAATTTTTTATAAGCAGTATGTATTTACTTGTAACTTGCATTTGTACAATAGGCAACAATAATTCAAGTGACATACGAGGTGTGTTCAAAAAGTATCGCGAATTTTGAATTTTCGCGGGTTGCGTATATTCGAATTTCGAATTTTTTGTGGCGTTATGTTGGTACTCATGTCTCTCACTTATGCCGACAATTTCGGTCATTTTGAATGTTCACTTAATTGTTGACAGCTGCTTTGCTTGCACGTGTTTTGGATCGTCTTCGATTTTTACCTATTTAAAAAAAATGGATCAAAGAACCTGTATCAAATTTTGTGTGAAAAACAAAATTAAGTGCGCGGATGCATTCCAAATGTTGACTGTGGCATACGGAGAAGCTACCTTGGACCAAAGCAACGTTTATCGGTGGTACAAAATGTTCTCAGAAGGCCGAGAAGATGTGAACGACGAAGAGCGTGCCGGACGCCCGAGCACTTCAACAACAGACGAAAAAATTAATGAAGTGGAGAAAATGGTATTGGCCAATCGTCGAATCACCGTTAGAGAAGTTGCTGAGTACCTAAACATATCAATTGGCTCGTGCCATTCGATTTTTATCAATGATTTGGGCATGAAACGGGTCGCCGCCAAATTCGTACCAAAATTGCTCATTTGCGACCAAAAACAGCATCGCATGAACATTGCTAATGAGATGTTGGACTCTAGTCGCGACGACCCAAATTTGCTCCAGAGGGTCATAACTGGTGACGAATTGTGGGTTTATGGTTATGACGTGGAAACCCAAAGTTCAATCATCTCAATGGAAGCTGCCGCACGAACCAAGACCGAAAAAGCGCGCCAAGTTCGGTCGAATGTGAAAGTTTTGCTGACAGTTTTCTTCGATTGCAGGGGTGTGGTGCATCATGAGTTCTTACCACAAGGTAGAACGGTCAATAAGGAATATTACCTGCAAGTTATGCGCAATTTGCTCGAAGCAATCCGCTAGAAACGCCAGATTTGTGGAAGAACAAAAATTGGCTTTGCATCACGATAACGCCCCTGCTCACACATCGATGCTTGTGCGCGACTTTTTGGCCAAAAACAACACACTAATGATGCCGCAGCCACCGTATTCCCCAGATCTGTACCCCTGTGACTTTTTCGTTCCCTAAACTGAAGAGGCCCATGAAAGGACGACGTTACGCTACGCTTGACGAGATAAAGACGGCATCGGAGGAGGAGCTGAACAAGATAAAAAAAATGATTTTTTGAAGTGCTTCGAAGATTGGAAAAACCGTAGGCACAAGTGTATAATATCTCATGGGGATTACTTTGAAGGGGACAAAATAGATATTCATGAAAACACAAAATTCGCGATACTTTTTGAACACACCTCGTATTTAATGTAATTAGTACAAAATAACTTTATCTACTAACAAAATATTGTTTACAATATAAGTAACATAGCTAAGAAGCTCTTTTTCTAAATAAAATATTGTCCAAATCACTTTTACTATTTAAATAATGATGCATATTAAGTATTCATATATTTTATTAAAAAATAATAACACCTTTACCCATATATTAAAACACCAATGTCTTATAGAAATTTACTAACACTTCATGTCTTCACATAAAAAAATTATATATTTTTCAGCAA
This sequence comes from Leptophobia aripa, assembly GCA_951799465.1. Lineage (NCBI taxonomy): Eukaryota > Metazoa > Arthropoda > Insecta > Lepidoptera > Pieridae > Leptophobia > Leptophobia aripa. Next base: position 5,044,973 of record OX637266.1, on the reverse strand, counting down.
GTACTTTTTTACTACTATATTACTTTAGGTAAAAAAGGTAAAATTGACCCATTTATTTTATATGGATGAGAGGTATACTATTAAAGTAGCAATATAATATAAAATTTTAACTTTCTTATACAATCTTTTAAAATGATACATCACACAATAATGTGAATATGGATTTCATTTCAAGTTACATATTATATATAATCATTAATAATTTTATTAGTAAATAAAATGTATTTTTAAAATGAATTTCATAATATAAATGAATGTAAAATTTAATTCAGGTTTTCGTTGCCGTTATGCTATAAAATAAATTAATTTATAACTTTACTAATAGATTCATTATTAATTAGGTATAAATAAATTTAAGTTTAATGCACAGATACAAGAAAATAATCTTGAAGGAGAATTAAAAATTGTTAGACAACCTATGCGCACCATTATTTCATGTACCGCATGCAAAATTTAAATACAAAAATATTTTTAATTAAACACACATCACATCTATGATATAGGTTTTAAATAGTCTATGGCTAGATTATAAATGGTGAAACAGAATGTTGAATTTACGAGAGCTATACTAAAAATTCATTGATTCTAATTTAAAAGGATGATAAAACCGCACAAGTTAACTATAGTCTTTATATCATAAAGAGCTTTGAGAGGACTTTTTTCTAATTTCTTCATCTTTTGCCTTCAGGTCTTTTTCCAGTTTGGACCAAATGCTGTCAATAGATGCACCCTCGGCTTGCTTTTTTTTATTTGTATATTTTTGAATTAGATCATTAGCTATATTAGTAGGGCAGAAATTGTTAATTTTTATTCCCTCACTCGAGACTGTATTGATTGATGTATTGCTCTCAATTGATTTTGGCTTTTTCTTGAATGTAATGGGTCCTAAATGCAAGATATTGGTTTTTTTTTGTGTCTCTGGTGCACCATTCATCCACTTATCAACTCTATCAACAGATCTTTTAATTACCTCTTTAGTTGGTGCATCAGCTGTAGTACTACAGACATTATGTTGTGTGCTTAATTTTAAAATTTCCGCAATGGCATCATTGCGCTGTCGCCTTGTTTTCTCACATACAGTTTGTGAAGTTCCAATTTTAGACAATAACAATAATTCATTCTGCAACTTTTCCTTTTTAACATTGTTACTTAAGCCTATTTTATTTTTAATATCACAGCTTGGATTAGGCTCAATAAATTGATGGGTGGTTTTATCTGTTGTTGTTTTACTGATTGGCAACTTGTGAACATTAGGGTTGTGTTTACTGATAACAACAGCTCTGTTGACTGTGCAATTTAGTTTATCACCTGTGATTTGATCAGGGTTCACCTGAAAAGGAGATATGAAATGCTAATTAACTTTTGCTATATATAAATAGGTTCTCTCTAGTTGTTTATATATAGTAAAATATGTAAAGAGAGATAAGACTTTATAAAAACATTGTATATTTTTTCGTACTATTCAATTATTTTTAGGGCTTTATATTACTATTACATAAAACTGAATTTGAAGCAATATACATATTTATTTGTGACAGAATTTTTTTCTACTCTTTATGCCATAAGGTGTAAGGTATTTACCGTTCTTAACAAATTAATAATGCCTGGAAGATCTGGTTCCATTATAGAGAATCCTGGTTTTTTAAAGAGCCATTATTGCGCTTAAACTGAAATAAGAAATACAATGTTATCCTACTTAAATATTAGGATTGCTTGATAGTATGACCGTAATATCTATTTCAGTCCATTTTAAGGGTTTTTTTAGATATAACTAGAATAAAATATACATAGAATAAATAGGCTAATCATTTAACCTATAAGTCAAAAGCTGATAAAAATACAGCTTATAAACATTGGGTGCTCAGTCCTTCAAACTTCAATTCATATGGTTTGTTAACATTTAAAAACAATTCTGTCATGCTTTTGATGCAAATTTAAAGACATTATTATTCATTTAAATGAACAAAAAAAATTTAAAGACATTAAAAGTAAAGATGCACAGATGAACTTGAGGTATAAAACTTTATATGGACCTAATAGATTATTTAAAACGCATCCCTGTTGTTTAGTACTGTTTTATTGTGCCTCTATTGAGAAAATACGGGCTCTCATCAAAAAAAATTGATGCGAGAAAATAAAATTACATATTTTCTGTGGTTTCTTATTTAACAGGCTCTATTGTAATTGTTTGTAGTCATAGTAAAACTGTCAAATGTCAACTACAAATAGGTAGCTTACAAGTAACACTTCTGAGTTCTGACTTCTCCAAATCCAAAGATCCCATCAGTAGTCTTCACTCATCAGAAAATTGATTTGAACCTCATCAGAGAATCGTGATATTTTTAATTACCACACATTACGTGACATTTAAAGTGTTAAATGTTATTATGAGTGACGAAAAGACCGAAGATGTGAGTCAGAATGACTCTCAAATTGAAAATAGCAAAGAAAATGGTGATGGTTCCAAAACTGATAAAATTAAAGGTAATGTATTTTAAGTCTTTCTTAAAGTTCAGCTCCTAGGTTCAACGCTGGTCAGTTTATCATGTCAGTGACGTTAAAGGAATCAATATAATTAAACAAAATTGTAAAGAAAAAAATATTATTATATACAACAAAGACAGGTTTTGTAATGCCGCTGAAATAAACTTTACAGTTGATATACTTCTCAAAGCAACAGGAAATGCCCCGATTATGAAAAAAAAGAAATGGGCAGTAGATGCCGAAAAACCAATTGGTTGGATTGTGGAATTTGTAAGAAAATATTTAAAACTAGAAGCTGATGAAAAACTTGTAAGTTTTCCATAATTAAAATTATTTATTAATTTCCAAAGTTTATATACAGATCAATTTGTATTTCAACATATTATATATTGAATGATATAACATTTTGTTTCAGTTTTTGTATGTAAACCAAACATTTGCACCATCCCCAGATCAGATAATAAAAAATCTCTATGAGTGTTTTGGAACTGATGGCAAATTAGTGTTGCACTATTGCAAAAGTCAAGCTTGGGGATGATTTAATTTGTTCATTTTGGAACAAGAAATGACCTGAGTACAATGAATCCAATTAAAATTAATTACTTTAATATAAGTGAATGTTATGGTTAAGTTGCAGGGATTGCCAAAAATAATATTGTATTAGCTTTTATTCATTTGTACATAATCTTTTGTGTTTTGACAGTTTCATAAAGAAATTATGACAGAAAACATATAGCTAAGATAACAGTGTATAGACGAGGTGTCTATACACTGTTATCCATACATAGGTGGGGTGTTTGTTTTGAGTAATTTGGGAAAGAGGAAGTAGGTATAAAAACCCAAAAACACAAGGGTTATGAGCATGATATGTCTGATATTGATATAATTAGAAACCCTTGTTAATATAAATTGGATACATCATTTGTTATGGGTCAAGCAACTAAGCAATGCAATTAACTATAAAACAATCAGATTCAAGAATAATGTCTTCATTTCTATTTTTGTCTACTCTGTCATATGTATTATTTTTCGGAAGTGATGATAATTAACATTTTAATTAATGCCTCTGTATACAGTTTATCTTAAATTCGTAATATATAAATAAAATTATTATTTTGTATGCTTGTGTAGTCAGTCCAAAATGTAAAGTTTAAATGAATCAGGTTAGTAGATATTAAAATGACTTATAAAAACATTACTTATACAGAATTAAATAATAATTATGTGTGGAAATTCAAAATTAAAAACAAAAAAGTATTTTAAATAGCTTTTAATAATCATAAAAAATGTGAGCTGGTCATTAGATAAGAATATTATATATAAATAAAATTATTTGATAATTGTATAATAAATAATTGAATATAATAGCAGTCTTTATTTTTTTTTTTCAATTTTATCATTCATTTTCTGTCACCACTTCCACTAACATATTCCTTACTGGTTGTTCGTGTTGGTAAATTATCTGAGAACAAAAAAAATATTATGATTTATTTTTTTACTTTAGACAAAAAAAGAGAATATAAAACACTTTGACACAGAAGATACTTAGTAAGTTTTGAAATATATATTTGCAATAATCTTGCACTATTCTATGGTCAGTGTTAACAGTTCTGGGTGATCAAAACATAATGAAAGAAACTCGTTTCTAGATACTAAAATCTATCAAATCTAATTCGTATGATAATATTACTGCTATTCAGTGTAATATTATCACAATATAGTATTGCTTTCTATTAAAAATATTTTATTACGAAAGATTACCCGGCGGCCGGCAACACTTGACAGTGTTGCCAGCATTATTTCCACTATTCCCACTTTTCTTGGAAGTAATTGACCGAACAGTATCGCACGGACAGCAAGAGTGTACGCTACTACGTGTAGTATCCATCGCTCCAATCTTTTCGTCCTAAAAATATAGTTTTTATTTAGGACAAAAGCACTATCAAACATCACTTTATATGAGTAATACACTGTTGTTTGTAGGCAAACGAGCCTTCCTGTATGTGCTGGCCTTATCGCTAATAAGCGATCGCTTCCAAGTTACCCACAAAATAAAAAAATACAATTTGACTGGTGCAAAAGCGAAGCGAAGAATACAAAAAAATACAAAAACAAAACTCACATACATTAAATGAAGTAAAACAGGAAAAATAAACTAATTTCAATATTACATTATGGACATTAATTGCTTTCGAACAAGATATTTGTAATATTTGATTTATTTAACCTTAGAAGGCCTCGCAGGTAATTTAGATCTGTCACCCGCTGCTTTCTGAGTAGGTTTCTCTTCTAGAGGTAATCGGAGTTCATCTTGCAGTGTATTTGGTGCTCCAGATAACCTACTGTTTCTCACTGTCGGTGGCTTTGATTCTTTTTGGATGTATTGCTGAAGAAAATATTTGTGATTGTGTAATTTATTTATATAAGATATATGAAATATAAAATAAGACTAGTGTATTGATTATTGGTACATTAAAATATATTTTAAATACACTTTTATATAACAAGCTCAATTTGTCAACAACATTTGTTTAATTGTCTCATTAAAAGACCTTATGAATTATTTAATTCACTGCTTAAAAAATATTAGAAAATACCCAAAAAACAAATTTGGACAAGACCTTATGACACCTCGCATCGCGTTAGCTTTTTTTATGTAATAGAAGGCAAACAAGCAGGCGAGCAACGCCAGCATGCTTCCAATAACATCTACGGAAAAGTTGTTAAAATTACACCGCTAGGAGATCCGGAGATCCTGGAGCCCCATTCAGTGCCTTTGCGAGCTTGTGTGAGCTAAAAAGAATTTCAATCGCATACAACTGTTTATACCTCTGGCATCTTCCATATGATGATGCTGCCAGCCGCACAGCTACTGACAATAAAATTCGCGTCGGGACTAAAACGGCAACACGTGACCGCACCAGCGTGTCCCAGCCCAGTGTGTGTGTAGATACCCTCCTGGTATTTCCATAACTGCAAATTTAAATGAATACGGTACAAATCATATTAACAAATTACATACTATTGGCTATATAAATAGTTATATATGTATAATGATGGGAAAGTACGCTGCGGACAGAGCTAAAGATAGAGAGCCAGACAGGCTGTTAGCCAACCTTCACTGGTTGGAGAAGCGTTACATGTGAATATATCAATAATTATATTATTTTATACCTTGACCATTTGATCATTGCCACCGGTTACAAACAAATCTCCGTTTTGTGTTATGTGTAATCCATTGACAGCTCCCACTTTGCTTGCTTCTAACTGCAAATAAAATTATGATATGAGACATTTTTCATTATATTATGTACTCTATTTTATTTAAAGTGCCTTCAAAGACAATTGGTGCTTAATCGTGATTTAAATATGGGCACAAATTCAATACAAAACGTTTAGTGCAGTGATTCTCAACCACTGTGCCGCGACACTTTTGTGTGTTCAAAATTTGCTAATACATATAAAAGGTTGAATATCACTGGTTTGATACGTTAAATTCTACATTAATGCTTACAACATACAAAAAACTTTTCTTAATGTCACAAATACCTGTTGTAAGTGATTATAAGAAGAATACAAGTAGAATTTAAGAAGAAAAATCAAATTATATTTAAAATGTATGAAGAAAATGACTTACTTCCCTAGCCAAGTTTCCACTTCCAGTCTCCCAGTAGGCCACGCGGCGATCCGTTCCACCAGTCAGTAACTGACATCCGAGTGGTTCAAAACATACACACATAAACAATGTATTGGCGTACATCACCTGACGACGGGACAGCGAGCTAAAATCGACATATCCATACTATTTAAAGGTTAAATCGTAACACTATAGTCTATTCTAACCCATTCCTCCCCATATTGTGGGTAAAATATATATTTTACCCATAACACGGGGAAGAATTGGTTACTATGGCAATATATAAACCAATCTTGCCGACCCTTAGGCCTTAGCTAATGTTGATAATAGACGCGATTCTTGATCGATGACGTCATAGTACTGATTGTAACTGCACATTTGCATATTCTTAAGAACCCTGTATCTTTTATATTAATTAAATATTACACTAAATCCCATATGATGCACGATCCATCGGTCCCTGCACTGACAGCTTCCATATTATTGGGGGACACTTGTATTGCCGACACAGGACTCTTGTGTTCCTTTAGAACTTTCTTTAGCGACTGACACTCCGGCTTAATATCCCATACACGCACCTTTAATTACACAAAATTAATTTTTATACATAGATATTAAATAAGACTAATTAATGGGTACTTTTTATCACTACAATAAACGGGTTTTTTTTTATTATTAATACGTAATTTCACTTCACTGAATGGTATTATTCTTGTTTTAACAAGGCGTAAATACATTTTTAACCTCCTGACATTGTCCAACAAACTAACTCAAATTATATAAAGATATTTATAGAACTGTTCGTGGAAAAGCTTTTCTAAGATAAAAAAAAAACAAAGGAAGGTAAATTATATTCTATTAAAATATGTTAATATATTAACACTTAATAGAACACATGTTTAAAAAATCTGCAAGTTTTCTGCAAAATCTATCCGATAAAATAATAATGAAAAAAGCAGTTGTTATTTACCTGTCCTTCACAGCCTCCGGATATAAGGGTTTTACAATCGGTGGTCATGTCCAGGGCTGATGTGCCCTTATTGTGAGTATTTAAAATACAGTATATTAGTCTACCAGTGAGTGGTGTAAACGCTCGTATGTTGCCGTCGTTCCAGCCTTAAAAATATTTATATTCTAAGGTTTTGGTAATTTCATTGTCATCTATACTAATAATAAGACAGTAAAAATCGAAAATCTGTACATTTAATATTTTTCCAAAAAACTGAAAGGATGCAATTAAAGAAGAGTCATAGAAACCAAAAAAACAATTTTTGGAATTCTTGTCTGTCTGGTACGTTATAACTTCAGAACTACTGAACGGATTTGAACGCGGTTTTCACAGTTGGATTACATATAATTGGGAGCGTTGTCAAAAGTTTATTTTGTCAAAAAGGGCACATTAAGAGAAAAAGAAGTTATGGTCAATTGAAAATTTACTTCAACCACTGCTTTAAAATTTTTAAACACTTATATTGATTGATTAGTTATATATTGTTAAATATGTTCTAATATAAGTTAATCTTAATATTAAAACTTATGAGAGGTAACAAAAATAACAAATAACGCAGTGCGCGCGGGCGCGGTTGAAGTGTTGAACAATGTGCTCGATAGATGGCGTTGATAAAATTCGTCATCAACCTAGATTTATTTTATTTTTTTATTTCTTAAACCTATACAGCTTATCAAAAACAGTTTACACAATAAAAATAGATTAAAAATAAAGCCAAAATAAGGTTAAAATATAGAACCGGAAATAGAATCTAAGATCGGAAAAAAGAATAACAAAAAAAAACACGAACAGAAAAAATAAATAAAAATATATATATACTCATGAACAAGTGGAGTATATTATGTGAAGTACGAGCATTTAAGTGTGTGTGTGTAATGGTGTTGCTGTGTGAGTGAGTGTGCGAGGTTGAGTCTTAGTTTTTTTTTAAAGAACTTCTACTTAGGTCAAATATATCCATCGCGGTATTAAGATGCTCCATTGTGTAATGACTACCATGCAGTTCAAACTTTCATTAACGTTTTACCCTATGATTATTTCGAGTGAACACTACCTATACAAACAAGTAAAAGAAAACGAGTGAAGAGACGTTTAACGTTTGTCCGCATCCATTTTTCCACCAACATCCTTAACGTTAATGAGGTTTACCTTTTATTATTTGGTCAAGCTAATAAGTAATAACCTCACAAGTACGTATTTCGTACTCATAACTTCGTAAGAATTTTCTTTCAACACTTAACCGCTGAGGAGATTTACCTTCGATCATCAGCTCATCCACATAAAAAGATGACTATCAGAATATAAAATCGTCAGAATAGTAATTGCCTGTACGTTAATTTGAAAGTTGCCCTCGATTTCCCTGAATCATCCGATCCTGTAAAGCTACATCATCCCTGAGTAACACGGGCTATATATAATTCCAATTGTAACAAGATTTTAGCCCGTAAAAGAAAGCCCTGTCGAGATCATTAAAAAACGCTATATACTTAACCAAATTACACGTGGGCGAAGCCGCGGGCGGAAAGCTAGTTTGAAATAAAAAGATATATTCCAGAGGATAGTTATGAGATTTATAATGGCTGGGAATCATATTGAATTTTTTTATATATATATTTACAGAATCGAATTTACATAGTTTAAAAATAGTACATTATATAGTTTCAATTTGATTCTCTATAAGTTATTTTTATCTTCTTGTATTAAATACACATAAAAAAATACAATAACAGAGTTCACAACAGTTACATTAGAATTTAATACAGTATATCAAAGGATAAATGAAATCAAAGTACTTGACACTTCTCTATTAATATTAGTAGACAGTGGTAGATATAAGTTTTAAAAAAGCCACTCAGACAGCGACAATACCCCACGCTCTCCCGCAAGCGAGAGAGTGAACGATCATCGAAGGCTAATGACGATTGCCATTGCCAGCCTCACGCTCAGGGTACCGCGCCACATCTCCTCATCATGGCTGGAATTTTCCCACGTATTGTGAAAAGTTGCGTGAAGAGCTTACTATAGAAATGATCCTATGAAGTAAAGTCTTATCGATTTATCGACTTGGCGAACTATAAGAACAATTTGAAATACGTTCCAATAGCGCGTTCTACGAGCAGCTATACATTGTCGAGCGACATCTGTGATTTGCGTTAAGAAATTCGCACGCGCATCGTTTACGGGCGCCATCTAGTGAAGCTTTATTTATGTTCACCACTTATAACGCGTGTTGTATGTACAAATAGATATATAACAAACAATATTTAAAAGTATGTAAGTTTGTATTATCAAAGAAAAAAAAATGATGTTCATACATTAACAATCTATGAACTTATTTTAATAGATTATTTATATATAATTGCGGAATATAATATACACACCAGACACAATCGATTTTCCATCAGCCGAGAAAAGTACCGATGAACAGATGAAATTGGGAACAACGATTCTCAGCAACTCCTGCGCAGTTCTCACGCACCAAACTCTGACATCACCGGCACCTGCCGTTGCAAACACTCCGGACATACCTCTGAAAAATCATACTAATTTTTTAAAAGTGTCATACTATAATATAAAATTTCCATGTGGGTTACCGTACTCCTCCGAAGCGGCTTGACCGATTTTTACCAAATTTTATACGTATATTCAGTAGGTCTGAAATCGGCTTCTATCTATTTACCATACCCCTAAGTGATAAGGGTTGTTCACTCAGCACCATTTTTTATTATTATGTCGCATTGAAAAAGACATCCCCCTAATTTTTACCCTTGAGTAATTTAATAATATCTCATGCCCGGTCGATAACTGATCAAACGTCATTTAATTAATTATCTCCGCCAGTTATTTTTTGTCTACATTAGACATTAAATACTATTGTATATGGCAAAACGACGTTTGCCGGTTCGGCTAGTTAATTATATATATATAAAAAAAAAAAAAATTTTATTGTATCATACATTTTTGAGCGAAATTATATTAGTAAAGTTATCCTTGTATTTTACATAAAAATAAATAAATTGAAATATATAATCTTACCTCGGGAATGCAATGTGGTTGATGGCGCATCGCGGGCAAGTAACAATGAGTATTGGTTCGAATGTTTGTATGTTAATAGCGTATATCTCGCTAGTCCGTGTACCGGCCAATAGAAGACGCTTATCACCTCGCAATTGAGGTGTTTCCATTAACTCCATTGATGTTATACTACCGTTCAGTTTAACGCTTTTTAACTGAAAAACATTATTTACAGGTTTAATTTGTACTATGCATTATTGCTACAGATGCAGACGATTTCTTTTTATGTGTATGAATTATCTATAACTGTAAGCGAAGTAATAAATTGTAAATCAGTATAACTCTATCATTGGGATGTATTTACCTCATTATAAATCAAATGTTACTTACAGCTTTATAGTAAGGTTTATTCGGCTCAACTATTTTTCCCTTGGGAAAGGTACCCTTCCAGTTGATCTCATCTAAAATGTCTATGATCCCATCGCCAGACCCAACGATAATACAGCCATCGTCCATTATCATTATTGTCTCGATACCTTAAACGTTTTAAAAGCTCTCTACTTTTTATAATGTAAGGGCAAAGCTCAGTGTTTTAGCGACACTCTGATAGCCACTGGTATTTTATATAACACCTCTTTATCTATTGAATATGACGAAAGTATGTAATCTAAGCCCAAGATTAATATCACTGGACCATTGTTGCCTACCCAAATGAGTTTAATTAACTTAAGTTTCATCTTACCATTGTATAAAAAAAAGCAATAAAAAATAGTCTGTTTAAAAAATACACCCACCACTTAATTTTATTAACATTATGTATTATATACTAAGGTGATTATATTTTATATATTAAGGTGTTTTATGATTTCTTGTAAAAAAATAGATAGCGCTGTAAACGGAATATTCTCTTACGTGGAAATTTTTCTTTATTTATATATTTACATTTGATGGCACTTTAACAGTAGAAGTAAATGACGTTAATAGATGTTAGTACGTATAAGAGCAACGGGCGGCCTTATCGCTAATAAGCGATATCTTCCAGACAACCCACACAATAAAATAATACTTAAAATACAATAAGACAGGAACAAAGGGTGAAAAGTATATTAAATTAAGTAAAAGAGGAAAGATATACTAATTTAAATCAAGAATTATAAATAATTACATTTTATTGTTGGTCAGTAAATTGTGTTAATTTAAAAAAATTAAAATTGTAAAAATTCAATTGTGTAATGTAAGGGTTTAAGGGTTACAGATGAGCATTGGACGGATACAATTAAAACTGAAAATATTGCCTTCTATCCAAAGCGATTATTGTTTTGTCACGAATCAAAATATACCTTGACTGTAGCACAAAGATTCCGGTCGTTTCCCTTTCTTCCACGGTCCACATTTCGCTAAACAACCGAGTAAGGATGGCTTGCAATGTGACACATCCTCCATAGGATCCGGAGGGTAGTTTATAGAGAACTTGATCATATCACCAGTTCTATAAATACAACGCAAAACACTGCATCATCAGATAGTTCCAGTAACCAAAGCCATTTATTACTTGTTTTTCATCATTCATTTAGTTTATTATATGTTTACTTATGCTATTGAAAGTCATATATCAATTATTATTAGTATTTGTATCGACATACGTTGTTCCAGCTATTCCATAGGAGTCATCTTTGCTGATGGCAATACAGCGTACACTCCTACGTAACTTTCCTAATGTCACATCAACAACGTCGAGGTTCTTGCTGGCCGCGCGTATATTCCACACTCGGAGGTTCGCTTAAGTTTTGAAAAAAATTGGAAAAATAGCGATACAAAACCAAGTCATGTTAATTTCAATAAAACCAAATTATTGTCATGAATTGTTGTTATAATAACCATCTAGCATGAAAAATTAACAAATTCTTAGGCCCAGCGTTGATACTTACTTGGCCTATAAACGTTTTTTTTAAATAGGAGCCTAACCATAAAGGTAAAGTCGTCCATAGACACTCAGCCGCGTTGCTGGCCTTTTAGGAAATGCGCTACTACTAATTTTGCACTAAGCTGCATAGTCTGATAAATAAACCTAAATTCAGAGATTTTAATTTATAATTGTATGTCTACTCACAATCACCACCAGTAACAAACGAGTTCATGCGTTGAGACAGTGACGTAAGTGTGACAGCGTCACCCGTGGTGAGTCTAGCCGCAGCTGCCGTACCCGTGGCGGATCCCACAAAACAATCCCATAATACCACGCAGCCATCGTCCCTCCCACCTAGTGATATCATGTATCGCTCGTCTGAAGAAAATGTTAACGCTTCGACTCGGACCTAGATTTATATAGCGGTATAGTGAAGCCTATGGCACTTGATACAACATGAAATAATTGAATATACCTTATGTAATTCATGTGTACCAAGAAGTGTTTTCTTTTTAAAATCCCATACTTTTGCGGATGCCTTGAATCCAATGTGGTTAATTTGTCCCGAACCGACATATGTCCCCTTCGGAGATATAGCAACAGTTGACACACTATTTGTATGACCGCTAAGGAAATACATCTTTTTGGTTTTCCACTCTTGTATACAAACTTTATTCCCCATGGGGTAGACTATATGATCGCCATCCGGATGTACTTTAAGGCCTCTAATTGCTGACCCTGTATATTTTTTAGACATTATATTACATTACAGAGATTCTATACATATTCTACTTATTATCCATTTAAATATATAAAAAAATTTAAATGTTCAAATCAATTTAGAAAGAATAATAAAAGTTACTAAATATTTTTGTTGTGTTTTTTTTAACTTGCTGACACTAGTTATAAGTTAATCGAGTAATATAAGCCGTTTATCAGAAATTATTGATAAATCCACTCTCCTTACAAATTGTTCATCTGTGTTTCAGCTTGGATCAGTTCTCAACACATTTTTTGATATTAACCTTACTGGGTTTCCTTATTTATAAGATGGGTTTTGTAGTTAAGTTAATTTATTTAATTATGTAGGAATTATCTAGCACAACAAACACTTCCACTATATGCACCTACCAGGGACACCTTGAATTCTTTCTTGAGTTAGAGTACTTACAAATTTTTAGCAATAGAATGACCTACATCATCTTTTAAAATGGTCTATTCTAAACTGCAGTAAGGTACATTTTATATTGATAAATCTTACCATCAAATCCTATAATTGAATATGGTTCTAAATTCTTCACGTCCATTTGAATGAATATCAGTAAAAACTACTATATTGTATTAAAGAGGTAATCCTTTTAGGTAGATTTGCTAATAATGGCAATTGCTGTCAATGTTTGAAAATCATTTGTTGCTATGGACACAAAATAAACATAAACATTATTGTTGACATTGTCTTTAATTACCACATTCAAATGAACATTGTTACATAATGAGGTTCCATTTTATATGTATATAAAAGTCCTTTCTGGTTTGTAAATAAACATAAGATTACTAAACCAATAGATAATAAAAGATTTAGTTGCAGAAAATGTGTTTTATCTTTTATTAGCAAAATACGTAGAAAAGGATTATTCTATTACAGTATTTTTGATGTAAATGTATATTTATTGTAAAGGAACAACAGCTATAATGTAGTACTCCGAGAATTTTCATTGTCTATTTCCTAATGACTAACATATTATCTAAAATAGTTATTTGTGTTTTTAAACAGACAAAATTGGTTTACCCTCTACTAGTCCAGTTTACTTAGAAGAATATTTTTTTCGCAATAATTTCGCATAAAAAAATTATATTTCTAATTAGAAGAATAATTAATATTATAATTAATAATAAAGTTATTACTTTCGTCCTAGACATCTTCTTTTCACTTCCTTTTCCTTGTCAGCAATATTTTCCTTAGCAAGCTCTACCATGCGCTTGATGTCATTTATCATATATTGTTTAATTATTGACAAATACTCTGGAAGCTAAAAAACAAAAAAAAAATGTTTAGAAGAAATAAAAAAAATAAAACCTGAAGAAATTTGAGTGGCTCCAATCTATTCAAATATTTAATATATAGATTGTATTTAGTGGCAAATATAAATAATTTCTAGGCTTGGCTAAATAAATAGTCATTTGTAATATTGATTAATTATTAAACTGCATTTTAAATCATGTTTTTAAAAAAACTCATCATTTAACTAATAAACTTATAGACTAAATACAAATTTTCTCTGGTTGCAATATTTAATTTTAAATATTTATGAGATGTATAATAAAACAGGGATAATTATTTGAAGCCTACTAGTAAATCGTCTTCCTTTTTTCCAAGTTGAACAAAAGCACATTTTGCTGCGTGACTCTTGTGTTCTTCCCACGGATCATCATTTGCCTCCCAACCATCCAGCTCTTTACCGCATAAAAAGCATTTAGCAGCATCAGCATCCTCTTCTCCAGTTGCGACGGAGTAAAATCCTGCCTCAGCCATATTACGGATATTACACCGATTTTTGTCACTAAAGGGCCAATTTTTAAATGTTTTAACACGTTCCTCTACTATAAATAACGGAATGCTTTCCATTATAATTAACTTTGTTAATACCAAAACTTCTTGTTTACAAAGTTATAAGTTATGAGATATAAACATATATTTTATAGATCCCAATTTAAAAGTGTACTTCATAAATTAAACAAAAACAGAGATCGTTGAGTTCAAATTTTATATGTTAATTGTCAATAATGTCAAATAACTATTATGTTGTTTTTTTTAAGATTTTATGGTCAGATAGCAAAGCTTTTTGGTATTGGCCAAAAAGCTTTTTGGTATTTCGATAACCATTGTTCTACAATATTCTGGATATTCACTATTTCTGTTAAATTAAATATTTTAATTATTGTCCCCACAACATTTTCACGGATTGATGTTTTTTTGAACAAATAACCCACTTGGATTATTTGTAGGGAAAGCAACTTCTACTGATTCACATGAATAATGATTTAATGTAATAAAATAAGTTTGTATGTTACTCTATGAAATTATACTGATGTAATTTTAAAACATGTTCATCAATAATATTTAGGTACTAATTTTTTTTCATAGACTATACTTCATGCATGGTAGTATTTGTCAATAGAAGAACATTTTTAATAGCTTTTTAAAGTTAAGTGATTATAATGAAAGTTGTGAATACATTTTACAAATATTTTAGTTTCAATGATAAATAACGAACTACTTACCGATTAAATATTACGATACATAAACAAATCTTTAAGTTAAAAATAATGGATATTATTGTAACTAATACTCTCATGTCATAATTATAGATAGCTGATAGATAGAGACCATAATAAACATAGATTAATACACATTAACTATTTGACTTTTTCACTTTACCAATCTCCACTCTTCGGTCTTTTTACGACCGATCATTCATCAGAACTCATCATTCGTACGTCACACATCTGACATCAATTAGTCTGTGTTTTTGACGAGTGTACGAGTCTAGTATCAGAGGTGTTGGTTGCAACGTTTTCAATTTGTATATTATCTAGCTAAAGAAACTAGAAAGTAAACATACAAAAACAGCATACAATTTAGTATTTTGAAGAAAAAGCATTCTGAATTAAATTTTTACATATCTCGTACTTAATCTAATTAAGAATTTATACCTCGATTCAAACAAAAAAGCAATAGTTAAGATAATCGAAAGAAGTGCCTGAACGTAAAGATTAATAATTCTTTTGTTATTTAGTTGAGATAGGTTACTAAAATTAATTAAGTGTTACGCGATTTAAATAGTAGTGCGATGGTCCGAGCTGTTTTCTAGCATCGTCCAGTGCTGTAAAGCTATTTGGTAAGTAAATTATGTATTTTTAAATTAAATGTAATTCTGTACTTATCCCAAATCAACATTTTACCTTGAAAACATTTGGTAAGGTTAGGGATTTTTAATATCTATGCCTCTCAGTTATGTTTAAAGTATAACCATATGCTTTTGTGTATACATAATATTTACACATTTGACATGAATATTTGAATTTTGCTTTAATTATCAGGTTTTATGTTTACTATAGGAACAATAAAAGTACTGTTTATGTATTTTGATTTGAAAATATAAAGTAAGAATGTATTTTTACAATTAAGGTTATGTTACCTACATATGTTAAAATGCCATTTCACAACCGATGTAAGTGTAACATTAGTCACTGTAGATTATTTGATCTTTTTAGAAATAAATTCCATGTAATAATTAAGTTTACTTCGCTGAAGAGTATACCTGGCCGTATTATTTCTCTTTGTAAACTCACTTTATATTATGTTAAAATTGTTACATATTTGATATTAAGCCATGAATTAAGCTTACTTGTCATAATATTATGCAAACACTGTTATATATTTAAGGTGAAAAGCACCCATTAAACTACTAACAAGAATGTTAGTAGTTTATCCGCAATATTTATTTACTTTATCACGTATACCCTAATTTACCTCGTGACACAAAATACTAAACTAATCTGCCACCATAAAACACCTAACCATGGGTAGAATTAATTAGTTGTAACATTCATAGTTCATGTAAAGAAATTATTAAATCTTCATTTTCTATATACCTTGGTAAGTTGATGGAAGTAGATATTAAAGGTTCCAAGTTCTAAAGCTAGACAATTAACATTGTCCCAAAAAAGTTTAAAATACAGCTTTAACCATTAAAAAGCTATTGAAGCTTACTTTCATAGGCAGACAGGCACCTTACAGTATTTCAAGCTAAGGCTTAAATTCCCCTTTATTGAGACTAAATATCCAACATTTATATGTATAATTTGTGAATTTAAAACAGTATTATGGATTATACTAGTGTTTTAAATTTATTAATGGTACATGGTACTGAAAATTCGGTAATCGTCTGGAGCCACACAAAATTGGGGCATCGCGAGAGGTCATAGGAATATTTTCGGGATATGCTAGAATCGATGTGAAAAGCGCACTGCAGATGTATCCATTTTAAATAATATTAAACTTTTCATGTCTATTACTATGAGACTACCGTTGTACCGTTGTCGTGATTGATGACGAAAACAAGTTCGTATTTACTTTGACATATAAATTTGGGTACACATTTCACACAACCCAAAGTGTTATGGGTGCGAACACATGTAATATAACCGACCACTAACGAAGAATTAACAATAACTATTCGATAGTTACGGTATATGTGCATAAAGCGATAATAATATGATTTGGCATCAAGGTTACAAAGGGAAGCTCTACAGTTTATTAGATTAACATACACAATACACCGATTTAGAAAAGTATCGTTAATCAACATTCCTTTATATGCAAACAGCTATTCCCCTATCAAGAGATCATTAGTCTATTGATGGTTGTAATTAGGACCAATTGGACACTGAGGTCAATTTATTTTCAGATTGTTCTCGAATACCTTGAGGTACGTGTTAATGCACGTGACTTACGAACGTATTTAAAACTGAATTCGTATTTCAGTTAAAAATAATTTTTCACCCCAAGGAAGATCTGTCATTAAATTTGATTAAATACACTAAGCGACTGAAAACAAAATCACAGTTATGTCAATACACAGTTAGATAGTTAGAAACTTGTTTTACGTTACCAGCATAATTCATATTATTATTTCCAATGGAAAATCGAATACAACAGTGATTGAACTTATAAATTTTTCTAGCAATTATAACAAATTACGCATCAGATAGCATGTTAAATACATAAAAGGTTTTCCACACCATGAAATGCATAATTATACATTAAATGATATTCCTTTGTTTCTATTATTTTAATCGGCAAGACTCGTCATACATTGCATAAATGCAAAGTCATATATATATATATAGGCAGTAGTCAAATATTTATTAAAAAAATTAGTTCTTTTAATGTATCATAATAAAACTAATTTATATTGTTTGTTTAAATATTTATAATACATTTATTATTTTAACAACTTAGATATGTTGGATTATAAAGTACGGGAGACTAGGACGTAGGTGCATTAGTGTGATTGAAACTTTCATGTTACATTTCTAGTGCATAGGATTCATTTACTCCAACGAAACTTGCAGGCACAAAGGGTGCAAAGAAATTAAAAAAATAAAAGCATCTGCCTCGTTTCCACCTCTCACAGGTATCTAGGTCAACTATTTCTGATGAAATAAACCTGTCACGTCTCGTTAATTAAGCTCTAATGTATTAGTGATTTTAATCGGACAGTAAGATACAATCGATTATTATAAATGAAATCGACATTTTTTAAAAATATTGTCTTACTCTTTAGATCTTTTGTGTAAATTAGGGCCTTCTAAATATGTATTTTATCTGCAGTTTTTGAAATTTTATAGTTACTGACGTTACAGACCTTAACTATTCAATTTATTTTATTACTTCTTAAACAATATACGATTAATACTACGGGACAAAAGAGTTACAATTTGTACATACATACACATACACAAATTATATTAGAGCACAAAATTTAAGAAAAGAGACAAGAAAAACCCAAAGAATATGAAAACAAAAACAGAAAAGTATGCTAAGCTAACATAACCTAAACCTCATTACGAGCATTATATACTATATAACGGAAACTATTTATATAGAAGATGAATATGTGTTATATGTTTCTCTTCACATGTGCCCGAACAACGATGTCATCATTCTATGCGTTTTTTCCTCTTGGGTTGGGTATGGATCCCTAAAAATTGCAAGTGAAAGCCGGTATACAGGGCTTCTGTTTTTCAATTTCATAGAAGCTTACTGTAGGTATTAAATTTCCGCTGTGGTTTAAATTTTTTGCTCTTACATTACATGTAAGTTAAACGTATTAACTTGTCTTACAGTACGCGGTTAGTTACCTAACTATTGTATTTAATAGATAGTACAATATGCTACAATATGTCGTTTTTAAAATTATACATGTATTGTCAATGTATTTAAAAGTACCATAACATATTTATATAAAAGTCTCAAGTTTGAGTTTGTAAGTCATCAAGAAAACATTTTCATATTTCATTCTCAATGATCTCTTCAAATCTTTTGCGTCACTTGGAGATCTTACATAACTTGTCTAGTACGTTTTCAGGTTTCTATGATGACAATGCAACTCTATGAGGGCACTTTTTTCAAAGGTTAAGTGTCTTCCCACACGTCAAACAAGTGCTATTATAGATTTTATTATTTATTGAAGTCAGCAATACTATCGGTATTGCTGACTACACCATTTTAGAGTGCGAGTTACAATGTATTAATTAATGTATCGATTTATTTGATACAAGATTGTTTCGATAAAACAGTATAATTTAATGAACTAGCTAGTCAATCTGAATCAAGTTACACGCGATCATTTTAATGAATAAATCATAATCAAAAATTTCTGAAAAAGTGTAATAATAAGATTTAATTAATAACTATAAAATCGTATGATAAACATTATATTTTTAAAGAGTTCAACCGATGTGTGGTTAAAATTAAAATACATTATGTATATATACCACCTTTTTTTTATTACGATATATGGAATATGTGAAACGACAATTTTTTTAACAAGACTCCATAATACCAGTTAACAGAGAACATAAAAGCTTTCTCGAATTCCTCGTCACGTTGTCGTGTTATAGTAATTCTCATGTCAACCAGCGCTTGCAAGGAAACGTCATGTAACGTAAAGTATACGTAACGAACAAAGTTCTTTGAATCGTATTTATCGCTGTTGACAAATGTCCAGTACACTGTTTTATAAGTCAGACTAAACAAACCCACCCAAAGATAATAATGATACATTGGGTGAGTCGTTGAGATGTAATGATTTACATCCCTTTTGGTAATAAATGTTACTGTAGTGTTTATCCAAGGTGGGCTTGAAATTTTTAAAATATTTAAAATGTGCATTCTTATGGCCTTGATTTTCAAAACTAAACTAGATGAGGTATGTTTTCACAAACGGGCTTAAAATTAAAGAACTCATAATTGTTACAACAGTTTGGAGTTTCTTTCAATTGTATGTTTTTATATAGTTTGTATGACTGTGTATGTTGTATATATCGTTGGTGTTTTTGCTGTGAATAAATAAATATTGAGACATCTAAAGCTGAAATGAATGTACATCTAAAACTTGTACTAGTTTTATAACTGCGCGTCGTTCAAAGCAAGTGGTTTGATCCAAAGTTTGCGTTTGAAACTGAGTTGTACTGGATGGAATATACAAAGCCAGTAAACACTAAGTTTGTCGCAATGTCCTTGAAAAGTCCTTGACGCTAACAGCGACCCAGATGCAGTCAAAGGAATAGTCTGTCACCCTTATGAAGTATGTTCTACATACGTGCATACTATCTTCAGCTACATAACTAATATGTCCTTATTATATGCTGAATAACCTTAAGACAGGCTCAGAAGTTTTGGTTTAATTAATCCAGGTACCATTTCTGCCCCATAGAGAAGAGAATCTTATGGATTCATTAAAAAAGTCCGCATTGCATCGCCTCGAATTTCCTTCTCTAAACATAATATCTGTCCGGGCTCGTTATCCGCAGTGCAGTGAGTTCATACACACTATTATTAAAACTATATTAAAACCGAACTGTATTATAGAATTTACAACTGTCTATATAAAATATTAATGAAATGGAGTTAACCTCATGCCAAGAGACCTATTTTGGGATGTAGCGCCATTGAATGGAAAAAACGTTTATGGTTGAGTAATCGCACTTTCACTTTGCGAATAGATAAATGTGCTGAATTCTACGACCTCGATGTGGTGTTTCACCGTACCACTTCTCTGTGGAATCCGCCCGTTGGCGTATTTCGATATGATTACAGTTGTACCCACTTATAAAAAGACCGTATATCTTAAAGCTCGGCAATTCTCGCGTAATCCTCCCTACGTTTCTTGCTTCCATTGGCGGTGCTTAGCTTCTTTCTCTGTAAAACGCCTGCTTGTTTGCCCTATTACACACTGGTGTAAGGCCATTGTAGGGCATGACTTATTGAAAATCGATGAAGTGTATTCAAGAATAAGAGCGAAGCGCATATATTACATACTCTTACAATAGGCTTTTTAGTTTGATTGTTCTGAATGACGTGTATGTATTGACACACGTGTTTGTAATAAAGCGTTAATAAAGATAACGAAGCACAGAATGCTTATTGTTCTTACCACGTGCAATATATTGGATGTAATAGCAATAAAAAATCGTTGATAGAAAAATATACAATACATGAAATATGTATACTCAATGTACTAGTATGTTTTTTTATTTAAGGATTGCTTCTTGATTGAGATAAAAGGTTCCTAATTAGCTTAATTAAACTTTAATGAGTATTTATAATTAATAATCTATTTAAAAGAGTTTGTTTGTAAACAATATCTAATTAAGGAAATGAATATAAAGTGAATGACACTAGATTTTTTTAGGTATTGTGTTCTTTCATATTTTCTGACTTATCTCGTGGTGTACATCGCAAAATTATTATTATTAAATACCACAACTTATGTGTATACGAAAAGTGTAATAACATAGATTCTCTAGAATTAGTGCAATATTTTACACACCTTGTCACTATTAATTCCCTGTGTAATGTCACTGAGATAATAGCGGCCTTTTATACTATATAAAAAATATCTATATTCAATATGTTTTTATATCAATATGATGAGGCAGTTCCTCGTTGACCACGATTCTTCTAAAGCACTCTTAAACGTGTAGTTATGGGTAAACATGGCGTGATTTTTAAGGATATATACAGACCACAAACTAAACGAACATTTCATTTTCTATAGATATAAGTGAATATTGTACCCTCATTGTACCAGTCAAAACGCAGTAGACCGAAAAGACAAAAGCTACAGTACAATAGCCTGTTAGTACACATATCTGAGGTCTGACTAGCTGGTGCAAAAATTCCTTGTGTTTTTATTATCGTGTTTTAATTAAAAGTTTTACTGCAATATTTGATTAAGTTTTGCTTTTAAAATTGATCTATTTTTATCATTGCATAGATACACGTATTCAAAAACATGTGAAAATCCTTCAGATCAATATACAGTGTAAATTCTATATAACGACACTGAAGGGTCTGTGCATTTTATGGCGTTATAGAGAGAGGTATTTTAATGGAGAGAATGTATGTGAAATGGGTATGATATTATATTGCAGGACATACGTTACATGTGTAGAAATACATTGTCTTTAACATTTGCTTTATACATCCTGTGTAAATATTTTTTAAATCAACATAATTTGGTCATTGTTCTATTTAGATATCATTAAATAAATCACAAATCGTGCCGTGTCGTGAAATCCAACTTATATAAATGACTTATCTCTCTTGACGACATTTATTATCAATAAAATGTTGTGTATTTTTAAAGTTTAGACATGTGTTTTTTTTTCTAGAATGTTTAAACGAAATAATTTTAATACTGCACATTTTAAAACCTTTAGTATTGTAACAACTTGAAAGAAAAGTGATGCGAACAGAATAAGTTTAGTATTTTGAGGGATACTCACTAAATTGGCGCTGCTTTTAAGCGTTGATTTTTACAACATATCAAAGTTTTAAATAATCGTAGGGTGTACAACTTAAAACACCATTTGTAAAGGTATTGAATTCAATATCAAAAATCAATTTTAAAATGAATACTTAGAAATAGTCTAGATAAAAATTGTCTTAAATTGTTGGCTAGAAAAGATCACACCACATATGCGACTATAGATATTCCGGCTCCTCAATTTGCGCTACTATTTGTATTGTCGTTTCATTCATACGATAATAAGTAATTTAGTGATGTATTGACCGAGGACGACTCAATAGATAATCTTTTATCTGGCTATTAAATAATGAGACGTCGAGCCGAGTACCGGCCGCTCAGTGGTCTTTTGACCGTGTACGCTACATTATCACACCATACTCTTAGATTTCTTTGATTTTTGTTTCCTTAGTCATCAATAAGTGAAGTGCAAAGTTTATTATAATATATGTGTGAAAATGCGGTGACATTTACTCAACGGATTTTGGCAAGAGGATTGTCTACGACGGCCAAAATGGCTATACAAATAAAGGTGAATGTTGTTTACAGTTTTGTAACTGAAATGTTAATACAAGTTCGTAGAAGTTTACATTGGGAGTTAATTAAACAGTTATTGTCTTGTTCGTTTGAAGCTTAGCACAAAATGGTGATTCGTTTGTAGAGCAAACATCATTTCAAATTGTTTCTGAAGGTGTTTGAGAACACTTCTCCGACTGTTTTCTTAAATCACTTTGAGAGATACGCTTTTGATGTTTATTCTTTAGTTGGTGTTAATATTTAAATAAATATTCGAATAATATTAATTGATTCTATTACAGTTACAGTATGAGTGTAAAAAAATATCCATATGTGAATCAGGGATATATCATTTAAACAGAAATGCAAATAAATTTAAACAATTGTTATTATTTTATTAAAGTTTTGTTAAATCACAATCACAGTTGGTACACTTTTTGTAAATATTAAAATAAATTATATAGTGCATATCCCTTAGAAAACCCCATTTCAAATTACAATACAATATCTAAACACTTCATTATTGTACAAATATTAACTTCTCTTGGCTTAGATATAGTAAAAGAATAATATAAATTTAATAAAAACGTGGCTGAAGCGTGGTCACCAGTGGCATCGCACTAGACGTACGCTCATAATGTTATGATAATATTATCGTTCTGTGACCTACGAGATATTCTTCTCGGTAATTGTTTACAAATTTGTTAATTTACAAACAGATTAGCTACTTTGATTA
This sequence comes from Leptophobia aripa, assembly GCA_951799465.1. Classification (NCBI taxonomy): domain Eukaryota; kingdom Metazoa; phylum Arthropoda; class Insecta; order Lepidoptera; family Pieridae; genus Leptophobia; species Leptophobia aripa. The sequence continues at coordinate 5,021,075 of OX637266.1, read as the reverse complement.
CACTCAGATTCTAAATCCTTAATATAGGGATATGCCAGCCAGCAGTTAACTAGTCACTAACTAAATAAAATTTAATAAGCTTTCTCGGTAAGGCTTTAATTTTTGTATTGCACATCCATAGATATCAACCTATTATTATTAAAAAGCCCTATAACGAATCGGTACTAATTCTATAAGGTTAAACTGAATACTTATCACAAGATGACAAATATATTTTCTTTTGGTTAACCATACGTATATATATAATAACTATACGGGCTTTAAATTTTTCCAGAGAATTTACAAAGCTTATCCACTAATATTGTGTATACGTTATTATAGATATCTTTCCTTTTCCAAAAACAATGTTGATTCAAATGTACTTAATTCAATGTATATAATATTTCATCATGTAACAGTTCTGTTATATTATTTGCTAATACCTGTATAACTAAAACATCAATTGTAACATATGATTGTTCGCCGAGATTGAGGGTTCATTTATTATTAAAGTATAACAGTACCAGACGGGACGAATTGAAAACAGAATGTTATGTCAGTAAAATGCTCGAGTAAATCTAACCCTGTTGCGTCTCATGAAAATACTAAGGTTAGTGAAACCTGGCATCAAGCCAGCGACCCGAAAGCCTTTTTTCCGGATCGTAAACTTTATGCCCGTTCTTGTACGGCTTAATTTCACTTCGAACACATTTTCCGTGCAAAATCTAGGAACATTTTTCAGCGAATTTGTTTGTGACTCGTAAAAAAAATTGTTGTGTGCTAATGGATTTTCGGTGGCTGCTTTGTAATCGTGACGTTTGTATATAACACTGCTAGTTACTTAAAACATTTTTTAAATAAATTTCTTTAAAAAATGCACTATTATTGTTATGGTTCAGGCCTTATTAGATATCTGTGAAATGTACGAATTATTGTTTCAAATTTTGATTTATACTCATGAAACCTCAACAAACATGCATTTCAAAAGAACATTTAATGAGTTAAAATGCATATTAAGGTATCGTTTTATTTTAAGAATACCTTGATAAACGCATTTGTAAAGAAATACTCCTATATGTTCTTAACGTAAGAAAATAGACTAAGAGGTTTTTACGTGGTATTTTAGAGCAGATGGTTATTTCATTTATATCCAGAATAAATAAGAAGAACGATCATGAATCTGTCAATTCGTGCTTATTTACTCATTTATGAACATAAGTTGCCTGTTATTTGATTTTATCATAGACGAAGTGAGGATCAGATACGGCTTCACCTGCATCAACTTATGATGGTCAAAGCTTTATCTTGTTAGTTTTGTGATCTGAGTGATTCGTTTAAGCGTATGATTGGATGAATGGTGTGTTAAATGGATAATGCGCGGTTAAACAATGACACGCGACTGGGGTTGAGAGGATCCGCCGTCACCACCCACGTCGGTTTCCTGAGTACTTGTAGAAATTTATAGGGCTTGGGCTTACACAAATTCTTTGAAAACTTCGAAGAGAAGTTCAATACTATTAAACCCAAATGTAATATATTCACTGGATTGTCGTCGTCATTAAAACATTTGTTTTCAGAACGAGGTTTAAGTTAGATGCTAAGGGCAGACGCTAAGTCTCGAAACAGTAAGTCGAAGGCCTTATTGTTTCCGCTCTAAAAATATCTAATTGCCGAAGAGTTTAACTTGCTATATCTTAGTTTGTAAAATTTAATAAGTGGTTCTTAAAACTGTTACACGTAAGCTACGTAGAAAGACAGCCGCCGCTACAAAAGTTTCTGCCTGAAAAGCGTATTTTTTTTTGTTCCCTCTTTTTCCACTTACCCTTCCATCTATGAAATTGAAACTTTTTACACCATAGAATATAACAATCCATACCCTATTTAATTTGTCTATAGTTTGTTAGGGATGGGTTTATCGTGCGAATTCTACGTGTCCCTCTTTTAAATATTAACGTTAAATACGACAATGTCAACTGTAAGAGAGAGAAAGAGAAATGAATTAAATTTAAATCAATGACGTTAAGAGTTTCTTTCAAAATCTGTTAAGGCTAACGTAATATTTAATACGCAATATAAAACATTGAATTAAGATTGGAAAATACAATCATTTCGTAAATCAGTGATTACAATGTATTGTAAATTCCTAGATATTATTATTATCGATAACAGACGATGTATAAAAATTTATTTATGAAAACGGGAATTTCTTAATCTTGACAAATTTCATTGATTAGAAGTTTTTTGAAATATAATTTTTAATAATATAGAAATGTATAGAAATGGACCGAGAAATTGTAATATTATACACAAGTATAACACAAGCACAAGCTTAATACTATCAAACGTTTAAAGGGAATTATAGTTAGACTGTAAAAGTTTATCAACCTTTGCTCATCTGTTCACGCGTCTATCGGTAGGTGTTTGTTGCCAAACACTAAGAATTATTTATAGTATTTGACGTAAACACAGATTTGGATAAGAGCCAGGTAGACGTCAGACCACATGTCTCTTTTCCAGTCCTATACGGAATTCTCGATAATACTGGCAGACTTGAAGGTTAAATTATGCAATTTACGTGTTTCATATCTTAAAGTTT